>OW569406.1:97385922-98589911 GCA_937654795.1 Cistogaster globosa | reverse complement strand
TCAATTAACCTTATATTGAGAGTAGTAAAAACAAAGAAAATAAAATTTCCAACTTATTATTATTATTTTCATTTATACAGCATTCTTTTAGCTCCTTAAATTTTACCAAAATTTCATTGGGTCGATTTCTTCAAATAGATTTTTTGACAACATAAAATTTCATTTTCCAGAAGTCTGGCCACAGATAAGTTTGGTAGGATCTTTTATGGTATAGAACAGATCAAGTCACATATATGAGTCATCAGAAATGAATTCATGGTTAAAGTTTTAATGCAGTTGTCGAAAAACAGTTACATCGTCTAATTTTTGCTTTGATCTTCTTGTGTTGTTTTCCAATTTTTATTTTGGATTTTGTCCTTAAAAATTTATTTTGTTGTTGTCCTTTCTGAAAATTTTAAATTTGTTTAAAGATCTGCAGATTCTATAACTCGCTAAGGCTAAATCTCCATCGGTAAAACTCTCAAAAACTCTATTTATTTTATTTTATTTACAATTATGCATAATTTCTGTGCACTTATATAACTATTTTATCGAGTTTTTGGTAAAAGTATACGTTGTCTAACACTATATTTACATTGATATCAGTAACAAGCTGCTACGAATGATTCCACCAACAGCAACACAAAACCGTTACTTAATGCAAATGACTTCCTCCGTAAATATCAGCATCAAACCAATAGCTGCGCTATAAATTGTGGTAATATTTCGATTTTTTGTTATCTTATGGATAAGCAAACATTTAAGCTTAACTTATTTTTAATATATTGAATTTTTTTTTAACCCCATCAAAACATAAAATTATAAAAAATAACACCAAAAATTAAATTTTTATGAAAATTTTTTATTATTTTCAATTAGCTCTACAAATCATTAGGAATAGACTCACGCTTAAATAATGCTATCAAATCATCCAAGTTAAGTTTAAACATCAGTCGTTAATTCGAGCAACTTATAGACGACTTCGTGATTTTTATGGTGCAAATAATCGTCTGTGTAAGCAAGCCATCCATCGAAATAAGGAGAGATTTCGTACCATATATTCTCTACAGGATGCAATAACACTAACACGTCGAAGGAGTGTACATACTGAAGAAAATATCGCTGCTGTAAATGAAAGTGCTGAAGAAGATCAAAATTTATCGACTCGTCGTCTGTCGCAAGAATTAGGGCTCTGTCCGCCCACTACGTGGAAAATTTTGCGCAAAGATCTTGGCCTACACCCATATAAGATTCAGCTAGTGCAGGAATTAAAGCCACGAGACAATTTTATGCATCGTTCCTCCGCAGATTGGGCTCTAGAGCAGTTAGTAACTGACCCGTAGTTTAATCGCCAAATTGTGTTTAGCAATGAGGCTCATTTTTGACATAACAGGCTTGTTAATAAGCAAAATTACCGCATATGGAGTGAGACCAATTTACAACACACACTGCAGACTCCATTGCATGCAAAAAAATTCACTGTTTGCATTGGCTTAGACGCTGGTAGCATCATCTGACCTTATTTCCTTAAAAACCAGGCCGGATCTAACGTTACGGTCAATGGAGATAGTTACTGCACCATGATTAAAGATTTTTTGTTTAAAAATATGGATGACATTGATCTGGACAAAATGTGGTTTCAACAAGATGGCGCTATGTGTCATACGGCGACTTCAGCCATCAAGTAATTGAAATCAAAATTTGGTGATAAGTTGCATTCGAGAAATGGACCTGTCAATTGGCCTCCAAGGTCGTGCGATTTGGCACCTTTCCTGTGGGGCCACGTGAAGTCACTGGTTTATAATGAGAAACCAGCAACAATTAACGCTTTAGAGGAACACACTGTTCGTTTTATTCGTGGCCTACGGCCAGCAGTACTTGAGAAAGTGGCCCAAAATTAGATGTCCAGAATGCGCTTCGTAATGAGCAGCCGTGGTGACCACCAGCCCGAAATCTCTTATATATTTATGCCATGTTCTGACCTTTCGTATAAAAAATTCTTCATTATAATTTTATTTTTTGTGTTATTTTTTTACAATTTGAAATTCTATTTGAGGCTGCTGTAGTCAAAGTGGGAAGCACGTTGACTACAAACCTGGTTGGCCAGGGTTCAACCCCTGCAGCAAACAAATTACAAAAATGTTTTTTTCTGTTTAATGGTATAAATACATATTCAGAATTAACATTAAAACATGCAGCCTCCTTCGTCGGTACTTTATCATAGCATATTCGTCGGCGAAGTAAAATAACTAATGAAATGGCTATATCTTTCTCCTTTCACCACCTGTCTTATCTCTCATCTATTCCTTTCCTAAAGAATGTAGCACGGTTACGAAAATAACTAAAAAGGCATTATTGGCTGAAGTGCTACTTCTCTTAAAAAAAAATTTTATCGGGCTTAAAAAACACCTTCAAATTTTTGTTTCAAGTTCAGTTTAATAACCAAGTTAAGCCCTCTACACACACACACACACATACTCACATAATTCCTCAATATATGCATTTTCTAAGCCATTTATAGCTCTTTTGGCCTTCTTAGGTTTCATGAGCCCCCATTAACAACTTAAACGTTTTTTCTTCTTGAATTAGAAAAACACAAAAATATTACTTGTGAGCATTGTTATTAGACAACATGTTCTCATAGGTCATTTACTCATTTTCTTTAAGTCTTTCCATTACATTAATCCCTGACATCTCTCCTAATACTTTTCACACAACAAATAGTTTTTGCTTTATTTGTTACTCCCACAACTCATACTCCTGCACATTTAACTTTTCTTTAATTATTGCTAAAGTTTCTTTAAGAGGCAACTATAAGATATTTATTGCCTTTTTTGGTTATTTGTTTAATTGTCTTTCATTCGTCTTCGTCTGTTATTAAATGCAGAAGAGTTCATAGTAATGAAAGGTCTCAAAAAGTATAGGAAGTCAATGAAAACATATTGGAAAAACACTTCTTAAGCTTTTTAACAAAAGAAAACTAAAACTGAAGAAAATGTATTTAATAACTATCACCATTTTCATTGTAGAAACTTTCCCAGTACTTCATAACGCCACTCAAGGCATAGTTCACATACTTACATTTCTTGGCTCCTTAAATTTTTTGACTGCTTTTATCTGCTGTTTGTTTATTTTAGCGAACTAATTTACTTTCACCGCACGTACTAACGAAGAGACAACTTTGCAAATAGCTAAAATGAAAGAGTACAAAATATTGATATTTATAGAGTTTTTTGACGAACTGAATTTATAATTCAAGGAAAAAATTGGAAAATTTACCTTAGAAATATACTGTTATACTCTGAGTATAAAATCAATATGGGTGATAATTATTTAAAAAAAAATTTTATTCAAATTTTCATATATCTGGCTTACTATTATATTTTTTAATACACTATAAAAAATACTGTTATACAAAAAATTTTAAATATTATTCTGACACCAATTTTTTAAATATTGTTATACAAATAAAATTATATAGAATGTGTCGATATGCTCTTAGCTTTCTTTTAAAATTCTGGTACACATTCAGATTTTCTGCGAATTATTAATAGACAGTAAAATTCTGATTGAAAATATTGTTATACGACAAGAGTTCACTAGATATTACATTTATACCTCTAAATTTTTATTTAAAATAATGTTTTACGCAAGCAACTTTTTTAATAAGCACTTTTACGTACAAATTCCATAGGATGAATAATATTATACAAAATAAAAATTGCCTGTTATAAAAAATTTGCTTTTATAAAACTGTTATACAAAAAAAAAAAATTATAAAAAATAAAGTTTAAACTGATTTTTTGTAATTTCGCAAACTATACTGCAATTGAAAAAAAATTTCTTTACAAAGATAAGTATAACACAATATTAGTTTTGTATTAGTTTTCTGTTATAGGAAACGATGTTATACATAATAAATTTTTTAAAAATAATGTTATATATATATTTTATATAAGAAATGCTATTATAAAAAAAAAATTCTGTAGAGAGTAATGTTGGATATAATTTTTATCTGTTTGAAAATATTTTTATACAGAGTGCAAAACTGTTATACAAAAATTTTTTTGTATATAATGAGTTTTCAAAAATATTGTTGTGTGAAAATTTCTATTAAAAAAAACCTGTTATGTGCTAAATATTAATGGGAGCACTGTGGCACATATATTTTTCTGTTAATAATACTGTTACACATAAAACCTTTTATAAAATAAATAAAAGTAATCCATGTTAATATGAAAATTGCTATGAATTACCAAAATTCCTATTATACGCAAATCCTAAAAACTAAACACTGTCAATAAATAAGGAATACAACCGATACCGATATATCGGCAAAACTTCTGGTTTACCGATATATCGATATCGGCAATATTTAACTGTCGATACGCCGATACTTCTTATGTTTTTCTTTAGAGTTTTTTGAACAAAACATTCAATATTCAACTTATTTTTTGCTTGACAACTATGAGAAATAACACATTAAAAGCAGAACATAAAATTCAAATAAGTTCTGTCGCATTTGAGAGACTATTTTCCACTGCAGGTCTGCTTTAAACGGATTTGAGAAATCGTCTTTCCCCGCAAAATTTGAGAACACTTTGTTTTTTAAACAAAAATCTTATCAATATCAGTTTTAAATATTAATCTTTTGAAATGTTCTTTTTATAATTTTAATTAAATTTTAACATGATCTTAAATTGAATTCGTTGCCTTTTAAATCTCAATAATATAAATTTTAAATCTTGAGCCAATCTAAACTAAATGCCATCGTATATTTTGTAGAAATCATATATATTGCAGGCGTTTTGTAGTTTAAAAATTTGAATTTTAGAAACTGAAATGTGTTGAAAATTTTGATAATGAGAATGGCTACTTGAGTTTTGTTAACTTTTATTTGAAATCATTTTCAGTATGCGAATCGGTATCGGAATCAGTATCGCGATATTTATTTTTGAGTATCAATATCGGATTGGAATTTTTTATTACTATTGAAATTTCATTGGCATTGTTTAAGTAAAATAAGTACCATTTCATGCTAACGATTTTAATTTAAATACATTTTTTTTACTAATGGTAATGAAATTTTAATGAAACCGTTTAATTACTAATTACAATTAGAAAAAAATTATTGTTTAAAAAAAAATAAATTTTTGATAGCAGAACTCTTTTAAATATCTAAGCATAAAACAAAAAAACCTTAACAATTTGTAAATGGATCTATATTTAAAAATTTTAGCAATCTATAAACTTTAGGTTAGACTTATTTTCTTTAAATTTAAAGTTAGAAAAATGCTTTTTAACTATTTATTCAAGAGTTCTAAAAACAGTGTTAATTTTTTTCCATCTACCAAAATAAATGTAATGATAACTGTTTTAGTACTATTATATCGGTAAAATTGGATGCTTTCACACTTGTATCTCTAGTTTTTCTACGAAATGACTTTTTTTTTTTAAATGAAATAAAAAGCATTCTTCATTTGAACTAAGGTCCTAAGGGTACTCCTCACAAAACTTTATTCAAATCCATCCAGTAGTTCTTACGTAATGCGAACACATACTGATGGACAGACGGGCAGACAAAAATTCCAAAAATAGGTGTTTTTTTATTCCATGTAGTTAGTAAACGAAACATTAAAATTTTCAAAAAATATTTTATGTACAGAAATGAACTCGTAACTGTTTTATTTCATTCACTTGATGTCAGAGTTCTAAAGTCAGCTAAAACGCCAGCTTACAGATCTTATTATTTAGGCCAAAACAAGAATGTGTTCCTATAGTTTCCCACTTTTTCTGAGAATGTTAAAAAACATTTATTTCATTTATTATATGCTTACAAAAATAACTTCCCTCGTGTATTAATGCTAATGCTCTAAAACTATTTAGTCATAAGCCAACTATAATGACTTTGTTTTTCAACTAATTATCAATGAAATCTCTTCTAGCAAAAGCATTACCATTAGTGAATAATGGCAATGCTAACATATTATTACCATTATGTAACATTCAATCCTAATGACATTGTCAATTAAATAATTTAACATTCACAAATGTTAATTATTACCAACATTGTCAATTAAATAATCATACCACATTTGACATTCAATTAAATAACCACTACCATGTATAAACAAAATATTAATAAGCTTAACATTTAAAACTTAGTATGGAAAGTAGTGTTATATACAATATACTAGAATCTGTTATATAAAAATATCTATACTTGTTATTATTATATATATTTAGTTATTTTCGTAACCGTGCTACATTCTTTAGGAAAGGGATAGATGAGAGATACGACAGGTGGTGAACAGAGACAGAGAGATATATACATAAATTTAATTAGTTGTTTTACTTCACCGGCGAATATGCTATGATAAAGTACCGACGAGGAAGGCTGCATGTTTTAATGTTAATTCTGAATATGTATTTATACCATTAAAAAAAAATATTTTTACCTTATGGTAGCCGCAGGAGTTCAGCTCCAGGCCAACCAGGTTTGTAGTTAACGTGTTTACAACTTTGACTACAGCAGCCAAACATTTTTAATTCCATTTTTATTATGAAACAAAAACCAACATTTTCATTCAACTCAAAAAGTAACGATAAATGCGGAAAAAACAAATTATAGAGATGGACAAAAGTGTTCATACATAACAGAAAAATTTTTTTGACCTCCAAAAAGTAGTTACTTTTAGATTAATTTTTAAAGCGTTAGTATTTTGTTGGCCCACCGTTAGCATCAATCACTGCCTGCAGACGTCTCGGCATTGGAACGACAAGATTCCGGGTCATGTCAGGAGTAATTTCGGATCAGCACTTTTGTAATACTTCTTTTAACGTTTCTCTGTTGGTAACACTTACAAAACCGATTTTTTGCTTTAAAGTATCCCAAACGTGCTCAATCGGGCTTAGGTCCGGTGATTGTGGAAGCGATTTCAACTGCCTTGGTGCCTGATAAATCAGCCAATCTCTCACAACGTTCGCTGTATGTTTGGGATCATTGTCGTGTTGATCCAAGATCCAACCCTGGCCAAGACCCAACATATCAACTAATGGCTGCAAATTTCATTTTAAAAGCTGTTTATAATAGTATCGGTCCATAATATCATCAATAAACACCAACTGACCAACTCCAAATGCAGCATTGGCGCTCCAAATAATTACGTTACCATCATTATGTTTCACTGTGGGCACAATATTCTTCCGCTTAAGTGCTGTATTTTTTACGCCAAACTTTTCCACGCCTGTCATTTCCAAACAAATTAATCATGCTTTCATCCATAAACAATACCTTTTTCCAAAAATCTGGGCCTTTGTTAATGTGTGTTTTTGCAAATTCTAGGCGAAGTCTTCGATTCTCCTCAGATATCAAAGGCTTTCTGTGGGGTACTCTGCTTGCATACCCTTTAGCTTTTAACGTTCTTTGAACCGTTTTTGGATGAACTTTCTTACCGGAATAATTTTGATCTTTTCTGCTAGTTTAGGCCCTGATATTTTCGGATTTGTTGCTACTTTTCTTAAAATAAAACTGACATCTCGCCAAGAAAGCTTTCTTGGTCGTCCAGATCTTGGCTTATTCTCTACGGAACCAGTATTTTCATACTTTTTGGTTATGTATTGGACAGTGGCAAAAGGTATTTCAAAATTTTTTGCTAATTTCACGTTAAGATTTTCCTGCTTTACGCTCTTGAACAATAAGATATTTTACATCGATGTCAATTTTTTTACGCACACTCATCTTGACAATTGATAACTATTGGAATATAAAAATAACAAAAAAAAAAATAGTTCAACAGATATGGGGGCCTACTTCGAGTGCAAGGAACCAACCGTATTTGAATAATTACAGGTTGCAAATTATAATTGAAACAAAAGAGACAACATTGTATGAACACTTTTGTCCATCCTTTTAATTTGTTTTTTCTGTATTTATCGTTATTTTTTGAGTTGAAAAAAATGTTTGTTTCTGATTCATAATTAAAATGGATTTAAATATGTCTGGCACCCAATTTTTTTTTTTTTTTTGCTTTTTTTGTTTGGCGAATGTATGAAATTTTTGGTATGTATGAAAACTTAAGTCCTTGACTGTAACTTTTATATAAGTACATCGCTATCTATTTTAAATACTGATATACTCGAATTTAGAAAATTCGCATCTAGAAAATATAGAAATATTGCAAACCCTTCATCCACTGCAAAGAAAACATATCGGTTTTACTTGTTTTTATTTTATCATCATGTTATTTTGTTTGGTCTGAGTCAATAGTTCAAGAGTTTACTAGTGCAAATATTCACATGTAGTATTCGTGTGTACACATGCACGTACGAGTCTAAAAAAAAAAAATAAACATACTTTAAGACCTGCACAAGCACTGCCTAAAAGTAATGTTTACTGTTTGATTTTTTTTGTGTTACAAAACTTAAAATGTCTTTTCTTGTTTTATATCTTGGCAACACTAAGAAGTCTCTACGGTGGCTTAAGTCATGCCAAATAAGTCACTGATATTATAACAAACTTTTAACTGATTGCTACTGTTGCAGTTACACACATATATCTTATACATGTGTGCATACACACATACATTGATGATAATATAGTTAGAAATTGCAGCAAGCATTGCTGCCTGTTAAATTGTCATTTGTGAAAGGGATTTTGTTCGCATATTTTCGCTTTAGAATAATAAAATTTTTCGTGTGAAGATGCACATTTAATGTAAAGCTTATGCCTGTTCAAATTACTCTTGATTCTTGCTTCTGTCACTATTTTGTTTCATTACACAAGTGTACGTTTGTATGAATGTTTGTAATATTCTCGTACTTGCATTATGTTGCATGAGTAGTTTAAGCAGCAACATTTTTTGATTACGTCAATAGTTGTTTTGCCTTAAGTTTGTTTTCTACACTTTTTTTTACTTAAGAAAATTGTTAATTTTTTCAGTCTATTTTTTCTTATTCTTGAGTGCCTGTTTAAAGTTACTAAAACTTTTATGAGTTTTTGTCTTGTTCATGCGGTTTCTTGAGTTGTTTATTACGTGGTGATTTTTTATTTTTGTTTTTGTTTGTTCTAATAACTTAAGATTCTTTGTGCTGTCCTTGCTTAGATTTGATTGGATGACTTGAAAAGTTGTTGAAGAATATTTGGTGCAGCACATTCAATGCAACTTTCCAACTTATTTTGCTTTAAACTTATAACCCAATTAACAAGTTTTTTATCACATCAATGGGGAATTCAAGTCATTGGTAATTTTAGATGCCAAAAACAACAATGTTGAATAAAAAAAATTTATTTTAGATTTTTTTTAGAGGTTTTTGAAATCAAAAAAAATTTATATTTTTATGTACTTTTACAATAATTTTGTATTTGAAATTAAGAAGCATTATTTCCTGGCTATAAAATGGCTGGGGGCACTATTTTATTGAAACGGCATGTCGTTCAAATTCACGCAATGAAGGTAAAAACAACTTTGTTATGATGCCTCGTTTTAAATATCAGACGCTTAATTGCCTTATTAGGTTTGAGTTAATGATGCCTTCATGCCTAAACCTGCAGCAAATGGAAATCCGGTCCTCAGTATCGAGTTTTTGACCATTAACAAAACCAGCAACTTGTTTATTAAAAGGGCTGCTAACACTTCCCTTCCAAAATTATGAAATGATTACAATGAAGAAGAAATTTAAAGACGTAGAAGTTAAACGGTAGCCGCAATTAAAAGGAACAGCAGCAATTGTGCTGCTTCTGTATTACAGGCGATCTGTACTCAGTTTTTTGAGTTATTTCCATATTAATTTTTCAGACGAGTTGGTTGCCTGTAATACAAAAACAGCACATTAAATTTGCAAAATATAAATGAAACGAAATATTTTAAGCCAAAGAAAACATTAGTGTGGCCTTTTTTCCCTTTTTTTAATAGGACTTGCACTCAGGGCATGAACCCTTACTCAAGCAAAGTATTGTGTCAGAATTTACAAATTAAGTTGTGGGAAGGAACATAGAGGGAGTTGTATTTTTGAAAATATAATTTGAATGCTTATACATAGTGGGAGGAAATAATTTTGCAGGAAGCTTAATTCCAAACGAGCTGTTCGGCTAAGAAACGAATTTTCTGTGAAATGCATAGTGCAATACACTGGCCAGTCGACCGCAAAGAACTACAATTGATTATAATCAACATCAATTAATTAAAACGCAGCTCTAAAATAATGTTCTCATAAAGCGCTCGCTAAACGTAACAAATAAACAGCCAGTGAGGAGGGTCTTCACCAGAAGATATCACAACAACATCACAGAACCCTACAGATTAACAAATCGTGTTTCATGGAAAAGTAAAAAATTTAAAGACCTCCAAAAAAATTATTTTCCCCTTTTTTAATAAAAATTCTAAAGTTCTTAATTAACAAAATTATAAACCCTTAATTCTAAAGTCTTCTTATTAAAAAAAAAACAATTAAAATTTCACAAAAATAAAATAACAAAATTACATCTTTTCTTGAAATCCAATATCTTACTTACTTCCAATAATGAAAGAAGAATTTTTTTAATGCCAGACATACCAACACGTGCGACAAAAATGTCAACAATTTATAAAATCTAAAATTCACATTAACTTCTTGTGTGCATTGAATGGTGTGAGCATCAATTAGCAAAGGAATCCAAAAGCAAATATTTTAGCGTGGAAAAGCAGAAAACTAGTTTTACAACAATTATCAAAATGGATAAAGAAAATCGAAAAAAAAAGAAAAATTATTGCAGCAACAATAGAAGCAACAAGACAATGTAAACGTATATAATGGAACAAAATGTCAGAAAAGAAGAAAAAAAAATTAATAAATAAATAAATAATCATTATAGTACCACTTTGGAAACTTATTTTTAAAACCACAGTAATGGCAATCTTAAAAGTTACGAGCTCCTTGCAATCACATATGTATGCAGTTTAGTGGTACTTGCTAACATCTTTCAATAGATTTTTATTAAGCAGTTGCCAATAAATGAAAATGTTACAGAAACTAACGTTCAAAAGCTGATTAAAATATTTCATCGGTTCGAATAATGTAAAAATAGAAAAGGAAATTGATTAAAAAAGTGCCAATTTGAAATATAATTTTATACCATTTAATTTTGAGCGGACATACTGGTCCTAGAACTAAAACTTTATCTTAAAAAGAGCTCTTTTTAATGAAAGTTATTCGCATTTGAGGTGGAACAATTAAAAATATACAAAGTCTCTTTGACGAGACTAAGCACATGATCAAAATGTAGTTTCCTAAGAAAGAAAAAACCCAAAAGTATGCCAGCCAGAAAAACCTGAAACACCTACGAAAAGATCTAGTGTGAAAACCTAAAGTTGTCCTTTAAAAATTATGTATTGTGTCTTAACTAAGAACGAACACAGATGAATGATTTGCTACTTCTTCCACTAATAAGCGGGCTAGTAGTCTTGTCTGCTTGTTGTTTTTTTTTAATTATTAGGACCAGCACTCAGGGGATGATCCCTACTTATGCAATGCGTTGTATCAGAACTAGGAAATTAGTTTGTGGGAAGGGGAAAGAGGGAGTAGTGCTTGTGGAAATTTAATTTCAATTCTTGCACATTGAAAGTGGAAGGAAAGACCTTTGCAGGGAGTTTATTCCACATACGAACTGTTCGGCTAAAAAACGAATTTTCTCTGTAATTTGTATTGCGATTAACTAGTCAATCGACTACAAAAGAATGCGTTCATAATGCAGAGCGTGTTGCACGTACGAAATTACGGTTTTTAGGAACAAGTTCCCTGATTTCATAAGAGCACATTTCGTTGTAGTGACGATAAAATAGTTAAACACACCCCACATTACGTCGCTGCTCCAGTGAGTCAATAGAGCTGGATACCCTACTGTCACCAATGAGCTTCTTTGCTCTTTTCTGCACGCGGTCGATTAACTCCAAACTAGATTTTGGAGCACCGGCCCATACATGAGAGTTGTATTCCATATTCGGTCTGGTAAAAGTGACATAGATAGCAAGGAGATCAGATGAAGTGAAGTTTTTTTTTAACACCATTTCAATAAACCAAGGCACTCGAATGATTCTTTTGCTACATGAAAAATATGCTTGTTCTAAGGAACATCACATTAAATTTTCATGCCAAGAATAAGAGTTTCTGATTTCTTAATACAGCCGTACGGCTGTGCGAAAGCACACAGCACCGGATTTTATGAGAGTTAAATTGAAACCTGTTTGCTAGGCCCCATTCGGAAATTTCCAAAAGGTCGCGATTAAGGGTATCGTCCATGTGCTTTCTCATAGCTCCAATTTAGTGAAGGCTTGGTTTATTGTGAAACGAAAATGAATGGCGTATACTACTGTCATCTGTTAAAGAATAGATAGGGTTAAAAACCTGACATAGAAGGTCATTAAGAAAAATAAGAAATAGGGTAGGGGAAAGGACGGAACCTTGCAGTTCCTCTAAATTTACCTTGAACTCGTTTGATGAGAGCCCATCTACAACCACTCGTATAGTGCGATTCCTAAAAAATCTTAATATAAGTCGACTGAAGCTATCACCGACACCAAAAGCAATAAGTTTTGATATGAGTGGACCACTTTATAAAACGCCCTGGAAATATCTAAAGCCACCACCTTACTTAATATAAGTTCACAAAGTTATGAGGTCAACACCCATTGGCATTATTAATTTGGAGAAAAATAATTGTTGTTGAGCAGCCGCGATGAATAAATGGCGAATATATGTAACAATAGCAATTTAAGCCATGCTAGAAAAAAGCGATTGTTGCCTAGACTATAGTTGTCCAAACCTTAAGGAAACATAGATTGGAGAGAAAGTAACAACATGAGAATGGCATGTGATAAGTGTGACTGATTAAGAAAAACTGGGCTTGGTAAAACGGAAGACTCTAAAATCAATTTCTGCTGCTGCTACAGCATATTGTGGTCTGTATGGCTGCGTGGCTTAACGACTAAATAAAATATCCAGCATTTTAAGTCTCAACAGAGAAACATGGCGTAGCAGCGTGAATCGTGGAAACAATTGTAATTAGACAAGCTGTGAGAAAGACTAGAAATATGGACGTGCTGGACTTTGCGCAACTATTATGAGTAATAGAAGAATCAGTAATTTGATACACACGATAAAAATTTTCTATTATTATAAAGTTTTCACTGGCAATGTTTACTGTGGCACTTCTATTTTTTTAAATTTATTGGATAAAACCTTTCGAAAGTTGTTGTGTGCTGCGCTGCACTGATTTAATTTTAACTGCGGTAAATGCTTCCTAAAGACTCAGATTAATCTTTGCTTAATTTTTAAAAATTGCAGCCATCTCTAGGTCAGTTTCGGCTTTATCCTCTTTTCCATCAAGGTTTGAAGTGACATTTAAAGAACTTGAAAAAACAAATATGTGCTTTCGATAAGTGCCCTCTTAATCAAATACCTTCAGTTCAAATACAAATTCTATACATTAAATTTCTCTCGTACAAAACCGAACAGGCTTTAGGGAATGAAAGATAAAATGCAACAAGAGAAAAAAGAAATAACAAAATACAAAACAAACATTACACGTTAAGTCAATTAAATGTTGCTTCCGCAGTGTAAATGTTACAATGCAACACGTATCTTTGACTTGATACACAAGGCAGCAGAGTTAGAAGAAGTAAAACAAAAAACAAAACCAGCTACAATATTAATATCCTGATTGGTAGAGTAGAAGAACGACTTAGACTATGAATAGCAAATACCAGAGAGCACGTCTTTTATAGACTAAAAATGATGCAGTAAAAAATGGTATAACAAATATGGTATAGTGTGGCATGATATTGTTAAAGACGTGTTTAACAAGAAAACACATGACAACCATAACACCGACAACTACAACTATAACGACTTTGATAAACGGCAACAGCAACGGCAAGCAGCATTATCCTCACATCAATAAAAATCTAACAAAATGCAACTCGGACACAACGAGCCATACACACAAACAAAGAAACTCAAGTGTCAATTGAGATAGAAATGGTGTGTTTATTACGCACATGCCACAAATTAATCTGGGGTTTTTTTTCTAATTTAATCTTTTATAGAGTTTAAGAAGAATTTGTTCGGCATGTTAAAAAGCATCCAGTATCCCAAACAAATTAATGCTCCAGCTAAAAAAGAAATAAAATAAAAAACTTTTTAAATAATTGAAACAGGCACAAGTATAAATTCAAATAGTGCAGTTTAAATCACTTTAAAGGATGCAGTGTTTAAGACTCATTTAGTTGAATGTTTTCGAAGTAAATAATTCCTTTTTTTTTGGAAAATGAAAGATATTCAAGTGGTGCTTCAACGAGTTTATCAGCAAATAGTAGCAATTATTAAATAGAAGGATAACACAAGACAAAAGATTTTATAGAATATATAACGTTGAAAATAAAACTTTAATCGAAGAAGAAAAAAAATCATTTTAAATTTACTGGAATGGCAGTCATTGGCTAAAAGTTGTTGTTACAACTTTTAAAGGTTTTAATTGTTTACAGATTGAAATTATAATAATTGTGAAGAGTGTATGGGCTATTTTTGGTCAGATTTTATATCGATGTACTAACAAAGGTAATTGGTCATAAACAAACAAAAAAATTATGAGAAATTATGTTTAATTTTTCATGCTCTCAATTATAAAAATATAAAGTTTAAAATAAATACAAAGATTTTTAATAAAAAAATTAATTGAATTCATTTTATATTTAATAAAAAATAATGGGAACAATTTTCTAATTAAATAAATTTCTAGCTGGAGGCAACTTACGACATTCGATATCGATCGAAATTTACTTTTACATTCTGTAGAAAATTCGATCGTTTTCGAATGAAGTAATTAACCCACTGAAAAGAAATATAATTTTATAAGGTGCGATTTATCAATTCTTTTGTTGGCGACCAGAAGTTAGCCTTAATCCAGGATATTTTTTTGGGAAAACGTTGATTACAGTCTACGCTAGTTTTAATACTGAGGTTTGTTTGCTCAGTCTTGGTTTCTTTAGATTTCTATGTCGCTAAGGGGGACTAAGAACAAAAACGACTACAAAGCCTTGCAAAAATCAGTAAGGTCAATATCTCAGCCAAAAGAAGAGAAAGTTAAGCGTAAACATGTAAGTGAAAAATCTGACGAAGAGGATGCGAACAAGGCAGTTTGTGCAAACAAAACGAACTGGGAGAGTACGACTTCATTTTAAGTGAAATAACAGTATGATTTGGTTTAATTTTTAGTGAGTTTGAATACAGGACAGACTAAAAAGCTCACAAGAAAAATCTTAAGCAATTTTTAAGAACTATCAGAGTAAATAGCAAAAAATCACCCACAAGAAATCGACAGGTTCTAGCAATATCTAGCTTAGAAAAGGCTAAGACGGTTTCGCAGGTAAATAATGTCTGTATTGTGGAACTTGTAAACGACGTGAAGATAACATATTCACATACTACGAGGGCTGCCCTATATATTTCTGGCCTAATAGTGAAAATGCGAATATATATAATCAAAATGGTTTTAGTGTTTTTCAAAGTATTCTCCAGCATGATTTATATACTTTTGCATGTGCTCAAACCAGTTGTTGAAGCACTTTTTCCACTCCGATCGAGACACCTCTAAAACATGGTTTTTGAACACTTCAACAGCTTCTTCTGCGACAAAAATCGTTGACCACGCATTTTTTTCTTGATGTGCGGAAACAAGAAGAAGTCATTAGGTGCCAAGTCAGGGCTGTACGGTGGATGACCCATTACTTCGACGTTTTGGCCGGTCAAAAACGCTCTGGTTTGAGCCGATGTGTGAGAGCTCGCATTGTCATGGTAAACAATAATTCGTCTTCTCTTGTTGGTTTTTCGAAATTCTCCGATGACTTCAGGCAAACAAATTGTAGTGTATCACTCAGAAGTGACCGTCCTACGTTGCTCAAGCGGAACAGTCGCCATGTGACCAGTTTTGCCGAAGAAACAGGCGACCATTTGCTTCGAAGTGCTTCTTCCACGAACAACTTTCGTTGGATTTTGCTCGTCTTTGAAGACCCACACGGTCGATTGTTGTTTCGTTTCGGGCTCATTCGCATAGATCCATGATTCGTCACCTGTGACGATCTTATAAACGTCTTTTGAAGCACCGCAATCGTATTTTTGCAACATTTCTTTGCACCAATCGACACGAGCCTTTTTTTGAGCGACTTTCAAATTGTGCGGGATCCAACGAGAACAAACCTTTTTTACTGCCAGGTGTTCATGCAGTATCGAATTTATGCTAGTGGAAGAAATGTCCAAGAATGTCTCTATCTCCCGGTATGTCGCATGTCGATCTTGCATTATGAGTTCACGCATGGCATCAATGTTCTCTGGCACAACAGCCGTTTTTGGACGACCTTCACGAAATTCGTCTTTGAGCGAGCTTCGGCCACGATTAAATTCATTATACCAATTTTTCACAGTGCTATAGGATGGTGCTTCACCGCCATACAAAGATTTAAGTTCATTAATGCACTCTTGTCGTGATAATCTACGTCGAAAGTTGTGAAAATGATGGCACGAAAATGTTCGCGAATTAATTCCATTTTTTTCTATATTAATTTCTTCAAGTCACTGTAAACAACACAAATAATGGTCGTACGTCAAAACGTTTTGAGTACGATTATGCTTAAAAATGACAAACTTTCTAATGGAAATGTCAGATTGCACTTGGAAGCACTCAGTGTTGCCAGGCCAGAAATATATATAGCAGCCCTCGTATATGGGAATGATAGGGACGATCATAGGTTAGGACAAACTATTTCGGTTATACGGACTTTCTAGAGAGGACTGTAAATGTAGGGAGTAGAGAGGTCGAAATGCAAAATTTGAACATCGTAATTCAAGTGGGGTCTTTAACAGAGTCTAACACACTACTTGCTCTCATTAGTGTCTCCCAAAAGAATCGGTCAGAAAATAAGTGTTTTGTTTTTTTTTTTTAAATTTGGATGCTAAAAAGAAAAATAATATAAATATGTGAACCATTAATAACAACATTTTTTTTGTTTTGTTCAGTAAAATTCAACAAAAGTTTTTAAATAATTTTTATTTCTTAATGAATGTGAAGATATCAAAGTGAACTAAATCGGAATAATTTGATGCATTTTTAAATATAGTATTTCAGAACAATTTTAAGTTCTAAATTATTTTATTTTTATATAAATTTTTTTTTTGTTAAAAATTTATTAAATTTTAAATTGATTTAAATATTCAAAAATTTATTTTTCTTATTTTTTAATTGAAAAAATAAATGATTCTATTAGTTTTTTAATAATTATTATTTAATTAAAAAATTTTGTAGTTATTTTTTAATGAAATGTGTAATTAATTCAATTAAAACTGTAATTAAATATTTAGTCTAAAAACAAGCAAACAAACTGTTATAGTTAAAAGACTTGTATCTGTACAATCTTAAAAACTTAAATTTTTTTTCTCTCCGCCAATAAAAACTTGAGCGTTTTAAACTTCATTTTATTTTTTGTTTTTTTTCAGATTTTCGGAAGGTCTGGTGAAAAATCTTAATTGCTTAAAGCAAATATATAAATGTAACTGAATTTAAGGTAAGGAATTTTATACAATCTAACTAACTGAATTAAAAAAAAAATGAATAAAAGTAATAGTTAGCGACTAAGAAAATGTTTTGCAATGGGTTTTACCCGAATTTTACTTCTTTTACATAATTAATCACACATAGTGACGAACTTATGATTTATTTAAAATCAAGCAAAATTATTTCAAAAAACCTTACAGTTAAATTTATTTGTTTTAAATTATCAGTTGCAGAATTAGGAATATGTTTTCCTAATACTGCTTAGATATCTCTACAATAAATATTTTAAAACACATTTTTCTAAATTTAAATATTAAGAAAATTATTAAAGACACCCGGAAAAAAGTTGTGGGCACTGCTATTTCTGTTTTATTTAATCAAATTTTTATAATGTTATTGCAAAAGTTTTATCATTTAGAAAAGAACCTCTACAATAATTGTTTTTTTAACACATCAATTCTGGTTTAATCACAAAAATTACAGATTTGCAAATTTAAGTAAAGTCGTCGTTTTATTGCCTTAAAGTATGCAACAATTTTTGCTGTTTTTGAAGTTTAAAAAAATGAAGGATGAAGGAAAAACTATCAGTCATTTTATGTTGACATTTTAAAGCAAATAACGGTATTTTTAAAATTATATAAATAGTTAATTTTATCGAACCTTCATCTTTTAACGAAAAAGTTTAATCAAATTTTTAAAAATTTTTCTACTAGTCTTTTTTTTAATGGAGAAAGAGCACGCATTTTCAGCCACAAAATGTTAGAATTAAGTCCTGATTTTAAACACTAATGAGCACTGAACAAGAAGAATAAGTAGAAGGATTCTTATTTTTAAAGATTTGATTTTCCTCGGTATAATTTTTTATACCCTTCACCTCAGGTGGAAAAAATGTATTTTTAACTTTTTCATTCTGTTTGTAATTTCTACAAGATCAATTTTGATCCCGTAAAGTATGTATATTTTCAGTCAGTTCTAATTCATAGCGAAGTGGATTGAGCGATGTCCGTCTGTCCGTCCTTGTTCGGGTTGATATCAACTCTGCCAAACGATTATGCATATTTTCGAAAATCTTGCAATTGAAAATCAAGTAAACCTCAAGTAAAAAAATTAGCGTTTGCTTATATTTTCCGAGTTATGGGCTTCTAAACTTTTCAGAGAAAATTATGATTGTGCACAATATTTATAAAGATATCGATATGGGTATCATTTAAAAGCTTTTGAAAAGACCTTGTACGTAATATTTTTAATCTTTTTAATTCTCTGTCACACAAACATGTGTCTTTTTGATTGAAGCCACTTCGCGAAATTATATTTACATAGATGGTGAAGGGTATATAAGATTCGACTTAGCCGAATATAGCACTCTTACTCTTTGTTTTTGTGAATAATGTATTAACTGTCTTGTTTGCATAGTGCGTCAATATAATTTGTTTATTAACTTGTTATTAGATTTTTATGGTGCTCAATTAATACTTGTATTGGTGCAACCCAGTTTATTTTTTAAAGTTGTGTAATGCAAATAAATATTTTCGTCATATTTTCTGAGGTATCATAATTAGCAAAACTGTTTATTAATTTTAATTTAAACGGTAACACTTTACTATTATTTATTATGATTAAAAATTACTACTGGCTTGCACTAGCTTTTGTATTATAATAACGAGCCATACTCTGTCCTTTGTTAAATATTTAGATAAAAATATTTTTGTCTAATTGATGTAATGTCAAAATCTGTTAATCGGTAATACGACACGATAACAATATTCTGCTAGATTAAACTCGATAACACTAATGACTTTTAAAAAGATATGGGAAATAACCACTAAAAACGTTTAACTGCTACATGGGACATTTTATGGTCATTTTTTCTCTCGCCTCGTTCATTAGAAATAGTGTGATTATCGCTATTGTATTTTATTTATTTATTTACTAATTTTTTTATTTCTATTTATATCCATTTAAAATTCTTTGCTATCTAGCAGTGAAGAAGAAAATTCAATGTTGCATTAATAAAAAATATGAAAAATATTTATGGTTAAAGTCACGGCGTATACTTGTGCCACCCAAAAAGTGGAAACCATTTGACGAATGTCAGGAAAAACAAATTAAATAAAAAAAAATTTTTTTTCCATTTTTTTAATCCACAATTTTAGAAAACATTCTATAAATGATTTATAGATTGGTTTACTATAAAGACAAATACTTATAATTAAATGTTAAAAAAAAACCTTTGTTAAAAAAAAAAAATTTATATTTCTCTTATTTATGCTAATTCCATATTTTGTTAATAATTTATTGAGTCAAACAAGCAAACATTCGATTTAAATTTTTATTTCACTTGTTTAAAACAAATACATAAATATTAAATTATTTGATGCAACTCTTACACTATTTCTATAGCAAAAGTTCTTTTTCTATCAAGAATTTAAATACTTAAAAATAAAAAATAAAAAATAAAAAAGTAAATTTCGTTGAAGAAAATTAAAGTCAAAAACGTTGAACTTAAATGCAAACTAATTTAACATCTTTCACAGGAAACAGTGTAGCTAAGGCTACAGATATATCTTAACAACAACAATTTAAATACACAATAACTACAATTTAATATTTATAATACTCATAATAATAAAAACAACAACAACAATAATAATACAAATTAAAATTGCTACTTAAAACCACATTTTAATGTTGGTTTTTGATATTGCAAACCTGTCTACATATTTTAGTCGTAAATATACTATAAAGTTGTCTTAAGGAAATATTTATAAAGGAGTGCATCGTTACAAAATAAAACACAAAAAAATTTAAATTCAAATAGAAAGTATTTAGTGATTTTTGAAGAGATTGTATTTTGTTTTAATGTTTGCTGTTTAATAAATAAAAGTTTCTGAGCTACAAATAACAATTTTCAAAAAACATTTTTTACAAAATATTAAATAACATTTTAAGTCGAACTGTTCTGTATTATAACAAAGGAATTGTTTTAATTAGGCTTACGTTCACGCATATTTTAATTTTGAAATTTTTATTAAAAAGCTAATTAATTTAAAAAACTTTGGGCAAAATTAAAAATATTGGAAAAATAAGGCAGCAGCAGAATGTAAAGCAGCATTTTCTAGCTGGCTTATACTCCTAATCAGCTTTTTTGCATCCAACTCGCTTAATCACCTATTTAACCAACTAATTTTATAAAGAAGAACGCAAGAAGTATTTATAAAGGGTCATCCAAAAAACGCGCCTACGTGTGTCTTTGAAAAAAAAAACACAAACTATTTGCAATTTTTTTAAGCTGTTTTTTTTAGTAAGTGGAATAGAATATCATTCAAATGTCCACCATGACTGCGTCTGCAGATATCAATCCGAATATCGAAATTTTCAATGACTTTTCGACATGTTGCTGGTGTTATTTCACGAATTGCAACTTTAATGTTGTTCTTTATATCATTAATTGTTTGTGGCTTGTTAACATACACTCGACTTTTCAAAAAACCCCACAAAAAAAATGGTGTTAGATCACATGACCTTGGAGGCCAATTGAAATCTGCATTTCGTGAAAATACACGTTGAGGAAATTTTGATCGCAAAAGCGTCTTGCTAGAAATAGACGTCAGACACATCAATATGAATTCAACTGTGTCCATAAAAAGTCTCTCAACATTGATTGGTATCGCTCAGCATTCACAGTTACAGCATTTTTAGCATCATTTTCGAAGAAAAATGGCCCAATGATTCCATTTGCTCAAAATGCACACCAAACAGTAACTTTTTCTGGGTGTAGAGATTTTTAATGAATAACACGAGGATTTTCATCACCCCAGATACGACAATTTTGCTTATTGACGAATCCATCCATTCTGAAATGAGCTTCGTCACTAAACAAAATTTTGCGATGGGTATTTTTCAAAGAACGCCCATTTTCATAATAAATTTGAATGATGTAAACGCGTTGTTGCAATGTGTACCTGTCCATGGTTAAAACTGTACTACCTTCTAATAAAACAAAATGGCTTATGTCATTTGAAGAGATGTCACGTATAAAAATTATATAGTGCTGACATCTAGGCATCACATTTGGATGACCCTTTATTTATTCAATACAAATTTGGTGGGACGAAATCCGAGCACAACGCAAAGTTTTTTTTTTCACAAACTATCGGTTTAGCTACGATTGCAATTTTTTTTTAGAGGAAGTATCACTTCCTCTATCCTAAGTTTGCATTCAATAACACAAATTTAACTTAACAATAACAAATGTGTGTTACAAGTTTTTGCTACGCATTTGGTCATGCAGTTTTCTCGTAAAAGTCATTTCACACAGATAAACATTTCAATACCTACCCCAACATAATTTATGGAAATCATTAATTTTTTATAGTTCAGTTGCTATTTATAAGACAAATATTTTATTAACAAAGTATGTAAGTAAATGTATTGTAGAACAGTGACAAAGGATGGCGAAGGATTTAAAGAGAGTCTTGATAGTAAAAAACATTTTAAAAATATTTTTTTTTAAATTCTGGATTATAAAAGTAAATAAATGATTTTTTCAATATTATCGTGAATAAACCATTTAGAAAAAAAGAAGAAATACATAACTCTTCTTGTAATAAGTTAAAGGAAAAAGTAATATTTGACTTCGGCAAAACTTCTATTATCGTTGTGGTCTGGATTTAGATTTAAGTTTCATTCAACGTTTATTTCTTGACTCGCACTCAAAATCCATCCAGTAATTTTTAAACAAATAACTCATGACTATTTGTTTTTGTATTGGTATCGTTCTTAGTAACAATCACTGCCTTCATCTAATGCTTTAATATGTATTCGCCTTTTTCAAGTGATCTTCTTTGGCTAGTCGCTGTTGGGATTTGAACTCAATACTTCTCTGTTTAACAAACTCATAAGCAGCTCTAACAATGCAGTTAACACCGCTATTTTATAGCCGTAAGGTTAATAATATTTTTATTTTATTAACATACACACCACACTTATTAGTGATGGGAGCAAATTTATTCTGCTCTTTTAAAGATAATTGTTTTAAATCTTATTTTTGCGGCATTATTTTTTTACTAAAAGGTAATAGAAATTCCAGTTATGGGATTGATAAAAATAGTTTGCTTTAAATCATACCACTGTGCACTATAATATAGAAAAAACTATTAGTTTGTGAGTTGGTTGTATGGAAAACATTATAAATTTATTTTGATTGCCACATGACCAGACCTCAAAATACCAGGAAAACATAGAAGCACTACAATTGACTAGAAATTGAGTTTGGTCATAAAAGATAAGATAAATATTGATTTTGAATTAAAATAATTAGAATTTTCATTATATTTGTTAATGATTTTGCAGTGTAATGAGCTGGCATGTTGTTGAATGTCTTTCCTTGTGCTGGCATGTGTTATCGTTGCAAATTGTATTACATTTATTATTTAAATGATTAAAAGTACATACACACTTGCACAACTGCTACATAAATAAAATATTTTCCAAAAGGAACAGGTCAACTTAAAAATGGTGTGGGGCAAACTGTATGTGAAGTATTAATGATTTTACAAGAAAAAGAAGAAAAATCGCTTTTTTTCTTTCTGAAATGGATATTGCAAAAATAACAAACGGAACGACAAACTTAAATATACCCCTTTTTCACTTTTTGTTTACCACAAAAAATTGGTTTTGATTACCTTTGGCTGTCTAATATGTAAAAAAGTAAAAAAAAAACTTTAAAAATATTGGATATATTTAAAAAACTATAAATAGATTCAAGTCTGAATAAGAAATAATATTCAAGTTTAACTTTATTGAATTTTCACGAAATTTTTTGTGTTGCCAACTACAACAAAAAATATTGAGTCATACGAGGGCTGCTCTATATATTTCTGGCCTAATAGTGAAAATGCGAATATTTATAATCAAAAATGGTTTTAGTATTTTTCAAAGTATTCTCCAGCATGATTTATACACTTTTGCATGCGCTCAAACCAGTTGTCAAAGCACCTTTTCCACTCCGATTGAGACTCCTCTAAAACATGGTTTTTGAACACTTCAGCAGCTTCTTCTGGCGACGAATATCGTTGACCACGCATTTTTTCTTGATGTGCGGAAACAAGAAGAAGTCATTAGGTGCCAAGTAAGGGCTGTACGGCGGATGACCCATTAATTGGACGTTTTGGCCGGTCAAAAACGCTCTGGTTTGAGCCGATGTGTGAGAGCTCGCATTGTCATGGTGAACAATGATTTGTCTTCTCTTGTTTGTTTTTCGAATTTCTCCGATGACTTTAGGCAAGCAAATTGTAGTGTACCACTCAGAAGTGACCGTCCTACGTTGCTCAAGCGGAACAGTCGCCACATGACCAGTTTTGCCGCAGAAAAAGGCGACCATTTGCTTCGAAGTGCTTCTTCCACGAACAACTTTCGTTGGATTTTGCTCGTTTTTGAAGACCCACACGATTTGTCACCTGTGACGATCTTATAAACGTCTTTTAAAGCACCGCAATCGTATTTTTGCAACATTTCTTTGCACCAATCGACACGAGCCTTTTTTTTGAGCGACTTTCAAACTGTGCGGGATCCAACGAGAACAAACCTTTTTTACGGCTAGGTGTTCATGCAGTATCGAATGTATGCTGGTGGAAGAAATGTCCAAGGATGTTCCTATCTCTCGGTATGTCGCATGTCGATCTTGCATTATGAGTTCACGCACGGCATCAATGTTCTCTGGCACAACAGCCGTTTTTGGACGACCTTTACGGAATTAGTCTTTGAGCGAGCCTCGGCCACGTTTAAATTCATTATACCAATTTTTCACAGTGCTATAGGATGGTGCTTCATCGCCATACAAAGATTTAAGTTCATCAATGCACTCTTGTCGTGATAATCCACGCCGAAAGTTGTGAAAAATGATGGCACGAAAATGTTCACGAGTTAATTCCATTTTTTTCTATATTAATTTTTTCAAGTCACTGTAAACAGCACAAATAATGGTCGTACGTCAAAACGTTTTGAGTACGATTATGCTTAAAAATGACAAACTTTCCAATGGAAAAATCAGATTGCACTTGGCAGCACTCAGTGTTGCCAGGCCAGAAATATATATAGCAGCCCTCATATCTTTTTATGTGTAGGTTCATATTTTGGGGAACTACTTTTTTAAAATAAACAGTAATTAGACGTAACTGTTGAGCTCAACCGGTGAGAAACAATTTGAAACTGTTGAACACTACCTAAATATACACTGCTTAACGACTGAGCACAACATGTTGACTTTAAGTAGCTTATGAATTTTATGATGAAAAAATGGCAGCCATCTGTTGACTTGAGCGGCATTTTTAAAACAAACAATAAACGGTTGCGCAACAGTTACGTCTTATGAACGTATCCAATGAATACATTTTGCTTTATACATAAAAGATAAAAACATTTAAAACCTGAAATAAACTTGGAATTTAGAAATCTCATAAAATAGCGTAAAATTGCATGTCCGTATTTTTCGTTCGACATCCCTAATTGTATGAAAAGTAAACATGACATTGAGAGGCAACATATATTCATAACATTAAATTTTGAGTGATAGCCTTGGAGTATAAGTCAAATAAGTCGAATAGTCCGATCATATTACACGATTATTGAGTCCTTTTCATGTCTTTACTGCAAGTGACAGACTACATGACATGCACTTTAATGAAACTTAGCTAAAGCGCCTTTTTAAATAAACGTGTACCAAATTCGGCTGACTCGAAAAAATGTAACGAGCAGTAAATTTTTGTGTATCACTGTCATCGTATGAAGTCCTTGTTCGTCTTATTTTAAGAAATTTTGCACACACATAATCATTCAAAGAATATCTTTTGCTAGCCACGTTTTAGACGTTACAACATGTCATAGACTCGGCAGATAGACCATCAATACCAATCCACCCTAATTAATAGTCTGGATATAATTTTAGTTTTTTTTTTTTTAATTTTAATTTTTTCCCAATCTGGATTTGAACCATGGATATAAGAAATAATTTAAAATTTACTTTTTCGGCTATGGTTCATTTTTTAATTTAATTTCTGAAAAATTTTAGAAAAAAAATTATTTACAAATATTTGCGGGCGTTTTCCAAAGAAAAAAAGAAAATTTAGACACAAGCAGAATGAAATGCGGATTGCTGATCAAGGATGTAGCGGTCCAGAAAGTGCAACTTTCCATTCTGCTAGTGTCGGGTTTATCTTGTTTTCTTGAAAAAAGTCCGCAAACATTTGAAAATATTTTTTTTTTTAATTTTTAGAAATTAAATTGAAACCTAAGCCGAAAAAAGAAAAAATTTCAATTTATTTATAACATTTATAAATTTTAACTGCCATATTCATAAAAAATAAAATAATTTTAAAATGTGTTTTATGACAAATTTTTCATACAAATTTGTCCTAAAATACATTTCAAATCTATTTTAATATTCTATGAATACGGCAATAAATATTTAGTAAAATACACTAAAATACTCTAAAGAAAAAATCGTCAATGAGAAACCAAATTCACGAGGAGACTTTTGGATGTATTATCCTAACAGTTAGTTATTTTTATAATGTGAATAGTGCAGATAATTGGGAAGCTTGTCTAACAATCTGAAGTAAATGCAATTATCGCCAAAAACTGTAGACGAAATAGAAATAAAATTGTGACGTTCGTTTGGTTCCAAGGGACCCAGACCACGGTCATAACGATGTAGGTTAAAAGGGTTGTGACCATGAAAAGACACCTGCTATAGTCACACTTACAACCACCCTCAGAACTTTTCTGTCGAAACCCAAATGCAGTTTAATGTTTATCCGGTCTTCACTAGGCTCGTTAGTCCCTGCTAGCCTCCTAAAACTGATTAGTTTTTCCTGCTGCCCAAACAGATAGAAGCCTATAGCATTGAATTAAATACATAATTGATTTTTGAAACCAAATGCTTCCGATAAATTAACCTTGTAATGTTTGGATTTCTTAAAAATTTCCAAAAGGACTTGAAGCAATTCATAAAGAAAGCAAATCTTGCAAAATTAAAGGAATTTCTTAAGTCGATCCAATTTTATATAGAAGATTTTTAAAATCGAATGCTTTGTTAATGCTGATTAAGAATCGTGAGCACAAATCTACACGGCTTTCTAGTTATTCGCAATGGCTCTGCTTAAGCATTCCTATCTAAAAATAAGAACCTACAAATGGTTACAATCAGCAAAGATGTACATAAATGTACTATTGCACAGTAGGACAAAAACGAATTATTTTGTAAACATATCAGCTGATCTTGAAAGATTGAAAGAAAATTTTACATTACGGCTCATTATTGGGTCACCTCGGAAATGTAATTTATGAAGCTTGCAATCTTTGTTTTTCTTGTTTGTCTTTTATCGGAATTAAAAATTTATTAATTAAAAACTTGTTTCAATCGATTTAGTTAAATATTTAAATTTCGATGTTGATTAAATTTCAAATGTTAGTGTTTCCGATAATTTTTTTCTTTTGATTCTAGAGCTTCTTATAATCTTTTTTTACAACGAAACTTGAATTTTTTGATGTGAAGTTTAATTTATTGGTAAAAATTTATTGTTAATAAATATTTTTTTTTAATTCCGTTAAAAATGTGATATTTTGCTTAAATTTAGATCGCTTAGTCCCAATTCGCACGATGCAAGTATTTAAGCTGAGCTGATTAGGTTGTAGGCAACGGGGTGAGGTAAAATTAAATGAGTACAGACTTGCTTGTACTTGCAATTCGCTTTGCTTCCATATTCGTAATGTTAAAAACACAGATGAGTGTGTGTACAATCATGCAAAAATCTGAACAATTTAAGCAATAAGAAGAAAATGAAAATAAGCAGTCTTATTTTCTTGCATCGTGCGAATTGGGACTTAGTGTTAATTTTACTACAAATTCAAAAAAATTAAATTAAGGATTTCCACAAATCAATTAAAATTTTACTTTTTCGGCTTTGGTTCATTTTTAATTTAACTTTTATTAAGAAAAATTATTTTTTAAATGTACGCGGATTTCCAGTTTATTCAGCGTATTTCATATGCGTCTCCAAAAATATTAATATATATTTATATATTCGTATATTTTACATCCTCACATTAAAGTAAACTACATCATTAGTTCAGTTTCCAATTACTTGAAATGCGTGTTGTTCAATGAGGAAAAAATACACACAAAAAAAAACAGAAAATGTATTTAAAAAAGTTCTACTTCACAACATGTTGTGTGGAGCAACAAGAACTTTAAACTATAATTATGATCACTTTGTTATGGCTGCTGTCGATATACACCGACCGCACCTTATCATCATAAACCAACTGTAACAGAAGCCTGTGTATAAGTAATTGTGGTTAAAACAGGGTTACACCACGTTCTTGTAAATTTTATTTGGTTTTGCTTTAGTTCGTTTTATTTTACTTCATCATTGTCATGAGTCTCGTCGCCGTCTTTATCGTAATATTTTCAAAGTTGTTGTTTGTGGTTGCACAATTTATTGTAGCCTGTGGCTTTAAACGAGGCGTTGTGCTAATTGATTTTCCCGCTAAAGTTTATAATGCATCCATTAAAAGACGTATAATTTTTTCGCTGTTCACTTTTCGTCGGAGTCTTTTAGGTTCTCAAAAAAAAAAAAATAATTTTCTTTTTTTTACGATGCTTAAAACTTGTTGAGGTTTTTTGTTATTGTTGCTTTTTTTTAGGAAATTTTATTAAGAGCAGTCTTTTTGCATGTAATTGACTTAATTATTATACTTAACTTTTTTTGTTGTTATTTTGCTTTATTGGTGAAAACATTTTTAAATTATTTGTTGACATGCTTCATTAAATATTTGAATACTTTTTTATAATTTGTAAATTGGTGATAATAAACTTCTTAAAAGTAATAAGAAGACTTTATATTGAGTGTTAGTAATACAAAGTCTAGATTTACACTATGCAATTTTTTGAGACATTTTTTTCAGTGCTCTATTTAAATTGCAGCAAAATGCGTTACTTAAAAATAAACATAAGCAACAGAAACATCAAATTTCAAGCAATACCAAATTGTTTACCCCTCTTGCTTTACCGACAAAAAAATTTCATGCTAGTTTTATGAAAAATTGCATAGTGTAAATGCCGTAAAATTGAGAAAAAATCATTTTGAAATATTTATATTTCAACTACAAACAAATTTTAATATTATGAAAAACAAAAGAAAACAAATTTGTTCCGCTTTTAAAAAGAATGGAGAGTTTGGACTGAAAACTTTAAATTAATAAATCTTCTACTTTCATGTATTATTTTGTTTGAACTGGTCCAACTGTTTAGAAATTGTTTTTTTTTTTTTTTTTTTTTTTTTTTTTGAAAATATTTATTTTTGCCGTCCCACAAAACAGCTTCCAGCAAAACCTATGAATAAAGACCCATAGAAAGAGCGATGATGCTTTTAGCATCATTTCGATTTACAGTTATCACCCTGGTCTTGTTAAACAAATTAAAAATCAGTTAAGAACTAAAAATTCCTAAAATATGACTCACAGAAAGACGTATTAATAATGAAAAGTTAGAGTTTCGCCAAAAACAAAAATTTCATTTTAACTCGCTACAGGCATTCTAGTTTAAGGGCAGCTGTTAATTTTTCTTTTACAATGTAACAATAGCGAAAAGGTTTTCAAGAGAAATTTTTTACATATTTTTTTAGCGCATAAATATGAGTACTAGTGGGATACTTAATATTTCATTTCGAAAGAAAACACTTTCGAAACTAAATTTATAAGCCATACAAAATCAAATGATGTTTCTTTCGAAACGAGAATAGAGAGTAACCCAACTGATTGCATTTTTGTACACGAAAATGGTGCAATTGAAAAACCAAATACATATTTATAGAAAATTGTTTTCTAAGTAAAGAAAAAATATCTTTAAAAAAAACAAACAATTATGAAACATTGGTGTGAGTTTGTTTATTAATTCTTTTAATGGAATATTGCCTAGCATCCTCAGGGCTTGACTATTTACGTGAAAATTTACAAAAATGTGCTTTAAAAACATCATATATATTATTTCTAAAGCACTTTTTTTGTCGGTTGCAAGTATCTCCCATACCACCGCACCAAATTTAATGAATGATATCTCATCTTAAAGCTTATTTCTAACACTAATGACGAAAAATAATTAGAATTGAAAAATTAATGTTTTCATTGATAAAAATTTTATTTTATATAGAACTGCATGATAATACCGTCATTATATATTTTTGTTCAAGTGTGATAACGAAGTTCTACATAATACAGTATGTATTAAAATCCATTCTGGCAATAACGCTATTTACTAAGTCAGTTATATATAATATGCATATTACGTGCAAATTAAGAATATAAATAACTTGCATTTAGATTAAAACAAGTAATATCAGCAAAAATTATTCATACCGATAAAACTGTACTCATACTCCGAATCAACCTTACACCTTCTGATCCAATTCTGCCTTTTCGAATGACGCGAAAACAATTCCCTGTGAAAGTTGCTTTTGGTATGACAATAAACAAAGCACATGGTCAAACCCTTCAAAAGGTAGGATTGTATATACCAGAACCGGTCTTTTCACATGGGCAGTTATACGTGGCTTTTTTTCAAGTGCATACGTTTAAAGATATTATTGTTTGTATTAAGAATTCGTACGGGCAAAAAGTTAACGATGATCATGTCATTACCTCTAACATTGTATTCAAAGAAGTATTATAAAAGCATTTAAACATATGTGTGTGTGTGTGTAAATATGTATGATATATTATGATTTCTAATATTTTTATACTTTTAATAAAATGTATTGAAGTTACTAAAATTTCTATTAATTATTTTCATTTTATCTTACAAAAATGACAACTAACGCTGCAAAATATTCGCACGGGTCATCTAGTTCGATTTTATTAGTGATAATTAACTTTAAGAAATTCTCTTTCTTTATGAATTTAATCTGAGAATCCCAGAAATAATAAAACCAAAATTTGTCTCTTGACCTTTAGAGAGGGTAAGGACTAAAACTTATGTCCAAACAAAAATAAATAATATGTATAAAAAATCGCTTTTAATAAAAATTCGCTGTTTCCACATTTAAGCATTTTAATCATTCACAAATTTTTTTAAAACTTGGTTTCGAAAAAAACATTTAAAATTTCTAATTAATAAAACTTCAAAAAACCATATTAATTAAAAACAATAAAATTAAAAAAAAAATTAAAATTTGTTACTAAAATTAAGTATTCTGCAAATGATCAACAAAAAGAGAAGAAAAGAAAAAAAGCAAAATTAAAATTTCACAAAAAAAAACTGTTTCACAAAAAAATTTTTAAGTACAAGTGTCAGCATAAGAAAAATAATGATTTTACAAAACGTAAAATATTATATAAAATTTGAAAACTGGATTCACTAAAAGTTCAAAACATAACCTAAAAATTGAAATTTTTACCAACTATCAACATTTTAATAAGAAAACTGCAGGCTGAATTTATTAAATAAAATTATTCAGCTTAAGATTCAAATATTAATTTTTGGTTTAAATATATTAGAATTTCAAAACAATAGTTTGAAAAAAATTTATAATAAATAACTTAAAATTTTACTTTTTTGGCTAAGGTTCACCTATTATTGCTGTTGAAGGTTGTGGCGAACCAGAAAATGCTGCATTTCATTATGCTTGTGTCTAATTTTTTTTGTTTCCTTTGAAAAACGTCCGCATACATTTGTAAATAATTTTTCCTTCTAAAGATTTAGAAATTAAATTAAAAAAAGAACCTAAGCCGAAAAAAGTAAATTTTAAGTCATTTAAGATTTCCACGGTTCAAATCCTGATTGCGAAAGAAAACTTAAAAATGTATAATTTAGAAAAACAAATTGGAGATTTTGTGAATCGAAAAATAAAATTTTACCTAAAATCGTGATTTCACTACAAAATTTCGATCTAAAAAAAAAACAAATACAATTTGCAGTTGGTATAATTTTCAAATAAAAAAAGAATTTACAAACAAACTAAAAAAGTTAAAAATTTAATTAAACTTTAATTAAAATATAAATTAAAAATCACCTTAAGAATCTTAAAAAAATGGTGTCGAGAGGTTTTTCATATTTTAATCATATTACCGATGTAATAAGAGTCAGCTTTGTAATTCTCATTTAAAAGTTTTCTATAAAATTTTAAAAACTTTTCTTTGTGGCACATATTATTTTGTTAAACACTTCTAATACCTCGTCGAAAGTTAAAAAAAATCCTTAATGCGTTAAGTATTTCGACTTTGTGAAACATAAATTTTAAAATGCAACATTAAAAACAATTCTGTATTTTTTATTTTTTTTTATTATTTTTTTTTTATTCATTTTGCTTGTCAACTACCTAAGATGTCATTGATTCTAACAACTCAAGAAGTCTTACTGATGCATTGCATACATTTTCTCTCCCTCGCTCACTCCAACAATTAGTAACATGTTTTTTTTTCCGCCACCCACACACTTTGCCACTCACAAACACGCGCTCACATACTCTACAGCTACCCCACACACTATTCATGCGTATATTTTCCTTTACACATCAAAGAATTTCCGGTATGACGAAGGAAGAAATATGAGTGCGTTTATGATGTGCAGTGATGAGTTGTAGGCACAAAAGTATATTACGCTGACGTACGCATTCCCTGCCGAAAGGAAACCTAAAAAAAGTAATGAAAATAATGCGTATGTAAAGACTTTGTAAATGGCTGTTAAGATAAATTTCTATTTCTTTATTTTATTTTATTTTGTTTTGTTATTTTATTTGTTTTGTCTTGCATATTTTGTTGTTGTTATTGTAGCTGTTGTGTTTCCACTTGTTTCATTTTAATTTATGTAATAGTTAAGTGGTCACCCAAACTCCTGGGCTAAAATTTTTATGGAAGCATGTTGTTTTAGGGGTGGAGGGGAGGCACAGGATTATATTGTCATTAACCTCGCACAAGAACAAGGGTCCCTTACAATATATTTTTAACAATTCTTGGTGTCTTCTTTGCGTATAGAAAACACACATGTGACTGGCATATTTAAGAAAGAAATAAGACATTTTCATTTAAAAGTCCTTTGCATAATTTGTCAAGAATTCATGTGTGTTAACGAGCAAAATTCTGGTCCCTGTTTTATTTTCATAATTTTTTTTTCCTTTTAGTTTTTTATTTCTGTTTTTGTTGCTCTTGAATCATTGTTGTAGTTGCAGAAATGGTGGTCGTTGTTTTGCTTTATGATTTTTTTGTTTTAAATTTATTTTCCCTTCACTTTCATTACGGTGTGTTAAACTACATTTTATTAGTTGTATTTTATTTTATTTTTTCCATTAATACTCTTGTTGTTACTAATTATTTGAATAATAAGGATTTCTGATACTTTACTTGCTTTTCTTACGATGGGGGTTGTAGCAAACTGTTCATTATTATACTTTTGTTTCCAATTCATCTCTTCATTACAAATGGGGTTCTGTGGGGTTGTTGTGCAGAAATGTACCGAGAAAAATAAATGAACTGGTTTTGCTTTTTTTATATAAAAATGAAAAATATTTTATTCTAAAAATAGGTGTGGGTCATTTTGTTTTTAAGTACTTTATTATTATCTAGAAATTATATGAAAATTTAGAAAGGTGAGGCGAAATAAAGTCATATAAAAGGTTTTCCAAAAAGGAAAAACAGTTTTTATTAAACAAGTTGCCTGTAAAATATCGACTTATACTTCGTATAAATGATCTCAGGGGGCAAATCTCCGCATTCGATATCGAGTGCACATTCGTGTCGAGAAATATTTCGATGGCTGTAATTTTTTGGATCAGAGTTTTCGATCGTAATTTTACTATTTTTTTATGGCTGCAAGCATATAACAGTAAGAAAAACAAAAAAAAAAAAAAAAATTAATTAATTAGTGAAAGCAGTGTAACAATACAAAAAAATAAACAAACAAGACTCATTTAAATTGACCCAAATATATTTTTGTATTTCTCATAATCGGAATCGGGGGACGAGGTCGAAATAACAGTCATCAGAAGAAATATTCGTGACAAATCCAACCCTTTTGCATAACCTGGAGTTGAGTAAGTTGATTGTAGCTTTTAATGTGAATAATATAAACTGATTCAATATCTATAAATTTTAAATACGTTTTCGGCTGTCGCTAGATGCTTTTAAGTATGCGAGGGGCCCAGGCATTTAGTTTAGTTGTCAATTGCCGCCATAAGTTCTGCGAATTTATTTTAGCTTGAGCAAAGTTTTAAAGCTTATTTTTTGGCTAAGTCGGTATATTCCATTATAAATTGCACTAATACTTGTTTTTGCTTCCCATTTACTTTATTAGCATTTGTTCTGGGAGCAATTTTAAGATTGACTTTTTTTGCACTGGTTCCTGGGAAATCTTTCTCTTCACATTCACTTTCCCTAAAAGCACTTTCCCTAAAATAGAGGGAAAATTCATGTCTAATTTCTTTTTTATTAGTTACTTCTATTTGTCTCTGTTGCGTATCGTGGCAAAATGTTAGAGTTTAGCGAGTGCAGCTATGAGTAAATATGTTTCGATAACGACTGCCATGATCCATGTTCAATTACCAAGTACTCGGTATCGAATGCAGTGATTTGCCCCCAGGAGTAAATTATTTTATTTACTTTGACATTACTGTCAAACACATCTTTTGTTGAGTTTAAATGCAACAGAACCTTCTCAAAAATTTTCTAATGGGATCAAATAATATAATTTCAACGTCTACTGACACCACTTCGCCTTAAGATAACTATTGCTTAAAATAACTGGTATAAAATTACAATTGCGGCATCAACTGCTGAGCCCCTTGTTTTTTAGAACCACTTGTTCATTTCCAAATCAAATTTATGCTCAAGAAGTCATAATGTTTCGATCACTTACGCTTTTTATCAAGGAAATACAGACCGAAAAGTTCCCAATCCCAAACTTCAATATTAATGGTACTTTCTGTGAATATTAACGGTCCGACGCTTTACTTGTTCACTCACCTATTCAACCGAAAAAATTCTTCATCTAAATTCTTCGCTAATTTGAATTTTAAACATTGAACATATATTTTAGCTTATAATTATGTTTTTTTTAGACCTTTTTTAAGATGGATTTTGCACGAATATAGTCAAATGAATGTCTTCGAAAATACGAATTCTTGATAGCCTTGCGTACTACACAATTTGACATAAAACAAAAATTTGTTCTTGTATTTCGTTGACTGCCATTTTCGATTACTCACTGAATCGTTTGTATCGAATTTGCAAAATAATTGTAGATCTAGTGAGAAGAATCACGAGCAGGCTCATTATTTCTGAAAAGAGAAAACCAGCGTAAAATCGTAATTACAGAAAAATTATTTTAATTTTTGAAAGCTTACCCGTCCTTATTTGAGAACACCTAACTTAAAAAATTAAAACATTACAGCTGCCGTAAAAATAGAAGAATACAAAAAAACATGTGAAAGGTTTAATGTGACATGTGTTAACGTGGCCTTATTCAAAATGATTTAAAAAGAACGAATAGCTCACCTAAAAAAGAATAAACAAGAAACTAAAATCCTTTTTAATAGTTTTTACGTTAAAAATAGAAACAGTCGTCAGGGATGGAAATTAGAAATGTTAAAAAAAAATTTTTTAAACTTAGAACAAATTGATTTTATTTTGCACAGGTCGCTGTGATTTAAGTGAAAGTCGTTAGGCTTTTTTTACATGAGTGATAATTTTGGTTGGTTACACGTTTGAACATATTGTGATTACATTGGACAGAACAAATTCTCTATTGTTAAAATTTTACTCCTACAGTTTTTTTAACTCGTTAGTTTTAAACTATATATGCTAACGGCAATAGCACTATCCTAAGCCTTAGTGATAGAAAGGCTCCAAAAATTAATTATTGAGTGAAGAATAACATACAGGATTATTTAGAAGTTTAAATACTTTCTGAACTTGATCGCTTAAAGTAGTCTCTTTGAGAGACTACAGATGACTTTTCTAATGTTTTGCCCCAGTCTAGTAAAATTGTTAAATCTTCAAGTCTCCTGCTGTCAACAAAAATTGCCAAAGGTGCCTATAAAGTCGGTCAGTATCAGAGCTGGATTATTATGTTGGTTCTGTTGCCTGAATTTAAGCAGTTACATTGAAGACTCTCTTTAGATCTTGTGAATATATTGTTCACTTCTCACTAGATTATTCTTATTTGCATGGCGGGGTTCAATACCATGTGCGTACCAAAGGATCACTGCGATAGAAGGCCTTGCCGCCTCAAAAGGACATGTAACACTTTCATGCAATGAATTTTAATTCTCTGCACACAGCCGGTATTTCTAAAATTGAAATGGAACGTTCTCAAAATTCAAAGCAGATTCATTGCCTCTTTGTCTTTAAATTTAAAATGTATTCATATTATTTATCAATCCACCTACTTGCAAATTAAAAAAAAACCCCACAACATTTGTAAACGAATAACGAAATACTCATATTCAAACTCTTGCAAAAGAGTGACTATAAATAGGGTGCAAAATAGAAAATTCCTTTTGTAGGTTTTCATTTAGTTGATTTTTTTATTATTGTTTTTGTTTCAGTTTTTATATTTTTTTTTTTTACTGTGCTAGGGGAGCATGTTGCATACAACTTTTAGCTTATAGCCCAGCTGATAGCTAAAGTGCACTTTAGTTTGGTATCATTTGTGAATATGTGTTGGATAAATTTGCTTTGCTTTCATTTCACTCATTCATTTGGATCGTTCTTTTACTCTTGTCTTCTTTTCCTTTTTTTAATTTGTTGTTGATTTTTTTTCTTTTTTTCATTGTAAAAGTTAAAGTCATTCTTTTTGAAATGAAACGTAATGCTTGCTAACGTGATGTTTGTATATCTACACATTAGGGGAACCAGCATTGGCACATTGTGTGAGATGATGATGATGTCGCTACTACTGCTTCTACTGTTGTTGATGATGATGATGATGATGGCACTCGTACTATTAAAACACAAAAAATTTATAAAAGGGAATAGGAAAAAATTGAACAGAAAGAAAAAGTTTACAACTCCACTGAAGTTCTTCTATAGGACATTGCTCCCTACATACTAGAACACCAGAACATACTGCTCCTCCTGCTCCTTCTTCATATACGTGCAATTCCTAAATACATACTGTAAACAAAACAAACAGAAAGTATAATTTCTATTTTTGAAAAGAGTTAGGATTTTTCTGCTTCTTGTTGCTTTTCTTTAATCCTTCCATTTGATAAGAAAAACGTGTGATGTTTGAATGTTTAGAGGAAGACTTAAATTGTAGCAGAAGTTAAAAGTAAATCATATGTGGCCATAGTGTTCAATTGGCGATTAAACGACTGTTTCTCTTAAAATTTGCAAGTTTAAAGAGCTAAAAGAAAGAAAGATTTTAATTTCTTATTGCAAGAAATATTATTTTGGTGTGATGATATGATATTTTCTTCTCTGTGTACTAGGTATTTTTTCCATTTTGACAATAAATTTATTACACGCCAAAGAAACTGCATCGTTTAAGCCCTCAGCGAATCAATAGTTGGTACTTTAAACTGAATTGAAGCGTGTTGCTGTTGTTTATCGGTTTATGGGCGAACGCAGTAAAATTTCATGTTGCAATCGATTGCCTTGATTTTCAATGGGTATCAAATGCTGCTAATCAAAGAGCAATGGTACTGCTCCCAATCAGCAACCAAGTATTTCTTGTGTTAGACGGGATTAATGTCTGTTATATTCAGGATTATATACTAACTCTTCTGTTAATTTTGATAAGAAGATTGCTACTGTTATTGGTTATAAAAAGGAATGAAGGCAAACTTCAAAAGAGTATTCTTTAGGAGATGGTACTAATAGGTGCACGGATGAATTTAGATCACTGGATTGACCCGGCGTAGGGTAATACGAGCTCGAATGAACTACTAAGAGTCTAAGAGAAAAATCACCACCATCTCTCAAACAGAATTTTATGCCGCAAAAAGATGTGTTCGGTTTCATATTAACCACAGGGGGAAAAATAGCTTTCCTCTTCGTTAACCAAGCTGCCATCAGGGTGCTTAGTTTATATGAATTAACCTTTAATACAGCCGGCGAAGGCCGTACAGTTGAAAATACACTCTGTTGGATCACGAAACACTTTAAAATAAGCAAAGCTGGAACATATGACAAGAGAAGCATCAAAGCTCTCATTTCTTAAGGGAAAGATACCGTAAGGCTTACCAGCTTCTCCAGTGGCCATTGAAAGTTGGAAAAAAACCTAAAAATGCTTGGCATTAAGATCAACAGCCGCTATAGATCCTGGTTTATGTTGTGGAAAATCCAGAGTTTATTTAAATTGGGATTGTGATGCTTTAAGTTACAACAGATATAAATAGCTAGGCAAGCGCTACCGGGAAATTGGGTTAGAAGTAACCTCAATCCTGAGATTCCTTAGGATAACAGGTCTTAATATGGTACTCAAGCACCTGGCAGAGAACAAAATATATCGTCGTAGTTGCAGTGAAGAACTCTTTCTTTCTTTCTTGTGTTAGGACCCTTCGGAATCGTTATACACTGGAAATTTTCACAGAAGTTGAATTATTATGAGCGCTCTAACAATAAATAATAAAAAAAGATTAAAAATTAAATTTTCCCTAAGAAGCAAAACATTTACGTATATATTTTTCATTCTAAAAGTAAAAAAGGCCCCATTCATGACACGTTATACTCTCGTGTATGAATCAAAATCACTCTTTGCTGTTTTTTTAATCTTCAATATGTGCAAATAATCTCAGGAAAATATTCCTATTTTCAGTTCAATAAAACTCTTGTTTATGTTGTTGATGTCTCTACTTTGTGCTTGGAAAAATATTGTATCCTGTAGAAGAAAAATTAAATTAACTTCTGTTTGAAACTAAAATTGTTCGTGCTTTTTTTCACTACTGTTAGCCACACTCCTGTTATGCCTACGACAAAAAAAGAAAAACAATTCCACTGAAAGAATCATGCAAATAAAATAAAACATTCAATTTACTTTGTGAGGAGAGTGAATTTCTTTTGTCTTAGTGACAACACGAACAAAATAAGAAATATAACGATATAAATGAGGAATAGAAATATAATCATCTTTAAAAGGATACTTCATCTTGTTGCTTTCCTTTTTTCTGTTTTGTTTTTTTTTGGTGAGTCATACGAGAGCTTTAAGTTTCCACTTGCATGCCATTGAATTAAATAGATTTTTTTCCAACGTTTTTTATTCATTTTTTGTATTTGACAAAAATAAACAATAACTAAGAATTATTTGTTGGACTGAGATGAACTTAAAGTTCCTATTAACAAATACACTCAAAGGATTAAAATTACTCGTGACTAAATGTAATAAAACTCTGTGTCAACTTAACTTTTGTATCAGATACTGCTGATGTTTTCGAAAGTTTACACAAAAACAAAAGAAAATAAAACAGGGTGCTTGAGCAACAGTTTTTGTATTAAGATTTGATTTGAGAGATCTGCAGCTTTTGTAAATGCTTATAACATTTTATGAATCCTTAATAGACTGTTATAGCTCAGGCGAGTCCTCCCATCTTGGTTCGGTATTTATTGATAAACTTTTCCTTAATAACTTTTGATATAACCCCACTTTAACAGGGGGAGTTTAAAAACGCGGAAAGTTTTTGAAATTTTGTTGTATATAACTGGGGTACGGAAATCAACAACACGACACGTTTGCTTTCATTTAAGAAGAAAAACCGTTTCGCAAAGGTGTGATTGTTGATCTGCTCGTTGAAGCACTCAAATGATTAAAAACTTTTTAAAAGTTTACGTTTTTGAATGAACAGTTTTTGTAAAAAATAACGAATCATTAGGTTTCTGTTTGAAACCCATTTACAGCAGACAACCGTTGAAACCAAGTTACCGATTAAAAACTATCACGCAGATATTGCCGGTCATCTAGTTGAATATGATTTTGTTCAGTAGTTGGATTAGATTTGTTTTATACACCCTTTTGGTATCCAGTTCACGTTATCTCCCTGAAATAAATCCATACAATTTAATCGATCAGAGGAAATTTACGTTTTTACATTCAATGTGTCAGATACAAAGTCATCGTATCAAAACCATTTATTGTCAATTTCGTTGATGATGTATGGCGCTCGCTGTTAAACATATGGCTACCTGGTAAACCTCGCGTGAATTGCCCTCACGAATTTGTTAAACTTTTTATACAAAAGACGCTTACAAATTATAAAAGGGTTTTATCGATTGAACGATTGAACAATTCCAGCAGCATGATTTCAATGACTTGATAATAAATAAGACAATTGGCAGGACTTTAATTTCGCAATGGAATGCTAAAATACGCCTGACCAAGTTGTAAAACTGTTTTATATTGAAGTGATGTAATTTAAAATTTTAACTTCACCTTGATAGCTTGTTTGCGATATAAAAAACTGCAGAGTTTTGGAAGGAGAGTAATGTGTCCAAAAATAGGCAACTAACGCCCACGAAGGGCAAGAAATTCCGGTTTTTTTTAAGTCCTGATTGGGAAAAATTAAAGATTAATATTTTATTCAAAATAAAAATATCCTCTTTCGTATTAAGACTTTGTAGTAACAACACCACTAGAACAATTCCAAACTAAATGTACTCGTAAAGGGGCTTAGAGACAACAACAATTCTCTAACAATTTGCAGGCAACAAAAAAAATCGATATACAACTCATTTACTTGGTGGTAAATGTACCAGCAGCAACAGCAAAATTAAAATGAAATTACAATTCGTTTAATACGATTCTCATCTGCTGTGAATGGCGATGAAGATATTGTTCGAAGGACGGATGTATAAATGTCTTCAACAATATGACACATGGAATCGTCTTGTCACATAATATTCTCTTAAACCTCACACAAAATGAGTTTTGTGTTAATTTTGTATGCAAAATGCCTTAAGTCCCATTCACAACTACAATACAAATGCAAACAACAAACATTAAACTATACAAATACAAGAAACAGTGGCGAGCAAAATAAAATGCAACGCTGCGATTGAGATTATTTTATTACAAGAATACAAATTTTATATGAAGGAAAATCTAAGAGTGAATAATTTTTTATTATTCTTGTCCACTGCTTAACCTATTTCAACGTTATTTTACTTAAAAAGAATTGAAACTTGGATGTTGATGCCTCTATTTGATTAAAAGAAATCAAACTTCATTTGGGGAAAACTGCGAAATATACAGAAACTTCTTGAATTTGTTTTTATCTTGTACAAAATGGGTTAAGTCCTTTTAAATCAAAGATGAAAAATTAAAATATATAAAAAATATTAGTTTATAAATTATTATTAATAAATTTATTTTGGATTGAGCTAACGTTTATTTTAAATTCGAAATTTATAAAAAAAATTATTATTGTGTCAAATAAGGGGTGCTTTTTAAGCCCGATAAACCTTTTAATTGTAAAAAATAACCCAAAAAGTTTTCATGAAGAATTTTTTATACGAATGATCAGAACATGGCATTAATATTTAAAAATGCTTTCGGGCATATGGTCACCGCGACTGCCCATGACGATGCGCATTATGGCCGTCCAACTTTGGGTCACTTTTTCAAGTCCTGCTGGCCATATGTAAGGAATAACACGAACAATATTGGCCTCCAACGCATTAATTGTTGCTGATTTAGCAGCATAAACCAGTGACTTCACGTTGCCCACAGGAAATAAACTAGAAGTTTCAGATCGCACGACCTTGGAGGCCAATTGTCAGATCCATTTCTCGAAATCTACTTATCGCCAAATTTTGATTTCATATTTTTAAAACCACATTTCATACGGATCAATGTCATTCATATTTTTTAACAAAAAAATCATTAATTAATTAATTGTGCGGTAACGATTTCTATTGACAGTAACGTGAGATCCGGCCTCATTTTTGAAGAATTAATGTCTGATGATGCCACAAGCGTGTAAACCACACCAAACGGTGAATTTTTCTGCATGCATAGGAATCTATAGGGTATGTTGTCGCTGAACACAATCTGCCGATAAAACAAAATCGGCGAAAGAACGACGCATATAATGGTCTCCAGGCTTTATTTCATGCAACTACCTGATCTAATACGAGTATAGGCCAAAATTTTTGCGAATAATTTTCCACGTAGCGGATGGACCAATTCCTGCGACTGACGATTTATCGATAAATTTGGATCTACTTCCACGCTTTCGTTTATAGCAGCGATATTCTTCAATACTTATATTCCTTCCACGTGTTGGTGTTATTGCATCCTTTAAAGAGTATTTGGTACGAAATCTATCCACATTTCGCCGGGCGCTCAGACAGACAGGGATGATTATGTGCACCTTAAAAATCACGAAGTCGTCTATAAGTTGCTCAAACTAGGATGATTTGAGAGCGTTGTTCAAGCAGGAGTCTATTCATATTGATTTTCCAGAGTTTATTGAAAATAATAAGAAAAAATTATTCATCAAAATTTAATTTTTAGTGTTGTTTCTTATATTATAAAGATCAATGGGGTTAAAAAAAACACCAGGATTGATACATTTTTTGTACAGTTTTATACTCTTCACCACAGGTGGAAAAAAGGGTTTATCTAAATTTGTCATTCCGTTTGTAATTTCTACAATATCTATTTCCGACCCCATAAGGCATATGTATATATTCTGAGTACATATGCATAGCGAACACAACTGAGCGATGTCCGTCTGTTCCTCCGTGTTAGTGTTGAAATCAACTTTGCCAGGGCACTAGATAAGCTAGAGAAAATTTAAATACGCCAATCTTTCAGACATAGTGTCGATAGAAATGCTGTTGAAAATCAGCAAGATCGGTCCATGTCCCTGGAGGCAGTGGGCTTAACATCACGCCAGCTTCAAATTTTCCCATATCATTTAGAACAAGCAGCGATCGAGAATTACCAATTAAGGAAAAAATAGCAAGTGAAAAAATGGCGCTCGCATATATTTTCCGAAATATGGGTCTTTAAAATTTTCATAGAAAAGTTCGCTTGTCAATATTGTCAATATGGGCATCATATAAAAGCTTTTGAAGAGATATTTAAGGAATTACTAAGTTTTCTTAAATACGCTTAACCCATTAAGAGACATTTTTATGTAAAATTCTTTGCCACCAAAATATTTTTCTTTTTGATAGAAGCTACTTCACCAAACAAGATTTACATACTTGGTGAAGGGTATATAGGATTTGGCATAGCCGAATACAGCATTCTTATTTGTTAATTAATAATTTTTTTAAACGTTATTGTCCAGTTGTCTTAGATGTAGGAATACTAACTTGATTCCTGTAATTGTAGAAAAAAAAATTAAACAGACAACAATCAGTAAATAAGATGGCTCATATTTAAATTCCATATTTTTTGCCTGCGACTGTACATTCGTTTTTTTTTTTCTTCATGTTTTTAAGCTGTAATTAACTCTAAATCTGAACAAGAAAAAAAAAAGAACAAATCATTTTTTAAAGGTTTCTTAGTTGTTGTTGTTATTTGTTTAATGGTGTTTTTTGTGTTGTTGATGTTGCCTGCTTGATATGCAACATCTTACATGTGTGCCTAAACATACGTACATCTGTACATGAAGATGTTATTAGATGTGATGTGATTTTTATTTACAGTTGGTTGAAAGTAAAAAGTTTCCTTTTTTTGTAGGGAATTTTAATTTGTTTTCATTTTTTATTTCATTTTTATTTTGTTTATTATTTTTATTATTACTTCTCATTCGTTTCTATGACTTTAACATGATTCGTTTGGTCATATTTGATTTTAACTTTAGGGGAGCTCTTTTTGCTTTTTTTCATCTCCTTTTAAGTGCATGAATTCCTTGACAAAGATTGTATGCGGTAGTTCATTTACCCAGGCTTAAAGGCATAAAGTTGGGAGAAAAAAAAAACGAAAAGAACTACACAAATTAAAATCTCATATGAAAAGTATATAAAAATTAATTTTAATTGCTTTTAAAGTGTTTGTTTTACTAGAGAAAAAAATATAGTGGATAAGGGAATTTCTGTAGAGTTTTAAAGTTTAATGTGACATTTTTTTAATTAAAAAAATAAATTTATATTGTCACTGGAAATAATTGTTCTAAATGGTTATTTTTATAATCGTAAGTGCACTTTTTTGCTTGAGAAGTTTTAGAGGATTTCAGTGCTCAATTCACAAGTTCCCGTTCTGTTGTATTTTGTATATTTAAATCGTCAATTAAATTTTATTTGTTGACAAAAAATAATATAAAATTGTGTCACGCATGAGAACTTGTTAATAATCACAGTTTAAAAATAATTTTGTAACAATAACAAATTTACTAAATTTGCAGACAAAGCTAATAAGTTAGAAGAAGTAAATGATGGCGAATTTGTTATTTTTTTTTGCAACTCTGACAAGAAATGAACTTTTTGGTATTTTGTTTACCAAACATACAACAGTGCAGATATCTTGATCACAATAAATATTTGTTACTTTTCTTTCTCACTAAGGCTTCGGCGAGGTTTCGCGGCTTGGTCCTTAACTATATCTGATATATTCAGGTACCTTTGCTAAATAATTAAACACGGTGACACCAATCAATTTTTAATTTAAATTCAGAGAGGTTTGAAATGTTATTTGCTAAATTCTCTCCCACTGCTTCCAGTCAACAGCAATAATAATAATTTTTTTTGATTAATGATATTTTGGCATTTGAACTGTGTTTTAGCCATTTTCTGTTTCGCAAGCAAGAACACCCATGGCTCGTTATTTTTTTAGCAAAAAATATCACCTCTACCCAATTCAGTCACCGCTGCTGCTCAATGTTTGCAATGACTGACTGTTGTTGTCAGAGACACACCACACTTTTTAGTGATGGTATTAATAACTTTTTAATATGTTATTTTGTCAACGCCACAGTCTGACATTTTAAACGGGAAAAATTACAAATATAGAAGAGCTTCGATTCTTATATATTTGTATACTCTTTTTCTTCAATAAACACGTTTTATTGCAATATGGCAATACTAAGGGTTTTCATTACTTCTTTTTGATAGTTTTTAAACATTATAATGGTCACGCATAAAAAATTCAAAATCTAGAAAGTTCCATTATCAACTAAGTATTTCAGATGGTCGAGAATTTAGTCGACAGTATAGGTGCCACTATAACTCCAGTTTAAAAGACACAAGGTCTTCCAAATAATAGATGTCCACAGTAGAATATAGTTTGATATATTTATCCCCACATAACGACAGCCGATGCGACGACTCCTAATTCCTCGACAATGGGACATAGTTTTTATCTCTTCAGCTTTGCATGCCATCTGACAGTAGAAACAAATGACGGACAATAGAAGAAAAAGTCATAAAGAAGTTGCTTTCCAATAAAAAGCAAAAGAAGAACTTATAAAAACAAGGCAACAAAAATTGCATTTAATTTTGAAGAGGTTTCTACTGACAAATTTTTTGTAGCACATTCCCTCCGTCAAATATTATAAATATTTTTCTAACATTTAGGTGTCAATTTATTTAACTAATATTGTGGGCCAAATATCTTTACTTTCAATAATTAACATTGCCATTATAAAATATTTCCCTTAAATTTATTAACATCTCCCAACTGAAATATTTTTCTTATTTTTATAATTTAATTTTATTCTCTATATGGCAAAATAAAATTTTAGCTTAACTTTTTAATTTGTGAACTTTAACGAGTTAAGCTGATAGCACTAAATGAGCATCATTACCCTCATGGCTACCACATTTGGCAAAAGGGCAACTTAGCATCAGAACAAAAAAAAAAAAATTGTTAATGTCACTTTGTGTGATGAGAACAAAACAAAAGCAGCACTAAATAAAACCACAGAAATTAAAGGATGGATGGAAAGAAAGAAAGCAACACCATGAGCAATTATTTTATTTTAGTTACTAAAATAGTTGCAAGTTGGTGGTAACAAAAACACCAAGTGAAGATTAACATGACATCAAAGGGTTAAGGGTCTTCTTTATTTTTTTGTTTTTCTTTACGAGAGGATGTATTTGAGTTCGTAGAACTTTTTTGCAAAAATTTAAAAAAAAATTAAAGCAAACCAGATTATTCTAATTTAAATTTTAAGCGACAATTAGAGTTTGCTACTCACACCTGTTGTAGTGTTAAGCTGTAGGTGAAGAAAGTAGAGTACTTGTTATCCAGTTATGAATTGTGTTTCTCCTGCAGCAAAGGCTAAATTTAAAAAAAAAAAAAAAAATTTTAAAAAATTATGTCATTAAAAACAATTTTTCGAAATAATTTCTTCTTTTCTTTCATTTAACAAATTTTGTTTTTAATTGTTGTTTATATAAAAAAGTACTCTTTTTTTTAAAAACGTTCAACAAAATTCAAGAGATTTAGACGTTTTCCTGATGGCCAGAAGCTTATTAAATGATGGTTTTTAATTAATAATGAAGCGGAATTCTTAATATTAGTTTTGATTTTTATTATAGAAAAAGGAAACTTATATTTCTTAAGAATAATTTGTAAGAGTGACCTGTAGTTTTCCATTTTTTTGCTTGTTAATGTTACAAAGTCAGTTAATGAAAATTAATAATAATAATACAATCGTAAAATTATATACCGTCACAAAGTCTAAACCTAAAAAGAAGCACTTTAGCTTCTACTTAAACTTCTTCATGAGAAGCATGATTAACACAACACAAAGTAATTTCAGCGGCAAAAGCTCTTCAATCTCCAAATATAAATTAAATTTCTTCAATTATTACGAACCAACATTAATTGAAGAAAAAAAGAAACATTTACATTTTTGCCATGGTAACAAGTTATATCAGGGATGTTAAACAAGATTTCTGAATTGTAGCAATTTGTTTCTAAACTTCTATTTTGTTTCTTTTACTGCATTAACAACTATTATGTAAGATATAGCTTCTGTTCATTTATAAAACAATACAAAAATAATAATAAAAAAGTATGATTATTAAAAATAGAAATGAACAAAATAAAAATTTTTGCATGACTAGAGGTATTCTTTGTCTGTGGCTGTATCGGTAAACCAACATGTTAATATTTAAACACCACACCGTGGATCAAGAGATATTGTGATAAGTTGAAAATATTGTGATAGAAAACTAAACTAATTGTTCTAAAATTTATTTAAATTGAATTGAATTTTTAATTTCTTTTCCATTTTGCCAAGAATTGATAACATGGCTAAATTAAAAATAACGTCATAAAAATATTAAGTGTTTGTTAACATTAGGCTGGATATCGTAGAAAAATTTCCCAAGTCATAGTTTTCACTGATTCAAGTAAAAAATACGAGAAGACTTGAAATTGTTGCAAAAAATCTATTACACCCTGAAAACGCTAACTTTATTGAAAGACTCTTTTCCCAATTTGCTTTTTAACTATCTTTTATTTTTATACCATAGAGTTCTTTCAAGGTTCAATAAATTTGCTAAGCTTCACTATACCCAAAACAACTTTAAATTAGTTTTATTTTCGGTGTTCTTGCGACTGTTGTTTTTATTACTGTGGAAAAACGTTATTTCTAAGCTAATATCAATATCAATTTTCGCCACTATAAAGTATACATATTCTGAGTCCTTATCATAGTGAAGTCGATTGAGCAATGTCCGTTTGTCCGACCGTGTTAGTGTAATAATCACTAGATAAGCTACAGAAAATTCAAATGCGCCAATCGATCAGACATACTATCGAAAATTTTGCTATTAAAACTCAGCAAGATCAGTGCACGTCCTTCAGGGTAGCGGGCAAAACACCACACTTGCATCTAATTTTTCTATATCATTTATAACATTGAAGTGACTTTAATGAAAATAACAAATATATTGGGCGATAGCGAATTAAAAAATAAGAAAAAAAACATCAAGTAAAAAAATGCCGTTTGCCCATATTTTCCTAGTAATGGGCCTCTGAACTTTTCATAGAGAAGTACGATGGAAAACCATATTTTTAAGGTATCAATATGGTTATTATTTAAAAGCTTTTGAAGAGATCTTTCAGAAGATGCTAATGGTTTTACAAAATTCTTTACCCATTACGACCCGATGACATTTTTTCATGTTCACATACTTATTAATTAAAAAATAAGAAATTTTTAATTCTCTATCACCTCAAAATTTTGGTTGGTCTTACTTCACTAAACTTGATTTATATTCATTTGGCATAACCGAATATACCACTTTTACTTTTTTATTTCGTTTTTATTGTGAAAAAATATTTTTTTATTTAAATCTTTAAACATTTTTTTATTTAATTGCTTCTACTTTGTAAATGGTCCTCTTTTAATAAAGCGTATATTTGTTATATTTCTTAACTGAATTTAAAGTTTATACAATTACAAGCTTATTAACTACTAGCAGAGCCCACGTATCATTTAAAGTTTTCTTAAAATGATAATTTAGAAAAATGCTTTTTAGTCATTTATTGACAGTTCTGCAAACATCGTTTAAAATTTTCCATCTACAAAAATAAATTGTGCTGACACCTGTTTTAGTACCATCACACCGAAAAAATTGGTTGCTTTCACATTTGAATCTCTATGTTTTCAAGGAAATAACTTATTTTTACCAAAAAAAAGGTTATTCTATATTTGAAACAAGGTTCTAAGGGACTTCCTCACAAAATTTTATTCAAATCCAGCCAGCAGTTTTAACGCGATGCGAACACAGATAGACAAAAATTGCAAAAATAGGTTTGGTTTATTTCTTATCGATTACTATTTACAAAAATGATTTCGTTACTGCTTATTATATGTATAGATTATGCTAGAATAGCTAATCACTTAAGTTCCTAGATGTTAGAAATCAAAACAGCAGTTGTATTAAATCAAGTAAAATTATTTATCTTATAATTACAAATTCTAAAATAAATTGAAAGAAGAGCAATGGCATCTTAGGCCTTCAGCCCACTGGATATTAAATTTTGTCAATTGTTTTATTATTATTCTTTTTTTTAATGGCTAGAATCAAATGAAATTATAAAGGTTTGTTTATTTTAGAAGTTTGATAGTTAATTCTATATTTTTAGCGGTAGGATGAAGAAGTGAAAATAGTGGATCGAAATTTTAATAAATTTTTCTTCTACAGGTACTGAATTTCGGACAATCACAAAGGAAATGGGAGGGTGTAGGAAGGATATGAAATAAGACAGTTGCAAGTAGGCGTGAAATTGGTGTTCAATAGAGATTTTTGTGTTATTTTAGTATGACCTAAACGAAGACGCTCTAACTTAATACTGTCTAGTCTTATGGTTGCGTCGTTTTTGAAAAAGTCATAGATTGTGATTTTGTGTTCACTGTTTATTGTTTTATACCACGTTGAACATGAATTAAATATTTTCAATCTGTTATCTTGAACAAGTTCAAGTTCCACCAAAGAATATAGCTCTCTGCGTAGTTTTGCGTCATTTCTAAGCGGTGATGAGAAGCACTCCTGGCGGGGCGGTCAGCAAATTCATTTCCTTTTATGTCACGGTGACCTTTTATCTTATATTTATTGCGTTTCTGATATTAGAAACGTAGTAACCCTTATTCAAGATATTCTGAATTAATTTTAATGAAGAAAAAGAGTCGGTACAGATTGCGAATTTTCCGCTTTTACTTCTATCCAAAAGTATTGCTTCGTGAATGGCAATTGAACGAATTATATTATTAATTTTATAAATTGGTAAAATAACAATTTAATTGTTTGCCCACATAATAGCTTTGTTTTAAATTCACCATACGCCTTGCTGGTTTGCAAGTGTTGTTATAGCTTTAACATTTATGCTTTAAGCTTTAAGAACAAATTACCTTCTGCCAATGAAGTTTTTTATTCAAAGAAAAATGTTACAATAATTTGATTTAAGCGGCTAATAAATTACAATTTTATTTTAAAATGTATTAATATATTTATTTTCAACATAATAATTTAATAATTCCAAGTTTACCATCTCTGAGCAACAACACATAATTACCAATAAATACAACAACACACTACTAGGGAATATAAATGAGCATTGACACTTAAATCCTCCAACTGGCTCGTTGGTCTAGGGGTATGATTTCCGCTTAGGGTGCGGGAGGTCCCGGGTTCAAATCCCGGACGAGCCCAAGTGAAAATAAATTTTTTTTTTACATATTTTTAGATTTTTATCTTTATTCTTTTATTTTTAAATTAATTATAATGTTTAACAGGCAATTTTCCATTTATAATGCACTAATAAATTTGTCAACGTGCCATGAAATGCTAATGAAAAATTGATTCAATTTAGTTTGTTCGTTAAGTGCTGCCAAAGCAAACGGAAAAAATAATGAAATGTCAGCTAATAAACGTACGTACATGTGTGTTTAAAATGTGTTTATAAGCGAATTAATAACTTTGTAGCTCTGCTGCACGGTGATTATTTTGGCGCCTCATAATGAAAATTACATTTTGAGTTACATATTGAATCCAATCTGCATGAGCAGAAATAAAAAAATTCAGCTTATTATGCATAATTTAATAATTTTTTAACGAGTGCCACACATATAATAAATTTTATTTTATAACAGACACACACACACATAATTCCAACAAGCAACCAACCAACCAACCTTTTGAGTGGAGGCCTTCTTATCCATGAACATTGAGTGCACCTTTATATTTTGTGCGATCTAACAGTTTGAACGTGAACGTGGTCAAATGTTCATATTTATTGCTTGTTAAAAGGGAGTTTGGGGGAAATATTGTGGCATTTTACATTTCATTTATCCGCTGCTTATAATGTTTTTGTGTTTGTTTCGACTCGAGTTGAAAGTCATACATAAAATGGGCTGCCCAATATTGTATTTCATTTAATGTGTAATTGTCTAATTGTTTTGAATTTAAATAATGTTTTTGTTTTAAATGTTTTCGGAAAGAGATAACGGGCTGCATAAAAACTTAATTCGTAATAAGTGGTATTTTAATGAAGTTTTTATTTAAAAAGCATAAAATTGCATTCGTTGGCTTTAATTAGGTCTTTTTTAAACAGGATATAAAATATTTTTTATAAGAACCTATTAAATTACCAAGAGAAATGGATTATTATTTTTTAATTGGTTAGGATATTTTTGTGATTATTAAATATCCCATAACAAAAACTGAATCAGTATATTTAAACCACTTTAAGTTTAGGTTTCCTTTTTATTCCTTTGTTATCCACCTGTTAGTTTTATTCTTATCATTTTGTCCCGAGTCATAAAAATTACCCTCAGCTAATGTCTAGTGATTACTAGCAATCAGCTGTTGGCAGCCAAGCTTCCTCCTGATCACTAAGCACAGCATAACTTCTAGCATTTCGTTCACACACAGCTTAAGCTACGCTGCTCTCATTTTATAACCCTCGATTGGCAATTAAATGACATCCTATTTCGCTTGCCAATCTGAAGTATTTTTATAAATGATTCGTCGTTGTATGCAAGTACGTGCAAAGCTCTCGCAGCGTGTTGAGATTTATATCAGTTAAATGTATTAATTTAGGTTCAGTGCTGCTGCTATATATTTACTCATTCCTTTCTACAAATATTTTTTCAATTTTATGGTTGGAGCGACTGCTGGAGTCGACTACTCAGTGTCAGGCCATGATTGCTTTAGAAATGGTCAAAATATTTTATAGATTCTGTTACAATTTTCCAAAAGCTTGTTATTAAAAAAAGCTGCTTTTCAATATTAAAGCTTTTTAATCTCTTTGTAAAAAAGTCGTGAAGCCTTGAATTGCTTAGAAATTTTTTTATTGTTCTTGTTACACATAAAAATTATTTATTTTTATTATTTAAAAAGAATGTAATGACTTGTGAATTAATTTTGAAAAATTATTTGCTGCATTCGATTTTAATCCGAACTATATGTATCCACCTACGAGCGGTTCTATATCAAGAGAAGACACTATAGAATACAGGACTAAATCAACACCCATCACTCCAATAGAAAAATCAAAGTGCTGTCACCGATGTTATTTTAATGCTTTTTTATTACGACTTTTATGTAAAGAAAGCTTTATTTCAAAATGAAATTAATAAAAAAAAATGTACTAGGTAAATATTTTTTCAAAAGCCTTTTAAATCTTGTGAACAAGAAAAAAAATACTCTCAAAAAGAAAAAGATTCCTCTCAAGTTCTGAATAAAGCGAAGTAGAAACAAATAAACAACATGTTGCGAATGATGGATCTGTATCGGAAGAAATAGAAGAAGATGGCACATCTGGAAGAACTCCGCTTTATAAAATGTTCAGACAAAAAGTAAGTCCAACTGTATATGCAAAACGTCATATAATAAAAGGTAAAGTTTGCACTGCATTTTCATTGATAATTGACCACCGCATTATGAACCATATAAGATCATGAACAAGAGGAAGCAAAGAGAGTGTTAGAAACTGATTGGAGTTTATCTCAAGAAAAATAAGATGCATTTATTGCAATTTTATATTGCCAAACTGCATATGGAGTAAATAATTTGAATATTATTTTTTTGTGGAATAACATATGAAGACCAAATTTTTTTTCTAAAACTATGAGCAGAAATAATATCACCGAAATTCTTAGATTTATTCGTTTTGATAAAAAAAAAGTCAGCAAAGCCAACGTTTAAAAAAACCACAAAACAAAAACTGTTACAAACGGAAATAGCTGATTCGACTTGAGTCGGATGTAGATTTACGCAATACATGCCTAACAAGCCAGATAAATTTGGAATCAAATTTTTCATAAACAAATTCCTAGCGATACAATTTTTAGCAAAAAACAAAGAAGAAATACGTTAGTCAAATAAAAAGGAATTATCACTAATTCCGAAGCAAAAGAAAACTGATATGAAACGATTTTCATCGAAAATTTTTGCAACAGATGATAAAAGTACGCCAAATAAAAGAGTACTTTTGTTTAGATTTACACATAAATTTAAACAGTAGAAAACAATGATAAGCGTTTACCTGAAACTGTTTAATAGTATAATAAAACCAAATTTGGTGTAGACATGACCGATCAAATAGCGAGAAATCTAACTCGTATAGAAAGCCTCTCACAAGTTTTTTTTTTTCAATATCCTTGATTTAGCTGGATTTTGTACAAGCAAACGAGAGAAAATATCTCGAGACAATATTTTTTACTCAAGCTGGCAGTAAAACTTGGCGCCAACTTCCGAGAAGCCCGCGAACAATCAAAAGAATGAAAATCGTTGCCTAAGTCCACTACAGATGCTTATCAACGTAAGAGGTATCAAGTATAATAATGTAAAAAAAACATTAAACCAACTAAATTGGCCCAAAATGTAAAAATATGTTTGAACACGCTAATACGAGGGCTACTATATATATTTCTGGCCTGGCAACACTGAGTGCTGCCAAGTGCAATCTGACATTTCCATTAGAAAGTTTGTCATTTTTAAGCATAATCGTACTCAAAACGTGTTGACGTACGACCATTATTTGTGTTGTTTACAGTGACTTGATAAAATTAATATAGAAAAAAATGGAATTAACTCGTGAACATTTTCGTGCCATTTTTTTTCACAACTTTCGACGTGGATTATCACGACAAAAGTGCATTGATGAACTTAAATCTTTGTATAGCGATGAAGCACCATCCTATAGCACTGTGAAAAGTTGGCAAAGTGAATTTAATCGTGGCCGAAGCTCGCTTAAAGACGAATTCCGTGAAGGTCGTCCAAAAACGGCTGTTGTGCCAGAGAACGTTGATGCCGTGCGTGAACTCATAATGCAAGATCGACATGCGACATACCGAGAGATAGAGACATCTTTGGACATTTCTTCCACCAGCATACATTCGATACTGCATGAACACCCGGCCGTAAAAAAGGTTTGTTCTCGTTGGATCCCGCACAATTTGAAAGTCGCTCAAAAGAAGGCTCATGTCGATTGGTGCAAAGAAATGTTGCAAAAATACGATTGCGGTGCTTCAAAAGACGTTTATAAGATCGTCACAGGTGACGAATCATGGATTTATGCGCATGAGCCCGAAACGAAACAACAATCGACCGTGTGGGTTTTCAAAGACGAGCAAAATCCAACGAAAGTTGTTCGTGGAAGAAGCACTTCGAAGCAAATGGTCGCCTGTTTCTTCGGCAAAACTGGTCATATGGCGATTGCTCCGCTTGAGCAACGTAGGACGGTCACTTCTAAGTGGTACCCTACAATTTGTTTGCCTGAAGTCATCGGAGAAATTCGAAAAACCAACAAGAGAAGACGAATCATTGTCTACCATGACAATGCGAGCTCTCACACATCGGCTCAAACCAGAGCGTTTTTGACCGGCCAAAACGTCGAATTAATGGGTCTTCCGCCGTACAGCCCTGACTTGGCACCTTATGACTTCTTCTTGTTTCTGCACATCAAGAAAAATTGCGTGGTCAACGATTTTCGTCGCCAGAAGAAGCTGTTGAAGTGTTCAAAAACCATGTTTTAGAGGTGTCTGAATCGGAGTGGAAAAAGTGCTTCGAAAACTAGTTTGAGCGCATGCAAAAGTGTATAAATCATGCTGGAGAATACTTTGAAAAACAATAAAACCATCTTTGATTATAAATATTCGCATTTTCACTATTAGGCCAGAAATATATAGAGCAGCCCTCGTATGTATATAAAAAATGCAATGAGCAATGAAATTAAAATTATTATTTTTTACGCTTTTTTAATTATAATAATTTTTCTGCTTCTTCCGTTTTTGATATCCATATTTCGAACATTTAAGCAGGAAGCGTCAAGTCGGGTTAGTTGACCCGTTGTGGTAGAAATAGGTACCTAAAAAATGTTGATATGATTAGTGTTTAGTAACGAAAGCGTTTTTAAAAGGATATTTTTCAGACAATAAATGCTTAGAATTATGGCGATTAATCTAAGCCTTAAGAAAAATTGTACAGTGGTAGTGAAATGAGAGATGAGAAAAGAAAGCTTAAAAAATTTAAACAGTTATTAGAATACCACTATCGTATAAAAAATATTATATAAATTTTTATCCTTTAAATATACAGATATCGAAATATTTTACCCCTTCAAAGAAAGTAACACATTCGATTAAAGATCTTTTTCTTTGTTTGAAACATTTGTATGTATGTATGTCGCAAAGTTTGTTTGTATATGTTGAAGATTATTGTTAATATTAAAAACATATATTCTTACATTCCTATAACAAAAAAAAAAAAAAAAAAAAAAAAAAAAACAATTAGATAACGTTGCATTCTACATGTAACATGATATAATTGTCAGCTTAATTCGTTTTAAAATTTTTTATTCATATTGGTCTTTTAGTAGCCAGGCTTAAAAAATGAAAGCTCAACTGTTGTACAGGCAGTAAATTCAATGGTCGCATGCTCAGATATAAAACCAAAGTAAGCCTTTCCTGGTTTTTTATTAAGTAAAATTTAAATTCTATAAAGAAGTAAGAAATATTAAGTTTTTGTTTCTGATTGTTTTTATACGAATTTTGTACATGCATGCGGCAACATAATCAATTTGGCGCCCAATAAAACATTCATAAGCTTTAAAGTACAAATGGGTTTTTTCTGTAGCGCTGTTTTGTCTGCCTTCAAAATACTGCTGCTGCCGTTAACGCTGTCAACGATTCTCTTCGTATTGTTATTATTTTATTTTCATTGTGTCTTTTTTTTTGTCGTTGAACTCATATGAAATACAAGTTCCAATACACACGCACACATACCTATAAATACACGTTATAGTTCATAGTCCAGGCTTAAAGAAAATCCATTATCATCGGTATGTAATGTACATGTAAAATATCTAAATGTACGACGACATGTAATTTAAAGGTATCAGTACCGTCCACATCATCAAACACACAGACACCACCATTAACGAAACCGGGAAAGATGTGAAAAGGCAAACACTGGGAAGTCTATATTATAGAATGTATAAATGAATATTTGTGTGTTTGTAGGTTGGTGTTGCTTGAATGCTTGTTGAAATATTTAAACAGGAATAATGGTTTGTTAATGCCTTAAAGCTTTTGTATTAAGCGCTGCAAATTGCAAATTTTCGTACTCAATTTTAGTGGCATTTTAATGTTAATTCACCCTCCATATAAGCTCACACACATTCCCTCATAAACATACACACACACACAAACACACATTCCGTAACTTTAGCGTATTTGCTTAAATTGTTTCTTTTTTCTTTTTCATGCAAAAGCCAAACCTGAAAATGTTTTTTTTAATACAAAGCACTCACATTTTGTAGGCTGCTTGCTTATCATCAGCTTATAATGAGCTTAGAATTTAGCAAATGTGAACTTTAAATACAAATGATTAAGACTTTTGGCCTGGGAAAATATATTTCGCTTCTAACAGCATTTGCATATAATCGCAGATGCGGAAATGGAATTTCCTAAAAGCGTAATTTTCTTTTTAATTTTATAGCTTTGATCATATTTTCTTGAAGTATTAAATATTTAACAACAATCCTGAATGTAAGGATTCTTAAAAATATATTCCATTTAAAACAACTTTGAATTTATGTGTTTTTATTTTTCAGTCTCAGCTTTTTCTTCGAAGAATTCTTTTTAAATTTTAAACACCTTTAAGTAAATTTTATTTTTTGTTAAATATCTTTTAAAGCAACATAATAGGAACAAAATTTTCTATACTTAAAAAAACCTTTGTTCTCAATAATTACTTCAAATATTATCATATCTGTGAAATTTTAAGAATTTTTATATAAATTTAGACTCCATTGAGCAATATATGTTGAAAACTGTTTTGACTCTGACCCCTTTTTTATGTTGAAATTTACTTTAAATTTTAATGTGCAGGCGGGGATACTTAAGTAGACCGCTGAATCTATAAATTTTTTTCCTCGCGTCCATTTAGTAATAAATTTTGTGCTGTCATTATCCTTTACTCTCAAGGGTCTTCCCCGAGGGTCCTAAAAGTCTAGCTGAACTAACCTAGATTCGGATAAAGTGCCATCGGGGTATAGGGCGAACCAGTCATCCGGTGTGCTGGCACCAAATCTGGATAGACAAGTGAGGTACTTGTCGAGGGGCTGACCAGTGTTCTTTGTTATACTGAAGCCACGGGAACCGGTAGCCTATACAGGGAGCCGCCCATCTCTGTAGCCGGTTATTGGTGAGGTCTCTTCAAGGAGCACGTGGTGGCTGTAGTCAAAAGTCTATATTTGCGGGGAAAGTGTAGAATAACCGGAAGTAGGCTGTTGTACTCCCAACAGACGGGGTTGAAAAGTTTCTAATCCTCAATCAAGGGGAAGTTCATGGTACTGACAGCCATGCTCTTGGAATTGCAACTCCGTTGACTACGCCAGTGGGGAGTATAAGTCGAAGCTTTGAATTTTACTTATTGGCAAAATTATCGTCAAGTTAGGGCCTCACGGCCAGGTACTGGCATTAATCTGTATCAAGTACTCTCAAGAGTATTAATTTTACATTCTGTTTCATCAGCGAGTTTTTGGTAATTGCCAACATTAGTCTAAGAATAGAATACTCTATAGTAATACTAGTAAGTACTGAACATTCGCATACAATGTGCCCTACCGTCTCAGCTCCTTTCAGCTATAGCCTGCAAGAATCATCTTCTTATTTAAGTTTTCATTACCCTTCACTAACTAAGGCATCCAGCTAAGTTTAACTCAATTATATCTCTAAGAAAATTTTAGACTTCTTGCCGAGATATTATTGCTTGAAGTGTCTTTAGAGATTAATTTGTTCTCCTGTTTTGCATTCTTGTTCATCTCCATAGGGTTTCCCCACTAACTAATTAATAAGAAAGTTTGTGAATAGACTAATCTCTACTACAGGCGGAGATTTTTGCATGCCTGTCAGATTCTAAATAGGACTTAGCATTATAAAAAAATCTCAATAATGACAAAATATGTATTTCCATCAACATGTCAGTAGGTAGGTCTACATTTATCCAGATTTCGATCGACTGAGCTTAGGTAGGCTCTTGACACCACTAGGAAATGTACGATGAACAGTATACTTAGTAACAAAGAGCCATAATTTATGCTTGCAAGTCTACGCCTGTAGGCTTAAATAAAAAAAGCAAGAGTGCTGTATATATGTAAATCTAGATTAGTGATTAGTTAATCTAATGCAAAAAAAAAAAAAAATTATAGAATGATAGAAAAAAAAATTAAGAAAAAAGTTTAAGTCTACATATAATATAATATAATATAATATAATATAATATAATATAATATTAAAATGTCATCCGCTTTTGCGGTTTAGGCATTTTTTTAATTTTAGTACTTCCTGAAAAATCTCTTTAAATGATACCTAGATTATTATCTTAAACAATATGTTGCACAGTCGTACTTTTCTTTGCAAAGTTAAGAGGCCTTAACCCGGAAAATATTGGCGAGAGGTACCTTTTGCTCTTGATGTTATTTCCTTGCATTTTAATTTTCTATCGCCCATTTTAGTTATTTTTTTTATTGGAGTTACTTCACTAAAATAGATTTGTTACAAATTATATGGACAAATTGAAGGCAGGCGTGGAAATTGGCCCATTGCCTCAAAGGACCGATTTTGCTAATTTTCAAGAGCAAAATTTTCGAAAATATATACTGTATTTAAATTTCCTAAAGTTTTTCTAGTGCCTTGGTAAAGTTATTTTTAATATGAATACGGACGGTCAATCGCTCAATCGTCTTCACTATGCGTTAGAACTGACTGAAAATCTACATACTTAATGAGGTCGAAAATGGATATTGTAGAAATTACAAACGGAATCACAAACTTAAATATGCCCCTTTTCTACCAGTGATGAAGGGTGTAAAAAATATTTGTTTATTAGATTAAACATTTCTATCCCAATTTTATTGTTTTGTATTATAATTATTGCGATATTTTCTTTTTTTCTTTTTAAAATTTTTTAAATAGTTCTGCAGTGCCCACGATTTCGTCCGCATGTCATTTGATTTTTTTTAATTTAAATTTAGAAAAATGTGTTTAAAAGAAATCTTAAAATGTGCTGACAACTGTCCCAGTACCATTATACCGGGTGCTTTCAAATTTGTATTCCTATTTTTTCTACGAAATAACTTATTTTTACGAAACGAAAAGTATTCTATATTAAACCAAGGGTTTAAAGGGACCTCTAAACAAAATTTTATTTAAATTCCTTGAGCCTTTTTTACGTTATGCGAACAAAAAGAGACAGAAAGGCAGACAAGAATTCCAAAAATAGCTGCTTTGTATTTTGATTACTTTCTACACCAACATCACAATTTTCACAAAATATTTCATGTGCAGAAATGATACCGGTACTGCTTTATTATAAATGTAGATGAACAAATTTTCTAAGAAGCAGTTATTGTTAAGAAACTTAAAAGTGTTTTTAGATTATAGGCGAATAAAATGTCTTTGCTTAGCTTCTTATATTCGATGAATTGTAAGATTTTATTTTATCATTTAAAATTATCTTTAAATTTTGTCTCCTTAATTTAAATTTTGTTATTGGAAACAAATTTTTTTTTTAAATCAATCAAGATTAAACGTCAATTAATTTTATTAAATACATACATATGTTTTTATTTTCAGCCATGTGATTATCAGCTATCACTCATCCTGTTTGGTAAGTTTTTTGATTTATTAAAAAATATTTTACATTATTTTTAATTAACTGCTCGCAAAAAATGTGCGTTACGTGTTATTTTTTTGCTGCCCCTCTTTGTAGGCAGTAAGTAAATGAAAATATCATGTTTAACAAACTCCCATTCCGTTTTCGGCAATTATTGCTTCTAAGAAACGTGATTTTTCTCGCTTCTCTGAAGCGAATGCACGTCTAATTTAAATTTGTGCATGCGTTTCGTTAAGTGACATTTCCAACATGAACATGATACGAGTTACAAAACGTAAAGTGAACACAAACAGAAAAACATTAAATTACTATTAAAAATTCAATTTCAAATTTTTTAAATGGTCAAATTTGCTACAACAACAAAAATAAGCAACAAAATATCAGTAAAACTAAAAAATGTTAATGATTAAAATAATGAACGGTTATAAGTGAACACTTGCTAACAAGTGTAACATACATTTTTTATGTTGATAATTAATTAAATGTTGGATACAAATTTTTTTCTAATGTAAATATTTAGATGTAACGGATTTTTTTTTTATTTTTTTTTTTTTGATTTGTTTATTTTTATAAAAAATATGTCTTTTTCCTTTTAGGCATTTTTTTGTGTCTTAATTTTTGTAATTAAATTTATGGGTAGCTGTCTCTTTGTTACTAGTTTTCGGACCTTCCTCACATGCATTTAGTCAAATAGGCTGTTGGTTTTCCATTAGTTAGTTAGTTAGGAGTAGCAGCCTCTCGCGATGAAGCTCACTTGAGCACAAACGAATGGCCCGTTGTGATACCACAAAGAAGGCGGCATGACTCCCTTTACCCAGCCGAGAACCATGAGGATTCACGGATGAACTTCGCTATTTCCCTTATAGAGTGAAATGATAGCTCCGTAAGAGTTCCAAAGAAAGGAGAGCCCAGAATTCTTAGTCTTCTTCGAGCCAGGGATGGGCAGTGGCACAGGAGGTGCAGTACGGTCTCTTCCGCATCCTCCGAGCCACAGCTCCGACAGAAATCATTAAAAGGCAGACCAAGTCTTTCAGCATGCCTGCCGATTAGATAGTGGCCAGTAAGTACCGAGACCGTGATACTTATGGATTTTCTGTCCAGTGTAAGCAGCTGCCTGGTCCGCTTAAGGTCCAGTGTAGTCCACAGTTGTCTGGAGACACAACAGGAACCTTCATCTACCCATAATTTGCGAGCCAAATTTAGGTTGTGGTTCTTTATGGCCATTTTCACGGTTGCCAGAGGAATTCCAACGTCTGGTAGCGGGGAGACATTAGGAAGCATTCCATTAGTAAGTGAAGATTTCTCTCTACGAGTCTCTCGTAACTAGCAGCTGTTATGTTTTATGATTCAAAAAGATATTTACATCTAGGGTGCCGCTAATCCATGATCTTTCGTCTAATGCTGGGCAATCGCATAACATATGACTGTGCGAGCTGTGTCTTTAAATCTGTAGTACTAATCGCATCGCCTTGGGTAAAGAGCAGAACATACATTTTAAAGAGCTGTGACTGTTGCTTCCTTGTAGATTGTTGCTTCTTTGTTGAATTGTCTCTCTGCAGATCTGCAGTTTAGTGGACTCCTACTATTTGTGCTCATAAATTTCATTAGATATTTGCGAACTTCCGAAGTCGTGCTTTTCTACTTCGAAACTCTAGTTCTAGCCGATCCGGGGATCGTTCAATTATTAAAAGTTCTTAGTACCTCCTTGAAAGTTTTCTGGCCCTTACGCCGGTTTCGATTTCATCACTGTGGCTACTGCAGCTCCTCTGTTGTAACTTTTATTTCTTTTCGTTTTCGTGTATTCGATGTCTACAGGACTGTCTGTGGTTAAGCCGATTTTGAACTCCCAGTACTAGTAGCCATGTTATTCCTCAAGTATAAGCTCGCTTTCTCAGTTATTCCGTTAAAATTTAATTCATGTGGTCGGTTGGGCACCTGCTTGATTGTTTTTTTAACCACTACGAAAGAGACTTGTAGATCTCATGTGCTGTGTTTCTAAAGGTCTCCAAGTACTAATTAATTTCTTTGAGGGTTTGCTTTCTTTCGGTCAAGTGTAATAGTTTTTTTAATTTATTGTGTCGATTGGGCACCACCTTGATAGTTTTGTTATTACGGCGTTTCCTCTTTTACAGACATTGGAAAAAATTTTTTTCTCTCAACTTTCTTGGCAGGTGTAACTTCTTCAATTCTGATAAGCGGTCGTAGTATTCCTTCCTTAAAAAATTTTTTGTAGCTCCTAAAACAACTTATTTCCACGAGTTTTGGAGAAAGAAAATCCACCACCGTAAAATTCTAATGCATTGATAGGTTTTTAGTTAAATTGCTCGTCCAAATATAAGAGACTAAGCTTTTCTATGGCCTAAATTCACACTCTTATTCACAGTGGATCAGCAGTACTCAGCAGCTAATTAGAGTTTTTTTATTTCTTTGGTTGGAAATCCTGAAATCCTGAAATTCTAAACATTTCATTTCATTTTCAAAAATGTTATTTTATTCATCTCTTAACAATGGTTGGTTAACTTGACAACTTTACACATCTCATACATGTTTTGCACATAAATTTATATGAATTTAAATTAAATGAAAAAAAACAATATTTTTTACAACCACCTTAACACAATAAAATAAAGTAAATGTTACTAAATGCAAAATTTGATTTTAACACTTGAACACGAACATAAACAAACTAAAACCAAAAAAAGAAAAAATAACTCAAACTCTTATCTTCTCGATATCCTCGTTTGTAGTGGAGGCAGTACAGCTACTTTCTTTTACATAGACGACACATTTTGATCCAAGCAACCAACCACTTTCTAACAAAAGAAATGGAAAAGAATTTAAAGAATTTTACGAAATATTGCAAGGGAACAGTACTGAAGAAAATGCAGTGAAGCAGGAAGAGTAGATTTACAAGCAGTAGAGCAAGGTATGAGAGCTAGAAGGAAATTAAAGACAAACATAGAAGGAAATAAAATATGTTGATTTATACAATTGAATATTTAAAGGTTTCTTCGTTTGCGGCAATTTTCCTTTTTCTTTTCTTTTTATTTATAGTTTCTATTTTATTTTTTATTTCTTGAGATAGAATTTAATGCTACTGGAGTAAAAGCCATGTCATTATTTGTTGCAAGATGCAATGAAATACATATGTTTAATATTATCCTAATAATAAAATATCCGACATTATTTGCATATTTAAATGGTAAATCGTATAAGAAGCATATGTTTATTTTGTTGAAAATATTGAATTTTAATGTTGCATCTGTCTTTATAAAAAGCGGTTGTTTAAGGGTTTGGCCTTTAGTAAAAAATGAAAAAAAAAAAAAATAAAAATAAATAAATAAAAACGGAATGTTTATTTCTAAATCTTCCAGCGCTTAAAGGATGCCCATAAATACTGGTGCCTTGAAAACTAAACCTGCTCACAACAAGTACGTACAAGAATATTCATCGATATGCAACAGCTTAAAATTTGTGTGTGATTTCTTTACTGCGATTCAATGATTTCCAAATATTCCAGGTTACTTTAGTACCGAACATTGACGTAGAAATAAAGAAAATTTTGAAAGTAATTCTTAGGAAATAATAAAAATCCAAAGTATTTAATCTAACAGCGAAATTTTTCTCTTTGGAAAGGAATTAAATGTATTTATCACCACGACATCATTATTTAAAGTGGCTTGTGAGGTACTTAATTTCTGACCTCTTGAGAAATACCGATAAAACAAAACGATGCATGATGGCCGTACTTAATACGTCACACACACCCGTCAAAAGCCTAGCTGCAGCTTGGCACTCCCTTTCGTTTTTGAAGCAAACGTATAGAGAGAGAGAGAGAGAAAGAAAAAAAGATACTTAGCTTTTTTATAAGGTGGCCAGACTCTCTTAGAGTAAAATGCTCAAATCAAAGGTTTTTATTCCAAAAATCAGAACCATGTGTTCAGCCCTAAAAATTCCTAAACGTAGCACTGTTTTAATTTAAATCTATTTAAGTTAAATTATACCAATTGTAAGGTGTACCTCACTTAGATCAAGTGAAGCATGTTGCCTTATACTTAGATCTGTATGATAATACCTTTGTGACACCTGCAGAACAGCGGTAAAAGAAAGAGAGTTGAAATAAAAGAGGATAAGAGAGTTGTATCAACGATTATTAGTGCGACTATACTGACAGGCTGATATACTGTCTCCAGCCCGGGTACATTCCGTAAAAAACCAAGCTAGTATGTCATCCACCCACTGAACAACTGCCGTTTCTCCTTGATAAACTTAAAGACAGCTAATAAGAAATGATCTTCTATCTACCTGAGGCAGTGGTCAGCCATTTTACATATTAATATTTAATTTATTTGAAATGGTAGTCAAACTGCAATAATATTTAAAACTGGCTTAAGCCCGCTACTTCGTCTGAGTTAAACCTTGCATTGCAGAACATAATAAAAAGTGCTGCCAAATTTGTTATTTTTATCGTCATTTTTTTATCAATTTTTTTTAGCTTGGAAAAATTAACCAACACCTACAGAAAAAAAATAATGTTTCGTATTCAATGACTTCCTGCACTACGAAACTTAAAAAAAAATTCATATACAGACACCTTCTTTTACAGTCTTATTGTATTTTTAGATAAAGATATCGGTCAAGTTAAATAACAGTCTCCATTTTTAATATAAATCTCCTAATTAGACACCACTGATATCAACGAAATGCTAATTTTGCTTCATTAGGTCATTAATAGCAATGAAGAAAAATTTGTATCGTAAAGATAAAATTATTTTATATTTGACTTTTCTTCTTATGAAAGAGTCCAAATTTAAAAACTTTGGTGTAATCCAGTGAGAGAAAATCCAAAACCTAATAAAATCATTTAAGTAAAACCATGTTTTTAAAGATGTAATTTGGTTTGATCATCTCCCCTTACAGTCTCTTTGTCATAGTATAATTTCTTCTTTCTCCTAAAAACAGAAACAAAGTCACTTTAGAAAGTGAGTTTGTGAATAAGAATATTTTTAAGCAAGTAGGACATTAAGAGGAAGTTAAGGAAGTGTGAGGTTACACTATATATTATCTACATTAAATCTCCTGCACACCATCAAACTAAGATTGCATTTTCACTTTCCTTTATTTATTGTTCACAAAAAAAAAAAAGAAAAAAAAAAACAGCTAAAAGAAGTTGAGGAAAATGTAACCAACCACATTTTATGTTACTTAAAAGGGAAAAGAAAGACAATAAATTTTATTTTATATCATTCCTTTTTTTGTGTCTTCTGTTTGTCTATTGTATTTTCCATGCTTTCACAGAACATGGAAAAAAGAAGCAGACATTTTAACACATTAATTTAATTAACATACAACTTTCAAAGCACACATTATCTTAAAGCAAATGTAACTAAATGAAAGTAATATAAAGATATAAATTATAGTTAATGTAGAATTTTATTTAAATAAACAAACGAATGTAACTATAAAGACATTTGTTTATTTGAGGAAACTAATGTACGAAAGACTTAGCTGAAGGAGTTGTAATTTAATATAAAGTGTTAAAAGGAAAAAAGTATAAAAGTTTAAAGTTTTCAAGAAAACCTTTGAGCGTCTAAAAGATGTACCATATCAAACGTTTATAATTATTTCAAAGCCTATATAACGATCTCTGAAGCTTTAAAATGTCTTAATATCTTGTTGGCTGTAAGAAAAGGCTTTATCTTTAAGCTTTTAATAAAATCTACCCCTTACTAAACTTTACTGGCATAAATTACAGTCAGCTTTACCTAACATTAAAAGTTATTACTTTATTGAGTAATAAAAATTAAAATAAAGAGCAATTTTTATCCACTATATCATCACCGACAGTTTTAGTACAATAAAAGAAGTTTATTTTTACATAGTTAACAATGATAAACTGGTTTATTTTCAAAACTGGACGTATAACTTGCCGTTCGTGTCAGTGCCTTAATAGTAAATAGCATATTTAGCAATCGCCGTCAAAATATCAAGACATCGACAGACTAAAAATTTTATTTAACAATTGAACAAGAATATGAGAATTACTTTATGAGAATATTATTTATGTGGGCAAATCTTAAGCTTAAACAAATTGAGAATTATTTCAGCTAAATGTGTAGATGATGCAAGGCAATCTAATTAAATATTTAGCAAAGGGTTATAAATCTTCAGTCGTAATGATACGTGTCAGTTAAAATTGAATAAACTTTTATAAAAATAGTGGTTATGCTTTTTTGGTCAAATATTTGAATAATCTGACCGCAACTTTAAGGCGTAAACTATTATTTTGAAAATAATTGATTTCCATCTTGAATAATCAAAAGAAAATCTTCGATGCGACAGCTTAATCGATTATTTTTAAAAAATTTGATTAAGTGTGTCATCATTAGTAAAAATATAAAAATTAAATAAGGCCCCAAGAACTTGATGTATAGATCAGATGTACGCATTTTTTTTTTACCTTTCAAATGGTTTGTTGTAGTCAATATGAAGTGTTTACTCCATATTTTTTTATTTTTTGTAATTTTTAAAAATTAAAACTTAATGAATTTGGAGGCATATTTTATAATTTATAAAAGATTATTAATATTTTTAAACTTTTTTTAATTGATAGTATGGAGTCTTACCTTTCACTTTACTATAGCGGGAGCACCTAACACGACCGATTCCAAGGAAGTTTGCAACACTATAGAATAAATTTTTTTCTCTAATATCTTTTAAGCCATGTCAGCGAACTTTATAATTTTTCTTTTAAAATACACAGATAAGGCTATATTTGAAAAAAAATTTCTATTTAAATCAGAGCAATACAATTATCTTACGTACTAACACTATAGAGGGGCGTAAACATTTTTCAATATTAGATCGAGAAAATTACTTATTGCACAAAAAAACCCACTGTGAGAGCAATCGTGTTAGGGCCATGATCAAATTGTCTGCGAAAGACTAAACCACACGCAGAACAATAAACTCACTTTTTCTTATTTGATGGTTACATGTAGCATTTTCTTAGTATTAAAATGAAGATTTTAGCATTTTTCTAAATCGGTAGCTTTTGCCTAGTAATTTCGAAAGACTAGAACTGGTCATACTTACCTTAATTCTTTAAAAATATCATTTCTGTAATTAAATAAATTTATGCCATTGAAGAACATTTGAACTGCAATAAACAAATGTCAAGTAATTGCATTTAAGCGGTTTGCAAAAAAAAAGTGATTAACTCCGCTTATTAAAAACTTTAAAATTTAAATGTAAAATTGTGTGTGATTTACCTTTTAAACAAACCGATAAACACTAACTACGTTTCACAAAAAACTTTTCTGACAGTTGTCTGGGAGAAAGTTTTCTTTTCTCTAAAATTCTTCTATCTACAATATTTACATTAGGTAAATTATTAGTTTTAAAAACTTTTTCTATAAAAAATTCGGCTCAGATTTTCTAGAGGAAATAAAGATCCGTTCAAATTAAAAAAAAATTGGCTAAGACTTGCAATAGAATACAACCCCAGATTTTCTATAGGAAAAAACACAGCGTATATTTTTCCATAGAAAAATTTCGGCTTAGATTTTCTTTAGCAGGAAATTCGGCTCAGATTTTCATTAAAAGAAAGATCGGCTCAGATTTTTTTAGAAGATAGAACGGTTTAGATTTTCTACGGTTGAAAAATTGGCTCAGATTATCTTAAGAAGAATTCAGCTTAAATTTTCTACAAAAAATTTAGATCAGATTTATAAGGTAAAAAAATTCGGCGCAGATTTTTTTGCTGATAAAAAATTCGGCTTAGATTTTTAGGATAAAAAAAAATTCTGCTCAGACTTTCCACAGAAAAAGTTCTGCCTACATTTTCTATAGAATAAAATTCGGCTCAAATTTTTCATAGCAAAAACTCAGCTCAGATTTTCTAGATAAAAATATTTGGCTTAGATTTTCTCTGAAATACAATTTAGTTCAGACTTTCTATAAGATACTAAAGTTTATACTTTTTATAGAAAAAATTGAGCTCAAATTATATTTAGAAGAAAACTCGCAAGACGGTACCGACTTTTTATAGAAAAAATTCTGCTGTTTTTCTTTAGAAAAAATGTTGCTTTTTCTAAAAAAAAGATTTCGCTTCAGATCTTCTGTATGAAATTTTCACCTCAGATTTTTTGTATTATAACTTGCACATTTAGATTTTCTACATAAAAATTTGCACTTCAGATTTTCTTTATAAAAATTTTGACCACTGATTTGGAGATACAACATTTTTTATAATAAATTATCAGCTCCGATTCTAAATTAGTTTTAAACAGAAAATCGTAGTTTCATATCAGGGACAAAGGATATTTTTTAGGAAAATAATAATTCATATTTCAAGCAAAATTTGTTCACAAATAAATTTTTTTAAAATTCCGAGTTAAATTAAATCTTTTAAAGTTCTGGCCATGAATATGCAGCCATGTTTAAAGTAATTTTAACAGCACTTAAGTGTTTTTTTCTTCAAACTGCTGACTTTATATTTGCATATGAGCAGGCACTAAATAAATACATATTTTCATACAATATTTGTTTGATATTTTCTACTAAATATAATAAAGTAGATATTCACAAAAAAAAAAAACATTTTGTTACTTTAAAAAACTAAATACTTCAATAATTTAACAAAACATTTAAAAACACTAAAAACCTTTTGTAAAATACCGACCACCAACCACTGTGAAAATTATGCAATGAAAAAAAAAAAAACACTCAATTACAGTTTGTTTCATTTGTCAAGGGTTGCATAAAGAATGCTTTTTTTTTTTTAATTTAAATAATGTTAATTTAAAGCCAAATTTGAATTGAATTTTTCTTGTTGTTTTGAAAATTAAAAAAAAAAAAATGGAAAGATGTTTCAAACTATTTATCATTAGCATTATTTATTACTTTAAAAAAAATGTTCAACTTAGTACTGAAGCTATTAAAATCTTTTTATAAAATATTAGTTTTGAAAACTGTTTAAGTATTTCATTTCTATTGAAAAAGTGTGGCAGCAACAACTTGTTCAACATGTTTAAACTTTATAAATTGTTGCTTTATTTAGTAAATTTTCTACACAAGTGGGTTTTTCATTTAGTGTTTTTTCATTTTTGTTATTTTGTGCCAAATTTTATATTTTTAAAAACAGAAACTTAATTTTGTAGTTTCAAATTAACATACATTGAGTAGAAATATTTTGTTTAATGAACTCATTGTTTCGGTTTATTGTTAACAGAATGTGGTTGAACCTGTTGAACTTTCGTTTAAATGTACAGGAAAAGACAGAAGTGTGCTAATTATGTGTTATTTAGCAGTTAGAGGAAGTTAGAAATAAAGTTGAAGCACAAATATATTGTGATCCATCCTCAAAGCTCTATTTTCATTTCGCTCCTCATTTTCGTTTTTCAATTAAATGGCAGCCAGTGTTCTATAATCGCGCTCTGTGAGCAGTGTCATATAATCCCCTTTGATGCAGCCCCTTAGGGCTCCTTAAGCACCGCTCGGGCCTGCATGTATTTTCTAATACCACGTTTATGTTACCAAGTTTTAAGATTTATGTAATTAAACTTTTATAATATCACTGGGACAAAACAGTCTGCTAGTTTTCGCAGCAATAGCTGTTACATCGTGATTAGTTGAATATTCTAGGTGGCAGCTGGTAACATGCTCCTAACTAGGTCTTGTCTCTGCAAACTGGGGATATCTGTTGACCTCCTGTTTTATATACAATAACCTCTGATATGGACTTCGGTGTGAGAGAACATTTTTAACAATGTTTTAAATGTTATGAAATATTATTTTGATAAAGTCGAACAGGAATGCGAAAATCTAACAGAAGTGGACAAGGAAGCTTCATAAAAGTTGGAGAAATAAGAATTTAAAAGAACTATAATTTTTATTTGCCAGTAGACGCACTAAAGAGATCGACAAGAATACTTTGAAGACGTAAGGACCATATTCCCTTGAATTACAAAAGATGCTTATCGAAATATCGTAAAAAAATTAAGTAAAATCTATTAAAAATAAAAATCAAAGAAACTGATAGTTTTAAAATGAAAAAGCAGCTGAGAGGGTAGCGCCTTCTGTATGTAAACTTCCAACGATTCTAGCATAACAACTTATATTTAGAGAAAGACTATCAAGACATTTTGTAATGACAAAGAAGGTGACCAGTCTAGGTAAGGGCTGGTGACTGCAGAACTATGTCAAAGAAGGGACCCATAACATCAGTCGTCTGCTTTGATGTCCCACCTTTCATATACACATAGCAAAACCACTAAGAACATTTGCTTGATGTGCTTTTTATTTGTCACTGTCCCACTGTGCATAGTTGCACAAGAATTCTAAAACCCTTAAAAGAGTTATTGTATTTAACTACATCCAGCTTGTGCACGTGAAATGTTTCAGTAAACAAATGTTATAAATTTCTATCCCACAAAAACTAAACGCTTAAAATAAATAACTGTGGTTTAGTGAAACCACTTCTATTAATCACATTAAACAAAACAATTTTACTGGCTCAACCGCTAGAATTTTTTTTGGCGAACAGTAGAAATACGCAGAAAAACCTCCTTGAAGCCATAAAATAAATGGATTTGATTTTGAAAAATAAAAAAACGAATAATTGAATAATTTATATTGTTCAAATTAACTTTGTTGTTGTTAATTTCTACTTTTTTTTTTTTTTTGACATGGGCAGCCAATGTCCTTGTATGTACTGTTATGTTTGCTGTTAAAGCTGCTATTGCCATCGTATATTTTCTACTGTCAAATATAACAACATCAAACTTAAAACTGTCATGCTGTGTAACAACCAACAATAAAACTAAAATGTTCATGTAACATTTAAAATCAACGAACAAACATCAACCAGAAAAGAAAAGAAAAAAAAAACACAAAACTTTTTGAAAACTTGCAACAACAACAAAAAATAGAAATAATCCCCATAAATTATTATTAGTTGTAAGACCTTCTTTTTTTGTTTTTGAGTAGTTGTATTAGAGTAGTGGAGTTTGGTGCTGCCGATCGATGCTTACAAACATTTCAAAATTGTAATGACTCTATTCCGCACAATAACATGCAAAACTCTAAGAGGAGACCCAGGCATGTTCACACATAGCGAGAAGGGTGCAAGAGCAGCCGTAAAAAAAGAAACACTAACGTCATCAACAACAATGGCTTGTTGTCACCAATCACTAAAAGCGTTGTAGCTGACTGTTCGCCCGTTTGTTTGCTTGTCATTAACTGAATTTTGTTGTTCGTAATAAACACAACAACATAGTCTGTATGGCCAAGACCAAGACCAAGACTCAACAGCAGCCATTCATTTTATACCAGCCATCACAGTGGCAGTTGTTTGAAAGTTTGTATAGTGTTTTGTTTTCTGTTGTTTGTTGGCAACTTTGAAAATATCATTAGTTTTGTGTCTAAATAAAAGATTGAAGAAAAAAAAATGGTATGTTCTTGCTGTTATTGCTTTTATTACTGTTATTGGTAAGAATTTTTTGGTTGTTGTTGCTGATGGCAAAAACAAAAAAGGTTTGTTAAAAAAAAATAGAAACAAAAAATGCAAAATAATACAATTTGCATAAAATCAACATTGTTGAAATTTTTACTTTGACTGCTTGTTTTATGTCTGAATAATCCGCCCATTCCTTAACAACAATTCAACAGTGTCAGTAGCGGCAATAGCAACAACTTTAAAAGCAACATGTTTTAATACGAAAACGTTTATAAAATAAATCTATAGAAACTAGCAACCAACAGCAGTAAAATTTCAATGTTGTACGCAAATGAATTAATAAATTTTAGTTTTGATGTTTGTGTGTCTATTTGTTTTTTCTAAATATATTTGCTTTACACATTGGGATCAAAAACTTAAAAATAAGAAAACTAATATTTACTTTTTTTAATACTACAAAATTTTTTCTTTGCAGTCTTAAATTTGTTAATATTGTTTTGTGAACACGAAACTAATTTATTTAGTTGCATTCTTCGGTTTTACTATTTACTTTTGGCACTTGTTTTGTAGCCTTAATTCTTGGCTACTCAGCTGTTCTCTTATATAGCTTTTATTAGTGTAGTAACTTTATATGTTAGGCTATCCGCTTTATTTGAATCGTTATTCCGACAAAACTTATTAGAATATTCGAATAAATTTTTCGAATAATTATTCGAATATTCGAATAAATTTATCGCATAATTTTTTTTTATCGAATTAATCTCGATTTAATAGCCGAACACAATATATTCCAGTATTAAATTTTTATAATTTTTTTTTTGCAAAAATAATTAATTGATAAATTTTTCTCAAAAAATCGAATGTTAAAAAAATTTAATTTTTAAAACAGTGTAATATGGCTATAATGAATAATGAATTTATTTTAAAATTTGAATTATTAATGTATTTAACAGTTTGAAACAGTTTAACAAACATATTGTGATACACTGGTGCTTATAAAATTTTTTTTGTTATTTACTCTAGTCTCTCTCTTATGTTTGGATTACAATTTTTTTGCTTTCCTGTACAAGCACAATAACAACTCTTAAATAATACACAACCCCTTAATTAACAAATATACGGCGGTGACGAAATGTTCTGTTTCTAATTCAAAGATTTCGAAGAATTGGAACTGTTTTTTAATTTTTATTTATCACTGCTCTAAAACAAAAATTTTTCTCTGTATTCATGCCCTTGATGGGCGTTGAGCTCATGACCTTGACCAATAAAACCATCGCGATTGCTCAACAAATAATAGAGAAATTTTCTTTACACTTCTCAGAAGTGCAAGTTAAAACTTTTTCAACTTTTTAACGACGTTGAAAAAATACTTCTAGACATTTCTTTTATAACCCACTGTGTCTTTGTTAAAATGTTAGAAAATAGTTGTAAATAAAATTTATTTAATTAAATTATGTCCTTTTTTTCTACAACTTTTTCTACACTGACAATCAGTCATTTATTCATTTTTGCTCATTCCCTCAAATGTTTAACAATATGAACTTTATGTCATTAATTAATTGCTTTTTAATATTCAAAGCTGTAAAACAATAAATTATTAAAACACCAGCAGAGATGACAGTATTTTGGTTCAGAAGTTAAAATAAAAAGTCAAACAACATGAAAATAAAAATAAACAAGTTATAAATGTTTTGGTTGATATCACATGGCGTCATTAATTAATTAAAAAAAGGATACAAAATGCAGACAATAAAAAATTAATTTAATAAACAAAAGAAAATAAAATTTTAAATATCATTATTATACTCAAACAAATATTAATAACTAACAGTTAGACAAGCGGTATATAATACTACGATACATTACTTTATAAAACTGTACTATCTCAAATCGAGAAATTGGTTAATCCGGAAGCAAACCCTTTAAACGCAGGCCACGGTTCAGTTATAACTATGTAAATATCTTTTTTTTTTAACTAGGACCAGCACTCAGGGAATAACCCTTACTTATGCAATGCATTGTGCCAGAACTAGGAAATTAGGTTGTGGGAAGGGGGTAAGAGGGAGTAATGCTTGTGGACATTTATTTGAATCTTTGCACATTAAAAGTGGCAGAAAAGACCTGTGCAGGGAGTTTATTTCACATACGAACTGTTCGGCTAAAAAACGTAGTAAGATTCACTGGCCAATCGACCCCAAAGGAATGCGCTCTTGATGCTGAGCGCGTTGCGCGAATGAAATGACGGTTTTCAGTAAAAAGTTTCCTGATTTCATAAGAGCACATTGCGTTGTAGTAACGATAAAACAGTGAAACACACCCCACATTGCGCCGATGCTCCAATGAGTCAATAGAGCTGGATATCCTATAGTCACCAATAATTACAGATGAGGTAGCATGTTCAGCAGCACGACTGTGCGAAAGCACACAGCACTGGGTTTTATGAGCGTTAAATTGAACCCTGTTCGCCAGGTTCCATTCTCAAAAACCCAATATCCTGAAGGCTTGGTCTATTACGAAACGAAAATGAATGGCATATGCTACTGTCATCTGAAACTCACTACCGCAATAACCTATAAAACTTCTGTCTGATGACACCTCTACCTCCCATACATGAACATTAACTGACTTTAAGGCGCTTGCCTTAAAAATCTGCTTGAATAATACGGAGGTTCTCAGTGCCCTAGAATTGCAAATATTATTTCTTAACCCTCGTCACACCGTAAAAGTATTAAACTTGAAAAATTCTCTGTGACGTTGTGGGGTGCATGCGCTTAGATCAGACGCAATTATTGTCTGCTTGCAGTTGATTTTCTAATAATTATAGAGACATCTTTAGCCGTATCGCTAACAACCACTGAAAAATGCCAACTAGAGCCTTCTCTGCGATATGCAAAGTCAGTAGTCCACACCACTTGTGCCAATTATTTGAGCAGTTCGCGATGGAAAACTGGAAAAAGCAAACTACTTTAAGTAATGCCTTATTACCACAAAATATATCCAATGACCTTTCGACATGTATTTTATGTTAAAACACCGCTGTCTCATTCGATTTTTTTAACTGCAAAATAAAATAAGCCACGAAATGATTTCTTGGATGACGCTGTATATTCTCCACTCTATATAATTTTTATTAGAAACACTGGTTAGCAACACATATTTCTCTTCTTGAGATTTGCTTAATAATGCCATATCGTTGGCAATTGCCATTTTTATTTACAGGCGAGTTAAAACGTCTAGATTCTTCCAATAAGAAATCATCTGGCAGCCTATTTTATGATCGCTGCAACAAGCACTTAAAGAAACTAATTACGTTATTTGTTAAATGTTTATTTCTTTTTAGTGTCTGAAAAAAACTTTGGTTAGATTTTGTGTTGTTGTAAAGTGACACCGCCTTGGATATAAACTAAGATAAGTTTCTACGAAAGATATTCGAATATTTATAAAAATTGTGGAAGGTTTTTCTTACTATTTCAATTCTTAATAGTTAGAAAAGAAGAAAAGACATTCTAGTTTTAATCATCTATATTTTTCATCTTCTACGAAGCTTTAATTTAAAATTTGTTATTCTAAGAATGACTGGAAACAGTGTCTCTTTAATACATTTAATCAAACCCAATATTTTGCTTGCATACATTTTATGTTGAACCAATATCTTTTGGAATAACAATATTCTTCTTTTCTTTATAACCTCAAACCACTTAAGAAACATACAAGTGTTTTTATTGTTATTTCATTTTTCGTTCAAGATGGGTTTTTTTTATTAGTTTTTATCCTCAACGTTTTAAATGATGCATGCAACCATATGCTGATACTTTGTAGACTTTGTTGTTCTTGTTCTATTTGTTTACTCCACTAAAAATATTGCAAACAATGTGCGGCATGAAAAGTATGAAAAGTAAACACCGAAAGAAAGTTAATACAAATAGCAGCTGAAATAAGTGGCAACAGCAAAGTAACCAACTAATGATTTAAAGATGACGACGATGGTTGGGTTACATGCATCCACACAGCCAAGAAATAATAACTTACTTCCTGCTAATGCTTTCAATACATCAATTTGTTAAAGAACTGCTATCAGGAAATTAAGTTATAAACTTTTTTTTATTAAAGAAGTTTTTTCTGTGTGTTTAACCGAACTCAAACAAGAAATAGAAATTTTAAAAATTAAAAAAATCCTGCATAGAAATAATGCAAGTTCGATATTTTATTTTATTATCTTTTTTCTATTGAGCAACGTTTTAAGTATTTAGTAGAACAACTAAGCAGGAAAGTTCTCATTTGACGACCAGCACATAAAAATTAACTCAATTAGTGTTGCAGCTACCAGCATGACTAGAGCGTGCAGTCGGTGTGTTTAAATACAATTTAAAATTACTTTCACTTTCTTTGTTACTGCTACTTAAATAAAACTGTTCTATGTGTGTGTTAGGGAATTACTATTAAATTTTTTTTCACCGACATTAAATTTATACTAAATATCCTTTAGTTCTAGGATTTCCTTTTTTGAGAATTAATGCAGTGTTAACGGATGAAAGGAAAGAAACAAATAAACATCACTTTTTATTTGAATTTTGATAGGGTAATGAAGTGTAAATTTGATATAAAATGTAAATGATAAAATAAAAGGCGGTGCGGTGTTGATTTCTAATAGTTACTCAAATATCAATGTTATTAAAATTTACTAAAGTCCTCTACAACATTTGTAAGTTTTCCAAAAAGGAATTTATAGAACGAGGATTTTTCTATTAGAAATCATGTTGTCTATTGAACTATTTAATTGTTAAAAAATTAAAATATTTGCATTAAATTTTTTTGACGTGGAGGTTAAAATGTTTTTAATTTTTGTAGTTTTAATTACCATCCTGATACAAATGGTTTTAAAAATTCTGGAAAATTAACGGGCTGCTTTTCTTTTAGAAAAATTTTTTCAAGCAGTTGCTTCGAAATATAAGAAATTTTGTATTAATCCATTCGTCATTAAGTGTCCGTCCTTTTAAATTTATATTTTGTCGAAATATATAAGGTTGCATGCCTCCTAAATATTCGCTGCCAGTAAATACAAAGTCAAAGCTTGAGGAATATCCATAAGTAACCTGTTTACAATTACTCCTGTTTCTTGGTAGTCATTTCAATAAAATCACATTATAGATTTGCAACTTTCTGTTTAATTACAATAACGAAAACAATAAATGTTTATCTTCTTAAAGACATCTGGCCACTGGCGTAGGCCTTAAAACAGTAACTTATGAATTCAGTTCCAGTTTTAAATTCACGATATCTTCCTGAGCAAACATGTGCCTTTGCTAAGAGAGCCATCCCATGTTGATTCATGTTAAGTAAAAGTACTCGCCGACTAATTCAATTCTCGATAGCTCAAGCTTCGGGTCGAACTTGCAATATCTTACTTATCAAACAGCTGTTGTAGCCACCTTACCACCTTAGACACGATTGCCACACAATATTAAGCTGATACTTTTTCAAGTCACTTGGGAGACTTAATTCACTCACTAGGCTTGGCTGAGTTTTGAATTTGTGATCTTCTGATAAGCTGTTTATTTAATAAATTTGCCTTAAACTTCTCAGATATTCCAGATGCACAAAAATTCTTTCTATTTTTATTTACAAGTGTCTTAAAGAACTCAAATCTTTCTTTTCTTTTCACAAGGAGACAATGAGATCTGAACTCACGATCCTCTGACATGCCATTTAATTTTTCTTTGTACTCAGGTCTGCGGGCAGCTTCTTTTACCAGTTATAGACTCCTTAAACATTATTTTATTTAGCACCAGATTCTCAGCGTATTTAGCTCTAGTACGCTAAATGCTGCACCTGAGCCCTTTAAAAATTTTAGTGTTTCATAGAACGATAACAATATGCGCTAGAAAAAAATCATTTAAATGGAAAACAACATTCATGCCTCTCAGAGTATAAATAAGAAAAGAAAACCGTCTATAAATGCTCGTGATACTGAAGGGAAGCTGTGATGTTAAAGGAGCCTGTAAAGTAAAAACCACGAAATTCGGAAAATAAAAATAATTGTTATGTAGCTCCTGTAGATGAGTTGTTGATAGTGAAAATATGGCAAAAAAAATGAAAAACTTTTCACACGTATAGGCCGGTGCTCCAAAATCTATTTTGGAGTTACTCGACCGCGTGCAGGTGAGAACGCGGAAGATCATCGGTGACAGCAGGGTATCCAGCTCTATTGATTCACTGAAGCATCGACGCAATGTAGGATGTGTTTCACTATTTTATCGTTACTACAACGGAATCCGCTCTAATGAAATTAGGGAACTTATTCCTGAAAACCGTAATTTCATGCGCGCAACGTACTATGCATCAAGAGCGCATTCCTTTGTGGTCGATTGGCCAGTGAGTCGCACTACACATTACAGAAAAATTTTGTTTTTTAGCCGAACAGTTCGTATATGGAATAAACACCCTGCAGAGGTCTTTCCTGTCACTTTCAATGTGCAACGATTTAAATCAAATGTCCACAAGCACTACTGCCTTTATCCCCGTTCCCACAACCCAATTTCTAGTTCTAACACAATGCATTACATAAATAGGGCCCTGAGCGCTGGTCCGAATAAAAAAAGGAAACTTCGGTTAAACCTCAGGCCGCATTAGATGGAGTAAAAATTAGAAAGTATGGAGCATCCCTTTGGTTTAGTCTAAGGAAAATCGGCCTTCTGATGCTGCAGACTTATAACTATTTCAGCCTTTATGGTTTAAAAATATCATAGATGGCTCATCCAATTCATTTCTGGAAATAACACAGTAATCACAACATTTTTAATAAGTAACTTAATGTCTTTTTTTTATTTCTTGCCATTTACGTAAACGTAAAGTTTGCTCAAATTAAAAACAACAAAATTATAGTTGTTTTTAATAATTTTGTTCCTTTTGAAAGCAATAAAAATGCTAATTTCCTTAAACTTTTTCTTTTCATTTAAATTCACTTTTACCTTCTGCTCCTTATTTTCAATTCATTTTATTTTCAATTTCTACAGTCCTCTTTTTTCTATAAAACAAAGTATTAAATTTTTAAAACTTTGTTTACCAGGAAATTGTTTATTTCTTTTCTATTACATGAAATGTTTTTTTTTTGTTTTTTTCTTTTGCAACAACAACTTTGTCGTCTTCCTTTTTGGTCCCTTAAGAGCAACTTTCAGTTCCGTTTGCTATAAGAGCAGCATCGAAAAAAAAAATTATATTCATATTTATAGTTTGAAAAATAAAACTGCAACGTTCAACATTAAGATGCAAATGCATGGAGTGGAGTTAAGTTAAATTGCTGCTGATGTGGATGTTGTTGCTGTTATTGTTGCATGTACGTGTATGCATTAGGAATAACTAGGATATTGCATCACCTAAAGTCACAAGGAAGAGTTGCAAATGTTTATATTTGTTTGTTGTAAAGCATATTTACAAACCCCTTTCACTTTAGTAGGTGACTCTTAAGACAATTTCCTGTGCTGCCACTGCTGCTTTTAAGCCTGCAAAAAGCTAATAATAAAAATCTGTTTTTTTAAGAAAACTTTTCTATTTAATTTTCATTTTGCGCTAGAAAGTTGTTAAATATCAGGTCTTTATTCTCTTGAATTATGTTGTGGCAGTTCACAAACCAGCAACAAAAAAAGAAATCACAAAAAGTTAAAAAAAAGAACCACCCAAGTTGTTTATGACACAAATGCAGTCATTTGTGTTGCACTTCTTAACAAAGTTTTTATAATGAAGATGTCTATGAGCAATTTTTTTTTTGTATTTGCTGCAAATATTTATCACTTGTCTCACCATAAAGCTGTGTATGCTGTTTAAATTTCATTTAATTTGTATTATTTTTTTTTCTTTGCCTTCACATGTTGCACTTTTTCAATTGCTCGTAGAATTTGTCTTAATTAAAAATTGCAAAGAGCAAAGCAAAAGTTCTGAGATCTTATTAAAATTCAAAATAATAAAAAAATTTTGTTTTATTCCCGTTTAGTAAAACGTGCGTTTAATTTAACAAATCAGTAATTTTGTGATATGCAAAAAAAGCATTGAACTAAACCGATCGCTTTAAAACATAATGAAATTTTTTGAAAGCTTTGTAACAACTTTTACGTATTTATTTTAACAGAAAAAAGAAAGAAAATTAAATTAAAATAATTTTTTAGTTTTTCAAGAAAAAATTCATTATTTGATATTCTGAAAATTGTGGCATAAAAAACAACAAATTCCTATCACTTTAAAAAGGATTTTTTGACTTTCGAAAATTCTTTAATAAATACAAATATAAACATGATTAAGTGAATTTTTCTGTAAGAAATCAATATAATTTGGACTTAAATAAAATATAGAAATATTAAGTATTTATGACTCGACGGATCCTTACTTTACTCTGGAAAAACTTGCCACCAATTGAAGACTGAAAAGTAAAGCCTTTAACAGAAGAAAACCTTGCGTACCATTTTTCTAAACAGCCTCTAAATTTTTAATTAATTGTTCACTTTTAATTTTATACCAGACATATTATGTGTCTATTTTTTTCTAAAGTTTTTTTTACGATAAGTATTATTTGTTTACGGCAACCATATATTGTTGCAGAGATCATAATATGGTTCCTGTGACCATACCCCAGTCATGTTTTTCTTAGTATTTTATTTTATAAGTTTTCTACAGACGTTTCATTTTAATAATTTTATTCAACTTAAAAAGCTAAGCTTTAAAAAGCCTTTATGTTAAAATAACTGCTACAGATTTGGTTGATATCTACGCAGAAAATTACAATCCTTTTTACAAAATTGTGTGCAATCTTACCTAATGTTTGCCTTTGGTGGTAGTACGCTTTATTTACAGTTTTATCTATTACATTACAAATTCCTAAAAAAAAAAGTATTTTATAAAGAAATCTGTATAAACAATTTATAAAAATCATCATCTTTTAAACCTCCTCTAAAACCCAATTTATAATTTTTAACAATAATATGATTAATGTCTATTCCTTATAAAAAATATATATAAAGTTTAAAAGAGTTATTTGTAATAATAAAAAATAAACAATAGTTTATCATTAAAGAAGTCCTGGCAAAGTGAAGGAGTGCCAGTCTTGTTAAACATTTAAATATCAAATCGTTTCAAACAACATCACGCTTATTTCAATCTGATTGCACACTTTAAACTTATAACGTTTAAAATGGTTTTAATTTTTTACAAAATATCCAACTTTCTTAAATATGCTGAGTTATAAAATGGGAGCCTCAAATATTATCCAGCGAATGTTTGAATGTTGCAACGTGCAGAGAAAAGCAAATGTTTATCAGAAAAATGTTTATTGAAATCTAAAACCTTTAAAATTTTAAATTTTACATTTCTTACAGCCAAAAGTTAAATTTTACTAACTATGAGTTAAGCAGCCCTATACATAAAAATTCACATTTTAATATTTTTATAGTCGCTCGAATTTATGCTAATATAATTTGCTACCATTTTATATACCCTTCACCCTAAGTGAAAAAAGGGTTTATGAAAGTAAAAATTTATCATTCTGCTTAGAATTTCTACAACATCCATTTTCGACCCCATAAAGTATAAATATACTGAGTTCTAAATTTTAAAACGCCAATCGATCAGACATAGTTTCTAAAATTTTACTGTTGAAAATCAGATAGATCGGTCCATATCCTTCAAAGCAGCGACAAAACGGCACGCCTGCCTTTTATTTGTCCATATCATTTGGAACAAATCTAGTTTAAAGTAACTCAAATTAAAAAAAAAAAACGAAAATCAAAATGAAAATGAAAAAAAAACTTCTGATGAAAAACTTGGCGCTCGCCTGTTTATTCAGAGCTACGGGCCTCTGAAGTTTTCATAGAAAAGTACGATTTTGCATTATTTAAAATCTTTTGAAGAGATCTTTTAGGAAATACCAAAATTTCTTTAAAATGCTTAACCCATTAAAAGCCAATGTCATTTTTATACAAACATTTTCTCACTTTTTTTAATGCTCTATCACTCCAATATTTGTATTTTTGATTGGAGTTACTTTTCATACATGGTGAAGGGTATATAAAATTTAGCATAATCGAATATAGAACGATGGCGATATAATTACTTCTAGTTAAAAAATGCTTAGGTGCAACGGTAATCGGATCGGTTTTTTCACTAGGCTTGGAACCAGTCTTTAACCGGGCTTGGAACCGGTTTTACTGTCTTTCAGCTATTAGTTTTTTTTATTTATTTTTTTTTTTAATTCAAAAAACCTGGTCAATCAAATAAGCCCTTTTTCTATAAATAAAACCATAAATTTTGCAGCCCTGGAACACATCTGCAATCTCTTCCTCAGTAACGAAAGGAAATTTCCTCATATCGTATTCTTGTTTGTAAGAATGATGATAAATTTTAATAATAAATAATCGATTTTTAAAAAATGTCGAGTAATCGATTAAGCCATTAGATACCCTGCACTCATGTTATTTAAGTATAATATGGTTGATATAAAACTATTATTTTGTGAATGTTAAAAGAAGTTCACTGCGGTACCCAATAAAAAACTTTAAATCCCCTCAAAACTTTATCAATTTAAAAAAAAGAAGAATAAAGAATTTTATGCTAAATTTGCTTAAATTAGTATAATTAATGTTCTTCACAAGCAAATCTTATTCATTAACTCTAATTTATTTCAAATTTAAATACGTTTGTAATTATAAGTTCATACTGCCTCTTTTGCAGGACCTCACACAATGTTTTTTTTTGTGCCAATATTTAGTTTCTTTTTTTTTTATCTAATCTAAAAAACAATTTCGTAACATGTTATTTTTTATCTTTCCCTTGTCAAAATCTGTCATCAGTTTGTTTTTGATCTGTTTTTCATTATATTCAAATGACTTTCTTTTTTTTCGAGTACATTTTTGCATGTCGATGTCTTTGCTTTTCTTATTAAAATTCTGTCTTTATATCGTTATTAAGATAATATTCTATAGATGTTTGAACGAATGCTTGGCAAAGATGTCATGTAGATGTTGCTGACAATAATGATGATTTTATTTAGACATGTTTTGAGAAAAAAACAACAAGTGTTTTTTATAGCCCTTAATTCATGTTCCTTTAATGATTGCTGAAAGTAGTTGTCATCATTGTGGGTTAATGTGTTATTTTATTTACATTTTTATCGTGTAAATCTTATTTTAATGATGATTATTGGCAAAAAAAAAAACATCAGCAAAGGCAAAATATATTATTTTCTTAAATCTCAGTGGCTTTAATTGTTCTCATTAAATTTTTGTTTAATTATTCTTTGAGATAAATGTTTTTTTTGTAGTCTGACTCTTGTTTTAATGATTTCTGCTAAGTCAAATAAAAGAATTTAAACGAGTGAAGTCAAAGTTAAATAAAATACAAGATTGTTCTTAAGGGACCTCGGCATTTTGGCGAGTCATGGTGACTACTTTAGGTCAACTTTTAAAATTGAATGAAACAGAAAAATCTCTCGTTAATGTTAAAAACCCAGTTTAAATATCCATTGCTTCAAAGAAGAAGCTTCTTTAGAAACATTAAATTTTTAAGCAAAATTTGAAATAAATGTTGACTCAAAACGTACAAACGCGCTTAGGACATAATTCTGAATAAAATATCAAATCTAGTTAATTGCCTCAAATGGTTGCTGGTGCACAAATATAAAGAGTTGCATTTCCTACTTGGTTACTATTAATTTCATGAATTTATAACTTAAGCCCGTATTACACAGTGACCCACTGTTTATTTGCTTGTCTTCCCATAATCTAATGAAAGCCTTATTGCTCTATCACCCAGAAAAGAAGCTTCACAACTTTAAGTAATTTTGTTTAAAAAAAGTCAGCATTCAAAACAAAAAAATTGAGAACGTAGTTCTATTGCGACAAATAGATTGTTAAAAATAAAGTTTTAAAACAAAAATAGAGGGAGTAGTGCTTGTGGACATTTGATTTGAATTTTGGCAAATTGAAAGTGACAGGAAAGACCTCTGCAGAGAGTTAATTCCACATACAACCTGTTCGGCTAAAAAACGAATTTTCTCTGTAATGCGTAGTGCAATTCACTGGCCAAATAACAACAAAAGAATAAGCTCTTGATGCAAAGCACGTTGCGCGTACGAAGTTACGGTTTTAAGAAACAAGTTTCCTGATTTCATAAGAGCACATTCCGTTGTAGTAACGATTAAACAGTGAAACACACCCCACATTGCGTCGATGCTCCAGTGGATCAATAGAGCTGGACACTCGACTGTCACTGATGAGCTGCTTCGCTCTCTCCTACACGTGGTCGATTAAGTCCAAGATAAACTTTGTACCGTCCCATACATGAGAGTTGTACTCTATTTTTGGTCTGATAAAGGTGACATAGATAGCAAGAAGGACAGATGGAGTGAAGTATTTCTTTACACCAAGGCACGTGAATGCTTCTTTTGCGATACGACAAACATGCTTTTTCACCGAACGTCGCATTGTATTGTCATGCCAAGTACATCGAGAGCTTCTGATTCCTTAAGATATTTATCACCCATTATTATAGATGAGTTAGCATATTCAGCCGTATGCCTATGCGAAAAAGAATTCTGATGCTAATTTCTGCATACAAAATAATTTTATTTGCAACTCCCGGAAGTATCCTTAGTTCTTAGGCATTCTACAGCCCTTACACTTAAAAATACTAAAAAATGTTATCCTATATTTCAATCCGCATTGATATCTAGCTGTCATATAACTTTCGTTAAAATGCATTTGACGTTATTGGCGTGATTGAGTAACAAACATCCAAATACAAAATTTGTTTAATTTACAATTTATTTGAATAAAAAACCAACATGAAATTATGATACCTATAAATTTTTTAAGGAAAATAAACACAATAAAATAACCGATAAAACAATACAATTGGAATTCAGAAATAAATATCTATTTTTTGGTTAAATTTCCGCTTAAAATAAAATTTAATTTCTCATCATCTTTTAGTACAAAAACGTTGGCTATTTCATATTAAATAAAGCAAATATATAAAACTTAATGCAAATTAAAAACAATGTGTTTTATAAATTGCTTTTTTTTATTAATTTAGTTTTATTTCAATTTGAATTTCACGTGTGAGTGAGTCTTTTTTTCTGTTGCGTGTTCTTTTCTATTTTTATAATGTTTTTGCTTTTTGCATATCAATTGTAGTTTTATTGTATAGAAATGTATAGAAAAAATTAAACACTGCGTTTTTTGCTAGTTAAATGTTTACTTTTGTAAAACAATATGAAAAATAAATTGGGAATTGCAGGAGAAATTGGATTATTTAACGCAATGAAATTTTTTGTGATTAAATTTATTAAATAATTTAAAATTTTTATTTAATGTTTTATTAAATAAAATATATTTAAAACTTTTATAAAAGCTGTTTTAAAGATTTTAAAATATTTGTGTTAAAAAGGAAGTGAAGTTTTATATCTAAAACTAAACAGGAAATGTTTATATGCTGTGGGGGGCAGCACCGTCAATATAAGTTTTGATTTTGTTTATGAAAATCGGGATTGTCATGGTAGAGCTGTTACATCCTATTGGCATATGTACGTAAATTGTCTCGAGGCAGAAGCTCTTGTGTTAACTGAATCGTAAATAAAAACAAATTTAAATCCTTGTGCAAAATTGTGGCCAAAGTCGTTCTTTGATGTTGATAGATTGTTTTGAAAACTTTCTTTAGCATCATTTATGTTTTCAGCTGATTTTGCAGTACGATCACCCACAGACACTCATTCCTAGAAAGCAGTTGCTACACGATAAATATTGCGTTTTGTTAGGTTAGCACTTTGTTTTTCCTAAGCATAGCACTCAACTTTCTCATCGCCACTGTAATCGATGACTGATTCTGAAAAAAATGTTTTAACGATCAAAACACTTTGGTTTATCAAATGTTTTTCCACAATAAATTTATCGCGTGTCTACTTCACGACCGCCAAATATGAACTGTCAAGACTAATGTTTGCAAAATGGCGGCAAAACAAATTAGTATACCTTCCGGGCAGATACCCGAATATTAAAAATATATAAAAATTTTTTACCGCGTTTTTTATCTGTAAGTGAAAATTTTAATTTAATTTTGCCATCTAATTCTAATAAAAACAACCTCTGATATTTTGCACTGTTATAAGCGTTATTCTTCCTTAAATGGAGGCTCATAACAAATAGTGCAAGATTTTGCTTTTATCGCACTTTCGCATTTTTTCAATTGGTGACGTGAATACCTTCAAAGAAATTTAACGTGAGCTAATGATTTAAAAGTTTGAAAAGTTGGCTAAGGATCTCCGGCTTGATAGCCTTATACGAGGGCTGCTCCATATATTTCTGGCCTAATAGTGAAAATGCAATTATTTATAATCAAAAATGGTTTTATTGTTTTTCACAGTATTCTTTAGCATGATTTATACACTTTTGAATGCGCTCAAACCATTTGTCGAAGCACTTTTTCCACTCCGATTGAGACACCTCTAAAACATGGTTTTTGAAAACTTCAACAGCTTCTTCTGGCGACGAAAATCGTTGACCACGCATTTTTTTTTTTTTTGATGTGCGGAAACAAGAAGAAGTCATTAGGCGCCAAGTCAGGGCTGTACGGCGGATGACCCATTAATTCGACGTTTTAGCCGGTCAAAAACGCTCTGGTTTGAGCCGATGTGTGAGAGCTCGCATTGTCATGGTGAACAATGATTCGTCTTCTCTTGTTGGTTTTTCGAATTTCTCCGATAACTTCAGGCAAGCAAATTGTAATGTACCACTCAGAAATGACCGTCCTACGTTGCTCAAGCGGAACAGTCGCCACTTGACCAGTTTTGCCGAAGAAACAGGCGACCATTTGCTTCGAAGTGCTTCTTCCACGAACAACTTTCGTTGGATTTTGCTCGTCTTTGAAGACCCACACGGTCGTTGTTGTTTCGTTTCGGGCTCATACGCATAGATCCATGATTCGTCACCTGCAACGATCTTATAAACGTCTTTTGAAGCACCGCAAGCGTATTTTTGCAACATTTCTTTGCACCAATCGACACGAGCCGGGATCCAACGAGAACAAACCTTTTTTACGGCCAGGTGTTCATGCAGTATCGAATGTATGCTGGTGGAAGAAATGTCCAAGGATGTCTCTATCTCTCGGTATATCGCATGTCGATCTTGCATTATGAGTTCACACAAGGCATCAATGTTCTCTGGCACAACAGCCGTTTTTGGACGACCTTTACGGAATTCGTCTTTGAGCGAGCTTCGGCCACGATTAAATTCATTATACCAATTTTCCACAGTGCTATAGGATGGTGCTTCATCGCCATACAAAGATTTAAGTTCATCAATGCACTCTAGTCGTGATAATCCACGTCGAAAGTTGTGAAAATAATGGCACGAAAATGTTCACGAGTTAATTCCATTTTTTCTATATTATTTTTTTCAAGTCACTGTAAACAACACAAATAATGGTCGTACGTCAAAACGTTTTGAGTACGATTATGCTTAAAAATGACAAACTTTCCAATGGAAATGTCAGATTGCACTTGGCAGCACTTAATGTTCCCAGGCCAGAAATATATATAGCAGACCTCGTATTAAACGAAACTTGGCGGTCGATACAAAAAAAAACAAGACTTCTGATCCGGTTGATATCGACTAATTTTGTTCTTTGCAAAATTTAAGTCGACTTAAAGCTTTGCACTCAGACAAAACAGATATTTTTCTGCATAACGAAAGCGTCTATTCCATTTTCTTTTAAGAGCAGAAGCTTTCCGAGGAGCATTTAATTAATTTTCCCGCAATTATCGCCCAACGTTTTAGTTATACGCATCGGGAAGAAACTTTGCAACTACAACTTTTATGCTCTTTCATTTTCACATCTACAACTATTTATCGACTTAAATTAAGCTATTTGACTATTTTTCTGGTTAGAATCATTTTATTTTTTTTTTTTTCAAAAAGGTAGCACAGAAACGAAACTTTTATTTTAATATACCTCCTAAGTAAACTAAAAAAAAAAGTATAAATCATAAATTGAATGTTTAATTGTAAGAATTAATTCATCTAATTTTCCCTTCCTTCCAACAACAATTTTTTTTTTTTGTTTTGGTTTGACCATTTTTTTTATTAACTTTTGTTGCCATTTTTATTGCAAATTGTAGGTGTAAATAATGACAGCATAAATGAACATGTAAATTGTTAATGATATTCGCCATTAAAACAGCACTAACAAAAACTACAAAAAGTTAAAATAGCTTTAATAAATACAACAATGAAAAAAATAAATAAAAATTAAAAAATGTTTGAAAAAAAAAATTATGTTTTCTGATTTGTTTGTTGAATACCTACACGAGCTAAAACTAACTTTCCTTTACTTTGTTACACAAGCAAAGCAAAGGGATATTTTTTATATGTGTTTTGTTTTGTTTATTCAATTGTGAGGACCGTTTAAAACGGTTTTTCATTTTAAATATTAAATTTGTAATATGGCTGTGTTGAAAATGAACGAACGGGAACAATTAAAGGAATCACACATTTTGCTAGGCGCCTTTCTCTCAATGCTGCATCATTAAAAATCGTTGAATTCTTAAAACATTTTTAGTCGTTCACGAATTTTTTGTTTCAGTTGTATTAAGAATTATTTAAAAATTTATTTGTGTATTCAAGAAAATTAAAAGGGCAGGATTATAGAGAGTTGATCAGAAGTAAATCAGTACTACATTTCCTTTTTTTTAGTCATTAGTAAGAATTTATTTTGGTCGAAGTTGCACGGAACTTTTTTAAAGTTGCAAGTGATAGGTGATTTGTGTTCTATTAATAAACTGTTTCGTCATTTTATATGAATTAAATTGTTTTTTAATTAAATATAAGAAAATTTTTTTTAAGGGCTGATCCTTCCTAAACTTGAACTAAAATATTTTTTTTACTCTTCACCACAAAAAGTTGGAAAATGGTAGTTTATCATCCCTTTTGTAATTTCTAAAATATCCATTTCCGATTCCATAACGTGAGTCCTTATGCATAGCGAAGTCGATTGCGCGATGTCCCTCTTTTCGTCTGTCCTTCCGTATTAGTGTTCGAATCAACTTTTCCAAAGCACTAGATAATCTAGAGAAAGTTTAAATATCCAAATCGATCAGACATTGTTTAGGAAATGTTGCTATTCAAAATTAGCAAGATCTGTCCATGTTCTTCGAGGCAGCGAGCAAAAAACATCACGCCTGCCTCTAATTTTTTAATATCATTTGGAACAATGAAGTAACTCCAATCACATAAACAGATATATGGGGCGAAAGAGAATTTAAAAAATATGAAAAAAACATTTAATGAAAAAATTTGCACTCGACCAGATTTTTCGAGTTGTGGGGCCTCTGAATTTTTCATAGAAAGTACGAGTGTGCGGCGTCATAATTTTTAAAGGTATCAATATTGGTATCACTTAGAAGTTTTTGAGGAGATCTTTTAGAAAATACTAAAATTGAAAAAAAAATGTTTAACCCATTAAGAGCCGATGACATTTTTATGTATTTTTTTTTTTTTAATTTTTTGATTTTGTCACTACAATATTTTTTTTTTTTTATTAGAAAAGCTGAGTATAGCAATGCTTTTTTTTACATTATTTTTTCCTTCTTTTCCACAAATGTTCATTTTTCGTTATTTTTAGTTTGCAATTTTTGTTTGCTCTTAAACATTTGTGCCACCATTCATTTACAAATAGCTTTTCGTTCGTTTAATGAGGAGAGTATAAACTGAGTAAACAAACTGAATGAACGAGTTCACTTTTGATATTTGAACGAAAATGACATCTCACTGAAATGTTTTGTAACCTAAGAAACTTTTAAGCACAGCCCGCAAAAACATCTTTCGCGATTTTTATCTCTTTTCTCTATGACCAAAGCAGTAATTTATCTAAAAAAATTTCTCCTTTATCTGATTGCTCTGTTTGTCCAAATGTAGGTGTGTCATGCCATATTTCAAAGATAGTGAGTTTAAACGTTCTAAGACCTGTGCTTTTACCACAAAGTTCTACAATAAAATTCTAGGCTCAGGGTCGCTTATTTTATTACAGTTAATTTCTGTTACTTCTGTGGACCATCTTCAGTTCAGCTTTAACTCCAAAAATTATTCTCTCTTGTTGTTAGCTTATGCTGGACTCGCTTTCCGGATTCATTCATTTTTAGAGTCATGTGTTGTGGGAACTGAAGTTTTTGCATCTTGTTCGACTGATTCATTCCTAGCGCTGGTGAAGCAGCATTTTGCGTGTTTTAATTTCATTCTTCTAAAATATCTGCCCTGCAACGATCTAAAAATTCATCACGAAGGATCCAGTTAAGTATTTAAATTAATTTAATGTAATTTTTAGTATCATTTTCTATTTTTGTTTCCACCGTCTTTAACCAAAAAAAGAAAAAAAGTAATCACTACCGCCAACTTCAATTAAAACAACAAATATTTGTTCACTTAATTTAAATAAAATAAAGCGAAATCTAAATGTAATTTTGTTTTTATTTAACATTTTTTCTTTTTTAACTCCAACATGTTGTCGACTTTGAAAATGTCACTTTAAAATCGTGTTGTTATTTTTATTTTTATTCTTATTTTTCTTTTCGTTTCCATTATCTTGTCTGTAAAACAGAAAAATAAATAAAATAAAACCAGTTAAAATGTGTTGTTTTTATGATAATTTTTGTTGCTTTTGTTATTTTTATATTTTTTGCTAAAGACAGAATTTGTTTCATTGTTGCTGCGCCATATTGCTCTTTGTGCTGTTGCCACCAACTACATTATCGTAGTCAATTTTGAAATTTTAAATTAATTTTTTATTTTTAGTTTTTTTTCTGTTTGTATATCAATTCGATTTCAAACAAATTGTAAAGTTAGCGAACTGTAGCCAATTGAGTTTTATAATATTGTGGCAGAGTATTTCCTTTTTTTGTGTTTGTATTTAAATTTATTATTTTTGCTGTTTTAAGGTCAAAAGTAAAAAGTTTTGTTTAAAATCTACGGTAGCAAATGCATGGAATGGACCAAATTAATGTTTAATCATGGGAATTTTTTATTTACGTATATTTATTTTCAAAGTGCTGGAGTATATTATTTAAATTCCCAGCTTTAGATTTGGCTACAGTTCAATGAGTTTTTAAAAACTCAATCATTTTTTTAATGAATACAAGTAATCATTACATTTCCTTGCGGTCGATGACGGTTGACAAATTTAACCGTTTTATCGTTAATAACCAAAATCCTTTCGTCGTGATTGCAAAGAGATTCTGCTGCTAGTTTTCAAAAAACCAAGAGCAACCTAGCTAAATCCTATTACCCGATTCAAATTTGCCAAAAGTTACTGTATTATAATTTGCTAAAAATTTTTAGCAAATTTACTTATTCCGCTTTAAAGATAACACAACGAGATACTGGTGACTTTAGATTGCAACATTGTTTGCTGTTAATTATATTTTCACGCGATTTTAGTGCAACTCAAATTCAGCCTTGTGCTCTGTTTAGCTTTTTATGCCAAATGCTGTAAAACTGCAAACATCAAATATTTGTATGAAAAAATCATGAAAAAATGTTGCAAAGGTAGTACTTTGTTTTCTAGGGGAAAACATATGAAATGTTTCTGGCAACATTTTATCAAAGCTGTGAAATAAAGCAAACAGGCATTATTTCGTGCGGAATTTCTCAAACAACAGCTGATTAAGTGTCTTTTGCTTATATTTCTAAAACACTATAGTACACGTAAAAAGAATAAAACGTTAAATTCTTACAAATAGGGAGGTAGACACTACATTTTAAATGCCATATTTTCCACATAAAGTAATCAATGTTGCTGAACAATTCTTACTAATTTAGATAAAGTTCTACGCTTTATGTGAAAAAAAATGTTGCCAGAAACACTTTGCAGATAAAAACATGCTGCCCGAAACATTTCCTAACTTTTAGCAAGATAAAGAGAGAAAAACTTCATGATTATTTTTTCCACCATAAGCTCTATTTTTGTAAAGGAATCTTAAAGCACTTCTTTCTTCTTAAGTGCTAGTGGTTTAGCAGGAATGGATAACAAAATAAGTGAGCGATACCAGATCCTTTTTTTGTTAACCCCATAATAAAAGTCAAGAGCTAATAATTGATTTTATTATAGTTGACATAACCCCGCAATAACGTTCCGTAATATAAATTTTTTACGAATAAGAGCTGGTACCAAACTGTTGTCATTGCCACATTATTGGCTCTGAATTTAAGTTTCTGAGGGCTAATGTCAGAGTCTTGAGGCTTTGAAATATTATAGAATATAGTCCCAGCGGATGACCGAAACTAATAAGTAGACAATATTTTATTAAACAGCCTTTCCGTGTGGCGCTTTTGGTAATAAATTGAATGAAATGTTTTAATTTACTGAATCTAAGTGTCTTTAAAATTCTCCTTATGTAATATTTTATAATTAAATCTTTTTCAAAGATCAGTTTAAATTTTTTAAAAATTTAGGAAATTTTTTAACTCATAAAAAAATCAGTGGCAACACTGTTTGTCACATAGAGCACATATATGCAAAAGTTTGGTTTATTTTTTAATTTAAGTGGTTTATTTTTTAAATACGTAATAACTGTTATTTCTGTCAACAGTGACTGACACTGTTATGGTTGGGAAGGGTTGGTTATATTTGTCCATCGTTCAGCGTATAAGACAGCAGATTAGTCAAATGTTTGACTAAAAAACCTTAACCGCTGTTTTTACAAATGTTTATTCAACATTTCCTGATCTTTCATATCGAGTAGAATCTTATATTTCTTAACAAGTATTTGAAAAGAACAAACAATTTAACTTTCCATAATTTAGTGGATGCGTCCTTTTGGTAAATTATTTCACTAATCTGACCCTACCTTTGCACTTGGTAAACTCAAAAGTAAATAACTAAATTTCCAGCGATTTTAAATTCGTAATTGCTTCTATAAACACATGGCTCGAGATACATAACGAAAGATAAATTTAGCGAAAAGGCAAACGAAATTTCGACTTTAATAAAATTAAATCACAATTGAAACTTCAAAAAGTTTTTTTATTTAACTCTGGAATTACTTTTTTAATTGAGGATGAAACCAAACGCTTAACAATTTTTTTCACATCAAATTCTATTCACTTTTTTGAAAACTAATTTTGTAAATTTTGCCTAAAATTAAATTGAAGGTCTTTGCATCATTTCGCTCATAAACACAGCCGTTTTATAGATCATTTATAAGCAGACGATATAAATACTACAACACATAAATGTAATTATAATTAACAACTAATTTATTGATATTTAAACATAGAAAACAATGCTGACACAAACATTTACATCTAAACTGTCCTCCTTCTCCTTCGCTATAAAAACCTCATTTTATGCTACAAGACATTCGAAAACTTTTTTTTATAGTTTTGAATTTGAAATTACAACTCTCTTGTTTATAATCGAATTGAAGAAAACCAAAAGAACATCTACATAAATGTATAAACTCAATCCATAAATGTTGTTGTAACACTCAACCATATATACTTTAATTTGCAACAACACATTACAGTTACGACCACATGTAAATTGTGTGGTTATAAATTAAATAGTGCGCTGCTAATGCATAGAATGCATAGACAATGGTGACAAGGAGGTCCATTTATTTTAAAGAACCAGAATATATAAAGGGAAGGGAGCAGAAGAGCTGCTCAGTGTATCATGTGTTTTGTTAACTGCTGTTGTTAATGATAAACGCTCACACAGAGATTGAATTTCAATTTTGCTTTAAACAGGGGTGGACAATTATGGATCTTTTGAAGTAGAAGAAGTAGTTCGCAATGCTGCGATTACTAGAGGGATCAAGTAAGCACACTTCGGTTTATAGTAAAGAGTCTTAATATGAAGTACAACATTTGAACTTGACATTCCCACCATGGCCACTTTATATCACAAAGTTTATACTCTTAGAAATCTAAAAAAAAATGTTCTGTGAGGTTGCTCACATCCAACTTATTCAGTTTCTATATCTAAGAAAGGCAAAATAGGGCTGACTGCTTCTACGAACTCTTACGGAAAACAGCCATCAAGGTGAATATGGTTGTTTAGTTAAATGTTTGGGCTTGACCATGATCAGTCTAAGCTAGCCAAATTTATGTGTAGAAACTTTAAAAGGTTTGAAATGCAGTTTTCATTTATTTTTTTGCACTTTTTTTGCTGCACTCGTACACCGCGGTTCATCGACAATAAATATTTTTCTCTATATTGAAGGGTCTGCTGGGATGTAAACTCATGATTTAAGATCTTTATGTAGATATCTCTACTAATATGAAGGGCACTTAGCTCTTCTTTTTATTGTAATTTTACACACCACACTTTATAGTGGTTAAAGTAGTAAGCTATTAATCTATTTTTGCAACAACATTAATTTTTGTTGTCAAAGATTAACAAACAGTTGAAAAATTATATTTAAATATAATAAATATAAATATATAAAATAAAATCGTGGATAGAAAAATATGTAGATCTTTCTAAGATTTTTACAGTGCGCGGATTAAAGAGCAAATTTTTTTTACCAAGTTCTTCAGCAGTGAAAGTATAACAAAATAATTATTTTGTTATTTAAATTTTTTATTTTTACAACGTACCAAAGTGTCCCTTTCCATTTTGGCTTTAAAATTATGAACAAAAAATAAAAATGTAGAAAACTTGAAACATTTTTTGACTTTCCCTAAATGCATCATCGTACGGATAAAATTTCTCCTTTCAGTTTAAAGTAACATTAGTTTTTTATTTTGGTGGTGGTCATTTTTAATGAAAGGAAAAGAGTAGAGCTCATATTCATTTAATTAAGAAGTCATATGATTTTACATTTAATGTCTACTGAAAAGTCAAAGAATGTAAAAGAAAATAAAAAAAAATATTTCACAACCAACAAGGGTTCATATTACATAAATGTCTAAGAAAAGACAAAAAATTATAGCAGAGATACAGGTAAAGGCCTACATTATACAACAGAAAAATAGGACAGAACAACAGAATGTTTAAAGGACATTTTTAAAATGATAGTAAATTTTTAATAAATGGTGAATTGAGAAACATGAACAGAAACGTGTTTTTTTCTTATTGCTCTAACATAATTATTAGAGAAACGTACAAGAAAACAGACACGTAATCGGTAAAAGACAGTTTGTAAAAATGACAGAAATGTCTAGAGATAATTAAAAATACAAATAGACATTATTAAGCTTTTGCAATTGGAAGTAATAAGAATTATTATTTAAAAGATTTTATTAAACAGGTTAAAAATGATTGTGCGGATTTATTTAGTTCTTTATCACTTGGAAAACGATTATTCGTAATGTCTTAAAATAGTTAATATAAGATCAGGCCAAGAATAATAACCACAATATTTTCTATTTTCCTTAATCGTTCAAGCGTTAGTATCTAAGGTAAGGCATGTACGATTACGTGTCTTAAATACGGAGATTTCTTACAGGTTTTTACACAACCCAGTTTTGTTATGGAAGAGTTAGAATTTTTCGAAGGAATAAAACAAATGATTTTTTTAGCAAATAGATTGGCAACATAATTCTCTAAAGCGAGTTTGGGATGGCATGAAAAATCATTAAACGACTTTTAATCGGTTCTTTTGTTACAAACAACGTTTAAATTATATCAAACAATTTTTTTTTTTGATTAAAACAGAAATAAGTCGGTTTTTTCCCAATTAATAATTTGTCAAAAAAGCAATTTTTTTCTCTTATCCTGCTAACAGTTTTATCTTATTGCTTAGATAATTATGTTAAGTGTTAAGTGCAGTTCCACTTTTTATATGTTTGACCGGTTATTTGGATTCCATACTCCTGTCAACTTTTAGTAAACCTTTCGACGCACAAGCACAAGAATAAAATAAAAAGCAAATTTTATAAATTCTTACATCATTTTGGAGATAAAAAAAAACGAAATTAAATTGTAAGTCTAGTTTAGTCAAGTAACTGCAACCGAAAAAACAAATATTGGAGTGACAAAGAATAAAAAAAAATAAAAAAATAAGAAATAAATTAAATAAACCAAGGGAATATTAAATTTAATTTTTATTCCGATTAAATTATCAAATCACCGACATTGAAAATTGAAAGTTAAACCACGTCTCGATGGCCATTTCGCTACCGCTTACTTAGCTCTTCAGGAAACTTCTCACTTACATTTTAAATAAACTAAAGATTTTTGTCTTAACAATAAAGTAAATACAAAAACTAAAGTTAAAGCAAAACCGACAACAATCAACAATAATTTTATTATTCTTTATCCACTGTTTACGGCCGAATTTTTTTACACAGTTAAAAGATGATAAAAAAAATGATATCACAAAAACACTACGATAATATGTTTTTGTTTTATGTGCGGGCACTTGCAATTCGTTCTTCTTATTAATTTGAGTGAATTCAAAATCAATCCAATTCAAATGAATTGGAAATGAAATGCAATTCACTTTAAAAAATTCATTTAAATTGAAATTGAATTTAAATTTGTTTTCTTTTTAATTCATTAAAATTGATTCAAGTTTCATTCATTTTTTTTTTTTTTTTTTTTGTGTAAAAAAAATTAATTTAAACTTAAATAGCTCGTAACGAATTAAAATTAAAATTGAACGATTCATTTACAGTTCTAAGACATGCGTGCTGTTTTGCACGCTGCTTCGTGGGACATGGACCGATCTTGCTGATTTTTAACAGCAAAGTTTTCAAAACCATGTCTGGTCGATTGGCGTATAAAATTTCTCTAGCTCATCTTGTGCCTTGACAAAATTGATTTCAAACCGGAAAAAGGACGGACAGACGGACATCGCTCAATTGAATTCGCTATGGGGTCTCTAATGGAAATAATAACAAACATTTTGAAGCAGTTCTAACACGGCTTTAGAAATATTTAATATTCGTAACCTGCAGCATTACCTTTTCTAGACCCAAGATTTAAGAAAAATATTTTCAAATCGCATTATTATTCATCCAGATAACAGTAATGAAAGTGAAAATAGCAATTCATCTAATGATATTGAATTAGAATTATCGGCTCACCATAAACGAAAAGGAAAACAGAATGACGCTACAAATCTTCGTTTTTGAATCAAGCACAATTTGGTTGGCACTTAGAATACAAACAGTGCACCTTAAGCTTAAATATTGTTTTCAAACGACTTCAAAATAAAAATAAGAAAGTTATTAATTCATCTGTATTTTTTTTGCATATTTTTTAATACAGAACTCCGGTATTTCTGAATCGTTTCGAGCTTTCTTTTCATTTGGAGGGCCACAAGTATAAATTATTCCTACTTAGGAATTATTTTTATGAACATTAAAAATAAAGTATTGCTCCCATAACCTTTCTGCTAATGAGTTCTTTCTATAGGAGTTTTAAATTTCTACAAAGTGCGTAATGTAACAAAACGTTAAAAATACTAAACTCAAAAACTAAAGGGTGTCCTAGGCAGACACTGAATATTTTACTAAATATGTGTTGTTACATCCGCTAGGTAAAAAGAAGAAACTAAGGAAAAAAGACGTGAATTTGTGTTATATGCCCTCTGCCCAACTGTCTCCTTTAAAATCGATTTTTTTCAAAAATAAGCCTTTTTCTAAGTACAGTGTTGTATTGGGATCGAAGTAAACAGATATGTTAGTCGATTTTTTGTGTTAAAAGAAAAATCGAACCTTATTATTAATCGATTAATAATTCTTCTCAATGACATCAGTCATCAACGTCCATTGAAATCACATAAAATAAAGAACCATTTTAAATTTAAATTTTTATTACAGTAAAATTTAAAGTACATCTTTAAATTACTTAATTATGTAATTTAAATTATAAAAGAAAAATCAAACTTTATTTACTCCGCCAATTTAAATATTAATAAGTCTGTCTGCTGCGTAAAACTGTCATGCATTCATAATGCATGTTCAAACATCTGTTATTTGTTTAACAAGAATATTAATTCTTACAATTTTTTCTGTTGTATTTATTTTATGACATTTCATATTACAATCAAATATATTTTTGGTCAGCTCACTTTACAAAATATTTAACGAAAAAAAAAAAACACACAAAATTCTATAGAATCTCATCTCCACAAACCAATGCTAATTGAATGAAAATGCAACAAAGAGAAAATGCGAATTGGGATCTTATTGTTTAAAAAATATTGTAACTGATAAAAGTGATTTTCATCTTAAACTTGTTTATTTTTTTGTTAAGCAAATTGAATACAAAACGAAAAATGATAAATTTGCATGATTCCTTAGAGCTTAAAAGTCATCTTCATTAAGTTCATACAAATCAACATTATCATTCAATCATAGATTATAGCAGCAGTTGTATTGTTATCGCCAGACATTGCTCAGTAGAGTTATTGTGCATGTTATGCAAATAAGTATAGTGGGTGATAAAAGTAGTTACATCAGGCAAAAAAGGCTGCCAATCATGCAGTTTGATGCAAACAAATTCGATAGGAAAAACATGTTTAAGTCAGGTAATGTAAAATAATGTTACTGTGGTCTCGGAAGTTTCCTTTATCATAACTGTTGCCATAATGTAGAAAGGCGTATTAAATCCTTAAACTTTTGATGCATGAGAATTAATCCAGGCCATTGCATGAAGTAAGTAATTTCTACATTTAAATATTCTATGCTGTTACACACAAATTGCTCCGAAATGGCAACAACTGATTCAACCCAAGCTGTTGAAAAATTGAAATATAACAACTGTCCGTAATGTGTGCGTAGTAAACTGTGTTGAAAAACTTGTTATTTCACCACTAACAGAGTGTATTTGTGTGTTGTGTGTTTTTTGTGACTGCTGCCTTTTTTTTCTGAAACGGATGATCATGAGTTCAACTCCAATCGGAATAAATATAGAATGAAAAATTCTTGTGATTGTTGGAGGAATTTTTTTCAAAAGCAAATAAATTATTATTAGAAAAGCTGGACAAATGTGTGTATTCACGGCAAATAACTATTCTGCAATTATTCGACAGCAGTTGAAATGATAGTAAAACGTGGACCTAAAGCAGGTGTGTGATCGCCAAAGGTGATTTAGCGAAGGTGCCAGAAGCATTAGTTAGCAAGGGAGGTAACAGCATATCAACGATGTGTTAAATGCATGAATGAGGTGATCAAATGGGCGTTGATTGTAAACAGTAGATGATATTGTAAGTTTGGCTCTTTACTGCGACAGTTTATTGTTGTCTGAATGGTTGCAATGGTTAAAGGTACATGTTCGAGTTTTTCCGAAATAACATAGCGGTTAATTAGTAAAGAAGACAAGAAACTATTGGATCAAATATAGCCAGAGCCTAAAGACCCTTCATAGAGCTGTAATTTAAAATAAAGTAATTTTTTCTTCAAAATTTAATGTCTCTTTCGTACAAATACTTTTATCTCCAACTGTTTTCAATTTTTTCAAATAAATTTTATCCAGTTTAAATTGCAGGAGTATTTTCAACTTGTACTTCAGTTCATAAAATCCTTATGAATTATTGATGAGAAGAATTTAAAATTCAATTAATTGTTGCAGGTTATGGGTCAGTCAAATGCCACAATAAGGTGGCAATAAATTAAAAAGTATAAATTCTTACATAAAAATATAAAATGTCGAACTGACAGCTGAAGTGTTACAACATTTGTATGACCCTAATAAACATGTATTCTACAGAGATCAATGACAAGTATAATCATTTGGCTCAAACGATGCCATACAATTGTTTTAAAATATGAAAAATGAATAAATTGAAACTTACACAACTGCATTATGCAATTTAATATTGATGTTTTAATGCCATCTCAGTGTTTGTGTATAAGGAATGAGTTTTTTGTTAAATCATTAAAAGCTATTATTTGGTTTGGTTGTATTAAAAAGGATTAATTATAAATTAAATGTGTCTATTAACTTTATACAAAAAATGTACGCAATAATCTACGACAATTAAAGATAATTGCATCAAGAACACAGAATGGATTTTGTTGTAATTTTAATGACAGTTTTTCCCTAGAGACGACTTTTTGGTATTTTTTACGAAAATTTAGTCACAAAGATGATGGTCATGTATGCTCACTCATGGCGAATTTCCTTTATAACTACGCTCGTGCACATTTATGTGAGTGAAATAAATAATTCTTGCAAAAAAAAAAAAAAGAAATACCGACTTTAAAACAGACATTGACATTCTGTCTAATTTACAAGAGATTGCCTGTAACGTTTCCGAAAATAAAATCCTAAAGTCCAAATTATATCACTAATAGGGACACCCTTTTATTTCTAATTTCAAGTTTGCTTCTTGTTATAGCGGACATAGAAATAAAGATTCTGCGCAAATTTCAATCAACTGTCCACAACTGTTAACAGTTTGGTCATATAAATCAAATAGCAGGAACTATTGTAACACCCTATAATTTATAATCTTAAATATTTATACTTCCTTATATAACAGACAAAGTATTGGACATTCTATTTAATTTTCAAGTGTTTGTATAAACCGGTTCGAACGATAGGGCCATATAGATCAATTTACTTTAAACATAGGAGCACCCTTTAATTTTTAAATTCAAATTTTATACTTATTGTTAGAGCGGACTTAGCAATACAGGTCATTTTTAAATTTCAGTTGTCTGTCTATAACGGTTCAAGAGTTTGCCACATACATCAAATAACATCAACTATTGGGACACCCTTTTTTATCCAAATACAAATTTTTAATTTGTTGTTATAGCGGACTTAGCGATACAGCTTCTTTGTAAATTTTAGCTGTCTGTCTTTAACTGTTCAAAATTTGGCCAAATACATAAAATTATATTAACTATTGAGACACCCTTTAAATTATAATTTTGAATGTTTATACTTGTTATTATAACGGTGATAGTAATCGACATCCTGTCCAATTTTCAAACGTTTGTGTACAATGGTTTAAAATATAGGCGCAAACGAATCAATTTACGTCACCTATGGGCACACCCTTTAATTTTTAGATTTATTTTTTTATTAAGTTTTGCTATTGGGAGCTAAAGTAATACGCATTTTTTTATTTTAAAAAAGTTCGCCTAACGGTTCATAATACACTTAAAAAACATGAATGTTGTGTGGGGACACCCTTTAATTTTTAAGATTATAAACTGTTTTTACCAACGGGACTAGTCTGTAAGCATAATCTATCAAATTACAAAAAAAAAAAATCAAAATCGGTTCAGAAATTACTGGGTTCTGCAGGAACAAGCATAAAAAAGCAACATTCAGTCGAATTGATAACCTCCTTCTTTGTTTGAAATCGATCACGTGTAAATAAGGCTAATCATGTGAAGACTTCCATCTCTGTTAAACAGGCTTTTTGTTCCTAAATTTCCTTGGAGAAAGATGTATGCCACACAACTAATCAAGTAACTGGTTCTTTATTTTTAATCCCTACATTAAAGAAACATTTACTTCTGCTTGGTACTGTCATTGGACAGGCTCAGCCGACTTTATATATTCTGCGAAGGGCTCAGATATAAATTTGCTGTTCTAGTTAAGTTCCGCTGATCAAATATACAACAACAAGTTCTGCTGATCAACGAGATGTCCAAGAAATTACATCCCCCAAACTTTTCCCAATATCGAAATAGTATACAGAATTTTCTAATGCGCTTTTACATTCTAACTAATGAACCGATCATAGTAATCTAAGTCCCAGCATACTTTAAGGCGTTTTAAATAACATTATTTCTTATGTGGAAATCAAAATCAGATAAATTTATGGTTCAAGCACGGGCGGTTTCCTACTTTTTACATCATAAAAGACCATGCAGTTGAAGTTGCGAGCTGAAGCTATGTTTTCTTAAAATTATGCCTTCTACTTAATAATTAAACGTGTGCTCTATAACTCTACCGGTTGCAGAATTTTTAAATATAAACTAGCAGAAACTAACGAGAAGGTTTTACATTCAAACGTATTTTGTTTTTTAATATTTTTTCTTCCGGAAATTTAAAATGTTGAGAGAGTTTTTATAACAACGACGATTGATAACAAAAGTCAATACACAAATAAACTTTTAATGTTTGTTTATCTAAAAGGAAACGAATTAATTGTTCGTACTCCCTTTACATTTGTGCGAATTTCCTTTGAACAGTACAGGACAGGTTTTTATAATTAGTGACAACGGTTAATCCTTTCAGTTTTTTTTTTAAATAACCGTGTGACCGTAGCACAGACGGTTATTTTGTCAATCTAGCCGGCCATTAGGCCAAAAATTAACTTTGATAACTGAAAAAATTTAAGTACAAAGCTTGACAGATAACCATATTCTGCATCATATAGTGAATTTTCAAGGCTTTTGCTTAAGGTTTGTCGTTTTGGGACACCGTTAAAATCAGAAAAGTTAAGTAAATTTCGTACGTTTTTATTGACTTCATACGATTTTTAGAGGTTTACAATCTATTTTTTGTGGCTAAAAGAATAAAGATTTTGTATTGATTTTTTTTCTTAAAAAGGCTATACAGGCAGCTACTTATGATGATTTTTAGAAAAGTTTTCTTTGAAATTTTCATGCTAAAAAATTTCATTGGAAATAAAAAGGATTTTTTTTGGAAAATTTTTTTTGTCAAAGAAAAAAAGTGAAAAGGTTTTTGAAAGTGATCTCCACCGCGATCCTAAAAATGTTATATATAACTATAGAATTTACGATATCTACTTTTATACTGTAGGAAATAACGTTGTGCATATTTTTTGCTTAGGTTAGCTTAGGATGTAACAAAAGCTGAATTTGAAAACACCAACGATGGTATCACTAGCAGAAGATTTTTTTCCAATCCTGAATTAGCCACAGAAATAACTGGAATTCAACTTGATTTTGTATTCCGAATTAATGTAACTATTGAAATGATATTAAGCGGTCATAAAATCCAAATGCAAGAGTTGGCCGATTATTGCTAAGATACTGCAAAACTTTACACTTCTCTATATGAGTGGCAGTCTATAACACCTATAAAGCACAATATTTTAATATATGGCCTAACTGTTATGAATGAGGCATTGTTGCCTATTTCGGCTGTTATCAGAAACAGCGGCTAAGGCACGAAACAAACATTTCCGTCTTTACAGGCATAATTTTGCAGTGTATCATAGATAAGTTCTGACCACTCAAAAAGACCCACACCAAAAAACAAAAAAAAGTCATAACCTTCTACGAGAGAAGCAATTTTTTATGCTTCCACCTGTACTTAACGTTGAAGAGGATTCAGAATCAGAAGAGGTGTTTGAAGAATCAGACGAAGAAAAACTATGGCACTCGTCTTTATCTTAGTGCAAGGGAGAAGTTGATTTAAATAAATTATTTGTTATAATTTTAAATAAAATTTATAGTTGCAATCGTAACAAATTAATTATTAATAAAAAATAATTATTTTCAGATAAATAAAATACTATAAAGTAAAAAATTACAAAAATATCCTTTTAATAATATTCTTGTGAAGCGGGAATTGTTTAGGAACTGGAAAGTTTAAAAATTTTTATTTTTAGAAAATTGACAAAAAAAAATTTTAAAAAAGCAGATTTTTTCTGCCAAGTTTTATTAATATAGGGGTACCCAGAAAATTCATAGAGCCAATATAAGCTAAAAAAAATTAATGTCCGGCCAGATTGGCAAAACAAACATATGCGCGTAGGTCGGTTTTGAGATCATTTTTTGTTTGCAAGAATTATTTCTGTTTCCAAAAAATTATACGAAATTTATTATGATAAAACAAACAGTTTTTGCACACCCCCAGCTCTTATTTATTATTTTGATTAAGGACTTTCATATTTAAAATATTTTAGAAATATTTTAAACAGAACGTTTCTGCAATCGACCTGACCTGTAACTAGTTAAAGTCGAAACGACGCCCAATAACTTTTTTTTAATATTTCATATTTTCAAATGATTATTTTATCACATGAACTAAAAGTATAATTTTCAATGAATATATTGCATCTATTGCGTGTCTCTATAGTAATGCGAATTTCATTACAGAAAAAACTGGAAAATTGATTCCAATGAATACAACTAATGAACTAACAATTACAACAATTTCACAACATATCTTTTAACAATAAACACTTGAAAAGTATTTAATAAATGCGGTCTTAAATAATTTGTTATAAAAATTCCTTGTATCTAAATTTTATTTCAGTAAAGAGAATGGAATGCATTAATTAGAGAAAACTGATGCCATAGAAAAAATATTATATAAGACACTATAAACTAGGAATAACATACGAACATACATATTTCAGACTCCTATCAAAATAAAGTTGAACGCAGCTGTTTTAATTGTTGGCAGAAAATATTTATTGTAGACATTTTGTCTTATGTTTTGAAAATAAATGTGACCAACTAAGATGTTGATTTTGTGTGGTGTCGAGGGCTAACAATCAACTGAAAGGTAGAAGGTTTATCCCTTTTACTGTAATGGCAAATAGTCTTGCCTACCACAACAAATGTTTGAGTTTTATTAAGGGTTTTGTACTTAAAGGGTAAAATCGTTTCCCTTCCTATAACTCTGAAACCATTAAAGCAGAAACAAATCATAAAAGTATGTAAAAATTAAAAGCGTGTCCTCCGATAGATTTTAATGTTTTGAAGTTCATATGGATTTAAGGAGTTAATCAGATTTGAAAAAATAAGTTTTACTGTCCAGATTGGAGAAAATCTATCCGACAACCCATCTGTAAACTTAATAAATATTGCTGATATTTTTTATTTAATTGTTGCAAAAAGTGAAATGGAATTATTAGTTTTGATTTTGGGCATCCGTATGAGTGATGACTGGTTTCGAGAGATCTTGATTTTCGTTAACATCGAATCTAATCTATCAGGATTATTTAGTGGAGACACACGATAAAGAGGATAAATTAATAAACTATACAATTGCAAAAGCTAAACCTCCATATGAAAGAGAACTTTTGAATAACCTTAAATTATAAAAAAATTAATTTTTGTAACTTTCTTTGTCAATCAAAAGCTTCATGTCCTCCGAGAATTTTTTTTGTTAAGCCCTTCACAATAGTGACACTACTTTTCTCTGTTTTTCTCTGTTTTTAAGCTGCTCAAAGATCGTTGTTGTTGCTTTAAAATATCGCTAAGCATTCGATTGCGAACCGCTTAAGACTCTTTTTAAGTGTTTGCATTCAAACGCGAGTCGGTTGCATAGAAAAGAATTGGTCCATGGTCATTGGTCTTCACTGCCTCTTGGAGTTTTGTTTAAGCTCTTGCAGTTTATTTTGCCTTTTATAATTCTCGTTTGGTTAAAGATAAATTAAATAAAAGTTATTTTTGAACAGCCCATGTTTTAAATGGTGAGTGGAAACTGTTTCATTAGACTTATGCAAAATGGCTGTCAAAAAATTGGAACACCTTCCCAAAATATTTGATACATGAAAAATTTAATCTTCTTCAAGACCATAGTGTTATGTTGTTTGGAAAGTGGAAGACTTTAATCCATTATAGTTAAATGTCACCGTATTCTTGCAGAATTTTACGGTGGGATCCCTAAAAGCACTTGCAAATTAGACGCCTCAATAATTCTTATTTTGGTGTAAGAGGTGTAAGAGAAAAAGACGGAGCATCAAAACATCATAATTTTTAAGTTTTTTTATTTTATTAGTTGGTCTCACTTTGCCATCAATAATTATTAATTGCATCATCATCAACATCATCGTCAACTTAAGCAAAGCACTATCATATCACAATACGAGTGCTGATGAGTCTAGTAGTACGAGATACTAAAACTGCAAAATGTTAACGACAGCAACAGCAACAACAAATACCAATGAAACCATAAACGAATGAATGAAAACAATTTGTTGTCACCAAACAATACTCCATTTCTCACATATTGTTCATACTAAAAGCATCTCTCGTCCAAGCAGTCAACCGGCAACAATTTTGTGCCACAACCAACAGCATGTTTACAAGTACATATGAATTTTCGTGTGTGTGTGTGTGTGTGTGAATGTATGTATGCTTGCAATCGTTTACATGTTTACAGCACACGCCAATGCCAACGAGCAACATTTTATACGCCATAAATGTGCGAATAATAAAACAGAAAATACAACGCATTTACTGTGTTTAGCTGCCACACAATGCAATCGTTTGTTTGCTTGTTTTTTTACTGTGTTCTTGCCACTGGCCAACGTTGTATTCAGTTTCTTCATTGTTTTTTTTGTTTAAACCCTCTAGTTTTTGTTCTCTACGCGTTCGTGCTGATATAAAGTTTTATTATTTTTTTTTTCTTTCTGTATTTTCGCTTTTACCATTGCTGTTGTATTTTTTTGTATTATTGTCGTTGACAAGTATGAATTACATCTACACTACAGATTAATTGCTGCTAATTAAACGAATTTTTTAGCCAAACAATATGACAATAAAAAAGAAAAATTTTTTCACAGTTTTAACTTTTGTTCTTTCTTTATTTTATCTTGTGGCTCATTGCTGCTGACTGACTGACTGACTGTCTGCATGCAGTTGTTTTCAATATATTTGTTGCTGCAGTAAATACTGAATGGCTATGACTTGTAATTGTCAGCGAGGTCTATTGCTGTTGTTGTTTGTGTTCATAACAGAGCTCATATTAGACAAATATTTTTTCCAATTACTTCATGTGTTTGTGTCAGGGTGTCTGTCGGTATCACGAGCAACAATTTATAAAAAATTCTTGTTTTTTTATTTTCGACATTTTTATTACATGTTAATTAACTAGAGCAATTTTAGTTTTTCTCTCGAGCCAGGAAGACAAAATTTTTTTTTGCATTGGAATTTTTTGAGAATTTAAATTTGTGACGAAAAAGCGTTGCGGCGCAAATAGCGTTTTGCTACTTTTGTTTTTTATTTAAAACTTGCATAAAAATTTGAATTATTATTATCATTATTAAATCTAATTAAGAGACTAAAAATTTTAATTTATCAAAACTTTTTTTATAACATAAAATAGAACTCGAAAAAATCTGCTAAGGCCCTTTTCCCTACGTCTCCACGAGCCATCAACTCGGTGTAAACATGAATTCGGCTAATAAAGACACCCAATGTTCATGTTTCGTTCATGTGCCACCATCGTTAGCTGAACATTTGTCTGAGCAATGATGTTCGCCATCAAAAATGACTTTTAGTATGATTTCTCTATTTCGAATTAACGCCATCTATTGACCAACAATGCGAACACTCTCTTTCTTATTAAAAACATTGAAACAACCCTGACGACAAACAGAAACTTATGCTGAAACAGAACGTGAACTCGATACGTTTTCGCCACATACAAGAGCATGAACAAATTAATACCGTTGTTCTGCCGGCGTTATGTTCATGTCTTGTTCAATTTGATGGCTAGTGGAGACGTGGGGTTAAGATTAGGGATGTAATAATACGCCATTTCGCCGATCCGATACCGATACTCAAAAATAAATATCGCCGATACCGATTCCGATACCGATACGCATATTGAAATTGAGCTCAAGTAAAAATGAACAAAACTTAAGTAAAGTAATTCTTTTATTATCCAAAATAACAGTGTTTATTAATGAGTCATTTAAATCATCAAAATTTTCAATACATTTCAGTTTCTAAAATTCAAATTTTTAAATTACAAAATGTCTGCAATATTTATGATTTCTACAAAATAAACGATGGCATTGAAGATTTTAAAATGATATTAATGACATTTAAAAGGCAACGAGTTAAATTTGAGATCATGTTAAAATTAAGTTAAAATTATAAAAACAACATTGCAAAAGATTAATATATAAAACTGATATTGATAAGATTGAGTGATCTCAAATTTTGCGGAGATAGACGATTTCTTAAATCCATTTGAAGCAGACCTGCAGTAAAAAATAGTCTCTTAGATGCGACAGAACTCATTTGAATTTTAAATTCTGCTTTTAATATGTTATTTCTCACAGTTTTTATGCAAAAAAAAAACAACAGAGTTTAAAATTGAATATTTTTTTTTTCAAAAAACTCTAAAGAAAAATTTAAGAAGTATCGGCGTATCGACAGTAAAATATCGTCGATATCGATATGTCGGAAAACCAGAAGTATCGCCGATATGTCGGTATCGGTATCGGTTGAGAGTCTTAATCATTTTAACATAATCTTTATTAAACCCTTTTTTACGCGGACATTTCTAATGATCAGTTATCTTTTAAGGAGATGGTCAATTAGTCAAATTTAAAAAATCGATTTAAGACATAAGAGCGAGCACAGGGTCGGCAAATATGTTTTTTATAGGGACGCTTTTCATTTCATTTTTTTTTTATCTAGAGGATATAGTAATGCATACTCTATATACATTTCAAGTGGCTGTCTATAACGGTTCATTAGACAAGGTTATATACGTTAAACAACGCCATGTGTAGGCACACCCTATAATTTCTTAATGTTCTTCATCTCCTGCTCAAAACCACGTAAAAATCACCGGCGCGTATAAAAATGATATTCTCACATCGAAAGTGCTCGTCAAACGTACTAAATAAACAGCCAGTAACGACGGTCTTCACCGAAAAGTATGACAACAATTTCGATACCATTTATCTTTACGTAACTTTTTAAAATTTCTATAAGCAGTGACGCAAGAATAGATTTTTTGTATTGAAAATTAATAAAAAATAATTATACAGAAATCATTATTTTAAGTACGTTGACTAAAAACCTAATCGTAGTTGATTCCTTTAAAAGCTTTCTATTGCAACAACAAACAATTTAGTGATGAAAAAAAAATATCCGTCATCGTGAGAATAAACAGAAACCCATTAATTTTTGTGAGCAACTTACTTCCATATGGCCATTTCGCTACCTCTTACATAACTCATCTTATATTTCTATCCAGTCAATTTTTTTGGGCCTTTTTTAAAATAATTTTCAGGAAATTTAATTTTCTCCATCAAATTTTTCTTATTATTTGCTCTTCCTCGAAACAACTTAAAAATGTGTCCAACTCTTTAAACTAAATTAAATTAAATTTCTGCAAAAAAAAAAATAATTAATTAATTAGCATTTCAATTATTAAAATATAAAATTAAATTATAAAAATAAATTGAGAATATTTATGCAAAAAATAACCCCAGCAAAAAAGTACAAACAAAATGTAGCATCTTTCTTGTTTAAACTATAACGATTATTCTATGTAGCTTTCATTTGTGTTACATGTGGCAGAATATACGTGCTTCTTTTTTATTAGAGAATGTGGTTGGTTGCATGGAGCTCGTTTGTAAATACAAAATAATATTCATTTGTATTTTGTATACATTAAAATGGTTGACAACGGCGTTCGTTTAACGCGTGTGGCAGAGTAAGAGTGCAACCAGCCAACCAACCAGCCATTGACAAAGATGTTGCTGCCACAGCAGTTGCCATAGTTTATTTGTTTATTTATTTGCTGTTGTTGCAGTAGTTGCTGCTGCAAATGGTTTTGTTTATCTTTTTTTTTTTTTTTTTTTTTGTTGTTGGTTGGGAGTTGTGGCTTCTTTTTGCGAACGGAAGGATTTAACATCAACTAAATAGTTGACACTAAATAATTTTGTTATTGTTAATTGCAGCACAGAAAAATTGTGTGTGTTTTTTTTTTTAGTTGCAACTTTACAAATCATTTTAGTAGATTTTCATTTACAAAACATTTGCTTTCGCATTACATCACAAAAGACTTGTAATTTAAATGTAATGCTCTTAAATATTTATTTGTGTTTTGGCTTCTTTGTTTGTTGAAGCTATTTGAGGTTTCCACTTTAGAGCGTGCCACACGCTTTGTCGCACGTTAATTAAAAGTTCTAAATTTGGAGCATACAAACACATTCATTTGCGTACGGTTAAAATGTTTTTTTTTTCAATACTTTCCTCTTTGCAGTAATAAATAAAACATTTCGCATTTAACATTTAAAACTTTACTGAACTGTAAACCAGCTGTTATGGCAGAGATTTTTCTTTAAAACTATTATTGATGATGAAAGATCATTCTATTGTCGTTGAATTATCACAATCGACTTTATTAATGATTCTATTTTTGTTCGTATTTGTAAAAGTATTGATATTTTTAATTGCCGTTTTAAAGGTCCGGTTTATGTAGTACCAACGCCTGTAAACATAAGAAAGGACCTACGATATTGGCCAGTTCACTTGGGCATGGCCTGTGGTTAGGAAAACAGCCTTTCTAATACGTCTGTTTCAGATGAAATAATGGGTGTTTTTTAAAGCCCAATAGAACTTTAAATCGTAAAAATAAAATAAATAATTTAATTGTTATGAAGAATTTATTTTATACGAAAGACCAAAGTATATGGCCACCGCAGCTGCTAATGAAAAAGCACATTCTGGACGTCCAATTTTGGGTCACTTTTTTAAAAACTGCTGACCGAACTGTCACGAATAACACGAACAATATTGACTTCCAAAAACGTGGCCCCACAGGAAATAATAGAGAGGTGTCAAAATGCACGACTTTAAAGGCCAATTGACAGGTCCATTTCTCAAAATCAACTCATCGCCAAATTTTGATTTCAATAACTCGATGGTTGCAGTCGCCGTATGGCACGTAGCGACATCTTGTTGAAACAACATTTCGTCCGGATCAATGTCATCCATATTTTCAAATAAAAAATCACTAATCATGATGCGGTAACGATATCTATTGACCGTAACGTAAGATCCGGCCTCCTTTTTGAAGAAATAAGCGGGTTAACCACACCAAACGGTGCATTATTCTGGATGCAATGGAGCCTGTAGGGTTTGTTGTGGTCTCACTTCATATGGGGCAATTTTGCTTATTAACAAACCCGTTAAACCAAAAATAAGCCTCATCGTAGAACACATTTTGGCGACAAAACAACGGGTCAGTTACTAACTGCTCCAGAGCCCAATCGGCGAAAGAACGACCCATATAATACCCTCGTGGCTTTAATTCCTGCACTAGCTGGATCTTATACGGGTGTTGGCCAAGATCTTTGCTCAAAACTTTCAATGTAGTTGACGGACAGAACCCAATTCCTGCGGCCAACGACGAAGCGATAAATTTGAATCTTCTTCCACACTTTTGTGTACAGCAGCGACATTCTATTCAGTACGCACATTCCTTCCACGTGTTAGTATTATTGCATCCTCTAGAGAGTATGTGATACGAAATCTATCTACACTTCGACCATTATGTGCATCATAAAAATTACAAAGTCGTCTATAAGTTGCTCGAATTGATGACTGATTTTCGAACCAAACTTAGATGATTTGACAGCGTTTTTGAAGCGTGAGTCTACTCATAATGGCTTACTAGAGTTTACTGAAAATAATAAGAAGAAATTTTTCATAAAATTAAATTTTTAGTGTTATTTTAATAATTTAAAGCTCTATTGGGCTTAGAAAAAACACCCTTAAAACACGATATTTTTTCGCACTTCGTAGCTGGAACTACAATCAGTTCTAAGCCCAAGGAATTCTAATTAGGGTTTCGTACTTAAAGGGCGAAAAAAGTCGCTCTCTATCTCTGAAACCATAATAGCTAGACTCTTAAAATTTTCAAAGAAGGTGTTTACTATAGCCATTATAACAGCAAGTGCTTAAAATAAAAGGGTGTTCCACAGTGACGTTATGTTCAGAAAATGTTGATATTTTTAGAACTGTGATAATCTGACACGTTCAGTTTGCAAAATTTTAATATAATAATGTCTGCTGAAGTGGTTGTTACGAACTAACCTTGTTTTTAAGCCGCGATAGGCAGACAAAAAGAATAAAATTTTTTTGTCCGCTATTAAAATAAGTATCTACACAAAAAATAAATCAAAAAAATTAAAATATAAAATATAATGGGTGTTCCTATAGTAACGCGATTTTAAGAAATATGGATTTAGTTTTTTAACTGTGGTAATCAGACATCCGGAAAAAAATAATACTAATAAAGGAAAATAATTATGAATTTAATTTAAAAATTCAAGGGTGCCTCCATAGAAGCCTTGACTTTGACGATTTTTAATCTTTTGTAGGCAGAAAATTGAAGTTTTCACAGTCTTTGTATACTGCAGCCTCTTTAAAAACAAGTTTACTAAATTAAAATAAAATTTAAACGGTACCCCACGGGGACGTGTGAGGCTTTAACTTTCAAAATTTTTCAATTCATTTGTAATTTTTCGTAAGATGTGCCCTCTATAAAAAAGAATATAAAAAAATGTAGAAACGAAATCTAATGTTTTGAACCGTAATAAGCAGACGTTTCAAAATTTAAACTTCAAATAAGAAGAACATAAAAAAATGTGGCCTATTTATGGTTCGGAACGCTTCGTGTGGGAGTCTTGCTCGTACTTTACTGGGTTTCTTTTAGTTGGCATGATTTTCCGAAAACTCTTATTGTAATACGGATTGCCCAGTTTCCGAAACTATACGAACACAAGTTGCACATTAAGCCCAACTCGGTAGGAATTGATATTCAGTATGCGATGAGCTAGTAAAAAAACGGTAGCTGTCCTTGTAGGGCGAAAACTATTAAAGCTACTGTTCGATTTATTATAAATCCTGATTAAGAGGGTCTCTAAGCGATAACTTTAGGGCACTCAAGTTGCATTGCGAAGTACATTTTTCACATTAAGAGTGTTAAGCTCTCGTTGTTCGTCAACGTAACGTTACTATAATGGAGAAATAATTCAAAAGTACAAATATAAAACTGTTTTTTCCCAATACATTTTTCTAAGTGTAAATTTAAAAAACTTTCTGACAACTCACTGCTGCTATTTGTTTTTCCTCAGGTTTTTGATTTTTCCTTGCAAATTCGCCGCACTTATGAATTTATTTGTCCATATTTCGCATTTGATCAATAAAACTTTTAACATTAACACATCATGTACCAGTTCTTTTTTTTTCCAAATTCACACAACTCATCCACTATAAAAAAATATATATATGACCCAATTACAATTAAACTCTAACAAATAAATTTAACGATTTTCCTTAAACAATCACTTCTATTTAAAACGCTTCAATGATTTGTCATTTATAATCTTTCAATTACAGAAAACAATTGACTCGTCACACATCTAACGAAACTTTTAATTAAGCAGCCAATCAATATCACCAACAACACAAAAAAAAAACATCTGCTCTGAAAGTGTTGAAAAGAACAAACGAAAAAACTCTAAATTGAAACTGTTGTCAATTAACATCAACATGTGCCATGGAGGCTTGTTTGGGTTTAGGCCGAAGTCAACGAAATCTAAACAAGCAACAACAGAAAGAATTGAAATTGCAACAGCAACAACAACAACACCAAAATCAAAATCAACAGCATACACAATTGCAGCAACAAAAGCAAGCAACACAACAGACCATTGTAACCAAACAAAATTACTATACAACCCAACAGCAACCACAAAATCAACGTCATCTAGTAGCACGTGGACAAACCACAAATATTGCGGCGGCATTAAAACAGCAGCAGCAACAACAACAGCAGCAACATCTAATACAGCAATTGACACAAAACAAAGACAACAGCAGTCATCTGTTAAGACATCAAGAGCACAATTTGACAAAACAAAATGTGTCTCCCAATACAACAACTACATGTACGACAACACCTAAATTTAGAAATACAGGATCAGAAACAGGAGCAACAAATATGCAACAATCCTTACCTTCTTCAAATGAAAGTACATGTAGTGCTGGAGGTGGCGGAGGTGTTGGGGCTAAGCAACAACAACAGCAGCAACAGCAAGCCATGTCATATCAAACAAGCATGACAACAGCGGAAGTAACCAGCACTTTGTCCTCCACCATAAGTCCCACAAATACTGCCTCAATTGTCACCAATTCAAATGTCAAAAGTTTTCGTAAGATTAATAAACAACAACAGCAAACACATTTAACACAACATCAACAACAACAGCAGCAGGTTTTACAACAGCAACATTATCAGCACCATCATCTTCAAAAACAAATGGAAGCTGATTTAGATGCCATTGAGATATGTGCAGACCAGGAGCCTGTGGTCTCCTTTAAGGGTGGAGGTTTGTTAAGGCAAACAAAAACCTTGGGACGCCTCAATCATCAGCATCAACATCATCACAGTATAGAGGATCATCATAGTCAATGGTCTAATATGCCACAGACAACATCGCTGCAGCTTTTACAGCTACAACAACAACAACAACAGCAGCAGCAGCAGCAACATGACTATTCATATGCCTATTATGAACCGGGGGCAGCCATGAGACATACCAATATTCCACACACGGAACTAATAGCAGGAGAAGAAGACCTTACACCAGCACCACCCAACTCCATGAGAGCTTTGTTGTCGAAAGGAAAAAAGAACAAACTTTTGGTATCGCCCGCCACACGGCAGTCATATCAAACCAGATTGACCCAACAGCAGGGACATGGAGCCACTGCTGGCTCTGCTCATCAAACAGCAGCAAACTGTAGCAACATTTCGACGCCTGAAAATTTCTATGAAGAAATCTCAGCTTCCTCAACCTCTTCATCGTCCAACTCGATGACCAGTCATCATCAGCTGAGAGCCACTTCACACTCAGCTGGCTCCCTCACCCAAACACTGGTAGAAGAAGAACTGAGAAGAGTACAAAATAGACATCATAAGATTTTAGGCGAACTCAATTTGTCCGTCGAAGCCATGCTAATGCCAGATAGTCCACCTAACAGTAGTCCCACTGCCAAAGAACCCACAGTGCCCTCGGTGAGTGTAACGCCTGCCTCGGGCCAACCTCTCAGATTGACATCTTCCTCGGCCGATAATATATGTGATACGGCACTATCCGGAGCACCAGCAGACGAGTTCATATCTCCAATACCCAATTCAGCAACGGTAAGTGCTGGTCTTTTGCAATCTTCTTGTCTAGCGGCTGATTTAGATAGTGGTTTTAGTGGTTCCAGTGGTGCTAGTTACATTGGCTCCTTGCGTTTGCATAAAACAAATGCCCTTATGAGTTCCCGTTCCACCACCAACTCGTCCACAACAACAGCAACATCAGTGGTAGCTACAAACGTTAAAACTCAACAAAGTGCCTTTGCTTATGCCACACAAAGTTGCCGTTCATTTCAACGAGCCAATTGCACGACAACTGCAGCTAATGTTAATGCAGCTTCTACTGGTAACACTAATACTGCATCATCAACATCATCTTCATCTTCGTGTACCATTAAACATTTACCTCAAATTCATCACAACACAAAACACAATATGTCACAACAGCAACAACAACAACAGCACAGTCATCTACTACAACATCATCATCACAACCACCACCACCACCATAACGTTGGCCTTGCAACCTGCTCCTCATTGGTGTCAAACCAAGATGAAACACATAATTCTTCGGGGTTTTTTACTAGAGCGTCATGTGGGCGTCGTATTTTAAATTGTGCCAAAATAAGAGCCGCCGAAGATCCCGGTCCAATGATGCTAAATGCACAACCCGTCGAATCAAAGGCACGTAGTTTTTGGAATCGTAAAGGTTGGCGTAAATTACCTGGCTTCTCAACATCCACATCAAGCATAAATGATACGGGCTTATCAACAGGTAAGTGTTTTCTCAAAATTCTTTCTTTCTTAAATTTCTTTCTTTATTTTTTTAATTTTGTCCGTTATTTAGATTAAGAGAGCTAAAAAACAAGAAACTTAAAATAAGTAAAAAAAAACACATTTAAATTTTTGGCCATAAATATTTTTATGACAGTTTTGTATGATACAGGCCTGATTTTTATTGTCTGCATAAATCACTGCAACAGCTTAAATACCATTAACCTAATTATTGCGTGTATGTTGCCCAAAATAATGCCTTTAAGCCAGGAAAAATAACATTCTGTTTGTATCTCATAATCTGGCAGACTCACATGCAGACAGACCCATGCAAATTGATGACCATTGAATGAACCGGTTAATTGTTTTTAAATAGCAGCAATAACTTAAGCAAAATTGAGTTCTTTTTTTGTTGAACAGACATAAATTTTAATAAGAGAAAAATTTATTTTATTTATTTTTATTTTTACTCATTCATATGGTTCTTTTAACATTTCAATGTACTTATGTACAATGCATACATGTGTATCTGAAATTTAATGTGTGTTTGATGTCTATAGACGGCTTAATGCCTGGACTGATTTCATTGAAATTTTTACAGTATCTTTCGCTATGTGTAGAAGGAGCTGTGGGCTATTCTAAGTTTTGACGTGAGGTGCCTCGCCTATACAAAGTAAACTTATAAATGTATATCTCTTAGAAACCTCCATAGGGTGAATCTTCGAATTTTCCAATTTTGTGCAAGTAACTGAGTTGTCCATGCAATCAGTTTCAACTGTAAATAGTTGGACTCATAAATATTTTGCTAATAACTAGAACTATGAATCCCTTTAAAAATATTTGGCGTAAGAATTAATATAATGAACAATGTCGAAGAAACATAAAAATGCAATTTTTGAGAAGGGTAGTAGTAGTATAACGATTGTGAGTCACGAAAATTGCTTATTGTTAAATTTTTGACATGAAAAATTATTTAAAAAAAAATTTTATTTAATACTTCATACTAAAAATATGTAGTGTTAGTCAGTATACAAATGTATTATTCAAAATTAAAAATACAACTATGAAACATAACTTTGAATTGCCAAGACCATGGAAGATCTCTGAAAATATTCTTTGGTCCATTGCATTTAAAAAAAAAAAACAGGCCTCGAAAAGCTTCTAGTTAAGGGAACAACCATTTGAAGAAATAAAAATCTTTAGTTAATTTAAAATATTAGTAGGAAGCGTTAGCGAAATGGCCATCGAAGCGTGCTTTCACCTTAAATAGTAAATATTGGTGATTTTAATATTTCGGTCGGGATAATCAGCATGATTTTTTCAAGTTTAAAGTTAAATTAAAACACAATGCCTTCCCCTTTATTTTTTCATACGTTTTTCAACATTTGTTAGTATTCCTGCAGGTGATTGTGTTTACTATTTATTTACCTCTTACTGTTTTTTCACCTTTAGCTGGGACTATAACCCCAAGCAAAACTTAAAGTTTGCTTCGCTTTTTTTGAACAGAAAAATTTTGCGGAGAAAAAGAATTTTTAATTCCGTTTTATATTAACATCTGGTTATACATTAATAGTGAGGGGTATATAAAATTCGGTATAGCTTTGTGTAGCACCCTTAATTGTTCCTTCTAAAATATTTAAGGTGATCATATATTTTTGTCCGTAAGTGTACATTATGCTTTTTTTATGCTCGATGGAAAAATTTAACCGTTAAACGAACTATCATGCTGCGCTCACTTTTTTCCATTTATGTTCTGTATAATCTAGGATCATCATGAATCATTATGAATGGATTCATGATTAAACATTGCTACCAAATGATTCTGATTTACTTTAAAATAATCAATTTCAAACTGAACAGATTTATTTATAAATACGTCAATCGATCAGACATAGTGTCGAAAGAGGTGCTATTGGAAATCAGCATTATCGGTCCATGTCCTTCGAGACAACAGGCAAATCACCACGCCTACCTCCAATTTTTTCATGTCATTTGGAACAATAAAGTAACTCCAATCAAAAAAATAAATGTATGGGGCGATAAAGAATTAAGAAATAAGAAAAAAAACATCAAGTGAAAAAATTGGCGCTCGCCTATATTTTCCGAGTTACGGGGCTCTGAAATTTAAAAAATTTTTTAAAATATCAATATGGGTATCATTTTAAAGCGTTTCAAGAGGTCCTTAAGGAAATACTAAAATTTTTAAAAAATGTTTAACCCATTAAGAGCCGATGTTACTTTTATATAAAATTATATGTATACATATATATATATGTATATTTTTTTTTTTTTAATTTTTAATTTTTTGCGGAGAAAAAGAATTTTTAATTCCGTTTTATATTAACATCTGGTTATACATTAATAGTGAGGGGTATATAAAATTCGGTATAGCTTTGTGTAGCACCCTTAATTGTTTCTTTTAAAATATTTAAGGTGATCATATTTTTTTGTCCGTAAGTGTACATTATGCTTTTTTTATGCTCATTGGAAAAATTTAACCGTAAAACGAAATGGCAGCTGCACTCACTTTTTCCATTTATGTTCTGTGTAATCTGGGATCATCATGAATCATTATGAATGGATTCATGATTAAACATTGCTACCAAATGATTCTGATTTACTTTAAAAAAATCAATTTCAAACTGAACAGATTTATTTATCGCAAAAATGTACTCAAAAATTAAGCTCGATTTGGCCTAGATAATTTTTTTTTAATTAAATAATATCACCGCATATAGAGTAAAACTAATCGACAAAAGACCCTACCAAATTCACCGTTTGATGCTGTTTATACGCTAGTGGCATTAAAAGATCTCATTTTTAAAAATAACGCCGAAAATCGCTTTTGATCAATGGAGTTCGTTACCTTACCATCCTCAATAATTTTTTCACTGATCCAGGCAATATTAGGTTTTCAACACGAAAGTTAAAAAAATTGGTCCAAAAATAGACGTACAGAATGGTGGTCAAATGCCCGAATTCTTTGATTTAAAACTATAAAGTTTCTTTTTTGGAATTATTTTAGTATAAAATTGAAATACATTCATCCACATAATCGCACACTGGTCGCGCAAAATTTTCACCAACAGAGCTGTGAAAGCTGTTTAATTTATTATTCTAGTCTATTTATTATTCCTTTAATTTTAAACCTTAATTTTATAAACCCTTCATATGTAAATCTAGTTTAGTGAAGTGACAGAGAGTTAAGGAATTAAAAAAAAAAATTACATAAAATGTCTTTGACTCTGAACGGGTTTAGCATTTTTTAAAAAGTTTATTATTTTCAGAAAGATCTCTTCAAAACCTTGTCTTAAAATATATGGTGCACAGTCGTACTTTTTTATGAAACGTCCAGAAGCCCATAATTCGGAAAATATAGGTAAGCGCCAATTTTTTCACTTGATGTGTTTTTCTTATCTTTTAATTCTCTATCGCCCCATATATTTACGTTTTCGATTTAGTTACTTCATTGTTCCAAATCATATGGAAAAAAAGAGACAGGCGTGGTGTTTTACCCGCTGCCTCAAGGGAAATAGACCGATCTTGCTGATTTTCAATAGCAAACTTTACCGATAGGCGTATTTAAATTTTCTCTAACTCATCTAGTTCCTTGGCAAAGTTAATTTCAACACTAATATGGACGGGCAGACGGACATCGCTCTTAATTTTCTTAATGGGTTCGCAAATGGATATTGCTGAGGCAAACCTGATTTCACAAAAAAAAAAATACGTCAACCGATCAGACATAGTGTCGAAAGAGTTGCTATTGGAAAATAGCATTATCGGTTCTTGTCCTTCGAGGCAGCAGGCAAATCACCACGCCTACCTCTAATTTTTTCATGTCATTTGGAACAATAAAGTAACTCCAATCAAAAAAATAAATGTATGAGGCGATAAAGAATTAAGAAATAAGAAAAAAATCAAGTAAAAAAATTGGCGCTCGACTATATTTTGCGAGTTACGGGATTTGAAATTTAAAATTTTTTTTAAATATCAATGTGGGTATCATTTTAAAGGCGTTTAAAGAGGTCCTTAAGGAAATACTAAAAATTTTAAAAAATGTTTAATCCATTAAGAGCCGATGTTCCTTTTATATAACATTATATGTATGCAGAACCAATTTTTTTTTAATTTTTAAATTTTCTGTGTCCCCAATATTTGCTCTTTTGAATTGATTTACTTCACTAAACTATATTTACATAGATAGTGAAGGGTATATAAGATTCGGCATAGCCGAATATAGCACTCTTACTTGTTTTCATATATTTTTGTTATTAATTTTAATTAATTTATTTGTTTTTCTGTTTTCAGGTATGTAAGCTACTTGCCTTTTCCATACATACTTAACGAAATACAACGAACTTTGGTAAATATAAAACTAAATAATTATTTACACTATTTTAAAATTTACCTTGTAAAAAAAACTTTTTCACAAATTGTAATTAAGGAATCAAAAAATTGAGAAATCATATGACAGCCACTCAACTCACATTTATTTACAAATTAAACTCATAGGTGGAAAAATTTAAAAGAATTGCGATATCTTTCCAGACAAAAGACTTTGTCCTCTTTTCATTAGTACCACTTCTAAATCAACAAGTCGCAGGACTACTAGAACAAATAATACCAATTTATTTTTCATGACAATGATACTGAAAATATACTTTAGGGTGAAAATACCCCCAAACATTTGAGCGAAAAAGCTTATTTATTTAAAATTGACTACATTTTCTGTGATATAAAATAAATAAAATTTAAAGCAATTAGTCGTATTTACATTTTAATCCGAAATGCAATTAATACTAAATAAATATTTTTCGCTAAAGAATTGTTTCCAATACTTTTGACAGCAGTTTACAAACTTTATTTATATAGAATTAGTTGGTCTAACAACTAAATATTTTATTACGTTTGTATTTATGTTGAATGCAGCTTTGTAATCAAATTCCCTAAATTTATTCGAATAAAAAAAATATTTACAAACTAAAACAAAAAAAAAAAAAATAAATTAATAAATAAAACAAATCCAGCATAAAACAAAAATTGCTGTACCCTTTTTGGGGAAAGTTTACATGAATTTTGCACAAAATGAAGCTCAATTATATTTCAAAATAAATTGCAAAAAAAAACTTTTTAAAATTTGTTGTTTTTATTTGTTTGGTAACAAAAGGATTAAACATCAACACAAATCAACAAGAAGAAACCAACAGTCAGTCAGCCAACAAACCAGCCAACCACTTAGCACCGCATTTATTTGTTTAGTGAAGTGTATTCGAATTTCTGTTGTGTTTGAGAAAATTTAAATCCAAACAGTTCTAAAACGATAATTACTTGGGTAATCGGTTATTTATCTCTATTAAAAGGTTAAAAAATGTTGTAAAAGCGTGATTCAAAAATAAAAAATAGCTTTTAAGCAGGAGCGTTTAGATGTCTGTTAAATTTATAAAAGGAAAAAGTTTGTGGCTCAGATATGAATCAGGTGGTTATAAAGCGTGTTATATAAGTGGGTTAAAAATGTTGTGTGTAGAAAATAACACAAAAATTCAATCAACCGAATTTTTGTTCGGAAGATCAATACAAAGCATTAATATAGAAAACGATTTCGGACATATAATCATTCATTTCGAATAATACAAACGATTTTGGACTGCAAAGCAGCAATTGTTGCGTTCTTAGCCGCATCAATCACTGCCCTTAGGCGGCCCCACAGGAAATAATAGAGAAATTTGAAATCGAACGGTCTTAGAGCAAACATTAATTGAAAACTTTTTACCAAACTTTTATTTCACTAAGTCAATTTGTTGAAACCACCTTTCGCCAGGATCGATGTCATCCTTAATAAAAAATACTAGTCATTCAGTGATAACCATCTCTGTAGACTGCAAGGCGAGGTCTGGCTTCTTTAAAAAAAGAGGTGCAATGATGCCACCAGCGTGCAAATCGCATTAACCGGTGCATTTTTCTAGATATAATGAAGTCGGTAGAGTCTGTTGTGGATTTTTTTCACTCCGTATGCTTCGTCGCCTTATATAATTTTGCCATAAATAAATAAATTGAATTGATGACTTATTTTCAAAGTAAATCTGATTATAAATGTCAAAAAGTGAGAATAGTGTGGCGGTTCGTTAAAAATTCAACCGCTTCCTATTTTCTATCGACCTTAAGGAAACAACAGTGAAACAAACTGAGTCTTAAGGAAATCAAATAATAACAGAAACTGCGTCTTTGCTTGAGGAGAGTTTTCAATTATCACTCTTATGCAACAAAGGCTTGAAATGTTTAATATAATAAACAGCCATGGTCACAAATATGTGTGCAAAAATACCAGTGGGTGACACATTATGTGGTGGCTTTGAATCCGCTTATCATTTACATGCAACTTAATCAAATTATACTCTTGTTCACGGTTACTAAGATTGCGAATGCCTCTGGGTTTTAAGGCAATTTTATTCCTCTTAACTTGTAGGCGTCTAAAACTAGAGGATAAGAACTTCTGACGTCTGTCAAGAGGCAAGATACTGGTACCACGAAATCACTGTCCTCAAGAAAAAAAAACTCTATTTATGTTTCTGTCGCATTGCAACAGAAGCTGCCAACGGTGTGATGAGGGTTTAAGTAATGTCCAGATCTTCCACGGAAGTAAGAGCATGATCCTGCCGTTCTTTATGCCACTCGTTGCGACACTCCATATATTTATTTAGATTTTAGCTGTAGATGCTTATTCACTAGAATAATCTGCCTAAATTTGCGTTAACTTTTCTAGCATTTCTTTGTATTGAAATTCCGGTCTAAATCCTGGTAGGTTTTCATGCGAAATGCTTTCAAACTGCAAACATAAAAAATTTGTTTTAAAAATTCATGAAAAAATGTTGCAGAATTAGTACTCTGTTTTACTGTGTTTCTGGCAACATTTTAACAAAGCTGTGAAATAAAGCAAATAGACATTATTTCACATAGGATTTTTCAAACAAATCTTATGTATTTTACTTACATTTTAAAAACAAAGTAGCAACGTGAAAACATTAAACGTTAAATTCTTCCAAATTGCGAGGTAGACACCACATTTTAAATGTGAAATTTTTCACATGAAATAATCAATGTTGCTCAACAATTTTTATGAATTCGTAACGAACACCAGGCTTGAAAGTAAACAAAACCGAACATTAAACGTTAAACAAAGTTTTTTTTCCCTGTCTTTGTTTACTAAAAAACCTTTTTGATTTAACTCTATAATTGGAGTGTTATATTTTTGTTTTTTTTTTTAATAAAACGATGCGAATAGAGCTCCCAACTCCCATAATTCGCAGTAAAATTTTCAGTCTCTCGTAAAAGTTACCACCCGCTATTATACTTTTATAATTGGGCTTTTAAAGCTTTAATTTCTTTACTTTTTGGTCTTCCAAGTTGTTTGGCGATTTTTTTGCAAAATTCAATCTGGCAACCCCACACTTATAAAGTTAAAATAAAATGATTTTTATTTTAATTTTTCCTTCTTTCTAATTAAAAGTTGAGACAAGAATAATACAAGTTGCTCGCGCAAATAACTGTACTGACATATAATACTTAATAAATCGTTTTCATCATTTTAAACATCACAGATTTGTATAAAAAGGCAGAAAAGCAAGGTTTTAAATTATACCATGTAAAATATAAACTTAAATATCACAGCTTTTATGAAAATATTTTTATTATACCAAAACTATATTGTTATTTGCATTAACGTATCCTTATCATCTTTGGTGTTTACTACACCTTCCGATAAGAAAATCGAAACATAAATTAAGCAAAATAAAATTATTTTCTAGTGCAGAATCTACATATATAAAATCTAACACACTTATAATTTTTCTCTCTGAGCTCTAATAACAGATTCGTATTACTCTTTCAATTAATTCGCTTAATTGATGGCACTATTCGTTATTTAAACTTTTTACGTCCGCAAACCGTTTATAACTTTTTTTTTTTTAGAAAGAAATTTAATTATTGGTTTTCTAAACAATTATTCCAACGAAACAATTAAATTATTATTTATGGTATTTTTAGTTTTTGTTTTTTTTTAATAGATTTTAACCACTAATTAAAAGTTATTTTATATATGAAAATAAACTCATAAACTTTAGTACTTTAGCAGTTATTGATGATAGGATTTTTTAATTAAGTACAAATTTTATAAAAATATTTAAAAAATTTAATTTATTACGGCTGCATTATGTTTGTTGGTCACATATTGTGGCTGCCAAATAAACACATACTGTGTTTGAATATAAACATTATTATTAAAATAAAAACATTCTAATAATTATAATTATCATCCATATTGATAATTTTATTTTTTTCTATAAACGGGGCATGTTTTGAAATTACAGGCAATTTTTTTTAATCTCTCATGAGTAGTTGTAGTAAAGCTTTAAAAAGATTTTTTTCGCTACTAATGTTTGCAAAATAATGGAATCTCAGAAAGCACTAAACTTATTTCTTATTTAAAAAAATAATTGATGCAAAAAAACGACACAGACTCTGCCCGTCCTTGAAGTATAAAAATAAAAGAGCAAAGCAACTTCTTCTATGTGGACACCCTTTCAGTTTTAATTTCCTATTTAGCAAATACAGCAACATGTTCTATATAAATTTTAAAAGTCTTTTTCATAACGGCTCGAGAGACTTTAATAACGTTACTCTCTAATTTTTAAGTTTATAACGTTCCTCTACTGGAATAATAATTTCTTTCTTTACTGGTCAAAAGATATGTTAAAATCACGTGTGTTATATGGGGATTTCCATTTCTTTCAAATTAATAAAAAGATTTTCTAAATGGTATAAATCTCAATCGACTCAAAAATGAAGTAGTTCTGAAGTAACCAGTAAAAAAAGGGACGAATTGAAAGCTGCTCTTTTTTAAAAAGGAAAATTATTTTCAAACAATGTATTCATTTGTAAAGAAAGCAACAGAACGTAAATCATATTCTTCTCATATTTAATGAAATTAATTTAAAAATATATGAACTGTCTCAACTTTTTTATTTCGTTAAGAATTAGTTTTAAGATCAATAAAAAAATCACAGTTCCTTAAGTTGTTAAAGTGATTTTATTATATTTCAATTTGACTGCTGATTTCTGTACATGTAAACGAATACTTCTTTCGCAAACTTATACTGAAAACAAAAACAAAATATAAAAAATTGTTTTGGTTTTCAATATAATTATGCGAAGAAAATTCGTTTGCATAGAGAGAAACCGGCACTAACACTTTAAAAGAATAAAAAAAAAAGAGTAAGAAAATAGAAATTCTTTATTTAAAAATTTAATTTCGATTATTTTTTAAACACACCTCGTATGAATTTAGTGTTTTAAATATTAGTTAAAATTATATTTCGGACAGCATGTGTTGAATAAACAAATAAAAAAAATTTATGTAAAACAAAATTTGCTTAAAAATAAAATAAAAAACAAATAATAAATAAAGGGAGATTTTTTTTAACGTTAAGCAAATCAAATTAAATTAAAGCAAACGTGGATGGGTAAAAAGTTTTCAATAGTTAAGTTTAGTCTTGTTTATTATAACAATGACCTCAAGTGACTTGAAAATTAAAGGCAAACGACCATAAGTTCCTCACGTCTCTTAGGCTGGTTTCTGATGAAGGGCTTTTTTTACCTTGGTATTTATGTTAAAAATAAAATTGCCGCATGTAGGGATTTGAAACGCCGCACGTCATTATCGAAAGATCTGCGCATCTATAAGCAGAGACGACAGTTTAGTGTGGGCCTTGAGTCGTGGCATCACTGGCTTATGTTTTTAAATATGCTGATGAAACCACCAGCAGAATAATAGAAGATATGAACCTGGCTAATCATTGGTTTCTGCAAGATGGCACAATGTCACACAGCTCACCAAACAAACGATCACTTAAACGCTTTGTTCGGTAATCGTGTTATCTGCGCTTTAACATGTAGAGCTGTTCTTGAAATACAAACAGGAGCCAACAACAAAGTCTTAGAAAATTTGACAGACGGTATAAAGTTCTGCAACACTAGAGGCAGCAGTCACGTGTATTTAATCTTGTTTCATAAAAATGGAAATGTTTTAAATTATTATAAAGTCATAATATATCAAAAGATACAAAGTGATGCTCATTTCGTTTAATTTTCAAAGTATTACGTTCTTGTTGCATACCAAACTTATTCAGGGTGACAAGCGCAGCAATAAAAAGAAAAAAAAAATAGAGATAAAACAGCCAGATTCAAGTTGAAATTTCTAAACAAAAATTAAAATTAAACAGAAACCACATCAATAGTAAAAGAAGAAATAATAGCAGCTAATGTCACTACAAAGCAAAGCGATGATGCAGCAATGCTTGCGTTTGCTTCACACAGAAAGTATAAGAATTTTTAACAGTAGGCTCTATTTAAGTGACAAATCGAAAAGTTAATATTTCCCAAGTATTCCCAATGCGAACCACTCTAACAAAATGTTTTTTAAGAACATCGTGCCTTAGTCAGACAGTTCTCCAAATACAAAAGCACAGTACTGCACATTCTCGTTAAAAAGAACGTAATTATTACTAACTTATTGTACCCAGCATTGCCTAGGTCTAATTTTAGGGCATTTCTGGGCACAGTATAATATATTTTAGCCTTTTGAGCTAAAAAAGTTTCAAATCTGTTTAGATCTTATCGATCAGGTGATATCTATATTTCAAATATTTTAAGAACCTGTTAAGATTCATAAAATTAAGCTTTTGTTCTCTCCCCCACTCTCCTGTCATATTTCCTTTTTTTAATAGACACAGAATATTCTACGCTCTCCATAAATATAAAAACATGTTAAAATGTTTTTTGTAATCGGTATTGACGTAAATGCCCGTTTTCCCCCTTTTTATCAAGCTCCTAGCCCTGGAAACAGATATGGATCAGGACCTATTTATGTCTTGAATTTCATTAAAATCAATTAGCCAAGACTTTGTTAAAATTGATTCGGAAGTTTCTGTGTTTCTCCTTCCGCTTGGTCTGCTATTAATAAATATAAGTTTTCTACCGTTGACATACCTTTCGCTGTTTATTGGGTACGTTTGACGAGCGCTTTCGATGTGAGAGCATCTTGTTCAAGGTTTTTGTTGTATAAATAGTGATGCGTTCGGGTAATTTTGTCCGTTAGAATAATGTCAATTTAAATGGTATTCTACAGGTAGTGTTTTAATAATTTTGGTGGTGTAAAAATTGTGTCAGAGGTTTTTCTTACCTGTTCCTTAATAAAGTTTCCTCCTTTTTACTAAGATGTAGTAATATCATACATTCATCTATTTTTCTTGGCTCATGTCCATGTGTGTTAAAGTGTGTTGCGAAGTTTGAGTCTTCTCTTTTCCGTTTGTATGGTCATATGTTCTGTGAACCTTGTTTTTAATATTCGTTCAGTTTGTCAAAGTGTGTATGATTGCAGGTACAAGTAAAACTGTATACTTATTTTATTGGTTGTTTCTGTTGATATCTTGAAATTGTTTTGTAGAGAGTTGCTCATTTTTAGTGTAAACCTCGTTTCTGAAAAAGGCTAGTTAATCTTTATACTTCGGGTCCTGTATAAGTAAAAATGTGTCGTCATGCTGTATCATTGTCTCTTTGACTTCTTCTGTTTTTGATGTTGTATTGTCTATTTTACCATGGGGACAAAACTCTATCCGTGTTCCATTTTATAAAAATTGGTTCAGTCGTTTATTCATGATTGATGCACGTACAAACAATTAGGACCAGCACTCAGAAAACGAACCCTACTTATGCAATGCATTGTGCCAGATTTTGGAAATTAGGTTGTGGGAAGAGAGATAGAGTAGTGCTTGTGGATATTCGATTTGAATCTTTGTACATTGAAAGTGGCAGAAAAGACCTACGTAGGAAGTTTATTCCACAAACGAGTTGTTCAGCTGAAATATGAATTTTCTCTGTAATGCGTAGTGCGATTCATCGGCAAATCGACCACAAAGTTAAACACACTTCACATTGCGTCAATGCTTTAGTAAACTAATAGAGAAGGATACCCTACTTTCACCGATGAGCTTATTCTTCTATTTTTCTCTTGAACGCAGTCGAGTAACTCCATAATAGTCTTTGGAGCACCCGTCCATACATGTCAGTTGCATTCTATTTTCTGTCTGATAAAGCTGACATAGATATCGAGGAGATAAGATGGAGTGAAGTATTTCTTACACCGTTTTATAAATCCCAGGCACTTGGATGCTTCTTTTGCGCCATGAAAAATTTGCTTGTTCCAATGAACATTGCATTGAATATTCATGCCAAGAACATTGAGAGCTTCTGATTCCTTAATTTCTTCATATATCACCCATTATTACAGATGAGGTAGCACATTCAGACGTACGCCTGTGCGAAAGCCCACAGCACTTGCTTTTACGAAAACGTAGGTCTTTTTCTTAAAGAGAACATAGACTCTTTAAAAATTTAGTTAGCCTATATAGAAGACAAATGAAGGTGAACGACGGCTCAGACCGCCATAATCGAAGTGTCACAGAAGTTGCTGCCATTTTTCACCAAAAATAAGATATGAAAAAAGGCAAAATATTCTCTTGAAAAATTCTGAAAAGCAATAAATAAAATTTTTGCACACTTAAACTTGAATTATAAAATGTATTTTTTATTATTTATTAATTCAGCTTTTTTTAATTTCCCAATAAATCTTTTAAACCTAAATTGCTCAGAGCTCAAAAGAAACCCGTTATAACAAAACATACACACAATCATCAGGTATTCCATTCGCTTGAGTACTTAAAACGGTATAAGAAATCATGTTGTCGAAATTGTTCTATTGTGGCACAAATCATTCATGTTACAACAACGACATTTTGATGATTATTTGTTCTCTTTGTTTTTATGTGTAATGTAGTTGGCGGTTGCCTGGAGGAGTGATGACAGTTTAAAAATAAAATTATTTACTCTAGTGCTGGTCTTGTTGCATTTTATATGTTCACTTTTTGTTTCGTTTTTTTTTTTTTTGTGTTTAATTCATTATAAATACAAACTGTCAGTTTTAAGCCAAAGTAATATATTTAATCCTAACATAAATTACATAACAACGAAACAAAAAGTCATTGTACTTTAAGCCCTTAGATGACGACTACATAGTGCGAATACAAAAAACCTTTAACATATTGTACATTCCATTATTGGGATAAAATATATAAATAAGAGGCCGAAAATAGCAATCAGTCTTTAAGCAAAAAAATGTTTGTTTGAAAAAAAAAATAAATTTAATATAAATTGATATACTTTCACACACATTTTTCAACGTGTCGATGCACAGTGGGCAATTCAATAACGAAATGTTGGAAAAAATTATTTTTGAAAAAGTGTTTTCTGTTGTAAACCAGGGTAAGTTAATAAACAAAACGCAACGTTTGCTTTTTTTTGTTCTTTGTAGTGGATAAAATAAAAATCAATAATAGTCTTAATTCGTGAGCACAATATACAAATTAAATTATACGTGCGCAGTCAAAAGATGAAACAATGAGAACGAAGTTGAAACGTTTTAAAAAACAAGTAATAGTACTATATTCGGCTATGCTTCACCATTTATCCAAATCTAGTTCAGTTAAGTATTTCCAATCAAAAAAAAAAAAAAAAAAAAAAATTAAGATGATAGAGAATTCAAAAAAACCGGTTCAACCCCTGGCTAGGAAAAAAAAAATTTACATAAAAATGTTATCGGCTTTTATTTAAAAAAAAAATTGTAATTCCTTAAGGATCTCTTCAAAAACTTTAAAATGAATCCCCTAATTGATATTTTTAAAAATTTGAAAATTTCAGAGGCCCGTAACTCGGAAAATGTGGGAGAGCTACAATTTTTTTACTTGATATTTTTTCTTATTTTTTAATTTTCTATGCCCCCATATATTTGGTTTTTGATTGGAGTTGCTTCATTGTTTCAATTGATATAGAAAATTAGAGGTAGACGCAGTGTTTTGGCCGCTGCGTTGAAAGACATGGACTGATCATGCTGATTTCCAATAGCACTTCTTTCGACACTTTTTCTAATCGATTGGCGTACTTAAATTTTTTCTAGCTGGTTTAGTACCTCAGCAAACTTGATTTCAACACTGACACAGGCAGACAGAAGGACATCGCTCATCCGACTTTGCTATGCATAAGGAGTCAGAATATATATGGGGTCGGAAATTAGGCCTCAAGTATGGCAAAATTTATATTCCGCTGAGATTCCGTTAAATTTGATTACAAAAAGCTAGCCGCATTGCACTTTATGTTCAGTGTTATTTTTTTTTTTTTTTTTTTTTTTGCAAAACACTCCACTGTACGAGGTCGTTATTGCAATCCATCAGTTTTAAACGCAACAAAAAATTAAATACAAAGTATTTTGTCCACCCTACACCATCTATCAATTTGACTTATACTGCCCGCCAGCCAGTCAGCCAGTCATTCAGTCAACTTGATTATTGCTGCTTATAGACTGGCTACTGCATGGTAACTCATGCTGAGCTTAACCAAGCGGATCTTTTGTTACGATTGCATCAGTATTTCTTGTTGTTCCTTTTTTTCAGTTCTTCTTTTTTTTTGGGATTTGAAAGATTCTGTTGCATTTATTTTAATTTGTGTGGTTTATTTTTATAAAACAGCTACAAAAAATGTAATATAGCTTCTAAAAAACAACAACAAAAACACAACATGAAACAATAAAAAAAAAACGTCACTTGTTTCCTATAGAGTCATTCAACTCTTCTTATATTTTTAAAATATTATGGATTATTTCTTTTGGTTTTGCCACTGAAATTTATAGTTGCAGCATAATATTCACACAAACAGACACACACAGCAAAAAAAAAAACATTTCACATGTGTTGCAAGTGTTTGTAGGGAAGTGCACAACAGTACGATTAACTTAATATCCTTCATATACAGCATGGATTTTATTTGTCCAGTTTGAATTAACAAAGTTTAATCAAACATAATACGGAGGTGGCATGTGTGCCCTTTAATACTCGGCTTCATGAAATTGTTTTCAACTCCGTTTGACATATTGTTTCGTTAAGTTTACAGAAGCGTTCTGATTTCTGTTTTTTTTTTTTTTTTAGATTTTTTGTGCTCCACACATTTTGTAGGTCTGTAAACTACAAAAAATTTATATAATTTTGCCTGTATGGCAAAGGAAGAACAAGAACGAAAAAACGTTAAATTTGTAGCCAAACATATTGCATTATTAAGTCATGGACATAAAAAACAGAAAATATAGTTTTTCAAATAGTTTGCATATGCGTGTAATCAAGAACGAAAAAAAATTTTATATTTTCCCTAAAGTAAATTAAAGACGAATGTAATTTATGATGTCCTGATGTTGTAAAACACGACATTTTAAAAAGTTATTTTGTAGATGTAGAATGTAGAAAGTGAGCTATATTTGAGCCGTTTGTTTTGAAAGTGGCACAAGGCACTTTGTTTTAAGCTGATGTACATATTTAAAGGATTGTGTTTTAAAGGTTTTTAAAGTATTAAGACTTAATCCCGAAAAAACATACTTGCACTCATTATTATTTCAGGAATCACTTCGAAGCAAATGGTCGCCTGTTTCTTCGGCAAAACTGGTCATGTGGCGACTGTTCCGCTTGAGCAATGTAGGACGGTCACTTCTGGGTGGTACACTACAATTTGTTTGCCTGAAGTAATCGGAGAAATTCGAAAAACCAACAAGAGAAGACGAATCATTGTTCACCATGACAATGCGAGCTCTCACACATTGGCTCAAACCAGAGCGTTTTTGACCGGCCAAAACGTCGAATTAATGGGTCATCCGCCGTACAGCCCTGACTTGGCACCTAATGACTTCTTCTTGTTTCCGCACATCAAGAAAAAAATGCGTGGTCAACGATTTTCATCGCCAGAAGAAGCGGTTGAAGTGTTCAAAAACCATGTTTTAGAGGTGTCTTAATCGGAGTGGAAAAAGTGCTTTGACAACTGGTTTGAGCGCATGCAAAAGTGTATAAATCATGCTGGAAAATACTTTGAAAAACAATAAAACCATTTTTGATTATAAATATTCGCATTTTCACTATTAGGCCAGAAATATATAGAGCAGCCCTCGTGACTTGGCATATTAGGCAAAACTTTTTATTACGTTATCACACAAAATAATATAAAAAGTAAAAGCTTTCTTTTTGCTCATTAAGTCATTTCTAAGAAAGCTTTTTTATATAAAATTATAATTTTTGCAATTTTATAATGATTAGTTGTACTATCCGTGGTTACTTTTAATTGACAATTTTTAAGTCGGTCTCGTCGAGGTCGTATTTTTGCTTTAAATTTTATATTTCAAGTTAAATAAATCAAAAAAAAAAAAAAAAAAAGAAAAAAGTTAATTTAGCCACTAGTAAGCATTAAGCATTCTTCATTTCCATCCAGTTTAATTCCAAGTATGCCTTTTTCCCTAATAAAAAATGTCGGTCAACGTAAAACCGTATCAGCTGTTAATATAATTTTTGTTGTTGTAAAAGTGACTTATGCCACTTTCAAAATAAACGGCTCATATATTTTAAATTAAGTAAGTTGTTTGGTGAAGAAGATTCGAGCGACAGCTACTCCGAAATAGACTCTTCAGAGCCTTTTGCGGATGAGAGAGAGTATTCTGGGTGGGACCCAAACTATACTCCAGAGCTTCCAAGCTCGGAAACATCATCAGTATCCTCAATAGACCACACATATTCAAAAAATGATACCTTTTGTAATGAAGCACGTTTGAATAAAACAGAAGCAAATACGGAAGATGATGTAGATGATATGTGGTTATCTGATACGGAGAGTTTTCCCGACTTTTGTTCTGATTCTGGTCAATCTGGAGTAAAAATATCTGTACCAGAAAACCCATCACCATATGATGTCTTTTCACACTTTGGACATCTGAAATTACCAGGACTTTTATAGATTATACCAACAAATACGGAAAGAACTTGTTTCTGAACATACAAACAACCAGAAAAGGTCGCTATAAATCTTTTGAAAGTACTGACCAGCAGATATTGAAAATTGGATTGGATTGTGCATTCTTCAAGGCCAAATAAAGTTTCCAATAATTTGCAAAATGTTTACGAAAGATTCTTTGTACTATCATCCAATTTTCGCATCTACTACGCCTTGAAGAAGAAGATATGAGCAAATTCTGCGTTGCATAAACTTTGAAGGAAATCCAATTAAAATGACAGGCTATCAAAAATGTGTAAGTTTTTAATATATTAATTAAAAACTTCCCTGTTACTTTTTAAAGGGCGGCTTTTTTGCCATCAAAATATGAAAGCAAAAGGAGCAAAATATGGCATAACATTTTATGGACTTTGTACACCAGATGTGTTTTTGTACAAAGGAAAAAACTTCTAGGAGTGTGATAAAAATAAGAAAACTCATTTTTTAGTAATGCGAATAATAAAGCTCTTCTTAAATAAAGGCCACCATAAATTTATGGATAACTTTTATAATAATACCGACTTAAGTATGGATCTGCTTAAAATAGAAAAGGCAACCCTTCTATTGTAGTAAAAAATATGTTAAAAATAGGAGATTACATATGAAAGTAAATGGAAGGACACAAAGGATGTTCTGTGCATAACAAGAGCTTACAAACCTGCATTAAAAGAATGTTCGAATAGATTTGGTAGGAAGAAGATGAAACCTATAGAAGTAGAAGTATAAAATTCCAATATAGCAGGTGTTGATAAAAATGACCAAATGATAATTTATTATTCGTGTCCAAGAAAAAGCGAACGATGGTACAAAAAAGTAATATTTCACCTTCTCGATGTACGTACATATAACTCGTATTACATACATAAAAAAAAAAATATACAGGAAAATCAATGAGTTGTTTAGATCTTAGAGAAGAGCTGATATATTCTATATTAGGACTCTGTAAATCAAAGACAAAAGTTCCATTAGAAAAAGTAGGTGTCATAAATGAAAAAAAAAAAAAAAAAAAAAAATAGAATGAACTATTTTTACATCTGCAATAATTTTTACAAAAATATTTTTTGAATCAAGTGTAAACAAAAGGAAAAGATTTCAGTAATCTTCCTAACTAAAAAATCAATACCTATTGACGTTAATGTGTTAATGTAAGCCAACCCAAATATTGCTTGCAAGTTTTATACGATTTTGATCGTAAAAGTGCTTTATTCGGTTATGTCGAATCTTATATACTCTTTACCATGTATGTAAATCTAGTTTAGTGAAGTAACTCCAAGAAAAAAAATTCAGATGGGTGTGAAAACAAATTAAAAAAATAAGAAAAAAATATTAAGAACTTTTTATAATTTAAAATAAAAAAAATGTCATCGGTTCTTAATGGGTTAAGCATATTTTAAAAATTTTAGTATTTCCTAAAAGATCACTTCAAAAGATTTTAAATGATACTCGTATTGATGGCTGAAAAAATATGGTGCAAAATTTTTCTTTTCTATAAAAAAATCAGAATTTAAAGTATAAAATTTTGCTGAGATTCATATTTTTAATGAAAGTTTTGACATTTACATTGACTTTCTTTGTGCAAACAAATCATGAAAATTACCAAATTTGCAAACAGTTCATTGACATTTTCCATGTTTTCTCCTGCTCGTACTGCAAAAATTGGAGAACATTTTAACAATAAAAGCCATTCTGTTGCATTTAAGTAATTATTTTTTTCTTTTCTTTTTTTATTGTTTTCTATTCTTGTTTAATTATAAAAAAATGTAAAATATCAAATGTATTCAAAATTTTCTTTGTTTTATTTCCTTCCTTACATGAAAAAGTGAAATGAATGCAAAATGCCTGTATATTCTACTTCTGCTTTTGTGTGGCAGAATGGATTTTTTTCAATGTGATGTGATATGGTGCATTGTGTTTCACGTGAGCTGTATATTTTTATTCACTGTGGTTTCGGTATTTAGAAAAAAAAATCACAAAATCCATTTCAACTTTATACTTAATTTCTGTTATTCATACGGCCGTTGGTAATTTTTATAAAATTGGATGAGCTCAAGTAATGAATGGCTCCAAATTAGATTTGAAGCAGCAGTGTATGAAAGTGTGGTCCACGCAATTATAGAGCCGTTACAGATTACTTTGATAATAAGAAAATTATATTGATTCCAATATTTCTTGATTTCATTTCTTCATTAAGTTTTAATCAAATACTTATAGCAAAAGTTTGTGTCATTTGCAGATTGGATAGTAAAAAATATATTGGGTAAACGCTATCAATCAACCAGTTGAATTCTTTAAGATGCAATCATCTGCAAGTTGTGGAGAAGGGTTTCTGAGAAAACTCTTTACTTTTATTCGAGAGATTTCTTCAAGAAATGACAGCATGTTTTTAATAGAGTGGCTTTTTATTTACAATTACACTACAAGTACCTGGCACCAGACCGAAATGTATTAAAACTTTCTTTGCTCTAGAAGGTTTAGAATGAAATTCAGTCCAAGTTTACCAGCCGTTAAGGACAGAAAAATATTTTTCTCCGTTTAAAAATTTTTTTTTCGGATAAAAGTTTAATTAAACTTTTTATTGATTATGTTATTTATTTTATCACAAAAATGTTTTATTCTTTTAAATTTAAGCTCATAATTAATTAAATTAAGTTTTTTATTAAAGCATTTCTTTTTTCAATTATATCTGAAGAAAAATAGAAAACTCAGCTTTATCTTGTATACTGGATGTAGCGTTAGTTTAGTTAGTTTTTATAGAACCTTTGAAACACACTTTTTTGCATAGCTGTTACGAAAATATTGTTTTTAAAACAAATCGAAATGGCAGTGCCATTGTCATTGAATGAGTATTATTTGTGAGACAAATAGAATTCTACATCAGTTGATTGTTTAATTTATAAATATGTTTAAATACTATTTATGTCTTTTTACAATTGTTATCGATTATTTGTTAAATCAATGAAGAAATGTATGGATATTTTAAACTTAAAAAAAAATAATAAAAAACAGAGTCTAAGAAGAACCGTCTATTAAAATCGTATACAGCAAAAAAAGGGTTTAATAGAAACAAAGCTTGATATCCAAGAAGCAGTACAGGCGAACAAATTTTAACTATCGGTCAAAGTGTTGCCACCTTAAGAAAGTACAAATAAAACTATTTCCCCATAAACTTTTAGGAATTAAGTTATTTAAAGGCTTACATCTACACGCTTTATGACCGGATGTATACCGATACTCAAGAAGAAATATCGGTGATGCCAAAACAAACTTAAAATAACAAAATTAATTTTTAAATTTTAACTAGAAAATTCGTAAAAATGCTGATAGAAATGTAACGTAATTAAAAATGAATCAGAGCAACAATTAATTTTTTTTTTGTTTGTTTTTTTATTGCAAAAGTTAATTTTAAATTATTTTTGATTATTTATGCTTTAAAATTAACTAATTAAAATAAATTTAACACAAATAATTATAAATTATGATAATAACGTGTATAAGTTTTACTCCATAAATTATTTAAAAAAAAATCGGTTTAAATAATTCCTGCAAACAAAAAAATAGCTTTGAACAAATTTCAGTTTTCTGTCCATAATAATGGGACACCCTCTAATTACATAACCAAAGTTTATACTTATTTTTATATATATTCTTTTTTAATTTTAATCGTCTGTCTACAACTGTTCAAAAGAATGGTCATATACATCAAACTAGATAAATTATTGGGGCAACCTTTAATTATGAATACTAATACTTGTTACTATAATGATCATACCAATCGACATACTGTCCAATTTGCTATCGTTAATCTATAACGGTTTAAAAGAAAGGCCCATATATATCAATTTAAGTCACCTATGGGTACTCCCTTTAATTCTTAGCTGTATTTTTGTATTACTTTCTGCCAACTGAAGCAGTTTTTTGTAATTTTAAAGTGGTGCCCTTTACGGTTTTTAGTAAACGTTAACACATGTATGTTGTATGGTTACACCCTTTAATTTTTAAGATAAAAATCCGTTTTGAAAACGTAAACAATCTGTAAAATTGATCCAGAAATGACTGAGTTATGGAGACACAAATAAAAAAGAGCAACATTCAGTCAAATTATTGTTTGACCAAAAAATACTTAATTGCAAAAACACAAAATGAACCAAATTTTTCATTCTCCATTCTCCATTTGAGGCTCTTCTAAAAATTTCTAATTTTTCCAGTAAAATCTGCTTAGTATGAGAAGACTATTTGAAATAATTTTTAAAATGCGGACACTAATGCTCTGAACACATTCGCCACAGCAGGCTACACAAACACACGGCAGCAAGTGTTGCTAGCTACATTTGCCGCCATGTAGCCAGCTACAAAATTATTTTGAACGCAGCAGCTACATAATAAAAATATGTTTATAGTGTATTGCAGTGATGTCACTTTAATATTTTTTTAGCGTTTTTTAAAAGAATCAGTTCTGGTATTTGATTAAAATAATATTTAGATTATTGTTTAAGAGGCTATTAGAAGACTAAAACAGTATTTTTTAAGAGTGCGTCGATTTTTCGTTTCGCTTGTCTTCAAAACTAATAATATATTGAACTATTTCCCTTAAATGCAAACGAAGTTACTAGTGTACAGCAATAAAAAAATGCTCGAAACAACACAATGTTGAAAGCTATACAATATCATGATATCTACCAAAAACTCAATTGTGTTAAAAACTAACAAGTTTCCCATACAAGAAACCATCTACTAATAAAGAAATTATCGTAATAAAAAAGTAAATATATATCGAACTGAATGTTTTCCACATAAAAAGAAATTGTAATTTGAAATACACTCGAAAACATTCCTTTAAAATATTTCGAGCTATTCTTCGTATATTTTCGCCACCACGATTGAAGTACCTTTTATTAAAAAAAAAAAAAATGGTGTAAAAATTGATTAAGATTTTTCCTTGTTTTGTACCTTTTAGTACCGAATGTTGGTTTTGATTATTATCGATACAAGCGCCACCTGTTGCGTATTGTTGGCACAACAATTGTTAGGGTTTTGTCTTTGCTGCCATTTTTAGTACTTGCACAACTTCATTGTAATCACAAACACAGCACAAGTCTGTGCAAAAACCAAGTGCACAATTCATTTCCATCCGCTTCATACGATTGTTTCACAAGCCGTAAATGCGGCAACAAAATTTCCCTTTTACTTTCATTCCCATTGATTCCTAATTTATTACGGAATTAAACCAGCTTTTATATGTTTACAAACTCTTATTATTATAGGATTCGTTTTAGCCAAGTTTCAGAAAACTTTAATACTTGAAATTTATTTATGGCGCAAACAATCCATAATATTATTTCCATCTTGGAGAAATGATACAATTAAAACAAATTAGTAAAGCAAAGCACACTACAAAATATTTTATGAAGTTTGAAAATTAAAAAAAAAAGATGATGGTTTTATATTACTATCGTTCTTTAGTATTTTATTTATTAGAATATATCTGGTATTTTGAGAAACTTGATTTTAATCATATAAAATATAATATGCCAATATTTATTATGTGCAGGTCTTCCAACAATTATAACTTTTTTAATTACTTCCTCTTCAAAAATCAATACAATTAAAAAAAATAATAATAATAAAACACCATGTAAAAAAATTGGCTCTCGCCCATATTTACCGAAATTTAAAAAAAAAAACCGAAACCCATTAAGAGCCGGTCATATTTTTATGTTAAATTATATATTGTACTTAATTTTTTAATTCTCTGTGATCTTAATATTTGTTTTTTTGATTGGAGTTACTTTACTAAACTAAATTTACATGTATGGTGAAGGGTTTATAAAACTCGGCATAGCCGAATATAGCACCCTTACTTGTTTTTAATTAATTTGTAGGGGAGATTGATTGACAAAAACGCCTATGCCATAATTCGCCATATTCAGACTTAAGGACATTGTTGTAACTTTCCGTAACGGCAGGATTTCGTCGGAACGGTAAGTGACTTTGCACTGCAAAACATTCACTTATTATTTTTTTTTATCCAATAAATATTATTAATATTAATATACAATATATGAAGATAATCATCATAAATAAATGAAACGATTAAAGCTTGCGCCTTTGCATTAATTTTCAAGAATTCTTCTCATTCTCTATCCTCTAGTAGTGCTGACATAATTACAGCTTCTAAGCAACCCACAGCGACCAAACACCTTTCGGTCCAAAATTTCGATTAGCAAAATTTTCATCGGAAAACTGTTAAATTACCGTTATCTATTTTGTAGAATAGCGAATAACCTATTATTAAATATAATTTCCAAGAATTTGAAATAATTTCTTCAACTGACAATTAATAAATCATAAAATAAATCCAAGGCGAATCAATACTGGGTTGTCGCAATGACGAATTCAATGATTTTCGCCCAAATCTGAAATGTCAAATTCCCTATATAAAAAATGTATAAATTATTTTAATATGGTGTTTGACATTTAGCGCTTCGGCGAAAATGAACAAATTTGCCATTACGACCACTTAGTATTTATTCGCCTTGAATAAATCTTTTCACTTACTGGGGTGTCAGACGATCAAGTTTTCATTCAAGTTTTAAAATTTCTCTCATTTTTTAACCAATACACTCACACTTTAAAAACTTGCTGAGAGTTTGCTTTCAAGTTTTCGTTCAATTGAGTCTTTCAAATTACATTCAAGAAAACAGCTGATTGAAGTTTTTCCCTCCAAATTTGCATTAAAAATTCTGCTATCAGTGTTTTCTTGACATCTTGCTTAAAAACTTGCTTTACAGATGCGTGCAGCCTACGTCACAGCTTTCAATTTTTGTGAATTTTGACAAGCAGTATGTGTAAATTTCTTGAAACAGAATTGAACAAAAACTTGACCGTGTGACTGCACTGTTATACAAAAAGCAAAGCTAAGTAGTTAAAAGGAATGCAAAGTAAAATTAAGAAAACTGTTTTCTTCTTTTAACAGTTAATGTGTTCTAATAATTCTCATAACTGGCTTGAAGGTTTTTGATAACCTTCGATATAAAAAGCAGATAGAGGTTATATCTAAGTTTGTCATTTCGTTTGTAATTCCTACAATATCCATTTCCGATCCCATAATGTATATAATTCTGTGTCCTTTTGCATAGCAAAGTCGATTGAGCGATTGATGTCCGTCTGTCTGTCCATGTTAGTGTTGAAAGTAAGTTTGCGAGGGACTAGTTCAGCGAGAAAAAATTTAAATACGCCAATCGATCAGATACAGTGTCGAATGAGTAGCTATTGGAAATCAGCAAAATGGGCCCTTGTTCTTCGACGCAGCGGGCAAAACAATGAAGTTACTCCAAACAAACAAAAATATATGTGGGGCTATCGAGAATTAAAACATAAGAAAAAAAACATCAAGTGAAAAAATTGGCGATCGCCCATATTTTTCGATTTACGGTCCTCTTAACTTTTAAAATTTTTTTTAATATCCATATGGGTTTCATTGAAAAGCTTTTGAAGAGATCTTTAAGAAAATTAAATTTTTTTAAATGCTTATCCCATTAAGAGCCGATAGCATTTTATGTAGAATTTTTTATTTTTTTAAATCTCTGTCACCTTAACTTTTGTGTTGTTGATTGATATTACTAGATTTAAATTAGGGATGCAACCGATATCAATACCGATATATCGGCGATTCTTCTGGTTTTCCGATTATCGATATTGGCGATATTTTACTGTCGATAAGCCAATACTTTTTATATTTTTCTTTAGAGTTTTTTGAACAAAATATTAAATTTTCAACTCTTTTTTGCATGAAAACTATGAGAAATAACATATTAAAAGCAGAATATAAAATACAAATGAGTTCTGTAGCACCTCAGCGACTATTTTCCACTTCTGGTCTGCTTCAAACGGATTTGATTAATCGTCTATTTCCGCAAAATTTGAAAACACTTTGTTTTTAAACAAAAATCTTATCAATATCAATTTTTAAAATTAATCTTTTGCAATGTTGTTTTTGTAATTTTAATTTAATTTTAAAATGATCTCAAATTCAATTCGTTCTCTTTTAAATCTTGAATGCCACCGTTCATTTCGTAAAATCATAAAATTGCAGACGTTTTGTAGTTTGAAAATTTAAATTTTAGAAACTGAAATGTATTGAAAATTTTTTGATTTGAATGACACATTAATAAACACTGATATTTTAAATAATAAAAGAATTACTCTACTTGAGTTTTGTTAATTTTTACATAAGATCAATTTCAATATGCATATCGGTAGCGGAATCGGTATCGGCGATTTTTATTTTTGAGTATCGGTATCGTTACATCCCTAATTCAAATACATCATGAAGGGTATATAAGATTTGGCACAGCCGAATATAGCACTTCTACTTGTTTTTATCTTAATTTACTAGAAGTTTTGAAATAAATTCAGCTGAAACAATCAAACCTTTTCGCGATATTTTAGTTTAGAAAATCTACTTTAGTGTCAAGTTGAATATTTTCGCGTTTAATTTGAAGGAAAACTAACATATTAAGCTAAAGTTCTTTATAACATTAGAATGTTCCCGAAAATGAAGTTTTTATTCACTGCATGTTAAAATGACCGATCAGTTTTACATGTGATCATGTCAATCATGTCTTTGTGTCACAGCGAATAAATTATTATCCTCAAAGTCTTCGAAAAATAGTCACTTATCTGATATTCTACTGTTGAATTTGAGTTTTCACTCTGCTTTTTATGGCTCTTTGATTTGTTTGCAACTCAATAAAACTTGAAATCTGTTCATTTTTTTTTTTTTTTTTTTGAACGTGCATCTATTAGTTTTGCTTTACGTTGCACAAGGAAAACTAACCGAAACTTGAAAAACAAAACAAAATATTGAAAAAAAATAAATAAAATGAGAAAAATTACAATTACCAAGATTAAATAATTAATTATGTTTTGCCGTTTACTTTTTGATTCCAATTTTTAAGTCCTTCTCATAGAGTGAAAAAGTACGTCTCTGGTTTTTATTACTACAAAAAATGACAATTTTTTCTAGCTTTTCTTTGTCCAATTTTTGATGTGATTTTATTGTATTAGATGTATTTTCAAATGTTTTGTTGCTCTGTTTGTGTGTGTGTGTATGTGTTTATTTGTTTGTTTATTAAAACATTTGATGGAGCCGCATATGGAAAGAAGAAAATAAAAAAAATAAACATCAAATTGTATCTCCCGTTCCAAACACATTGGATGTTTGCCGTTTGTTCATTTGCTTCGTGTTTTATCTGGCTCCACTTGAGCTCAACGAATTACTGGAATTGAATGGAATACAATCTGTTAAAATACGTACACTTAAGTACGTATAAAACAGTGTACTTTTACACTCACAAATTACGGAACTACATTTTCATATACAATAACTGCTATTGTATAGGGTGATTTTTGTTGTAGTTTGATTTTAATATTTAGAAAAAAAAAGCAGAAAAACATTTTAAAAATAATTTTGTGTACTCAGATACTGACTGTAACAATGTCGATTGCTACTGTAGAAAGAACTTTCAGGTAGGCGGTTGCCAGTACCCGCACAAAGCAGATGATGGCATAATGTTACCGTAATATGACCGGTGTAGAACTGCAGATCTGCTGAGCTGACTGGACACTGCACAGTTGGTGTTATTGCTAAGAGGTTGAGTGTTTAAATTAACATCTTTGTAGAATTTGCTAGGACGAAGAGGAGGAAAAGATTATGAGCACTCCTCCACCTTTGTCCAGCCCCTCCACAAATTTTTATTTTTTTTTTTCGGCGGCACGAGGTTGCAGAGCCTTGTAAACCTTTCGAGTTTCTACGTCACTTGCTTATCTGGCTTCGAAATGATTAGGCTACTCTACTCTCCCACCTTCGAGCATCACAAAACCACTTGTAAATTATATGAATTTCTGTTTCAAAGAAAATTATGTTTTTACCGCTATATTAGATGCAGTTCTTAGCTATAACATTCCAGTTCATTAAACTCCATTTTTCTAAAGAGCCGGCAATGACAGGAGAAACTTTTTACTTCTTGCTACTCATACCGAGAAGTATGAAGGTTTTTGATTCGTGTTCTAACGAACTACACTGGTACGACGTAATATATTTACTAAAACGAAAAAATTAAAAAAAAACTCTTTACTGAAAATTCCAACACTAAAAATAACACCCTATATATTTCAATTCCTATTTAACTATTATCATTACCGCTCCCCTCAACCTGTAGTTTAACTCAAGCACGTAACCATTGAATAACGTAAGTAGCCGCCTAAGTGTAGCATAGTTTTTGGGGGGCTGACTTGGTTTCGTGATAATTCTGCTTCAGTATTTTTTTTTTTTTTTTGCTTTACTAAGTAGCTTTTTGTGTTTGAATGTCTGTTCGCATTATCTGCTACGGCCGACTTTTTGCCATCTCTAAACCACTGAGTTTTTAGTAGAATCGATCTTGTCGTGTCGTTCATATGAAAGCGGATGAAATTATTAAAAGCAGCGTAAGCGTAGTTGTGTCAAATTTTCATCTGTTCTCTTTTCTTTTTTTTTTTGGTGTTTGAATCGTTTCAAATATTTTCATGCGGGGTTTTTTTATTTTGGCATCTAATTTTTACTTTTTTATATGTTGTATCCGAGTTTTCTGCAATTCTCTTTAACGTTATTCGTTTAATGAGTGCTAAACGAAACGAATATAAAAACAAATAAATGACAAAAAATATGCGATGCCGAGTGCAAGAAATGAAAAAGTTTGTTTTGATTTCAAAGTAAAATTCTAGTGCTAAGAAACAAAAAAAAAATATTTATATTTAAAATTCATGGAATAAAAATAAAGTCAACATTTGCATCAATAAGAAATTGAATTTGTCGTTCGTTCGTTAGCTCGGTTCAAGCAAATCTAAATATAATAAAAAAATATAAACGCATAACTTTACATATCAATAAATAAACAAGTGTTCTTCTTCCTCTTTTCATATGCATTAGATTCTTTTTATTTTTATTTATTTTTTTTTTTACTTTGTGCGAACTTGCACACATGGTGTTTATTGGTTTTTATTTATTTAAGTTTTATTTTTAACTTTAAATGTGCCCCATGGACTGAGTGACTTAAAATAGAAATAAATAAAAAAATGATGGCATGATTTCATTGCTAAAATATATTTTAGTCAAGAATTATACATATAAATATCTTAGGTTATTTTCTTATTTTTTTATTAATAAAATTAAAACCTAAAATATTTTTATTACAAGAAAACTACTATTTTTTTAAACAAAAAAAAAAATTAAACGGCCATGAAAAATTTTGTCCAAAAAATTTTTATACTTGAAACCAAAACTATTTGCTTAAATTTAGAACGACTAATATTTTTTTAATCTAAAATAATAAATTTTTAAATGGGGCAGGATAATTTTGGCATAGAACTCTTTGTTTTTGGGCTGCTTTAATTAAGGATTCATCTTTTTCTAATCCGACTAAGAACAACAATAACTCTTCTAAATCTCGGCTTCTTCTTAAACGAAAGGAAATATAAAATTCTTGCTAATATGCCAGTTTCAAAAATACCAGACAGCATCTGTTATTATTTATTAAATCCTATTTTGTACCGTTTTAAAGCTGAGACAGTTCCCCGTATTATTTAAAGAAACAAATTTTTAAAATTAGATTTGTGTTTTCAATTATAGAACATCTTAAATCATCGCTTTATAATTAAATAAGCGTGGCAACCTTGTGCCATAAATAAAAATATTAAATTATTTTGTTAAAAAGTTCTCTAAGAGGACATAAAAAATAAAACAAAATTACTAGACTGACCCTAAACCTAACTAAATTGTCGTTGCTTTTCCACAATAATGATTATATTTGTGGCAGCCATCCTCAGTATTTAACATGAGATCAGAATCGAATCCTATTGTAAAGCATTAACGTTGCGCTATTTGGCTGTACTTGCCACATTAAGTGACAGTCGAGTCGTTTGACTCCCAAAATTGGGATATTATTTTTATGTATATTATTCGAACAGGAGGTCATGATGCTTTAAACATCGTTAAGATTTTATTGTAGAATATATGGTCCTGTAAATACCAAAAGGCTTCTTAAGAACTTTGTTTACATAAATAAAAAAGTTCATTTGGAAATTACTATGTGGCGATCCAAAAGTATGCAATACATAAGATGATTCGCAGATCACAACTTTAAAGTATTTTCAGCTCTAAATATCTGAGGGCACTTCAAAAATATATTTTCTTTATGTGTAATCGCTCAAAGAGTTTTTTCATCCTTTTTTAAAAGTCCTTCACTAAAGTTTTGCTCAATAATATAACGTTTTCTTATGTATTTGAATTTATAACTCTACGTACTTCCTTTCTTGCCTAAAATCGGATTCTACTTATTTGCAGTTTCATAATCTGTGACACACAGTCGAAAAAACAATATTTTAGTCGCGTAATATTAACATTGTTAATCCTCTTATCAGGACAGTTGGGCATTGAATTTAAATATTAGTATATCCTTGACACGTCATCTCCTATCATTTTTATGCGCCTGCAAAGTCAACCTGCTAATGAGCCGATTCACACTGAATTAATTATGCTAGAATAATGTGGCAGCTTGTAGGCACTTTCGGTTAAGAGAGTCGTTTTTGGAGGGCACAGTTTTTGAACCAGCTTCAACCCCGCATTAGCAAAACAAAACCAAAGCCTGATTTGTTGAGCTAAAAGTTAATTCTTCGCATGACTTTTGATGCACTTACATTCCAATGTTGTGTTACCTTCAGACTTTCACTCTCTTATTTCAGTCGAAGATACCTTAGCAGCAAGGCTCATGATCGATTGCAAGATTATCAATCTTATATTTATCTCTCACTTTCAAGAACTGTTTGGAAAGAATTCCAACATAAAAATAATAATTGTACTACAATTACTGATAAATAATTTTTTCAATTTTATTTAAGGATGTGTGGACTCTAGCGATTTAACAACATTTGTTTCGCTACATGAATGTGATTTCTCAAATAAAAGATAAATAAATTTTATTTATGTTCCAGTTACCCGCTTTTTTCAATTTTTTACTGATGCCTTGGCCAAAAAAATAAAGAAAACTTTTTCCTCAAATTCATATCAAATCCGGACAATTTGTTATATTCGCCACATGAATCGTAAAACGCTTACTCCTTGACCCACTTTCTTCATCTACTATACCCTTTTTAATGCTTTTTGGTTTTACAAACCTAAGCCCTGTTCATCCTCTAGCATTCTACAATGGATGTTGCATTAAATGTAACTAAAATGTGAAAAAATGTCTTGGTCCCGTGTTTAAACAACGCCAAATATTATCTCTAACTAGTCGTACTATAGCGTTTATAAACGGGCGTGAGTAATTATCATACCTATTATGTGGCATAATTATGACTAAATATTTTTGGAAAATATTTTTTAACTCACCTTAACCCTCATCAACACTCTCCGTTTTCCTGTCTACATTGTGATACAACTTACGATGAATAACACTAATCACATTTGTTTAAGTCTCTATGTTTACACATTTAAAATACCTTTCTGGTTTTATCAAGAGATGCTTTTTGAATTAGTAATAATTCACTGTTTGTTATCGTTAATATAATAAATGATCTATTAGGAAAAATTAAAAAAAAAAAATAGGAATGGCTGCTGTAGTCACGGTAGTAAGCAAGTTGACTACAAATTAGGTTGGCCAGGGTTCAGCCCCTGCGGCAACCAAAAAATTAAAATATGTTTTTTTTCCATTTAATGGAATAAATACAGATTCAGAATTTAACAATACAGCACTCCGGCTCATTCGTCGGTACTTCTACATAGCACATTCGCCGGAGCAGTAAAATAATTAATAAAATGGCTGTGCTTTCACCACCTGTTCTTTTCTCTCCTCTATCCCTTTGAAGCAAAAATTGGCCATTATCTTTTAATATATTTTTTATTTTGTATTTATTAATACTTACTTATGCTTTCTTATGTATCGTGATTATATATAATACCAGGCCGTTAACTTTTTCTAAAAAATATTAAATTTTTGAAACTTATAATTTAAAAAAAAATTTAATCCCGATAATGGATTGTTTAAAAATATTATTTTCTTTAAAAAAATTTCTAGAAAAGAGTCCAGTACGTCTAACTACAAAAAAAAGTTTTATTCTGATTAGTTGCATCTGTTTTAAACCGACTTCAAAAAAAGAAGCAGGTTATCAGTTCGACTGAATGCTTCTTTTTTATGTTTCTGCCTGCAGAACTTAATTATTTCTGAACCGATTTTAAATATTTTTTGTAATTTGATAGACTATGCTTACTGATTGATCCCGCTTTAAAAAAGGTTTATAATCTTAAAAACTAAAGGGTGTCCCCATACAACATTTTTTAAGTGTATTATGAACCGTAAAGCGCACTTCTTTATAATTTAAAAAAATACGTATTACTATAGCTCTGAGTAGCACAAAGTTATACAAAAATAAATCTAAAAATTAAAGGGTGTCCCCATAGGTCACGTAAATTGACTATTATACGCCTATCTTTTAAACCGTTTTAGAAAAACGCTTGAAAATTTGACAGGATGTTGATTATTTTAACCGTTATAATAACTAGTATAAACATTCAAGATTTTAAACTAAAGAGTGTCCTAACCGTTAATGTAATTTGATATATGTAGCCATACTTTCAAACTGTTATAGCCAGATAGTTGAAATTTACCATAATCTTTGTTGCTAAGTCCGCTACAATAGCAAGTATAAAATTTAAGTTTGAAGATAAAAGGGTGTTCCCATAATTGATGTAATTTGACTTATATGGCCTTATCGTTAAATCCGTTGTATACAAACACTTGAAAATTAAACAGAATGTCCCCTACTTTGTCTGGTATCTTAAGAAGTATAAATATTTAAAATTAAAAGTTAAAGGGTGTTACAATAGTTGATGTAATTTTAAGTATATGACAAAACTGTTGAACAGCTGAAGACAATCAGGTAATATTTACAAAGAAAATGTTTTGCTAAATCCACTACATCAGCAAGTGTAAACTTTAGATTTGGAAATAAAAGAGTGCTTCTATAGTTGATGTTATTTGATGTATGTGGCCATACTTTTGAACCGTTACAGGCAGAGGGTTGAAATTTACAAAGAACCTGTATTGCTATGTCTGCTAAAACATTTGGCTTAAGATTTAGCTTTGGAAATTAAAGGGTATTCCAATAGTTTATGTAATACGATGTATTAAGCAAAACTCTTGAACCGTTATAGACAGACAGTTAATATCTGCTTTGAAATCGTTTTTTTTCGCAAGAATTATATAAAACTAAACGATAATCGGTTTTAAAAATATTTAAAATGTTTAAAGATTTCAATTTATTATTTTTGTTTGAAAATTAGTTTTGGAACAATTGTAGCATTATAACTGAATTAATAATTATTCTTTAAGTTACATTTTGAAAGATTTATCACTTTAATTTGTAGTTTGAATCATCAACTACATTCTGCACTGTAAATCAACTAAAGTAAAAATTATGGAAAAAAATAGACAGGTACCGTTTAAACTGTATGATAATCTATTCTTTGTTATTTTTTTAAGTGAAAGCAACCTGTAACCGATCATTGTAAATTACTTTATTTAACAAAAACATCAAAATGTGAAATATTTTTTATTTATTTATTTATTTATTTATTTTTATCATACAATGAAATTCGATGTTGTCTTCTTGTTACCCATTTTTTATTCTTGTTAAATGTTGCAATGTATTTACTCAACAAAATTTATCTATTTGTAATAACATTATTACTTACATACATAACTATTCTAAATCGTGCAATAGTTCTTCAAAAAAACAAGCCAAAAGCAATAACCGCTTTAAAAAAAATGTTTTTAGTTGTTTTACACTAAAAAAAAAATGTAGAAAATTGAATCATTTAAAAATTTCGTTTATTTCACAATGTTCTTTGTCTGAAATAATAACCTGGAGATGATAACCTGTTGTCATTTGTTAAATAACAAAAGATAATAAAATACGAATAAGAAAATATTATTTCAAAGCCTCCCTGAAGTCTAGCTGAAGAGCAACATTGTCATTGTTCTGAACATCACAAAACAATTGTTGATAAAGCTTTTTTTGTAAATAAATACTGTTTTTTGAATAATATTTAAAAACAATAACAAAACAATACGCAATATTTTTTATATTTGTTATTTATATTTAACAATTATTATTTTCTATTTTAACAACCTACAAATGAATTGTAAAATAAACCGGTTACTTTATCATAATTTTTTTGAAGTTTTTTATAAAAATTTGCTGCAAATTTAATGCAACCTGCTACTTTAAAATAATAAAATTAGTTATTATTTTGCTTTTTACTAAAATGAAATGTTAAAATATTTTTTATACTGTTACTTTCATTGACCTCATTTGACGCTTCGATTAGACAGGTGCTATTCAGTACCTCTAAAGTGAGAAATATCTCATATGAAAATAATGTAGTTAATCCTTTACACAGGGTAACCAAGATTTAGTATTATTCTTTATAATAAAAAGTTCGCTAATAACTGTAGCTCATCCTGTGTAAAACCATTTGACGAAAATATTTTCATGTGAAAAATATTTCACTTAAATGTCAGAAAGGAAACACAGATCTCAGCCAAACAGCTGCTATCTAAGAAATCATATGTGCTGCAGCTGTTTATCCTAGAGCTTCAAAATGCAGTTATTTTTATTCGAAAATCCAGATCTTCTCACTTTAAATTAATTTATTTATATTGTAGTTGAATAAAAATTTTTAAAAACTTACGTTCTTTTAAACAACTGTCCTAAATTAATTATTAATATTTTTTTGCTGATGATTAAATCATATAAGAATTCCACATGATCTATTTTTTTGAATCCAATTCATATGCACAACCAACAACAGATAAGAAAACAATTTCAATAAAACAGATGTGAATATAATAAATTTAATTTAGTTCCCGTGACACTTTACACGAACCAGGGAAAAATGTATTTGAAAGTATGAAATTATTGATAAAGATAACAAAAAATTTTTATTGCTTCAAGCAAATTTTTGTTAAAAAAATATTACCGAAACAGATGAGTAGAATAATTTAGATGAATTCTTATAGCATAATTTCAAAATGAGAACAAAACAATATTTAAGATGAGCAAATATTCCAAGACATTGACGTATTATTATCTAATTATTTGTGGAGTGTCTTCCTTTAAATTATAACAAAAGCAATAATGTAATAAATTATAATTTATAGTTCTTGTTTAAATATATTTTAGTTTCGATATAAAAAGAGAAATTTTAAGTTTTAAAAAAGACATCGGCATTTATGGCTGCTGAAGGATAAACATAATTTGTCGAACTTCATTCACAATTTTCGAAACTGAATACTCAGCCTTTTATTTACTTTTAACCGACTGCAAAAAAGAAGGATGTTATCAATTCGACTAAATGTCGCTTTTGTGCCTTCATAAATTAGTCATTTCTGAATCGATTTTGAAATTTTTTTTACATTAAAAATGATGCTCACAAACTGGTTTATTATCTTGAATATTAAAGGGTGTCTCCATACAACATACATGTTTTTTACGTGTATTATGAACCCTAAAGGGCACAACTTTAAAATTAAAAAAAAAAACTTGTTATTACTATGGCTTTTAATGGCAAAAATTATAACAAAAATAAACCTTAAAATTAAAGGGTGTCTCCATAGGTGACGTTTCTCCATAATTGACCTATATAGGCTTATTTTTTGAACCGTCATAGACAAACGCTTGCAAATTTGACAAAATTTCGATTTGTATGAGTGTTATAATAACAAGTTATAATGTTTTAAATTATAAATTAAAGGGTGCCCCAATAGTTTATTTAATTTCATGTATATGACCATACTTTTAAACAATTAAGTTACAAGGAACCTGTATTGCTGAGTTCGCCATAACAGCAAGTATAAAATTTGCATTTTAAAATTAAAGGGTGTCCCAATAATTAATGTAATATTATGTATTGAACAAACTTCTGAACCGTCTTAGACATACAGCTTAACTTTACTAGGATAATGTATTGTTAAGTCAGATATAACAACAAGTTCACAATTTGAATTTAAAAATTAAAGGGTGTTCCTATAGTTGACCTATATGGCCGTATCTTTTAAATCGTTTTATACAAACTCTTAAAAATTAAACAGAACATCCAATAGCTTGTTTGGTATAATAAGAATTATAAAATTTTAATTATAGATTAAAGGGTGTTATAATAGTTGATTTAATTATATTTATATGGCCATACTGTTGAACTGTTAAGTCTACTACAACAGCGAGTATAAAATTTTAATTTGAAAATTAAAGGGTGTGCCATAATCCATAATCATATAAATTAAAGGGTGTCTCCATACAACATACATGTTTTTTACATGTTTTATGAACCGTAAAGGGCACCACTTTAAAATTAAAAAAAATTTGTTATCACTATGGCTCCCAATGGTAAAAATCTCTATTTATTTACCCAACATGTCACCTAAATGTTGCCATAGTTATCTAAATAAAAGTATAACAGAAACAAGTAAAAAATTGCCAGATTATCAATGTTTTAAAGGTTTTAGACGTTTTAACTAGACTATAAAAAATGCTGCTGTGGGTGCTATGGCACTATTCAACTAAAGATGAAACAGATTAATGATAGCAATTTTGTGCTTAAAAGTGTTTGAAATAATATTTACGTTACAAGCAAATCGATATTGTAAAATTGAAAAACTGCAAGGTTATTCAAATTGTACATAAATGATGTTCCCTGATTTAAGACTCCGTATCATCTTTCGTGGAATATAAAGTGAGTTTTTCATCAAGCCATTAAGTTGAATAGTGCTTTTCTATGCCAGTGTTCAAGCTTGATTTTTTCCTACTGTGCAGTAAAGTAAGCTGATGGAAATCTCTCAATACTTGTAATGAATAGTAGTTGTTACGCTACTTTCGTTGAAAACTTACCTCCGTTCCACCTTAACTGCTATTCTGATTGTAAAAATCATTCATTTTTTATTATTTATTTTTTATTACTAAAAGTTTTCAGTTTCTTTAAGAAAGATGAAAACACATTTATATTTATGGCTTTTTTACTTATTTGCTTGAAGCACTAATAAAATAAAATTGAAAATATGCATATGCAAAGAAGCAAAAAGAACACAATTATATGCTAAAAATAATAAAATAGAATATTTTTCTATTTTAGTTTTAACAAAAAAATTTAAATCAGTGAATCGAAATTTTGAACATATTTTTTTTTTATGTTATGACTACGAGAACAAATACTCAAAAGGTGCAAATAAAAATGACACGGTTCTAAAAATCAAAAGCTGTTTAATAAAATCATTGCCTAACATTTTTTCTGTTATAACAAAAATAAAAAATAAAAAAAAACAAAAATTTTTTTTTACAATTTTATTGGGCAATTAAACAAAATCACGCTTTCTGAAATCATTTTAAATCTTTTTGCTGCCTTTTAATTCTATAAAGAAAAATGTAAACAATTTATTTTTGGTTTTTGTTGTGTTTGTATTAGAAACCATTTATAATTTCATTCCATTGCCACAATTTTAAACATTAAAAACAACAATAAAACTATTTTTTTTATGCTGATCAAACATTTTTATTATTGCAAATATTTTTGAAATATAAAAACAGTCAAGTTGAATATTAGAGTATACAAACACATACAATTTAAGAAAAATTACAAAATAAATATGGCATTTCATATGATTAAATCAGCACTGGATGGCACCGTTCATCATCATTTACCAGGCAATCAGCACGGCAATAGTAATGGCGGTGTTGTTCTAATTAAATGTAAGTAAATGCAAATTTAATAATAAAATAAGTCCAAGACTATAATATATTTGTATTTAAATAAATAGCTAGTGCTATAGCTTTAAAGTGATATTTAAACATTAACAAAGCTATTGGTTACAGCTAGTTAACGATAATCAGTAAAATGTATCTTTAGAGTCATCGAGTATTTTGAGCATAATTTACAGCATTTCTTTAAATGTTTTTTTTTCCAAGTCATAGGTTAATAAGAGGGGAAGTAATATTTATATCTTGATGAATTAATAGTTCAAAGACTTCATAAAAAAATAGCTAATTTGTTAGTCATGACCAGAGCAATATTAGCAACCAAAACTATATTTTAAGCTGAGACTTAAAATAGTTTGGCTATTTTAAGAATCAAATCTATATTTAAAGCAAAAACTCTATCAACATTTGTATTTAATATAATGTGTTTAATGTATATAAAACTAAAGCTTAATTTTAAACAAGAATTAATTTAGTGAAAATTCTAAACAGAAGAATTACAGTTTCCAAGCCTAGACTATATTTCAAAGCAGGCAGCATATTTTTTGCTAAGGCGACATTAAAAGCCGAAACCATATTTCAATTCAAAAGTGATAATAAAAAATTTTATCTCTTTTAATCTGTGTACTCCAATTAAAATCCTTCATAGAAATATTATTAATAGTTTTATATAATTTGGATTGTATCCATAGCTTTCGCGATAATCATGATCATAGTGATATCAAAATTCGAAATTTTATTCGTGGCACAAACTATGCTCACTGCCATATTATATTTATTTATTTTTATTTATTTATTTATTAAATAATAATTACAAAATAAATTGTTGCAAGTGATCTAGTCAAACAAAAAAAAAAAAAAAAAAAAAAAAAAAAAAAAACAAAAAAAAAACAGTACTAGCTGCTTTGGACTTTGATTTTTTATAAGAGAAGCTTATATTTTATCACTGAAAATAATATTTACAATAAATTTAAAAAATAACTTAATACTAATATCACCATTAATTTTCAAGAGATCAGAAGAGGTTTGTAATCCAAACATTGTTGCTCTGCAGGTGCCGTAAACGAGATATTCGTCAAGAATATGTGGAGAATTTAGGGAAGTATGCAAAATGAGCAGATCGGGGCAAGTTCTTTTACTAGAAAATGTCTGAGAGAAAATCTTCAATATTAAATTCAAAGACGAAATATTTTAGCTACTTCTCTTCTAGAACAATATGTTTGAAACATTGGCTTTTCCACTTTTGGATTCATATTTTTATAATGGTGGTTGTAGGTTAACCATTTCTGTATTTTAAACGAGTATAAATGACTAGAAAAAGCATTTAGTATATCTTGCGGTTTCCAGGTTGGAAACAACAGCAAAGGTCCACGTCCAGCTGAGAAGGAACCAACATTATTTTGATGTGTCCAGCGCGTTGTATGCAGATGTTTCTTATTTATTTATTATACCAATCGTAATACATGTTTCGAAAAAAGTTATCTATTGTCGACCAGGAAATTTTTGTTGTGAAAAAAAAAAAAAAAAAAAAAAAACTTTTTTTAAAAATGTTAATGTAATTTGCAGGGACTCTATTCACAACCAATATTTCAAAGTTATTTTAATTTTTTAATGAATATGCCGAAATTTAAATTGGGACATAAGTCCTCCAGTTTTTAAAAAACTAATTTTTTTTAGTATTATATTTTCGATTCCGGAAGGTAAAAAATAAACTGTTTGTATCTCACCGGGGTTTTTAAAAACTATAACGTGGAATGGAACAATTTTTTTTAACGTAAAATTTTGAAACCGTAGTCCATTCAAAAGCGAAAATGTCGAAATATATAAAATTATATATAAAAACTTTAATTATGTATAACTAGAAAAATATGCGTTTCCTTAAAGTTTTCATTTTCCTTTTCTTTTAAAAATTGCATTTCATTATTAGTATTATTTGTAATTTTATGCGATTTTTCCCGAAACTTGGGCTGTTGTTTGCCTGTGTTTTTTCTTACAAATATTTTGTAAGAACATATATTTTTTTGCCTAAAAATGAGTCAAATATTTGCCGTCGAGCGGTCACAGTATGTTAACATTAGAAGCATTTTTGTTTGCTGGAAAATAATTTTATTTGCCCAAAATCAGCTGTGGTGTTGTTTGCTCCTAATAAATATTTTGTGGTCAGACTACGGCAGGCAAATATTTGATGATTTTGGGCAAATGTTTGTCAAGTGTGACCGTACCTTTAATAACTCACGAACGGCCAAACTAAATTCTATTGTTCGTATGGTCGACGCGTTCGTAAGTTATAACTTTTCCTGACAACATGTGATTTTGTACATATAAAAAAAACAACAACTAATAAATGAGAACCTATGAGCATATGCGGTAGGTATACTCTGTGCTGACTTCATAAACATGGTTAATACATGTTGTAGCGCATACACGCATATTCGGGTAACTGTAAAGGGAAGGGTCTTCAAATTTCGTATAAGTAACTTCCATGTTTGTATCCAAAATTAAATAAAAAAATGGCTAAATTAGAAGAAGGGTCATGGATGACTATTCCCATTGGAGTAGCGAAGCGTCCCGTAGCTAAACCATTTTTCATTGAAATTGAGAAAATTCCAAATAAAAATGAAAATTTTAATTTGAAATTCAGAAAATACCAAATGAAAATGAAAACTTCAATTTAAAATTAAGATAAATCCAAATGAAATTGAAAATCCAGAGTACCAAAAAAAAAAATTTGGAATTTCAAAAAACGTCAAAAGAATTGCTAAAATTTCTCCAAATTTAAAAATTCTAATAAATTATTATTGTTGGGTTGAAATTCATTTAAATCGATTCCCTAATATAATCTCAAATGATATTTCATCAAAATATAACAAACACACAAAAAAATAAATTCTTTTAAAATTGAAAAAACAGAAAAAGTGTTCACATATACATATGTACAAACATCCAAGTACATATATACATTAAAAAAGTTGAAATTATTTTAAAAGAAAAAGCGATTCATTAAATTAATTTTAAAACCATTCAAAGATTTAACGTCGCATAATTTTAAGCCAAATGATGAGCAATAAACTTCACTTGAAATTTTTTGTTTGTTTTTAAATTGTCGGCAGTTTTTAGTTTAGCAATGTTTGATAAACCAACACTTTAATGTTGAAACGATTATATTTTAAATATATTTTTAAACATTTAATTCTTAGTTATTGGTGGCTCACAGTTGGTTTTAAAACATAAAATTAATTCTATAAAAGCTTTTTATTTCGAATCTTTTTAACGATAATCGCAAAGAATTTGACAAGGCTTCAGTGACGGTACCGGAAAGATAGAAACACTTTCATAATAGCAGATAAACAAATTGTTTTAGTGCTCCTTTTATTTTTTATTTTTTTATCATTTATTTTTCTCTTAATAGATGAAAGTAATCTTTAGCCATTAACTGATAGAACTTTATTGCAAAGGCTGTGCTATTCTCTACCTAAAAGAATTTTTACATACAAAACGTAACAGAGCATAATATAACAGGGATGGCGCTACGAATTTTCAAATTGTATCTACTTTGGTACTTTTAAAAGATCTTTTTCTGCGAATGTATGTATAAAGCACAAGAAGTGTAAAAATATTTATGTAGCAAAATTTTATAGAATTGATTATTATAAAAATATTTCGTTGCAAGTTCTCGAGTTACTACGTACAAAGCATAAAATAAATAATTCTTAATATAAAGTTTTATAACAAATACAGATTTCTTATTCGACTTAAATTCCAATAAATATTAATATCTCACGATTTATAAGAACAGCCAAAAAATAAAAAACTTTGGGTTGGCTTTAACGGGTTTACCTAAGAAGTGTAAAAAGAGAAGATATTGTGGAAAACATTCTATAATAAATTTACAGAAGTGTGAACAGCATTAAGTTTTTTAGTTTGAGTTTAAGAATTATCTTAGTTGTCATGGACAATGTAAAATTATAAAAATTTGAAAATTGCACTTTTTCTCATTCGAATTGTGCCAAAACAAAATTACAAATATTTCGAATTTACCATACCTGCAGCCACTGTCGTAGCTAAAAATATTATATTTTCATTTTCATTTTTCAAACAGCTTTATTGTCTTATTCGTTTTTTAATTTTATCTCTTTTCTAATGGCCATAAATATGAAAATAAACATCTCGGTAATGCAGTGCTATTTCAATACTTATCCAAATAATTTATTGACTTTTTCAGGCGGTTAATTTTTTATTTTAAAAATCTATTAAATTTTTTGTTTTTAGTTTGGTTTTTTTCACTGATAAAAAAAAATATAGTGTGAGAATAATTAAATAATTTATTGGTCAACGGATGTTTACGTTCTAATAAATAAAACAGTTGCAAAAATTAAATTCAACACATCAACACATCAAAAAATTTTTTTAATAAGAAAAAATCTCATAAAAGCAAAATGTCAAAAGAAAATTAAATTTAAACAAAAATGAAAAGGTTTCTTTCTGTCTACTTTATAATTGTGAACATGCTGTCTCTTTAAGCATCAGGTACCTCGTCACTTTTACTATTAGATGTTTATATTTAACTTGGCATGCCCGCGGTATGCTTGTGAAAAAGTAGACGCCATCACTTACTTTTTGTAGCTTTTCATATAGAGAAAATTTTTTTGTATGGTGACTTCTCATTTCTCCTTCTCTCGGTATCATCCAGGTCAATTTAGACCTCCAGAATTTTACTTGAAAACACACTTTGTTCTAAGAATGACCTTAATAATATTTTAAGAGCTTACATGTTGAACTTCTGCATATCACACAGTCATTCCCGTTTAGCAGTCTAGATTTTTCGCGTTCGCTTGCACTGAAACGACTAGAAATATAACCATTTTTGAGTTCGAAAATTGTTTGTAAAATATTTTGTTAATGTCCTTTCCCAATGACTGTTAAAAAGATTAGATAGCAAAAGCTTTGACAATGAGCAAATTTTAACTGGCAATATAATTTTTAAACTGGCCTCGTATATTGCTTAAATCTATTCATAGTAATATAATATAATAATATTTATTCCAAGAGCTGTATCTATTGAATATGATGGTAATAGCAATTAAATTATTAAAATATAAAATATGATTGACCTGTTTATTAAACTTGTTTCTTTTTTCTTTTCAGGTAAGCAAAATGATAAACTCTTTCATGTTAAAATCTAATTTCGAATATTAACTGTAAGTAAATAAACCATTATTTTCTTCTCAATTGTATTTTTTACGTTAAAATTTATTTAGTTTAACCTCAGATTTAAAAGGCCTTTTAATATCGCTATTGTATTAAAATCTATTCAGTTGAAATTAGGGATGCCAAACAGGAAATTCCGAAATCTCAGGATTTTTTGTGATAGATAAATCCTGAAGTTGGCATTTATGAAAACGTGACTCCTTCAAATATGCCACAAACTTTTTAATTAAGGGCAACACTTAAATTGAAACAAATTATCCAGTCCAATTTGATAAATGTTTTTATTCATTTTTTTTATTTTCTAAAATATCCCCAATTTGTTGAAAAGGTAAAATTATGTAAAATTTGAATAAATAAAAATGAATTAAAAATTATGTAATTTTATCATTTAACTGGCAGCAAAGAAAAAAAATTAAGTAGTCCGATTTTAAAACGAAAAATACAACAAAAAGTCGTTAAATCTCCTTTTTTCGGATTGTTTTTTTTTTTAATTATCATTCCATTCTTTTTTTCAATTTTTAGGATTCCGTAAACAAAGTGTATGCACTTTAACCGTTTTCGCCACAATGACCGTTCGTCTCTCATAGTTGTCTTGGAATTACTATAGCTACAAATACTAAAAATTAAAGAGTTTTCCGAAAGTTATTTATATTTAAAAGCATATTGTTATTCTTTTACCTGTTATAGGATGACCTGTAAAATTTGCCAGTGCATGTGTAGTTTTACAGCAACAAAAAAGGCTTCAAATTAAAGGGTATCACAATGGTATTGTGATTTTCACTTATGTGGACTTGTTTTTGAATCGCAGTAGGTAGACACTTAGAATAAAAATAAGTGTGAACTTTATATCTTAAAATTAAATGGTGTTTTCATAGAGACCGTAATAATGACGCATATAGCGTAGAGTACGTAGTGCTAAAAGAATAGCTGCAGGACTTAAAATGAAACGAAGGGTATCCCGATAGCGACTTTGTTTTAACATGTACGGTTCTTAGTTTTTGAATAGTAACAGGATAAGACTAAAATTTTTACAGATAATGAAATGCTTGTGCACTGTGAATGCAAGTAAAATAAACTAAAAGGAGGTCCCAAGAGTTACCTTATTTTTACAGGGCCTTACTGTCAATTTGCCAAAAGTATGTACTACAACGTCGGTTGTAACAATTTGGAAAAATAAAATTTAAACTTAAAGACATTTTTAATCTTTTTCGTTTATAATAAAAAACGTTGGAAAACCGTGTTAGAAATAAATAAAAAAAAAATACAAAATTGGTAGGAGATATTTTATATGGGATGATGTAAAGAAAACAAAGCTGTTGGAATAATTTTTCATTAGAAAAAATAATAGCCCGATCCGATTTTTTTTGCAAGTGAAGACGTGTCAACCTGTGACCGACGATTTAGTTTTTTTCATATTTTGTAAGTCTCTGTCACCCCAATGTTTGTCTTTTTGATTTACATAAATGGTAAAGGGTATATAAGGTTCGTTATAGCCGAATATGGCACTTTTACTTGTTTTTCGTTATAATAAATTTGTTTTAATTAACCGCCCTATTTAAGCTCCCTGCTTTTAAATTTATTTGTAGCTGTGTTTCACTGTTCTACTATTACCGCAAAGGAATGTAGGATAAATAAAAAAAAAAAATAGAAAAATAAATTTTTTGGAAATTTAAAACCTTGCGGCCGTTACCTGCCCCCAAAAGAAACCCATTTAATTATTTTACTACTTGCCGCTAAAGAGCGAACAACTGTAATACATTTTAAATTATACGTATAAATTTCTTCCTGCAATTTTGCTAATATTTCAATATTTATTTTGTTTTCGTTTTTTCTAAATGTTTCATGCAAAATGCCTCTAACGACATTCAATTCAGTTTTATGTAAATTTTTCATGATAAACGAAAATAATTCATAAATCTTTATGTTTGTATTTAAAAAATGCTACAAACCCCAAACTAAAAATCATTTTATTTAAATCACTGATTATTTGGCAAATTATGTGGGCGTAAAGTAAATAAATACCTACAACAACAATAATGGGAAAAATAAGCTAATTGTAGGCGTAAATAAATACAGAAATAGATTTATTTTCAAACATAAACATTTATCCATTAGATACTCGTACAAGCGTACGAGTGTATTATTTTTGAATAAAATGCGTGTGAAACAATGATAAATATGATTTTGTTTATATGTTTGTGTTATATGTGAATGAATGTGCGTAAAACATAAACATTATGCCAAAGAAAAAATTTTATTTTAAGGGAACTGTTCGTTAAAAATCCAAACTTAATGATATTTCAATAATTTGTTCAGAAAAAAAACAACTCGTTTTTGATTTCGTATTTATTTTAAACATATTTCTTAACGCTTTCACGTACATTTCTGTGTACAAATTAAAATAATTGTCCGGTGGTAAAGAAACTTCTAAATGGCAACATTGTACAAAAAATAGTTGATTACAGTGCAAGCGTAAAAACAAAATTGTTTTTTTTTCTGATACATTAAAAGCCAAGACAAAAAGGCATCTCTAAGTTTAAAAAATTTGCAATTAATAGTTGGGCAAAACCGTTCCGTTTGGTGAATTATTCTGATCGGACCGAAAGGTTAAAAGAATTAGTTCGTACGCAAATGAGCAACCTTAGTAATAGACGCAACCGTTCCTTTTAGGAAACCGTTTATCGGAACGCTGCAACCGCAATGGCTAATTTTGTTGCACGGTTTCTCGCAAGACGGCAGAATATTAAAAACTTTTGGGAATAAATTTGTAAGAGTATTTAATGCTTGGTTTTTAAACAGTTAGAGCTAATTGCCTTTTACTGTTTAATTTTATTTTTATCAGTTTTATTTTTAATACTGAATTGTTATTCTTGCAAAGTGCCAAGTCCGTTTAAAAATTTAATAGCAGCGCATAAAATCTATTTATTGACGCCAACAAAACGAGAAAGTAATTTGTATCGTTTTTTACTTCAGCACCTAGTCGTTTCTGAATCAATCATTAAAAATTCTCCTGTTTTTACAGACACATTGTGGAGTGTTTTTAGACAGGCTCATTAAAAATCGTAGGTTATGGTAATTTATACATTTTTATATAATATGATCAGAACTATATTCTTTTATTTTATTTATTTATTTAATTTTCTGTGGATTTTACCCAAATTTGGAGGGTCTTAAATCAATGATTCAATGTAATTCTCATTTAATCAATTTGGCTTTTGATTTAAGACTCTTGGATTTTATATACAAAATTTGGATAGAATCCACTGATGAGCTATATGAGCAGTAGCAAAAGGTCCATATGGCTTTGCTTTCCTCGCAGTAATACATTTCTGTTTGTATTTTTAAATACTAAGTATTTCATGAGAATATCATGAAATATTTCTATTTGAAGGAATCAAGCACAATTAAAGTAAGTAAGTAAGTAAGTTGACGTTAATAAAATAGAAGCTGCACAAGTTTCTTCTCCCATCGCTTTCATTTAACTACAGAATTCAAAAGTTTTGCCCAGATTTTAATAGAACAGTTTGGACTAAATAAGCCAATATTCTTTAGGCATAATATTTTTGATTCAACGTGCATTTTCACATGAAATATTTTGGTAATTATAACTCCGATTGATTGATTTGAGTGCGTAATAGATGGAATGTCATGAAAATCTAAATTTATCTGACTTAGAAAATATTTGAAAATTATGGAAAAATGTTTAAATTTCTGTTTTTAAACCTGACGTACAAATTTTAAATTACTTTAATTTTAAATCATATTAATTTACATACATACATCACAATGAAATGGCATATGTATAATTTATTGTGCGTGCTTTGAGTGTAGTCGTGGGAACAGAAAATTATTATCATAAATATTTGTAGTAATTCCTATTTATTTAGACCAACAGTCAGGGAATAATATAAAGGAGAATAGGTATTGCACATTTAAAGTGACAAGATAGACAGACTTCTGCGGGACTTACCCCACCAATGAACAAAACGAATATTCCCGGTTATAAGGCCTGCAATTCCATGGTCAATCGACAACGAATAGATGGGCCGTTTAGAACAAATGCGTTGCATGTAGAAAAATTTGTTTTCCAAGAGATCAAGTTTCTTAAATTTTTTTTTTTTTATTACAATTGATCCACTTTCTGTAATTTTTAATTTATTTTAGTTTGAGGAAAACGGAAAGGATTTTGGCTGCGCTTAAAGGAAAAAAGTAGACACCTGGAAGGCAAAAACATTATTTAGGTTTTAAAGCCGAATACCTTTCAAGCTATAAATGATAATACAGTATTTTCGGAACTTGACAATAGCTGTCACCAGAGTTTAAAATTTTCAAAATCAGAGCAAATGTAAGAACAGTTCCAATTTTTAAAACGCTCAAGGTGTGGTAATGTAAAAAATTGCATTCCTTTTTCCATATTTAGGAGTTGAACTTGATTACACGTCTGCTATAGCTGTGTAAAGTTTCATTGCAACACGGTCAGCTGTTAAGGAAGTAAAAAAAATTTCAATTTTTTAGCAAATCGGTCACTGTGCAATGTGGTAATAGTAGTGGATTTGCTTCCGGGCTCTCTTCTTCACATACTAGAGCAAAATATAATGGTTGTTTAAATTTGCGACACTTGAATGCTACTATTGAGTCATCTCTCTTTGGTAAAATAAAAGCGCAAATCGATAGACCAAATTAACGTCTACAATTTGATCTAAAGTGAATTTTACTTATAAATTTAATTCCATTATTATTATTTTTACGACAGTCTGAGTAGGATGCCACTAGGATGTCGTTTTAGTTAAACCACATAACTCGTCCACACTTAGAGAGTCACAGGTGCCAAATGGCCCTCAAGTACCTTTTTTATGGATCGGAGCATCTGAACACTGGTTTGATTAGCATTTTATTTCAAAGTCTGCAATTTAACTTCATCAGTCGTACTGCTCTACTTTTAGTTTCATTAAGGTGCACTCGTTTTTAATGGCGTCTTTTCTAAACTCCTTACAACTGTTTTTTCTGTTTCAGTATTTGATCGCTATATGAAGGCGGTCGCCCTTATATGTTTACTGCTAGAAAATCAATGTGTTCTTTTTTAATTTTGTTTTAAACTCCAGTCTCCTTTTTTTATAATCTCCACACCATTGTGCACTATGCAGCCTTGTTTATAGCTTTGTCTTGCCAATAATCTATAGCATAGCCTATGGCCTATTCTTCTATCTTGTTTTCAATCAAACATTATTTTTACATATTTCGATTTCTCTTTTATTTAGCGCGGTAAATCTAGTGACTAAAATATTTTTGTTCATCAAAAATTAAACTAAAAAATCTCGTATATTAAAAAAAATTTATTTCTAAATTTACGAGCAAATTCCTTAACAAACTACAAAGAAATAAATAAATAAAAAAATAAATAAAAAATGAAATACTAAATTGAAAATTAAAAAGGCAGCACAAACAGAGCTTAAAGTTGGCAATGAATACCTAAATAGTGCTGATGATGGTGCTGCTGCCACAGCCGTCACAATTCTTAAAGAAACATTTCAAATGTGTGAAGGCACTCGTACAAAAAAGCATTATGCGATTCTTAAGAATGAGTGTTGAAATTTACGTATTTTTAATTTGTTTTTACGAGACATTTTTTTCTTGAGCTCTTTTTTTAAGGCATAAAAATTGGCTGTGGGGTGTCAGAAGCAGAGGGTAAATCGTATCCAAGTTTTTGTTAATTTTTTCTCCAGCGTAGTGTATTTTTCATTGTGTTTTTATTTTTTTGCCCTTCATGCTTTATTGAAATTGCTCTATTGAAAAGTTGCAATCTTTGCTGAGTGTATGCAGGGGTCTCTTATTGTTGCTCATAGATCGTTGCCTTATTATCGGCTGTTATTTTGCTATTTTTTTTTGTTTTTTTTGCTTTTCATAGGATCGCAACCCATAAAATCTTATTATGAAAAAGAATTCAATACTTTTTTTTGCCATCATGTTGATTTAAACTGAAAAATTCTTGTTGATTGTTAAAACTAAATTAAATTGAATTTTTTTTTTCTTATTTACTTTGAATGTGAGGCGGCAGAGTGCTGGCTGGCTGGTGGAGTATCGTTTGTTGTTCTTTAAATGATCATTAAAGTTTAGATTACGACCACTATTTCTTATTTTTAATTTCAATTTTAATTTTATGTTTATTCTTCTGTTTAGTGCGTTGAATGACATGGAACAATTGATGAATTGTCGTCACTATTATTATTATTTTTTTTTTTTATTATCTTTTTTAAAATATTCATTTTGTGAAAGGTTACTGGTGGCTCTATATGCTGTTTTATTTCTGCATACTTCTAATATTGTTGTGTTCATTATGGTTTCAAAGAGAGTGACCCTTTTTGTACAACCTATCCAAAGCTACAATAATAAAAAAAAAAACATTATTTATTCTTTTGCAATTTCATTCTTTAATAGAGATTTTGTTTATACGATGGCGTGCTGTTTTCTATTTATTGCTGACAATACGTGCAACTCTTGAAGAGTTTCTTTTATTAGTCCAGCATTCATTGGGTTTTTGTTTGGTTCTTTTGCTAAATAGATTAAGAGCGAGCAAAGTGAGTGTTTGTCATTTTTTAAGTGTTTCACTTAATTTATCATTAATCAATGTCGTCGTTGCCTTTGCCATCGTTCAAAAAAAAAAAAAAAATTAAGAAAAAAAAACTCTATTTGCAATAAAGTGCTTAAAGTATATTTTAAGCGAGTGTTTGCTTAAGATCATTAAGCTGCAGGGTTTATTTTTATTTTTTTCTATAAATTAAGTTTATTGATGCACTTGGATTATTTCACTTTGAATTTAACTTTTAAGAATAAGCAGAATGTGTACAAATAAAGAAAACTTGCATTGCTGAAATATATAGAATAACATTGAATTCCTATTATGTATTTTAAGTTCAGAAATTTTTATAGTTATAGATTTTTTCTTTGTAAATGGAACTTATCATTGGCATCTTAAATCACTTCTATATTTGTTGGTCATAAGTCACGTCTTAAAAATAAGAGAATTACAATTAAAAGAATTTTCAAGTCATAGTAATTGATAACGTTATTGAACATTAATTTGACTTTCATTGCTTTTCTCACTTTGTTTGTTTCAATTACAGAAATAAAATTCAGACTTCCTGTTATAACTGTAAAAGACTCTTAATTGATTTTATAATAAAATAGCAAATAAAAAAATAATTAATACAGCTGAACTCCCTACACTATACATTATAGATGGGCACCTAGCAGTAACAGTAAAATTGCAGGAAATATAAATTCTCATTGATACTGCAATTTTATATTCATTCCCAAAAAAATTTTAATTGATTACTTAAAAATCAATTTAATACAATTTTATTTGCATTAGGCATTATTTTCGTTTTTGATCGCTAATAAAATGTCAGTAAAAATTTACTTTTTAGTGCTATTTTGATTGCAGTTAGTATGCCAAATGAGATATTCATTTGCAACATAATAAACTAAATGCACAGAGACCTTATTTTCACTGAGAGATGTTTTACCTTTTCTTTTCAACTTAACTTACCAAAATCTAGGTAGATAACTATTACGTCTTTTAAAATGTTTAACATTTAAAAATGATTAAAGTTGTTTTAATTTAAAATAAAAGAATTGTTTTTTTTTTTTTTGGTTTTCAATAACAAAAACCACATCTTTGTATAAGAAAATTTTGAAATATGATAAAAAAAAGACGAAATTAACAAATTCCCAAAAATCTTTTTAAAAATCCCAAAAGTAGGATTTAAAAAATTGGATTTTTTTGATTAATCTTTTGTATTTATAATAGCAACAGCGAGTTAATGAATTCCCTTTAAGAAGAAATTCAACACGTTGTGCTTTTACAGGTTTTTGTTTTTTTTTTATTTTTTGACATATTTATGCCTGGCGTGCATAAATTAAAAAAAGAGAAGTAGATAAATTCCCAAAAATTATTTATAAATTCCAACAAATGCATTTTTTTAATTTTATTTTTTTATTTTCTGTGCAATATTAAAATATGCAGGGAACAAATTATGGTTGAGAAAAAATTATAAATTATGGTATTTTTTTTATTGAAAACAAAGCTTTTTAAGTTTGCAATAATAAATAAAACAAAATAGTAAAAAAATGCTTTTGGCAAAATCCAAAATAAACAATTCCTAAAAGTCTTTTAAAAATTCAAAAAATTAGAAACTTGAAAATGGGATTCTTTATTATTCTGTTCTGAATTTTTTAGAACAACAGCGACAAAATAAGTTTTCTTTTGAAACCAACTTTGGATTATGCAACGTTACGATGTTCATTCTACGAAAAATAAAAGGCTTGCGTTTTTCAGTTTATATATTTGGGCAGCAAACTTTTTGTTGTATTTTAAAATTTTTTCACTGAATATTTAATAAAATTTTTAAATGAAATTTTAAAATTCAATAGAAATAAATACAAAAAAGAGGAGTTCAAAAAAGTACAGCTTGCAAAATGTATGAGAAATTTCCTTAAAATTGTTTTGAAAATCCCAAAATTGGGATCTCAAAAAAATCGTTTTTTCAGTATTCCTTTTTCATAATAACAATAGCATAAAAATTCATTTTTAGAAGTTCTTAAAATATCTATTTTATGCAAAATAAATATAATAAAAATTAAGTGGAGTTATAAAGTTTTTTAAATGCAGCTTTGAAATTGCTTAGGCAAAATTATTAAAAATCTTTTTAAAAATTCCATAAATGTTTTAGTTTTCCAGTTTGTTAAACAAAATTTTTATTGTGTTTTAATTTTTTTTTAATTTTCGTCAAATATTGCGTAGAATTAAATAAAAGAAAAGAGAAGTGGAAAATTTCAGCTTCAACAATTCATATTACACATATTCCAAAAATAAGATTTTAGAGATTGTTTTTGTATTTATTTTAATGATCCCCAAGAATTTGTTTAAAATCCCAAAAATTTTATTAAGGTAATAATTTCTTATCACAGATCTATTAAAAACACTCAGGGCCATCGTAAGGTTTTTTATGTTTTCGATTAAAAGTTCAGTTTTATTTTGTTTTTATAATGCTGGATCCGATATAGCTGACAGGCTCAGTCGGGTTGCCAGTAATGACATAATTTTTTAACTTTTTATTTTTGTAAAATGTTCTCCTCTACCATAAAAATTATGTTACTGTCGGCAACCTGAATCGAATCCAGCTTTATAAAATATCAAAATAAAACTGAATTTCTTAATCGAAAACTTAAAAACACTTTACGATGGCCCTGTGTGTTCTTAAAAGGTTTGTTAGAGAAATCGTAGATAGATAGATTCGAAGAATGCTGATAAAGGATGTAGCGATCCGAAAAATGCGGCATTACATTCTGCTAGCATCTAATTTTTCTTGTTTTCTTTGGAAAATGTCCGCATACATTTGTAAATAATTTTTCTTTCTAAAAATTTTAATAAATTAAATTAAAAATAAACCTTAAGCCAAAAGTAAATTTTAATTCGTTTCACAGTTGAATCCCTGATTAGGAAAAAAAATTTTAAATTTATAAAAAAAATTTTATTTTTTTGTTTAATTTAATTATTTTTTAAAAGGAACATGGCAACATTTTTTGTAAATATGCCATGAATTAAAAAAATAATTCTGATTTTCAATAACTGATACCTTTTGACTTCAAGAATTTTTTCTAATAAAATTTTTTTGCTGAACATTAATTGTTAACTCAATTAAAAGTTTTATCAAATTGGTGAATTAATAGATTTAACGAAATAAAACAGACAACTATTCCAAATGAGATAAATGGACATTTTATCAAAAACATGAAATGAATCACACGATGTATTATTTCTTAAACATTGTTTGTGAACAGATATTGAATAAAAAATAATAAGTTTTAAAAAAGTGGAAAAATATTTGAGGAATTGCTACTTCAATGATGTGAGATCCAACCCTTTTTATAAAATACTGCCAGTAAATCATTTTTATCTACAAGAAATTGCTCTAAAAAATATTTTGCTGACTATTGGCATTTTCCTAGCAATATGCTGCCTTCGGTCACACTTTGTTGCAACACGTCTTGTGACAGATATTATTTGTGATCTATAAGAACAGAAACCCATAAGGCAAATATGCCAAACACACAAAAAAAAGCAAAAAACATTGAAGTTGTACATTGTTTGTTCCCTTAGTGTCGCCGTTGCATGTGCGACTAATAAGACATTGTCCACTTAAACTCAGTGCGATATGCTTGCCACAACATTACACATACAAATAAAATAATACCCAGATATTTCAAGATAGACAAAGGTGCATGTATACATGTTGTTGCAAGGAGTGTGTGCATTTTTTTTCTTTTTTTTTTCTTTTTTGGTTTTGTCAAAAAGGTTTTATGTATAAAAATGGGTAGAAAAAAAGTTTAGCTTCTACATTTAACCGCCACCTAATGTTAAACATGAAATTCGTGAATTGTCAGTTTCATTTTTTATTTGTTGTATGGTGTGTTGTTGTTTTTGCTTTTTTAATATTTCTCAGAAACCATAATGATGTTTGTCATGTTTGTTTGTTATTTTTGGCCAAAACCCAAATGAGCCAAATAAAAAAACAAAAAAAAAAAATAACTTTAATCCACTACAAGTTCGTTTGATTTTATTTCTCCTTTAGTTGTGTTTATTTATTTGCTTTTTCTTCCTTTTTCTTCAATTTTCAAATATTTTGTGTTTCGAAAACAAATAAAACTCATATGTTAAGAAGACGGAAAGTGTATAATAAAATCAAATAAACAAACTGTGGCGTGTACGTGTTTCTGTTTTATTGTCTCAAATGGTAACTAAACCACAACCAACAAACAACAAAGTGGCAGCTAAAGATGACATTAAAAATGAGTCTTGGAAAAGAAAAACAAAAAAAAAAAGAGTGAAAGTTTTTCTTATTTTAAAGGAAATTTCTTTTAAGCTGTGAAATAAACAAAACAGAAATGTTGGTCAAATTTGGTCATTAAATAATTTGACCAAAGTTTTTCCTTTTTTTTCTATTTTTTATCTTTTTTCAACACTTTTTTATTTCTTTAATTTCCTTTGAAAATGCTTATGTTGATAACTGATGTTGCATGGTGTAGATTTACGTGGAGTTTATTTGGTTGGTGTCAGTAAAACAAATTGTTTATTTATGGTTTTTATCGATGTTTTGATTGGTTTCAACATCAATTATTAAACGGACTAATGTTAGTCTAATGTTTTATTTAAAAAATAATTTAGTTAATGTAGAAACAACTTTGGCTGATTAAAAATTTTGTGGAGTGTTCGTTTAGCTATAAAATCTTAAAAGGCACTTCTAATAGGAAATACTAAAAAATATTTTTTTTTGTTTGGGCATTAAATATTAAAAGTGTTTAAATTTTGAAAAGATGCTGAAAAATTTATCAGTTTTATGAAGTGTATCTGCCTAAAACTTCTAAAGCTTTAAACTTGCTTTCAATAAATAAGTCAGAAAATATTTGCGAAGGAATGGTTGTAAAGTAGATCACAAACTTTGTTTGTTTTTCTTATTCAAGCACTTTGCTTCTCTGTTTATTACTAGTGGATGATTAAAAATTACCTATCTTATTTTTAATCACAGAGTCCTTTTCAAGAATAAACAAAAATTAACGAATCTGTATTGCCACTGATTTTTTTTTTTAACCATAAAATTTTAGAACTCTGAATTTTAATATTTTTCCAAAAAATTCAACACAAATTTTACCTGAACCTTGAAACAGATTTAAATAAAAATTATTTAACATTTAATGGCTCCCTCTTCGACAAGCAAATAACTATAATCACAAGGCAAAAAGTAAATTTCGTTTATTGAATAAAAATTTAATTTCACTTCAATACCAAAAAGCGCTACAATGACAACGCCGTTCAATAAAAAAAATTTAAAGAGTAACCCAAACTTAAAAATTAAATTAACATTAGTTGTGCATGTATTAGTTTCTGAGAAATATTTTAAAGTGGGTTGGCACAAAACCGAAAAATGCAATTATTCCATTAATTTTAAAAATTCCGTTAGAGGCACTCCATACGATTGATCAATTTAAAGTAATAAACTAATCTGAGCTGATATTTCAGTGTATTTTTTTTAGCTACTTTTCGATTATCTAATAAAAATGAAGCGTGACTAAAGATCAATAAGCGAACACAATCAAATTTTAGAAGTATGATTGCGATCTTCGTATTAGATGGATGACTCGATACTTCTTTGTATGGAAGAATCTATGTTACCACAAAAATACAATATATCATTTACATAACAATGTCTATCGGCGTATGCTTTAGTGATGATGTCACAAAAAACTTTCCACTCTTCCAATAGCCAACTAGCAAGCGATTTCAATTTGCGTACTGGACTTTGTTGTGCAAACTTATTTAGGGTACTGTAGCAGATGCTTACTACGTTAACTTCTAAACTGTTATAGATTTAATGGCCTGAGTTCGTAACCCAACCTTGATCAACTTACCAAATTAAATATTAAAATTTTTTTCCAATCAGGGATTGAACCGATTGAACGATTAAAAACAAAAATTGCTTTTTGTGGCAAAAACAAATGTACAAGACGTGTTGTAGAGAAAACAATAAAGAAATGCTTAGAGTTGTGTGTGAACTTCGTCCAACAAAATTAACAATGATTAGTTGGTTAAATGGATGATGTTTACAAAGCACACAACTAAAGTAGAAAGATGCGAAGAATGCTGATAAAGGATGTAGTGGTCCGCAAAATTCGGCATTACATTCTGCTAGCGTTTAATTTTCTTTGTTTCCTTTGGAAACGTCCGCATACATTTGTAAATATTTTTTCTTTCTAAAATTTTTTCGAAATTAAATTAAAAAGAACCTTAGCCAGAATAAGCTAATTTTAATTTATTTACAAAATAAATATTTTAAAAGTATTATAAATAAAACATACTATCCTTCTTTGCCGGTTGTATACTGCAGCATTAAATCGCCGTCATCACCCATTCCCTCATCACCAATTTTCTATTTTCACTCTACGCCTTCCAAAGAAGGTAACACAATTAATATGGACGTAAAGAAAAAATGAAGATACAAGGGTTGTTTCCTAGCAGATATGATCACATACACCAGTCACTAGGGATGAAAGAAATCAGGTTTAATAATTTGATCGGTAAATTTATAAAAGGTGATTTCGTTGGCTAAAAGATAAATTGTTAACTCCCCCAACAAAATATCGCTTCAGAGGATGATTATCATGAAAATAATATTTTATACGCCTAATAGGTGCCAAAGTTCTGACAAACTTAGGCGCTAGAAATCTGGCGGCTTCAAACGACGAACTGGCGCAACTTGTTAAAGTGCAACTTTAAAGCCAAAATCTTTGAAGACATGGTCAAACAAGTTTATCAATTTGCGATTCGACAACTTGTATTTGACAGAACATAAAGGATGATTTTTATTTCACCACTACTCGTACTTCTTTTCTTTTTTGAACTGTCTTCAAACAAAATAAATATTTCCAAATCCTTTTTCTATATGGCCACCATGTGTACACCATACCCATAAACAAAAAAGTGATATTTCCTGTTTACAACAACAACAAAAGCAACATAACTAGTGTTAATTACCTAAACGTGCGTTACTACTGACTATATTTTTTCATTTTTATTTTATTTTATTTTTTTCCTAACAAATTTGCATAATTTTCCCATACTAACGAACAGGCATCGAACAAGTCAACCAATCAACCATCAAACAAACATTCGCATTCAGCTTGAAAAACAACAACAACTATTACAGCCAACATACTAGCAGAAACAACATATTGATGTCGAACATCCCAAAAAAGGAAGTTTGGAGCATAAAACAATGCCAAAGGAACCAATTTTAGCTGTGAATTTTCGGCTGATTTTTCGCAACACAAAACCAATAGATTGACTTGACTGCTATATGTTTCTTTAAAAGCTTTTGGCCATTTTAGAAAAGTTATTTAAATCGTTTCAACAATGTTGCACAATTTATTTTGACTCACCACTCTCTTGTATCTTGTGTAAATTTTTAGCACATTTTTCTTTTTGGTTAATTTTCTTTGGACATTAAAACCAACTAAAAAAGAAAAAAAACATTATAAAAGTTTTGTTTTAATTAACCTTTTAGTTAATGGCTCTGAAGGGCTTTTGTCTAACATGACTCCATATGTTTTATTCGACGACAACAGAAATTAAGCCTGAAGGGTTTAAATTGTTAAATGTTGTTGATGTTTTTCTTAAATAATTTTAACTTTAAAGACAATGAACATAAATACGTACGTACATACACATAAACATTCATACATTCATGGTATTTTGCATACATGTGAAACATTTTTATATGTTATTTTAAGAAAAAAATTAAAAAGCAAATAAAAAACACAACTCAAAGATTATTTGGAAAAATAAATGTTTGGTATTCTACACATTTCAACAATAGAATTCTAAGCAATTAAAATTTTTAGAATTTAGTTTTAACAAATCAAAATACTTTTACTGAATTGCAGTTAATGTTTTTAAGTTTCAACAGCATTAATTTTAATACGCTCTCATGGCTGGCAATTATTTATTCACGATAATTTGAACGATTTAATGTCTTTTTTTCTCATGAATTTGGTTGTGAGACTGACAAAGTCTCAGCTTTTTTGTCGCTAGCTTATATGTTATTTTAGTTTTTAAATTCTTGTTGACGCTTTTCGCCAATCTGATGGTAAAGAAAAGTTTTATAATCTTTTTCCAAAACTTTTGTTTTTTAAAACTGAGTACGAGAATCATAAGGAAAAGCTGTCGTTTTAATTATTCTTCACCGAGTTGCATATCGATTTTTCGCTGCCTAAGCCTGGTTATTAACATTCTTAATCATTAGTGTGGTTACATACACGCAGGCAAGCCATTCACGCTTGATATGTACCTGCCGTCTCTGCCTGTCACGTCTATAGCACACACACAACACTTCCTTGATGTTTATTTTAGTGGGTGAATATTTATAATTTTCGTGTTGTGTCACCAGCACAGTTATCTTGTTAAAGGTACTTATAATTTTATTTCTTTATTTATTTGCGGCTTAAGTTTTTAACACCTCCTTGAATAACATTTAAATTTGACCACAAGCACAGACTCTTCCTTCAACTTTTTTAGATTTCGAATACCGCCTTTTGTGATTTCCCCACAAGGTAGACGTTGCAGATTTTCCTTCTTCTCACACCCTGGTTAGTGATATTCTCCTAGCGACTTTTGTATTTCAAAATCTCTTATTTTTATATTTTCCATTAAACCCCTTGCGAGACTTTGTTGCCCGTCATTCTCTAGTCTACACCAGAAACTTTCTTTTGCCTTTATGATCGATATCGATAGATCCACCAACATCTTCCATTCACCTGCAAGTCTGATTCTGGTAAGGATTTTATTTTCTTTATAACTATTATTATTATTTAAGTTATTTTATTTATTTTCCTAAAAAAAAACTCTTATACCTTTTGCGATTCCAAGTATTTGTCTAGTTCAGTTCAATCTTTTAAAAGGTAGAGATATGAAAGTAGTTGGGTCTTTCTGTGTAGATCTACACAACATAGACTTTATATCTATTACTAATTCCTTATTAGTATGTTTTTTATGAAGTAAGTAAACTCTAATTCTCTGTGGCAGTATTTGAAACGTTTTTTAATTCTCGGTGCACCGCTTACGGTCTGAGTTCATTCTTTTAATAAATTCTATTACGCGATAAAAACGTTTTACTTTCAGTCACATTAAAGAGTAGCAGTGCCCACGACTGTGTTTGCGTGTCATTGATGATTTTCTTAGGGTGCGGTCAGATTAGTCAAATATTTGACCAAAAAAATTTAACCACTGCAATCTTTGCTGACACGTATCATTACAAGTGGCAATTTATAATTTAACAAATGTGAGATCTTAAGTTTAATATTAAGTAGAATTGTATATATATAATTTTTTTAGGATTTTATATTTAGTAATATTTTTGAACAACCATTAATAACTTTTTTAGTTATCTTATACCAGTGATAGACTGCAGTATTGCATTTCTTCTCCTTGAAATCTCGGAAGGATACAAATGTGGGCTTTATCTATATACTTAACTAAGATCGTGTAGTGTATTGGCATGATTGTTGAATGTCTCGCCATCTGGACCAAGGATAATCGGTATTTCCAAAGTAAATTGCATATATACACATGACAAGAATCAGGATTAATATCAATAGATTTTGTTGGTTCATGTTTTGTTACCGCCTCTTAGATTTTATACAAGCTTGGCATTAGAAAAAACCCTTTCGAAACGCTCACAGGGTTCTTAAACTGGTAGATTAAGATTTTGGAGTTGTGATCAATAACTAATAGCGCGGGAACAGAGAGACTGCAATACCCTAAATCCTTGACTCGATTATCAAATAGGCTTTAAAGGGATTGAAAATTGACTGTGATTGAAACTATTAGCACATTGAGAAGGTTGCCATCATTATGTAATGATGCTGTGAAAACGGAGCATATTTGAGTTAAGATGGTATTGGGTTCCTCAACAAAATTAATCTTCTTTTAATCATGATGCTTTAACTAAAGTAGATCTGTAAACAAAGTTCTTTAGTGCCAACAGAGAGTTTTGCAAGCGACAAAAATGAATGGAAATAGGTTTAAGAAATTTGATATTAAAATTTCAAATTTCTATTTACCTACAGGTCTGTTCTGAAAATTATCTAATTTTAAACATCGAACAATTTTAAAATCACGCTAACGATTTAGTGCTGCTCAGAAAATCATCCTATTAAAAATTTTAAATGTTCAAAAACACAAAAAAACAAGTGATATTTTTAATTTGTGTTTTGTTTGTATAGTTTTAAAAACGTTGTTTGAAAAATGCTATTAGTCTATTGAGAAATCATAAGAATGTAGTATTTATGCTACAAACAGAACTTGGACGAACGATGAATTTCGTTCAACACGACGAATTCGTCATTAAAAATCCGTTGTGTAAGTTCGTCGTTTGAAGCATTAAAAGAAACACAACTTAAAACTAATTTTATATTTGACTACTAAATTGTGCGCTTATATTTAATAATATAAGACACAAATAAATATATTATTTAAGTAAAATAACTTTATTTACTGAATTACTGCGAAACTAAAATCAAACATGGTCACACTGTACTGATTTGTTCGTCGTTCACCGGCGTAAGAAAGAGAAATAAACCTATTGCAAAGATCTCCGCGTATGACAAAGTCCGTCCGACGTCATGAATGTGTGCGTGTCCCTGTATATAAATGTGTTTTATTTTTGACAACAAATATTCGCGACCAAAAATTCGTCGTACGTCCCAGTTGTCTTCCTAGCATTACTTTGAATAAGTTTAAGCCTGCTGAGTTTCCGATTAAAAAATTTTAAAGTCACCGGTATTGATCATTAAAGATTTGAACATGTCTTTTAACCGAAAGTGCAATGTGATAAGTAGAGCAGTTTTAGAGTACATTTTCTTTTTTCACTATTTTTTTTTCCAAAATAACGTTCTGTATGTGATCGCTTGGTTATAACTTTACTCGAAAGTATAGCGATATCGAGACTCGAGCTTAATACAATTGCACTGTTATTTTTTTGCATTGATATTCGTCAATACTACATTTAATTGATGAAACCAAATGAAACACCCACTTTAAGAGAAGTTTAAATTCGTCTGTAATATTATTTTAATTGAGAACAGTTTGTTATTTTCTTCAAAGTTTGATACGGCCATCATTTTTGCAATGTTTTGGTTACTCTCTTTGATAAAAACGGACATTTTCAAAAAACCACACTTTTGTGTGGAAATAAAGCCTTAGCAAATTAAAGGCTAGGTTTAGGATATTTTGTGCTCTTAAATCCATTATTTTATTATTATTTTATTTAACGTCCGTTCTTACTTTAAGAGTCATAGTGAAATCGAAACCCCCTAAAGTGTTTTGTCACTTTTTATAACGGTTAAATATATAATAAGATCACTGTGTTGCCGACCCGACATAATTTACTACTTAAATACTGCAATTCTTGTTTTTGTATTTTTTGGACACTTTTTTCATTATGAGTTTTTTCTCAATTGCTTTTTTTATTTTGCAAAATTAAAAGAATTTTCATAAAAATTTAAAGATAATATTCCAGTGACTAGTTAGAAAGAAAACCATTTGTTTAATAAATTACACTATCATTTAGAAATTGTAAACATAAATAAAACTTTCAATGATAAATGGCAATGAAATCACTACTACGCCAAAGATAAAAAATCTAAAAAAAAAATTAGAAATTCAAATTCAATGATGAATAAAATACACCAATAACACACAAACATCCTTTTCAAAATTGTTTAATGCAAAAACGAAAAGAAGTGTTAAGAAACATTTTCGAAACAAACAAAGAAAGAAAAAAATAAGAAGAAATTTAAAGCCAAAAAAGAAAATCAATCCATACAATTATCACTGTCATATATTTGTAAGGCCATAAATTTTGACAATTGTCAAATGTATTTTTTTTAATTTCATAAACGGCAGCCAAAGAAAATCATGGAGCGCGGGAGAGATGATACAACAGATGGCATACAAACAACTGCCCAGATTATCATAATAATAAAAGTCGAAACATGAAGGTGAATAAAAAACAACATAAAGTAATAAAAAGGCGGCTTTGATCAATGAAAATATTTTCACCTTAAGATTTTTTCTTCAATCGGTTGTTGGAGTTTTTCTTTGCAGTTTTTTTCTAGTTGCTTTGAAAAATATTTGTGGCAAGTAATTTTTTTTGTTATTTTTTTATTTTTTTATTGGAAACTAAGTGTTTTGCCCCACTGCCGCTGACAATATGTAAATGTGTCATCATTGATTTGCTATGGTTTTTTGTTGTTTGCTGCTTGTTGCATTGCGGCATGCATATGAGAGACTAGTTAACAGCAATAGTGATGCCAGTACCATTAAAAACTTTTTAATATTTTGACTGTTACATTTGCTTGATTGTCTTACTGACACGCTTCGCTACAAATCGCTATGGCAAATTTAGCATAATCCTTTCTCATCATCCAACATCATCGTCAACATCTTTAGCTTCAGCTTCTAATACTCGTGTGTTTGTTTTATTGTTGCACCTCTACGTTTGTGTCGCTTATAACATGATTCCATTATTTTTGCTTAGTTTTTTCTTTTCAAGTTAACTTTTAGACTTTCTGTCTTTTAGCTTGCCTGTCTGTCCGTCTGCCTTTGATTTTGATTTTTGTCGTGCTCCAATATGTGTTTTACGTTGCTTCATGATAGTTAATAAATAAAAAAAAATCTAAATAAAAAAACATGTTTCTGCTTTTAGTTTTTTTCTTTCATTAGGTCTAGTTTTTGTTTGCAGACATCATGTTTCATGTTTGTTGGAAGGAAATCGGTAGTAGGCTGCATTTAACGTTTAATACAGGTTGCAACCTTAAATCCATTGATTTATTGCCAAATGTATAGAAATTTAAATGTGCCACCAGAAAGCTATTAGTGTAATAGTCAAACAGAAACAAACAACAACAGCAAAAGGTCTTTGAAGCAACAGTTAAATGTATTTAACCTGAAAACTCTATACGAATAAAAAGTTGAGACTGAAAATTTGTCACTTAACGATTTATAAGTGCTTCTTCTTTAGTAAATGATAAATATTTAATTTTATTTTATTTATTAATTATAAAAAGAAAATTTGATATTTGAACTTTTATAACGAGTGGCGCAAAATGTGACTGCGCAACCATTTTGTTTGAAATGAAATGTTTTTTTAACATAAATTGAATGATGTTAAGTTGAAAAAATTGTATCGATCAAATGACCAAATTCCGAATTTTTATTTTTTTTCTTGCTTTGCGGCATTTGTTATTGTTGGTCACAAGGCTTTTAGCTCAAAATTGGCCAATTCTTTTTTTTACCCTAATGGATTCAAAATTGGTTCTTAAACTTTTAACATTCTAGTTTAGAACCCTTCTTTTTGATAGATCTTCAAAAGACCGGAAACAAGATCAAGCAGTTGGTATCGCAGTAAGTTGTGGAAATCCAATCTTAAGTGGGATTTTTTGGAGGATGCACAGCGAGAGTGTGTGTTAAACCTCTCGAGAACACATAGGCATATTTGTGGCCACATTAATCGCAAAATTTCTATCAGGGGGTTTCAAAATAAGGAGAAACTTCATCTCCTTTGTTCAAGCACTTTTTACTGACAGGGTGCGAGGTTCATTAACATTACAAATCTATCAGGCCGTTACACTTTTGAAATAATGTCTCTTACTCAAGTATCACTGTGTTATAGCACCAGATCTAGTATAAATTTAAAGGAATTTTATAGAAGCTTTTAGACCTCCCCCCGCGCACATTACAATATGGACATTAAAACCCAAGTAACCTGACTTATTGTAACAAAATCAGCCTGTACAACTCAACCTTACGAAAGCTTTGTGTAAAGCTCCAGTATTTAAGTCCAATAATTTACAATAAACATTACACAATGTCATGTGCTTCATTTTTAGAAAACCTTAACTTCTCCGGGTTTTTAGAATATTATGGGAAAGAAATATAATGAATCAAACTATTTACGTTTATCATTTTTATTTAACTCTACTGTTTACTTAAGGCTCCAAGCATTCGCTTTTAATTTAATATACCGTGATCGTTGATAAAACTTAGTCGGATATAAATTTAATGAAAGGGAAAGTTTTATAACAGAACTTTCAAAACTTTTCAATTACGCCGCTAGGAGTTTTCAAACAAGGCAATTTAGAAAAATTATGGTATTAAAAACTTTTTAAATATTTTAATTTTTTCCATTTCATCTTCCACAAAAAAATTGTGATTCCCATATTAATCTTAAGAAAACAAGAGCATTTTTAAATTTAAATATTCCGATTTTTTAATAGATATACCATATTTTTTATTTTTTATTATTTTTTTAATGTGGAACCTAATTATTTTTAGTAGCAAGAAATTAAGGTGTGAAACACAAATAATATTTGTTTTTGCTTCATATAATATGCAACATTTTTAGCTGAGAGAAGAGATAAGGATAAATATACAGCTTTGGGGATTTTCAGGGATTTTTATTTTATAATTATTTTTAACATTATTGCTACTTAGTTTTTCTTCTCTTGTCATGAATAGATTAATCGTTGTTCGGGTAACAAACTTGTGAAATCAAGTAGTGCCGTATACGGAGAGAAAGTTTTCAAGATCGATATCAATCACACAATGCTGCTGAATTACTGCCACTTTTTTACTTTTAGAGGTTGTTATTTTATTTTCAGTATTTTTTCAGGAAGGTGGGTATGATCATTTCACAAAAGGCTTATTATATAAGTAAAATTAGTTTAATTTAGATAAAATAAATAAATGAATAATTAATAAGGGAATATATGAGAAATAATGGTCTTTATATGTAAAATAACTATATTAGATGACGAATGTATATTCTTGATTAATCAGGTCTTTTAGGCTTGTGATCTATAAACAAATAAATAAATAAAAATTAAAGCGATATAGGTTTATCATGGTACTAACTCTAAGATCTAATAAATTATTGTTGTTATTTTAAAGAAAAAATTAAATTTGACACATATTGCACCATCTCCAGAAATTGTTACACTCTTTAACTATAGAAATATGCACCAGCGAATTAATGCAAAAAGGGGGATAGTGCGAAATAGGTCTTTCTGATTTTATTTTGATCAACTCTAAGTCGTTTAAAATATGTATAAATATGCACCCAGGGGATGACAACTACTCAATAAATGGTACAAGAACTACAAAATCAGGTTATGGGAAGGAGGAAAGACCTCTGCAGAAAAATGATACCACATATGAACTATTCGACGAATTATTTCTGCATGAGCTCTAAAGCAAGAACATGTTCTACGCAAAACGTGCAGATATCGGCAACAAGTTCCCTAAATTTATTAGAAAACATTCCATTGTAGTATTGATAAGACAAAGAAACACAGTCTATATTGCATCGATGTTGAATAGAGTCAGGAGAGTTGGATACCCTTATGTCACTTATGAGCCTCTCCGCCCTCTCCTACGACTTCCGCATGCATAAAAGTTGTAATCCATTTTTGGCTGGATAAAGATGGCATAAATAGTAAGGAGATCAGATGAAGTGAAATATTTCTTACACTAAAAATCAAGATCTTCTGATTCCTTAATACTTAAACCACACACAGTCACAGATGAAGCACCACTTTCGGTCAGACGTCTGTGCGTAAGTATACAACACTGAGTATTACGAGCATTAAAATCGACTCTATTCTCCCGGTTTCAATCAGATATTGTTACGAGATCCCGATTAAGCGTATTATTCACATTCAGTCGCCTGGCCCCAAGCTCTAACAGACTTGGCATTTTGCTAAATGAATATGAATGGCAAATGCTGCTGTCATCTGCAAAAGAGTAAAAAGGGCTTAAAATCTGAAAAATAAGTGGATTTGGAAAAATAAGAAATATGGCAGGAGAAAGAACAGAACTGATATTACTTACAGTACTAGTAAAGCGTACCTGAGTTAAAGATTAAATGGAGCTATAATAAAACAATAATATTTTTATTTTTAATTTTACTTATTAACTATAGTTATTTTTTTATATAAAAAAAAGGTTTTTTTGGGAATTTTTAAGAATGAATTTTTTTTAGCTTGGAATCGACTTAAACAGAGTCTGGAATTCTTTGATAATTTATTAACTTTGCTTGTTAATAAACTTAATTTCTTAATTTATATCAACAATAAAGATTGACTTTAAAACAAAAACTTTCAAACTGAAAATGTTTAGAAACATTATTGTGTGAAAAAGTTTTACAACAATGTTGCTAGTAAAAAAATAAAACACAAATAAGAATGGTATTTTCAAGGCTGAGTAGAAAAATTAAGAAACTAAATTATTATATTTTCGTCGCTACCAAATGTTTTGTGGTCTCTTGGAAAAATGTCCCTTTATATTTTAAAAAATCAACCGGTAAAATAAATTGGACAAAATAAATGCCTTTCACAACCGGTGATTCTACAAAACAATATAAAACTCTACAGTGTCATTTTTTTAGCCGATTTTATAAAAGATTTACATGCTTTATAAATCTGCTTTTTCTATAAGACTTTATTTTTGAATCCCAAAACGTAACGCAGTAACCCAGTCAGTAGTTGCATTTTTCTTTATCAAGAGAGTTTTACTTAATTTGCTTCACCACAAATTAAGCTGTCATGCGAATACAGTCTTAAATAATTATTTATGAACCTTGTTTTCTCTTTCTCTAAAATACAAAACAATTTCACTTTACCAAAAAATCTAAAAGATCATCACATAAACAGCAGTTAAAAAACAAGTCGCAATCGAATTCAATTTGTGAGAAAGAAATAAAAGTCTAATTTATTCCTTAAACAATTTGTTAATGTCAATTTGTTGCAAACAATCAAATGAGATCAAACTCTAACAGCACTTAAAATAGACCAAGAAAATAAAGGCCCACAATTTTAATTAAAATTAAAAAACCAAAAAAATAAAGAGGAAAGAGCATTCAGTCTACTGGTGGTAGCAGCTACTGTTGGATGGGTTGGTTGCTTCTTTCGCTTTATGTATCGTTTAATTAGTCTAAGATAGTAGTCTTGAAAATTTGTGTTTTTATTTTATTTTATTTGACATGTTAAACATATCTGCCGAAATATATCACAATTGACATTTAACCAGCCACTGAGTAAGCGAGTGCGCGCATAAAAAAACCACAGCAACATACACACACTCACTTGCGTATAAGATACAGATATTTATACATGTATTCGTATTCGCAGACTTACTAAATGATACACTTAATTGCCAAAAAGACAAAACAGAAATCAACATACCAGCAAGATCTCTCTTTTTTTTGTTGGTATTCGTATCTTTTTATTTTATTTTTTTTCTATTTTTGTTGCACAAATATTTTGATCAATTTTTTTTTTATCAGACCAAAAGGCGTATTTGTTGAAAAGTTAAATTTAAGTTTATTAAAAAAACAGTACTTGATACATAGACTGGCTAACAACCAGCCAGCTTGTTCGTTTGCAGCCTTCCTTTCTGCCGCTAAGCAACCATCTAACCATTGCACCATCCCAAGACATTTGGAAAAGTTTTAAAATAAGAAACAAAAAAAAACTGTTAAACAGCCTAAATGCTGTCGAATTAAATGTCAATGTAATTTTAAATTATTCGCATTAGAAAAAAGTAACAAAAATAACTACTAACCACAGTAAAACGCGACTTTGGTTGACTAGAAGTTACTGTGCAAGAAAATTTTTCTTAAAAGCAAAAATTTTTTATAAAAAGATTAAAGAATAATATGAAAAAGAAACTTTAAAAAAGAGGATTTTTTTAAGTTACTTTGTTAAAGGTACCCTTAAAAAGTATTTTTCAAAAAAGGTATTTTAAAAAGGACTTTTTTAAATGAACGCGAGAAAGTAACCTTAGTGAGGGTTTGTTTATCAACAAGACTTTTTATGAACGTCTCCTTTTAAAAAAGTTGGTTTAGAAAATTTTTCAAAATTTGTAGATTAAAATAGTACTTTTCAGAAAGTACTATTCAAAAAAGTACTTTAAAAATATTTTTTATTTTAAAGGAACTTTTTAAAGTGCTTAAGATCTTTTGAAAGTATGAAATGACTCTCGAAAAATGATTTTTAAAGAAGTACCTTTTCACAAATTACCGCTTGAATATTTTATATAAAACTCTTTAGAAAATCAATCGAAAAAGTATTGTTTTAAGAAACACCCTTTTAAAAATATTATTTTAAGTATTTTATTAAATAACTTTTAAAAACTTTTTTTGTAAAATATATTTCGTGAATAACAATTTAAAAAGTAACTTTTAAAATTTTATTTTTTTTTTCAAAAAGTACTTTTAAAAAACTTTATTAATATTATCTTAAAAATAACAGTTATGAGTTATACGGTCACTTAACACACGGACGGACACATAGCAATATCTGATTGGTGCCGAAGGGAATAGAGGGGTTGATTTTAATGCTCCTAACACTCACTGTTGTATGCTAACGCCTAGAAGTTCGACCGAAAACGGTGCTTCATCTGTTAGTATGGGTGGCATAAGTGTTGGAAAATCAGCAGTTTTTGATGTTTTTGTCATGAAAATTCAAAGCGATATTTGACAGACTAAATACTTTTTTAAAGTTTTAAAAGAAGCTTTCAAGTGCCTTGATTTTTTTTAAATGGTGTAAAAGATTTCCGCATTATTTATAACAACAACATCTGGCCGAAAATGGAATACAACTCTCAGATATGGGCCGGTGCCTCAAAGTCCGTTTTGGAGTTACTAGACGGTGTACAGGAGCTGATGAAGAGGCTCATAGGTGACATTACGGTATTCAACTCTAATGACTTTCTTAAACTTCGATGCTATGTGGGTTATGTTTCACTGTTTTATCGAACTTATTTCCTATTTCCGCACGTTTTTGCATAAAACATATTCTTCGGTAAAACCTCATGCATTTGTGGTCGATTGGCCATTGAACCGCATTATTACATACAAATAATTCGTATGTAAAATCATCCTTCTGCAAAAATCTTTCCTGTCACTTTCAATGTGAGAAAATTAAAATCAAATGTCCACAAACATTTTTCACTTTATCCTCCTTTCCATAACCAAATTTCCTAGCTTTGGGACAAACCGTTGCCTGAATAGGGGTCAACTTCTGAGTGCTGGTCCAAGATAAAATATAATGCTTTTAAAAACTTTTAAAATACACTTTTAAAAACGTCTAAAATTTTTTTATTCAACTGAGACTTTTATTTTGAAATTTGTAGGGTGCCTTCGTAAAATCGCAATATTTTAACTTGTTGTATTTCTGTAGCTATAAAGCTAATGTGATTACTGATGTACCAACAAACATAATTGCAAAAAAATATATGTACGCATACATATGTATGTGTATGTCCGTCTGTTCAACATTATTAAGTTCATGCCGGGCCCCCTGCTGCTACTTAACTCTTGTAAAAAACTAAGATTATAGTTTTACAGTCTGCCTCATTGTCGGGCTGTTTGAATTTGCTTTTTGTTTATAATTTTTCATGTTGCTGTTTTTTCCATAGAGATGCTTAGTTGCGGATATTTTTAATTTTTTTTTTATTGTAAATTGTTCATTAAATTTTATTATTGTTTATTGGACTTTGAACTAAACTGACAATTTTCACACATTTACACACATTTTACAAGCAGCTCATTTTATAATAGGCTGCTAAGTTGTTGGTCGGCTATAAAATTCATTTCTTTTAAAATGTGCTAAAAATTTTTATTAAAACAGCACACAGTGGGGCAAAAACAAAATATTTTGAAAATAAATAGAAAATGTTTGAACGTTTGGTAATAAAGCAGAATTATTAAAACATTAATTTAAAGATCGAGTTTTTTACACCAAAAAGGGGCGTGCTATTGTGATCGCAAACTAGGGCTCACCGGTTATGCAATTTTTTTAGGAGTCGAAATTTTTTTTCTTTAGATTGAAAAAAATTAATGGCCATTGATATACAAATCATATGCCAATTTACGTCTACAATACAAAAGTTTTTCTTATTTGAAAATTTTAACTTCAAATTCACGGTTTGTCAAAATTTTAAATAAAAAATTCTGCGTTCTTTTTCAATTGCTTTTCTAACAAATTTCATGTTTCAAAACTTAAGAAAATGGAACTTAAGTATAAATAATATAAAAAGTTACAGAGTAAACGTTTTCAACAATGTTATTGATTGAGTTCAAAAAAATTATACGCCATAAAAATTCTAAATTTAGGAAAATTTGGCGACATTATGATTTAGAAATTTCCAAAAGGACGCTGAATTTTCGTGTTAATGTTCAGAGTAAAAAATGAAGTATTTTACTACATTACCAAAAGTAAGATACTGGTTTTAAGGAGAAAAAAAGGGGTAAAGCAATTTTTCTTTGATGGTTTTTTACGGAAAATATATAAAAATTCAAATTTTTTTAACTATTAAATTCAAAAATTTATATTCTCAATCTTTCGACTTAAAAACTTAGCTCAAATAGGTTGCTTTTTTCGTTTCATTTACACGAGCCAAACCGTTTAGAAATTTAAAAAAAAAATCCAAAACACTTTATTTTGTCCCACTGTGTAACAATATTACTTACTTAGAATTACAATATAATAATTATGATTTCGTTCACAATTTGGCTTAAAAAGCTAATGATGGTGTGGCTTGGTTTTGCTACCGTCTGAGATTTTTAATAAAATAATCGTAATTTTATTTATTATTTATTAAATAAAAATAAAATTTATTTTCTAAAACAAGCATGTACTACATTTGAATGAAGATTTAAAGATCACCTAATCCTCTTTAGATGTAAGGATTAGTTGTCCAGAATTCGATCTTGGTTTAAATAAAGACAGAAAATAAGTAACAGAGGCAATTTGGTTGTTATGTATCACTTTATTTAATTTTGCTTCTTGATTTAATGGGGAAAAAAGCACCTTTCCTAGAGTTTTACGCACTAAATAAGCCTTTTTTCTTCTTCCGTGCTGAAATTAATTCAAAATAATTAATTAAATAAATTATCGGTAAGAAGTCTTTGAAGTATTAATACATCAATCCATATGTTCTGTATTATTAACAATGTTTTTGCAACTTTGTATTTCTCACCAGACAACTGCAATCAAGGCCGTATACAGACAAGAACCATTATTGATTTATTTTTACACCCTTCAATTAAATAACCCTTGACATAAGACTTGGAAAAATTCTTTAAAAAAGGACATTACAAAAGTAGAGAAAAAAAAATATTTAAAAAAGCTTGATTATAGTGCATTTTAAAAGGACACTATCCAAAATAAATTTATTACCAAAAGATGCTAATAAAAGTGGAGTGTATAAATAAAAGGGATAGAAAAAACCTTTCTATAAAAGTATTGTATCTTTTAAGTAACGTACTTTGCAATAAGGGAGTTTTTAAAATAAGCTTTTAAAAAGTACTTTGGTTACAAACAAATTTTTTAAAGTACTATTTCCAAAAGTACCTTTCTAAAAAAATGTTCCCTAAAGTACCAATGTAGAAGAGGTACTTTCTATATACTTTCTATTTATATAAATAAGCTTTTTTTTAAATAAGCTTTTTAAAAAGTGCTTTGGTTACAAAAAAAATTTTTAAAGTACTATTTGCAAAAGTACCTTTTTAAAAAAATTTTCCCTAAAGTACCACTGTAGAAGAGGTACTTTCTATAAACTTTCTATTTATATAAACCCTCTAAATTTTCGCAAAAGCCAACATTAAAAACTTATTTTTAAAAAGTACTTTCTTGAAAAGTACTAATTAAAAAGTATATTTGAAAAAAAAAATAGAATTTAACTATTAATTTTTCTTTATTGGTTGAACTGATCGATATTATACAATGTCAATCATTAAAGTGTATTTTTAATTTTTAAATTTATATTAAGAAAGAAAAAGTATGCAGACGTACTTTATATATAGATAATACACCTTTTAGGAAAGTACTTTTACAAAATGGGCATTTTTATAAAACGCTTCTAAAATAGCGCCTTTTGAAAACAACCCTTAAAAAAGTTCTATTTGAAAATTTATCTCTTTGAAAAATATTTTTTTAAGTGGCACTTAATACTTTTTTTTTAACAAATATTGTTTTAAAATAGACTTTTTTAAAAAAACGTTTTTTTACAAGACTTAATTGCACCTTTTGCAAGTCAGGACTTAAAATAGCCACTCAAAAAAGTATCCTTAAAAAATTTAACTAAGAAGCATATTTGAAAAAAAAAGAATTTTTTAAGTACTTTTTAAGAAGTGAAAATAAAAATATTCTTTGAAAAGTACTTTGTAAATATACCTTTCGGAAAAATTTATATCAGTCACTATGGAAAAGTATGTGGTTTAGAAAATGTAGATAAAGTGAAATTTGATAAAATTAAACCCTAAATAGACGTTGCAACAAAATCATGTTAAAAATTAAATTAATTTGAAATATGTGAATCTAGTAGCTTAATTTTTCTCATGCTTAAAACTTTATCAGTCGCGCCCTAAATCAGATAATTAAGTAAATTAATTGAAATCAATATTTGGTTATTAAAGTTTTTATTGGATTTCACTTTTAAACAGTTGCCAAAAATTATAAGTCGAGCTTAGGGCACCAACTCAAATAAAGAAAGAAAAATATATCATAACATCTGACACATCACACGAACGTGCAGCTTTAACATTTAATTGTCTATTATTAAAAAAAATATATATACAAATAAATAAAATATAACATTTAAACAAGACATAAAACATACATGACTAAAGACACATTGCTACTGCTATACTAAACGTGCAACTGGCAACAATACTTGGTGTATAAACATGCAACTTTTTAGCAACTTAAATTTACAATGAAAAAAGTGTCATCTGCATTTTAGCGCCTCAAACAAACAGAAAAGTTAACACATATAAAAGTGTGGAAGCAGACATTGCAACATTATGTTTCACTTTTCTTGTTTTAAAAAGGTGACTTAAGTCAGCAACAGTAGCAGAAGATGAAAAAATACAAACACAGCAGCAAGAACTGCTGCAACAAATGAATAGATGTCAAGAGGTTGCATCTTTAAGTGGAGCAATTTAAGGTGACAAAAGTAAATGTTTTGCATACAACTGGTAATCAAAACATGATTTGTTTCCAGTTAGAGAGAAATTTTTTTTTAAACCAAATGTACTTTTTTAACACGAATATTTCTTTAAAACTAAAATTGGAAATAGAAAATAATTTTGTATTGCTGTGATAAAATTAAGTGAAGCTTTTAAACGTTTTTTTTTTTTTTTTTTTGAAGATTAATTATTTTGTTTAAGTTGACTTTTTTAAAAATTTTCAGTTAAGAGAAGCTAAATAACCTAAATTATTTGGCTTCGAAAATGTTATCTTGTTGATGTATGAGTTTACCTCTTTAATGTATTGCTGTAAACACATTCGCCACAGCAGGCTAAACGAACACACGGCAGCAAATGCTGCTAGCTACATTTGCCGCCATATAGCCAGCTACACAATTATTTTAAACGCAGCAGCTACATAATAAAAATATGATTATAGTGTATTGCAGTGATGTCACTTTAATATTTGTTTAGCGTTTATTTAAGAATCAGTTCTGGTGTATGATTTAATAAATATTTAGATTATTTTCTAAGAGGCTATTAAAAGACTAAAACAATATTTTTTAAGAGTGCATCAATTTTTCGTTTCGAAGTTACTAGTCTACTCCAATAAAAAAATACACAAAACAACAAAATGTTGAAAGTTATACAATTTTATGATATCTACCAAAAACACAATTCTGTTAAAAGTTAATAGGTCTTCCATATAAGAAACCTTCTATTAAGTAAAAACATATCTAACTAAATGTTTTCCACACAAAAAGGAATTGTAATTTTATATACACTCGCAAACATTCCTTTGAAATGTTTAGAGCTATTCTTCGAATATTTTCGCTTTATTAAAAAAAAAAATACTTGAAAATACGTATGCATACATCTAAACCTTAAAAGCCTTCAATAATAAAATGACTAATATAAATCTTTAAATAAATAAATAAATCTTTTAATAAATAACACAAGACTATTTTAAGTTTTTTTTTTTTTGTTTTTTTTTTATTTTCCGAATAAGAGGTTTTTAAGCACTTATTAATTTACATGACTTATAGTATTGACATCACTCAACTGTCTATTGTCGCCAACAAAAATAGAAATTAGTTTAATTGGACTGCACGGCAAAATCAGCATAGACAACAACCTTTCGCCTTATTGCCTCGCTGTCTTTAAAATAATCATTCTCGTTTGCACACATGTATTCTATTCTTGAAATTTTGCAGTCGGTAGTTGCTGTGGTAAATGTGTTTACAGCTTATGAGTTTCGTATGACACAGTTCTTTCGTAAAATTATTTATTACTCATACGCATAGTGTGCTTGAATTATTATTATTATTTTTTTTTTGTTAATTCAAATATTCTCATAGCTGGTGTATAAATATATTTTGTCATAGCTCGACAACGGTTTATCTGAAGAACACCAGATTCAGAAATTGCTCAACTGAAAAATCATTTTTGGAATAAACCTAAAGCAGTTTTAATTCGTATTATTTATATAAATTGGACAAACCGTGTTCTGGAGTTAAATTAATTTAAAAATTTTAGGTCTTACTTTTCCGCCAATGTTTGTACTTTAAACTGATAGTTCTTATCAGGTCCACTTCTCGTCGCCTCTAGTGGAGTACCTTATAATTAGAAACAAGTAAGAGTGCTATATTCGGCTATGCCGATTCTTATATACCATTTACCATGTACATATGTAAATCTAGTTTAGTGAAGTAACTCCATTAAAAAAAAAAACATATAATTAGGTGACAGAAAATTGAAAAAAAATGAAGTACAATATGAAATTTTACATAAAAATGTCACCGGCTCTTAATGGGTTAAGCATTTTAAGCAAAATTGTAGTATTTCCTTAAAGATCTCTTCAAAAGCTTGAAAATGATACCCATTATAATATTTGAAAAAAAAATTGAAAATTTCAGAGGCCCGTAACTAGGAAAATATGGCCGAGCGCAAATTTTTTCACTTGATGTTTTTTTCTTATTTTTTTTTTTTTAATTTCTATCGCCCCATATGATTATTTTTATTGTTTTGATCGAAGTTGCTTCATTGTTCCAAATGATATAGAAAAATTAGAGGTAGGCGAGGTATTTTGCCCACTGCCTCGAATGATAATAACCGATCTTTCTGATATTTAATAGCACCTCTTTCGACACTATGTCTGATTGATTGATGTACTTAATTTTTTTCCCTCGTGCAAAATTGATTTCAACACTAACACGGACGGTCAGACGGGTATTGCTTAATCGAATTCGCTATGCCTAAGAAGTCAGAATATATACACTTTATAGGGTCTGAAATGATTATTGTAGAATTTACAAGCGGAATGACAAAATAAGTTATTTCCTTTTTCCACTATTTGTGGTGAAGGGTATAACCATATGAACACTCTGCGAAAGCCTTACGAAGACTCTATCCATGCTGCTTTGACCTGAAACTTGCAAAATCTACAACATTGTGAACAACCGTAAGCAACATGTTGGTGAACTAGTTTTTAGAGAAACCCTTTATTGATTAATAAACTAAGATTGCTAGCACGCGACAGAAAAAACTAAATACCTTTAATAGAAATCCCAAGCTCCGAGGCATGAAGTATAGTTTTTAATAGATATTAATAAAATTACCTGTGAGATTTAACAAAAAAGCAGTTTGAAGACCCATCTAAAAATTTTCTTTGCATTAAAGAGAAACTCAAGTAGGCAGGAAAAGCAAATATTTGGCTAAATTAATTTGGCTCAAACTTTTTTATTTCCATTCCGAAATTAGATTTTAAAAGATTTGCAATTCATCACATGTAGTTTAAAGACATTTTTTATATGGATTGGGATTTTCTTATTGAAATATACCCCACTTCACATAACTGGTGCCCAAGCAGTTATTAGTCATTGATAATAATATTTTCCTATCAGTGTCCTTTGTGCACGTTGGGTACTCAACTGGCAGGATTTTGTTTTTCATTAAGAAGTCATGCCCTTAAAATTTGATGTTTGATTTTGAAATTGAAAGGTTTGAAAAATTAAACTCTTATACTCCTACATATTTGCTGTTTTTAAAAACAGTTTTACTTGAAAGGAATAAGACCTTAAGTTATCAAAGACACATTTGACGAATTTCATTGTATATCTGGCTGCCATGTCATAGTGCTTAAGAACATATTGTCCATGGACATTGTTTCACTTTTGAGTGCGACATGACATGATATGGTATGTCGCATGACAAGACATGATATGATATGTCGCATGACATGACATTTTGTCGTTCTTAGCATAGACATAGTGACACTTATAAAAGTATCATAATAACTGCATTCAAAATAACAACGGCTTTGCTTACCAAAGATTTTTTGCATAGCCAACCTTCAGTCGGATGCAAAGTTTTTTCTCCTCTATGGTATAAACAGCATACAATGCCAATGTGGAATACATAGAATATGTTGTCAAAACAAAAAATTAAACAATCTATATTGTTCATTAATAGCTGCCTAAGTAAGCAAAGTAATCATGTCAATGTAATATTTAGTAAAAAAAAAAGTAGTCTCTTTTTATCGGTGGAAAAATACCCGAAAGCGATATTTTCCTTCCAATCAAATCCGGAGCTTATCTTTGGCTATTAAAGCTTTTTTAAGCCATTTAAAGTAGACGTAACAATTTTGTGTTATTGTTGTAGTTGTTACTTCAAAATTGTACTTTAATAGGTATAATTCAACTATCTGCCGCTTGATCAGTTAATCATTGCTATGCTCCTTTAATATTTCAAAGTCAACATCACACTATTCTGAGTTAGAAATAAACTTAACTGATGCCGCTTATATCGAAAATAACGTCCCACATAAAGCAAGAGGCATTTAAAACTATGCCCATTTTTTCAGGCAAAGAAGAGGGCTGTTAAGGTTAAAATGGGTAATTTAAATTCCCTTGAATGAGTCCCTTTCTCACCTATCGGGTAATAGTAATGTCCAGTCCAGAAAAAATTAACTCTTTTTCCATAAAATGACACATGGTGCCGTCAGAGACCCCTTACAAATGGAGTTGTCCAAGTATAATTTTACTCCTTTACTATCAAATTGATAGTCACAGGAACACTATGGAATTAAAAAGTTTAGTTTTTAAACAAGGACTCCATAACCCTGCAATTATTTTCAGTGTTCCAGAGATCGCTTGATAATTCACACTTTCGAAAATTTCCAGTTTTACTTTATTTCATGATTTTCTAACATTTAAATAAATTGTTCCATTCTTATCCCATAATTAATTTAAAAAAGAAATAAATAATTCCTCATATTAATCTTCAAGTTATTTTACGTTGGACGTTAATCTTGTGCTTTTTCTAAGCGATATTTAAATAAACAGCAAAATGTCTTCTTAAGCAAAATCTATTAATTAATCATTCGCTTAACTAAAACAAGAAAAACAAAACACATTCGCCTTTAGCAGAAATTAATGATGCTGTTTGTAATTAGAAATTGAGTTCATTGCAACCAGAATTTTTCATAGACTAAAATAGAAATTAAAAATATTTTTGCATTTTTCTATTTGGTTGTTTGGCAATTTTAAAGCAACATGAAAAATGTCACATACAAATTCAGTTCAACTTTGGAAACTGAAAAACTAAATAAATTAAGTAGTCAAAATAAAACAGCATCTACAGCAAAACACGCATTTTGAGATGTTGCAACAACAAGGTAGAAGACGTTCTAGTGATGGCAGGCTGAAACGCAAGCGTTATCATTTAACACTTCTGCTTAGTGAAGCAACCAAAGTTTCTTTCGTCTCCTTTATCTGTATTTATTTCCCTGGCTGCAACAAATAGAGCAAGAGTTGAATACAAAATGCAAAAAAGTATATATAAATTTGAAATGCACATGTAATATTTTTGTTTTTATGTTGCAAGATTTTTCCTAAGATTTTGTCTGTTAGTGTTTGCGAGCTTAGTGTCTCTTACAGTAAAACAAACAAGCAAACAAATAAAATTTTAATGCAAATTAAGCAAAAATAATTTCAACAAGTTGCACGTCACAGTAGTAACAAATCGAACGTGACGCAGTGTAAAACTTATTTTCTCAGTCAGTTTAGGTAAAAACGAAGCAATTGAAAAGACCCACAAAAAAGTTATAATACGATAATAAATAAATAAAAAAAAACTATTAATTTAACAAACAAAACGACTGTTAAACAGTATAAAAAAAGTGTGGAAAAATAATTGTAAATTATTGCAAGAGTTTTTGTTTTATAGATTTTTTTTTTTTTATTTGGACTCTAGTTCCAAGTTGCAAGTTGTTGTGTTAGACATTGAAATAACATGGTCGGCAAGTCAAACAGCTAGACAAATATAAAGATGGTCTTTTAATATGTAGAGTACGAGTAGTAATACGATGTAATTGTGTTTAACGGTTTCTGTGTTAACTGTCACTTTAATGTTTTACAAAAGTGTGACTACTTATTGTCTGTCTTAATAGGTTTGTATTGGGTTGGTGTAAAAGTAATAACAATTCAATTTTATCATTGTTTGGAGAAGAATTGTAGTGATTCACTGGCTGATAAGTTAATGCCAGTAATTTATTGGTCAAATAATTAAATTATGTATCACCTAAAGTTTGGTAAACGAATTTTTAGCTCATATAATCACTAATATAATCACTAAAGCTCCGCATCTGCATACGTAGAAATGGCAATTGACTAAGTGCTTGAATATCATGTTTGTAAAAGTTATTTAGCAGCTTCACTTATTTCGCTTAAAAAATTTGACAAATAGCTAGCGGTGCCTATACGGCGATTTAGAAAAAATTATCCTGTAAGTATGCAACATTGTTTTTTTATAATTCCATAGAAAATTGTTGCTAAAAACATTGTTGGCTGTTGCTAAACATGAAGCCAGAAACATTTTGCATCTCTTCATAAAATGAACGAAGTATAGCTTCAACATTATTATTTTCTAGTAAATGAGAACTAATTTGGTTTATGGGCTTTTGACAGCATTTCGCATGAAATGTTCAATTTATAAGGAGATAAATATAATTTGTAAAATCACCGATCTTGCAAGGCTTAGAAAACGCACATGACTTGAAAATTTCATAAGACAAATGCACTCACAATATGCCACGGCTTTTGTATAATTTTTGAGAGATAGTACTCTAGACAATAAGTCTTTGAATAAAAGATTGATCACAGCTCACAGTTTTTATACTTATTAAAATTTTAATTAGCTACAAAATGAAATTTAACTAAACATTTCATAGATTTAATTATTTATTTAATTACAAAATATTTTTCTGCTCCTTTATATAAAAGTATAATTGATTTAGTTATTTGTTTAACTAGAAAATCGTTAATACATTTCTTTAATAAAATATAATAATGAATCAATAAAAAATTTTAATTACATTTCAATTTGAAACCAAATAAAATGTTAAATTAGAGCAAAAATTTTCAAATCCTTTTTTTCCTGTTCAGTGATACGATTGAATAAAATCGATTTAATAGAATTTTAGTTTATAGAATATAATGTTCGTGTCTAATACCCACAAAAATGGTTCTGTTTTATATTCTTTCTCAATATTACCCTACAACGCTTTTTACTATTACCCCAACCCAATATAAATTAAAGTGTTAAATCGTTGACTTCATTTAAGCTCTAAATTCTAGAGGATGTTGTCGTCATTATGTTGCGTTTTGTTAAAACAAAATGCCAATGTTGTTTTAATTCGCCAACATCAGCAGCAAGAACAACAACAAGAACAGCAACGTGATTATCTTTTACAGCAGCAATACCAGCAAACACACGAACATCTGCTAAAACTGTTTGCAACAACAGGCAAGTGTTAAGTTACAATAAACAATATTTCATTTAATTTTCATTTCTTTAAGTAGTTTTTGTGGTTTGTCTACTTCATCTCTAGTCTTTTTTTTTTTTGTTTCTATTCTTGAAAACTTAACTCAAATTATTATTAAGACGTTGCGAAATATTTTGATGAATTAAAATTATTTTTTAAATAGTGATGGCACGGTGTAGTTTTAGGCATTCAAAAATGTTGTTGCAAAATTTTAGATTTATTAAAGATTTTTTTGTAAGAAAAGAATTTGGCACAAGATCGTTGACTACGATATATTTTGAAAGTTATTCAACAGTTTTAAAGATCGAGTTGATTTTGTGTTTAGTTAAGAGATTGACATTAAAATCTTTTTTTTTCGTACATACTTTATTATTTTAATTGATTTTTCAAACAGAGTACTTTTCAATTTTTTTTTAAAGGAGCTTTGAAAGGGCTATTGAAGTTGGTCTATTATTTATTTATTGTCCAGAAAGATTGCGTAAACTTTAGAGAAATGGCATTCTGATGGCACAAACGTTTTTATCTAAAAAATTTAAATATTTTTGCTCAAAGTTGATCTCAGTAAGAATGAATGCTTATTTTTGTTACATTTTTAACCCCCTTAAAATAGAAATTGAATAGCTAATTTTCGAATATTCATTACTTTCAAAGTTCTTAATAGTTTATTGGCTGATACTACATGGAATTTCAACCTTTTCTTTTCTTTTTTTTTAATAAATATTAGCGCCTTATTTATGCAAAAAAGTAAAAGCCTTATTCATAAAAACCCACTAACAATTTATTATTTTGTAAAAAAAATCAATTTAAATCTGGGTTAATCGAAAAATATATTTCTATGCAATTTTTAATCACAAGAAATTATCGATTATTATTCGTCATCGTTAGTGACATATATATCCTTAAATTTAAGATTTGTTATAACTTTCAATTCTCTGTTTATGGAACGCTGAAAAAAGGGATGAAGTACAGTTAAATTAAATATAATTGAAATCTATGCTTCATTGTGGCATCGACAGGAGAGTGAAGTTGGTTACTCTGCGATAAGAACTTTTTCTCAAAAATCTTTAAGATATAATATGAATTGATTGTTTGTAAACAAGATTAACATTAGCTCCTGCCATGATGGCCTTATCCAACTGTGGTCTTACCACTGAGTGATATACAGTGCGTTCACTATCGCCCTCCACTGGCATAGCATAGCCAAGTAGCAAATCTAAGAACAAGGTTTGCTGAAATATGAACTATTTCTTCCTTGAGGATTTGCAAAACATCCAACTCCAACTCCAACGGCCTAAACCACAGTCACCACGTGTACCCCATAGGAACGTCGTCAACAAACGGTCACAGAAAAGGGTGGCTCTCTGTGTGGGTACCGGCTCTCTTGGAACCAGTCCGTAGGGTCTTAAACAGACCTACAACATACCAAACACAAACCAGTCGATCTAGATGTCAGTGCCAGCACACCAAGGGACTGGTTTCCGTTTATACCTTATACACTGCATCAAAGCCTTCGTATGAAAAATAATACCCCCGTTGGGAACATACTATGAGTTGCTATTAGATTTTATTTTAGGCAATACAAATGCATTATCAAGACTAGTATAAAAACATATTAGTCACGTGATATTCGCTTGGCTGCCCGATTACGAAGGAAATATTTTGCATATCACTTCCACCTGTTTATTTGTATCAGGTCAGCGATAAGCAAAGTTTTTGAAAAACACAAGAACTTCGCAATATTGATTCGATAAAGCTTTATTTTTGAGTCGGCAAATTTGGTGACCAAATTTATTTTTTATGGTGTCTTTCAAAAGTTTTTGCGCAACAGCTTCTAAGTACTTGATTTTACCGCTTCACTTTATTTGGCAAAAGGACTCCATTTCTCAAATTTTAATAAAATTTCATGTCGTTTAATAATGTTTTCCTAGTTTTTTTTAATGAAAAAAGAAATTACAATAAAAATATTATTTTCTTATTTTTTTCGCAATAAATTACAGGAACTTATAATTCTTCACTTTGAATATTTAGCGCAATTATAGCCATGACAGAGCTAAACGACTTCCATAAACATGTCAATATAAGCTGAAAGTGTCTCGGCACCCTAAGAATCTCATAGAAACCAATAAAATATTTTTCAATTGATGATAATTGTCATTGACTATTTTTGATAAACTTTAAGTTTTATTTTTTTTTTATTTAAATATCACTGTTAACATTTGCTGATATGCATTCTAATTTATAACAGAAACATATTTAAAAGTATGTCCTGTTATCACTCCATACATTTGTGCAACATTTCGTTTAGCGATGACTTTAATATTTCAATTTATTGAAAAATCATAAAAAAATGACACAAACAAAACGTTCGAGTGAGTTGATAAAGTGACAGTTGGCTTGATTTGCGAATGTCCGATGAAGTGAAATACGTGGAATTGAATGATTTACTTTTTGAATTTTTTGCAATAAATAAAAAAATAAAAGTTTGACAATTTTTCAAGATACGATTAAATGACAATTACAATTGAGATTTGTCTTCGTTTTTGCTAAAGTTGAATTGCAAGTTTCTTAAGGAAAAAAAAAATGATTTATTTAATGCATCAGACAAGGTGTCTGAATGTTTACACAAAAAAGATGACGATGTTGATGATTTAGCAGTCTGCTTAACTAGATTTTATAATATTTTAGCCCACGGATTTTATTTTACGTTCAAATCTTTTCAATGACAATTTTCTTTCCTGCAACAAATTTTTCAACACCTCTTTATGTAACACAAAAACAAATCACAAATGTAGTTCAAACGATAAACTGATTTTAATTCGAATTATTTTTTTTGCAAATAAATAATCTATAAGTCATTTGGTGATTTAATTTTAACAAATCATTTTACAACTTAATCTTAAATGAAGAGGCTGTGAGCTCTTTTTTTATTTCTTTTATTTTTATTTATTATAGAGAAATCGTGTTAATCATTATGACATATTTCAGTTACTTTTACTTTCATCCTCTCGCAAACGTTTAAATCAATTTTAGTTTTTATATCTTTTTGAAAAACTTAAGTACCTACAAAAAAAAAAAATTAAAAAGCTGCAGGAAAGATGGATGCTTTTGTTTTAAAAACACCGCCCAAGAGGTTGTTTTCATGCCTGAAAACAATTTTATCCGAAACAAAATTATAAAACAAAACTGTTTCATTGACTCAGTTAAAATATTTTTTTTTTATCATTTTGTTAAAATCTATAATCAAGAAAACGACCATAAAAAAGCTGACCAAGTAGAAACCTGCAATAAAAATCCTGTTTCATTGAATATGTATTTTTTGTTAAAACTTTCATTTTCTTTTTGTATAAAATTAAAGACAATGGAAATAAAATAAGATGTTTATTTTAAAAAATTTAATACGAAAAAATAAAAACACTTTTGATTTCTTTATCATTTTGTTAACACTAAACAACATGAATAAAGTGAAAAAACTGAAAAAAGCAAAGTCTAATAAAGATTTTATGCAAATCGTATAAATTCCAAAAAAATATTGCAAAAAAATAATTTTTTATTTCCATTCTCGTATTCGAGGTGACAATGTGGCTTCGCAGGAAATAATCGAAAAGTGTCAAATCGCACGACCTTGGAGACCAATTGAGAGGTCCATTTTTCGAAATCAATTTATCGACAAATTTTGATTTCAATAACTCGATGGTTGCGGTCACCGTACTGCACGTAGCGCCATCTTTTTAAACCACATTTCGTCCGGATCAATTTCATCTATATTTTTAAACAAAAAAATCATTAATCATGGTGTGGTAACGATCTCCATTAACCTTAACGTGAGACTTGACTCATTTTTGAAGAAATAAGGTCCGATGATGCCACCAGCGTGTAAACCATACTAAAAGGTGCATTATTTTGGATGCAAGGGAGTCTGTAGGATATGTTGTGGATAGGTCTCACGCCATATGTGACAATTTTGCTAATTAATAAACCTGTTAAGCCAAAAATGAGCATCATCGCTGAACACAGTTTGGCGATTAAACAACGGGTCAGTTACTACCTGCTCTAGAGCCCAATCGGCAAAAAATGACGTGGTTTTAATTCCTGCACTAGCTGGATCTTATACGGGTGAAGGCCAAGTCTTTGCGTAGTGGACGGAAAGAGTCCCAATTCCTGTGACCGACGACGAATCGCTGAATTTGGATATTCTTCCACACTTTCGTTTACAGCAGCAATATTCTCTTCAGTATGAAGATTCCTTTGACGTGTTGGTGTTGTTGCATCCTCTAGAGAGTACGTTGTACGAAATCTATTCACAGTTCGACGGATGGCTTGCTCAGACAGACGATTATATGCAACATAAAAACTACGAAGTCGTCTATAAGTTTCTCGAATTGATGACTGATTTCCAAAGTAAACTTGGATGATTTGATAGCGTTGTTCAAGCTTGATTATTTGAAGTACTGTTAATATATTTTGAAGTTGTTTAAAGGTACTTTTTTATAGAGTACTTTTTGTTGAAGTACCTTTTTAATAAATAGTGCTTTCTATAATAATACCTTGTTTTATAAAGAAAACTTTTTATTAAAGAACCTGTTTATAAAAGTTCCTCCTTAAAAAAAGGTACTTTTTATAAAAGGTACTTTTTATAAAAGGTACTTTTTGTAAAGGTACTTTTTATAAAAGGTACTTTTTGTAAAAGGTACTTTTTATAAAAGGTACTTTTTAAAGAAGTTACTACTTGCGAAGGAAAAAGTTTCATAAAAAAAATTGCTGTTCACATACTTTTTTATTTACTAAACAGGGTGATACATCTATAAAACCTCAAAAAAAATTTTGCAATAAACATAAGTTTCACTAAAAACTAAAGCATTAGGTCCATGTTTAAGTTAAATTTTACTTAATAAATTTTTTATGGCTCTGTGTAGTTGTTATATGAAGTAGTTTGTCATAATTAGTGTTTTTAATATTAATTGTGTGTAAAAATTTTTACATGCGCCGTTTTTAACTCTTCTATAATTTGCTTTTTTAAAAAGAAAATTAAGCCAAAAGAAAAAAACAAAAGTAATTTTGTCAGTATCCCGAGGGCAGCTTCAGTTTATTAGTCGCCTAAAATTCTAAAAGACCTCCACCGGAGATTAACGTTATTTTTAATGAGAAAAATGTTAATTAAGCTTTCTTTAAAATGGAATTCAGTATTTTAACACTTCGACATTAACTCCTATTCCTTAGGCTAAAGCTGTAAATCTTCTTTTATATCCAATTCTTTCGCAGATTGTAGATTGTAAGAATTAAAGCAATTTTTCAAAAATAAATTAGTTTCACTAACTTAAATTATAAGTCTGTTGCAATTCTCTGCACATGCAATTAATAAACTTTATTTTAGTGCTGCTAATAAAAAATGTATTTTATTAAAAGTATAAAAGTTTTATATTTTAGACACTAACAGCCTTCAAAAATTGTGTTTCTCTGTGCAGTTGCCGCAACTGATAAACGTGCAGCAAGTGCAACCTTAATTAATTGAACATGTCATAAGAATTACAAATTCATGCATGAAATGCCATAATACGAATATAAACACAAAATTGAGTAGACGAGTACCAAACCTACACAAGAGTTTTTATTCCTCGATTTTTTTTTTTTTGTTTCTTTTGTGCAAATAAAACCGCCAAAAAAATCAAATATGAAAATTTAAAGACATAAAATTGTATGAATGACTTAATGAATAAAAAAGAAATTGAATGGATGTCGAATGACTGTAAACATGTGACTGGCTGCCATCAGTTTTTGGCAGAGTGATGTTTTACAGGCTGCTTAGTTTTAATTTAAGTGAATTTATTTACAAACTGACTTTGATGAGAGTTAAAATGACTTGGTTGTAGTAACACACATAATGCGATAAGCCATGGTCTTAAAGCAAATATTTAAAAACTTAAACGAGTTTATCAAAAAAATCTCTTCTTAAAATTTTTATTTGACTTCTACTAAAAGTCAGTAGTTGCTTAGGCAATACCTTTTCATTTGTCAGTTCAATCAAGGTGACAATGCCTTGTCGATTCTTAAAATTCTGACGATTTTAAGTGCCAACAGAAATATCGGTTTTCATAAATTTACCACTTGAATTTTATGCTTTCATTCACTTAAGAGGGCTCTTTACGGCTTGATTGTGCCAGAGGGTACTGCCAGTCTTTAAGAAATTTAAATTTTTGTTTTCGTCATTTAAAACTATAGAACGTCAAACATAGAGATGACATTATTTGAATGTGTCCTTGCATACGCTGTTCAGCAAATCGTTACCGATATCCTTTTCAAACATTATTAAGCGGCAGTTTTTCATTCATCTTATTTTAAATTTCTGCTATCTACAGCTTACAATGGCCTTTATAGCGCTAAGATACTTCCTTTAATACGAACTTGAGACATAAGGTTTGGTATTGCAAAGGAAGAATTTAAAGCAATTCTTTAGATTTTTCTTTTTGCAATTAGGATTTCAACATGCAGGGGGGATTTGAAACACAATGAAAATAATGCTGAAATTTCTTAACGTTCTGGCTGACTGTATTTAATCTTCACACGACTATAGAGGTGTACGTGATCAAGATTTGCGTCAGTACCAGGCGGGGCGGCCTTAACCTGACGGTGAAATACAAAGCGTCAAATAGCGCCCTACATCGGCCTAGCCAACAGTGTTGCAATTTCAGGCTGTCAGACCTATGAACTTCTCTTTGCTTTAGGGTAGGAGACTTTCAAACCGCGTCTGTAAAACAACACACTTGGCCTGACACTAAACCCTTCTTGCGGAAACCAATATTAACCAACTGCCACAGAAATAAACGGCTCTCCGTATGGCCTACCGGTTCCAGTGGCTCCAGTATATTTAAGGACACTGATCAGTTCTTCGACAAGAACCCCACATTTAGTGTCTGCGCACCGGGGGACTGGTTTTCCATATACCAGGAAAGTACTTCATTTGAACCCAGGTTAGTTCGGTATGACTTTAGTATTTCCAGGAGGTACTATAGAGGTGTAGTCAAGTTAAACTTTTAACTTTGGCAGTTTATTTCCTTAGTAGAGTACTGCCGCGCCATGTAATTGAAACCGAATTAGCAAATTTTTTTATAAAAAAATGAAAAACAAAAAATTTTTTTTTCTCAACCTTCGTATCAGATTTTGGACTCACAAGGGGCCCAAATAACTTAAAAAAATTTCAAGTGTCAAAAATTTTATATAAAAATGTCCAAAATTATAAAAGACACAAAAAAACGACAACAAAAAGTGAAGTGATAATTATACAACCTTTATGAAGAAAAGTACAGATTATAAACGACAGACAGCACAAGTGTTACTTTTTCATTTAATTATTTCTGTTATTTATTTCTTTAAGCTGCTGTTAAATATTTATTTTCCCTATAAAAAATATGAGGCTCAAAAACAAAATAAGCTTTATAACTTCAAAATTAAAATGATGCACTCACAAAATCATTTTTTTTTTTCCATTTCGTACTTCAAACAAAACCAAGGACTTTAATGGTGGTTTTTAACTGATTTACAGTCTTTTCTGCCTGTCTCATGTGCACTGAGGTTTGGAACAAATTTCAAAAAAAAAAAAAAATTTATATTGTGCAAAAAATCATTTATTTAGTGGATTATAATTAACAACAACAAATTAAATTAAAAAAGAAACGTCTTTGTTGTCATTTGTTTTTGTTCACTTTTCATACTTCTTCACCTTTAGTGTTTATGGCTTAAGAAATTGGGTCGATATGTCGTTTGGGCTTGGGCTTTTTTTCAAAGCGAATAATTTATTTAGTTTTATTTATTATCTTCTTTTGTATGCTGCTAATCTCTTAACTTGGTGGCTAAAGGTCATGGTTGCGGAACGTTGGAAAGTTACACTTTAGTTCAGGTGGGAACTACATGAAGTTTGGACATGATTTGTCAATAATTATCTGATCAGTTAAAATAAAATACATTCTTTAAATTATTTAACAGAGTGTTTACTTTTTAGCGAAGGCTACTAAAACATTGAAAAATATGCTTAAGAGAAATAATCCAAAAGAAATATCTTGCAGGGATGGGAAAACACAATTTTATATTTTTTTTTTTAAATCAAACTATTTTTCTTAATAAATTCCTTGTGTTAAGGAATTTGATCTAATTTTTAACTCATCCAAAAAACGCGCCTACATGTTTCTTTGAAATAAAACACAAAATATTTGCAATTTTTTCAAGCTGGTTTTTTTTATTAAAAGTATGATCCATTACAATTATAAGTGGAATAGAATATCATTCAAATCTCCACCATGACTGCGCCTGCAGACATCAATCCGAATATCAAAATTTTCAATGACTTTCCGACATGTTGCTGGTGTTATTTCACGAATTGCAACTTGAATGTTGTTCTTTGGATCATTAATTGTTTGTGGCTTGTTAGCATACACTCGACTTTTCAAAAAAACCCCACAAAAAAAAAATCTAATGGTGTTAGATCACATGACCTTGAAGGCCAATTGAAATCTGCATTTCGTGAAACTACACGTTGAGGAAATTTTGATCGCAAAAGCGTAATGTTTTTTCGAGTTGTGTGACATGTAGCAACGTCTTGCTGGAAATAGACGTCAGACATATCAATATGAATTCAACTGTGTCCATAAAAAGTCTCTCAACATTGATTGGTATCGCTCAGCATTCACAGTAACAGCATTTCCAGCATCATTTTCGAAGAAAAATGGCCCAATGATTCCATTTGCCCAAAATGCACACCAAACAGTAACTTTTTGTGGGTGTAGAGATTTTTCATGAATAACACGAGGATTTTTATCACCCCAGATACGACAATTTTTTTTATTGACGAATCCATCCATTCTGAAATGAGCTTCGTCACTAAACAAAATTTTGCTTGAAAACAATGGATCTGTTGTTCATTGTTCAATAATCCAACTAGCGAAATTACGGCGTTGTTGCAATGTGTACCTGTCCATGGTTAAAACTGTACTACGTTCTAATGGCTTATGTCATTTGAAAAGATGTCACGTGTAAAAATTATATAGTGCTGACATCTAGGTGTCACATTTGGATGACCCTTTATAGTTTCAAATTAAAATTAATTTGAAATTAGTTTTTAAATATAAAGTTTTTGCTTCTGCCTTAACATTAACAGAGCAATAAAAAAGGAAATTAAAGGATAAATAGTCAGTGCAAGAAGCTAAGCATCACGACTGTCTAGAGTAAAAAAAAAAAAATTTTAGGCTTCTTAGAAAATAATTGCAAAGAGCACACAAAGAAAAATATGGTTGAGCTAATCATATTATGTTTAAATTATATGTTCGTAGGATAATAATAAGTTTATGTTTAAACTTTAACAAACATGGCACCCTTATCCATTGGTCTGGCCTGATCGTATGGAATGTTTAATGTAAATTTAATATTTATTTTTTATTTAATCTTTCTCTCCGTCTCTCTCACATTCTCCTTTTGACATGTATAAATATTTATTAAATTTCTTGTTAATGTCCATTTATTGGTTTCGTTAACAAAAATTCTTAATAATAATTTATTTGCTTTCTTTATGGCTTCTTTCTTGGTTGTTTATTTTTATTCTTTTTTTAATTATATTTTACGAGTAATATTCCTGACATGATATTCTTCATCATCAACATCATTATTAACATCAGCAACTGCTCAGCATGATAATTTTTTTTTCGTTTTCTATAAAGTTCATTTTTAGCTTAAATAACTGACTGAATGCTCAACGGACAAGTGCAAATGCACTTTTTAAATGAACAGAAATTGCAATAAAAGGAGGCACATTTATTTAAAAATAATACTTTTGTATTGTTTTTTTTTTAAATATCTTTTTCGAACTTAAAATGCCTCAAGTGCATACGGAAGGTACGAGGAATGTGTGACAATTTTTTAAAACAAATTTAATGTGACTGATTACTGTAGGCATGAATTTAATTTTTTTTATTTGTTATAATTTATTACTTTTTCACTCAGAAAGGGATGTAAAACTCTTCTTTTGATTTTCGGAGAAGGGTTCACAAAAAATAAAATTCTTTTTTACTCGAACTCTACTTAATTTTTCATGAATATTTTAGAGTTCTTTATCTAGCCCAAATCCTTAAGTAGGGAACAGGCCGAGAAGGAGAGAAAGTCGTTATGCTGCAAAATAATGAAGCCGCACAAAAACCTATAACGCAAATTTAAGACTTTTTTGGGTATTAGCAGATCCAACTACACACAATAAATATTGCATAAAAATTTAACTATTTCCTTTTATCAGGATCCCTTTAGAAATATCTTTGAGCAAAAATCAAAAAGTAATGGCGATCCTTTAAGACACAGAAATATGCTTTTTTTGTAATGCATGACGCTTTAAGCGCTTTGTATCAAATATTCATCAGATCTTATAATTATAATTAAAAAACTTCGTATGTGGCTACATATCCAATGTAGAAAAGATGGTAGAATTTTTTTGAAAGCATAACAGGGCTCAAAATTACTTTAAGAAAATTCGAAGCAGTCCAGTCATTCTCAAAAGCCTTGATGTTGTTGCCCTCAGCGGCAGTTATATGCATAAAGAAGGTTAAAAATCATTAAAAAGATTTTAATAAATTTTGTACAAAAACTACTTCAAGCAGCCGACAGACGGACGCTTATCAAATATGAAATAAGATTTTAACAAAAAAAGTTTCAAGATGTACTGTCTTACAAACATAATTTCTATACTAATGAGACACCCTTTAATACTTAATTTAGTTTTCATTTTTAATTTTAAAGTAAGAAAGTTAAAAGCTTCTGTGTATAACGGTTAATAATAAATATGTGTCGGATTCGCGCCTTTGAAGGGGACACCCTTTAATTTGTAATCTTTTACTTTGAGTTTTAAGTAATAAAAATTCTAAATAAATTTTATTTGTTTGTCGATAACGCTTTAAGAGATAAAGTCATATCAGATTCTTTTTTTTTTTTTTTATTAGGACACCCTTTAAATTTCAATTATATATTTTGCTCATATGATAATAAATATTTTGTACAAACTTCAAGTGTTTAAGTAAACCGATTTAAAGTATTTTAAATAAATTTCAATGGTCTGTCTATAAATGTTCAAGAGGTTAGGTAATATCAGATTTTTTTCATCGGAACAACCTTTGATTTCCAATTTTTAACATAGCTAATGTAATAACAAGTACTTTGTCTAGTACTTTGTCTAGCGGTTTTAGACTTACTATATTCTCTTTTAAGGGGGGGTCACCCTTTAATTTTCAATTTCTGGCTATAAGAGATCAAAATTAAATGTCATTTATAGTGTAATCACATCATCTTAGGGGGAACTCTTTAATTAGAAAGTTTTTTACCTAGCGAATATGTTGACATATATTCTAAATGAATTTCAGTTGTCTGTCTATAAATATTCAAAAGATAAAGTCAAATCAGATACTCTTTTTCAATCGAAAACCCTTTAATTTTTAAATTTTTTTCCTAGCGGATAAAGTAAAACATATTCTATGCAAATTTTAAGTATCTGTCTGTAAAGGTTTCAGGAATAATTTTTATAATGCGCACAGGGCGCACTCTTTAATTTTTAAGGTGTTTTACAACGTGCAATGCTTGAGAACGATAGCGGTTCGCACCTTTTGAAGATTTGAAATTCTATGCCTTAACACTGATAATATATGTTTAAATCACGCTTATTATAGGGGATACCCTTTATTTTTTAAAATTACAAAAATCTTTTTATAAATACAATCAATCTGTAAACGTAACCGTTCCTCTAAAAAAATCATAAAACTGGAGGAGTATTAAATTAAAAAGTATTCTTCTAGTTCAAAGTCGGCTAAAAATGCAATAATTCAATACGAAAAGATTGGAAACCCTGGTATAAAACTTTAAAAAGAAAAATGTTTCTTAGATTATCAACTAACATTCTACCCTCGTTCTATTTTTATCAGTGCGTTTGACTGCAGCCTGTACGGTTAATTATATAGCAGCATTTGCTAACGCATTGACTTGCCGTCAAGCACGCATTTCACAGTTGCATCATTTGGTTGGGATATTTTTTTTATTCTCGTTAAAGAGACGTGAGATCAATGTAAAAGAAAAACAAATTTTAACACAACTTTTCATCACCTGCAGTGCATTAAAAATTTCCTGCAAAATTTCAAAACATTTGTTGTAATTTTACAATAAGTTTAAAATTACGAATAAGTTATTTCTAAAAAAAAGTAAAAAATAAAAACAAACGAACTTAAGCCTTACTAAGAATTGTTTAATTTTTTTTATTAGGAACAGGAGATGACCTCACTTACGCAAGGCCTTGTGCCAGAACTAAGAATTTAGGTTGTGGGAAGGGGGATAGAGGGCGTAGCGCTTGTGGACATTTTATTAGAACCTTTGAACATTGAAAGTGACAGGATAGACCTCTGCAGGGAGTTTAATCTACATACAAACCTTTCGGCTAAAAAACGAATTTTCTCTGTAATGTGTAGCGCGATTCACGGGACAATCGATCACAAAGGAATGCACGATTGATGCAGAGCGCATTGCATGTACGAACTTACAGTTTTTAGAAGCAAGTTCCCTGATTTCATTAGAGCACATTCCGTTTAAGCAACGATAAAACAGTGAATCAATTCCCCACATTGCCTCGATGCTCCAGTGAATCAATAGAGCTGGACACTCTACTGTCACTGATGAGCTTCTTTGTTCTCTCCTACACGCGGTCGAATAACTCCAAAGTAGACTTTGCACCGGCCCATACATGAGAGTTGTGTTCGATATTCGGTCTGATAAAGATGACATAAATAGGAAGGAGATCCGATGGAGTGAAGTTTGTTCTACACCGTTTCAGAAAACCTACGCACTTGAATGCGACATGAAAAAAATGCTTGTTCCACTGAACACGGCATTGAATTTTTAGTTTTTGTTGAAACTCCAAGAAGAAAAAAAAATTAATCTGATGGATTTTCAGATTTTCTCGATCTCACTACTCCTTTAAATATTTTTGAATTTTTTTGCTGATGACTTTTTTATTTTTGTCAGTTGCGTTTATTTTCAATTTTATTTTATGGGTTTTTAAAAATATTTTCTTCTTGTTTTATTTGATATGCGAAAGAAATTCCTGAGGCCACGAGACGCCATCATTAGTGATTTATTTTTAGGACGGTTGTTCATGTTGTTGTTGTTGTTTTCTTTTTAGTACTGACTGTGAAAAGCATTTCAAAAGTAAAGCGCAAAATACAAATATTACACTGATCCTGCCTGTGATTATTTATGGTAATTATTTCATTTTGATGTTTTTGCCATAAATTCATACATGTTTTTTTTTTCCTTATTTTTTACTGGAAATTTCTTCGTACATACGATTTTATTTTATGTTGTATGACTTTGTTGTATGACGTTCAAACACACACATATTTCTAAAATAATGTGGCGGAACTTTGGGTAATTTTCTTGTTACTTCTAATTAAAAACGCCTGCTTGAGGTGTTTAAGTTCTTTGAAAGTCATTAAAATGGGTGTAAACCTCTAAATTAAAGGCAGTTAGAAATTTATGTTTTTTATATTTCTTTTAATGTTTAAAAACGTTAAGACATTCTTGTCACTTTTAAGGGTCAATAAACATTTAAAAGCTTCAAACATTCTTGTTATCGTGGAAAATACTAATTTTCTAACAAAAATGTTGCTTTAATACCTTAAGAGATTTCACGATAAACTTTTTTCAAATTAACTCTCTTATGTTCTGTTAACACCGGGCTTTGAAAAAATTGTTGGCAAAGAAATCAGCGACATTTTGTTTTTAAGAAACCGATCTTGTAGCCACAGCCAATCAAGCAGCCAGCCTGAGTAAAAAACAATCAGCTGAAAAAGCAACAATTTACAAACGAAAATATGTCAACAACGTTCATTAATAAAAACTAAAATATTTCCAATTTGAAATAAAAAGATTTTCAACAAAAACGCACTTAAATTATCACCACCAGCATTAAACAAACGAAATGTTGCAGTTGTTGATTTTTTCAAGCTGCAGCAGCAACAGCAGCAATAACAATTGCTGTAATACAAGTGAATGCTTAAATAGGAACAACAACTAATCAAAAATGTTCTTAGAAAACAACAACACTAATAATATAAATTCCTTGGAATTTGATAAATCTAAAACCGTAGAGGAGGGAGATACAACAGCTGAGAGAAAAAATATAGCATTCTAGCAGATTTTTTTTTTGTTACAAACTAGTTGCAAACAATATTTCAACAAAAAAATCAGTTTCAGCTCCTACACAGATTTATACTGACACTTTTAAGCATAAACTTGCTTAACAAGCCTATTATCCACTACATTAATAAGTGGTGATCTTGCTGGCCATGTAATTTTGCTTTGATGACACTGATGGCAGCGTTGACTTGTGGATAAATTTGCGATTCGAATCGCCACATGGCAATGGAGAGATTAAGGATACTCGTTTGAACTACACTTGCATCCAAATTGAATACAGAACTTGGCGAAGGGATAAAATTTAGCTAAACTTATTCCAAAACCATTAGGAAATCAGTAACTAAGTTACTTGCAAACTGCAAGGCTTCTTTTCTTGTTAGTCTCTGAACCCACTTGGGCAAAAAGTTCTTAAAGATTTTTGTATAACAAAATAGTTTATAAGTTTACTTCCAATTAACCTAGTAATGCCGTATAAAACCGACTCAGTTAGTCTTTGCTGGGTACGTGGGCATGTTGAGGTAAAGACAACGAAGTAGCAAGTAGGCTGGCCACAAGGAAGCAAGTACGCTTAAAATAAGACAGATAATTTTTTGTGGACTTTGAGAGAACATCTAGATGGTAACTTAGAAGAATACGGAGTACCACTGGGTTTACTTTCCAGATTAAGAAAGCGCTTTAAATCTTTCATGTCTTCAGGTAAAAATATTTTAAAGATCGTTACCAATTTCCTCACAGACCATTGCAGCTTGAGAAAGGACCTGATTAGACTTAACATTGATAACAATATTCATTGTCGATACTGTGTTCATAAAAAGAAAACTCGGGAGCATATTTTAAAGCATTGTGCTGCTTTATGTCACAACAAATATAACCAGTTGGTGAAACAACTACTGAAAGTTGCGAATCCATCGACTAAAAATAATTTTAATATTAAGTTTTCTCAATTGAATAGGTCTAGATAAAGTGCTTTAATAACTGACAGGTGACACAATGGCAGTATACTGTTAATACACACTTATCATAATTTTGTTCTATTTTGTAACAAAATAGTGTTTATAAGTCATCGTTAGCATTAAATAATGGGCTTCTAATTTTTTGTAAGTTCGCTTTATTTATCTAATGACTCACGCGTTTTAGATTTTATACACAGTAAGCAGGTTGACTAATAAGCTGAAATTGATTTGGTGGCTTGGGTTCAAATCCCAGCTGCTATTCAATTTTTTTCTAATAGTTGAAAACTTTCTATACGACTGTCAGTCAGACGCTCCCCTCTCATTATTATTCTATAACATCAAAACTTCGATAAAGTAAAAACTAAATCAATTGGTTGCGTCAGCTCCAAAACGAAATTAAAGCTTTTTAACACCAGAGGTGTTACATTGTTGTTGTACAAATAAAAACAACATGCAGTTTTCTATCTACTACTTCTTTCTACCGATTTAACTAAAGAAGGTAATACAATTAATTGCCAGACGTTATTGCCTGAGTATTACTTCTTCGAAAAAAAACTTAGCTTGGTTTATATGGACCTGAGCTTTAGAAGCACTCAAAACCTTAAAATTCTTTCAAATTTAACGGCTATTTAATTTTCTTCTTACTAGTGCTGTATCTGAAGCCACAGAATAATAGAAAGTTTTCACATGGGGAAAGAATACTTTTTTATTTTCTCTGAATTTCCTTTAACACAAAGCGAACAACAGAATTATTATTTCGACGCATAATTAAATGAACTAAAAAAAAAAGCTTGGTATAGGGCTCTAAAAGTCTTTTCCTTTAGCAAAGTGCAGGTGCCACCCTGAATCGAAAGCCTTAGAATTATTTCAGACCACAGCTCTTGCCTTCATGTCAAAAAGAAGGACAGAGATTAAAATTAAAAAGGCCCCAATAGAAGTCTTACTGTATGTACTTAACAAAATAGATATTTACTACACTCTCACCCATTTTTAATATTCACTGCCAGGACCCCCTGACCTTTTAAAAATTAATGCGACAGTAACAACATCGTCAACATGGTTAGGAATGTTTATGTTTTGTTCGGCAACAAGTTGTGCTACATTTTTCTTCTCTATTGTTTCAAATTCTCTTACTAAAATGGGGAAGCATAACATATGACGTTTCTAATAAATTAAATTTACCAAATTTTTTGGTTGCTTGTATATTTTGTTTTTCATTGTCGCTAAAAAAATTTCGTAATAGAATTGTCTAAGAGTCATAGAAAATGTCAAATTTTTTGGTATGTGACATAATTTTTGTTGTATTTTGCAGTTGTCAAATTCTGCAGCAACAGCTATTTAATCGAATAATAAAACAGCGGGTGTTTGAGTTTAAATGTACATATTTTTTAAAATAAAATTAGACAAAAAAATATACTCCAGAGTCGCGTAAAATAGTACTGTGGGCGGTTTATAAGCCAGAGAGGAGGTGAGGTAAATAAGTTCTTAGCTGGTGCTTAAAATTTTACAAGTTTTGTTAGTGCTTTTTGTCGTTTGATTTGTAGGTGATCATTTTGTTATGTTGTTGACATACATGTGTATATGTTTTTGTTGTTGCTATTTATTTTAATTCAATTCAATTCACTTCAATTTTCTTTGTTCAATTTTTTTGTCTGTTGCTATTTTATGAGAAGTGACAACTATTTTGTTTGTAAACATTTATTGAATTTGAAATAAAAAAGCGTTTGACTGTGATTTGATATTTTTTTATGCTTAAAATGGTCTATTTTTTGTGAGTGGAATTGATTCAAAATGTCCCAAATTGTGTTAATGGGATAAATGGTTTTGTTCGACAACATGTTCTTTAAAATTAAGATTTTTTATTAAATGGCGGATTTTGTGTATTTAATTAAATGTTATTTATCATTTAATATCTTGTTAGAAAAAAATGTTTAAAAAAAGATATAAGAAAACAAAATGTGTAATTTAACGTACTTTTTTGTGCAGGTGGTTACAAATATGTGTCCACTTCATCAAAATGTATGTCATTGAATTCTGCAAATAATTTTGTTATCTTAAATATAAGAAACTAACAAACAAAAATTTAAACAATAGAGTTTCATTTTGTAAAGAATTGTATTGAATTGAGGAGATAACTAGAACATAAGCTACGATGCATACTGCCAATGGTGGGAGGACCGAAAGCATCCGTTTAAAAATAAATTACGAACTAAGTTTCTGACTATACTTTTTGATCCTACGGTCTCTTGACCCCTATGGTCTAAACATGAGTTATCAGAGGTCCAGTAAAAACTAGAAACATAAAGTAATTTATGAAAAAATTCTGTTTGAGCTTGATTTCTTTAAAGTAAAATATCATAAATAATATAAATCTTAATAAACAAAGAATTTACAGGAATGAATGAAAAGCTTAAAGAGATTAAAATTACTCAGAAGCTATTTTAAATTAAGACCGGTTCTTTTGTTAAACAAACTTTTCTTAAAACCCTTTCCCACTTAAAACAAAGTTGCAAGAAATTACGAAAAAAAAGAAACTGACACACAAACTATAATTTCTCTCTTTAAAGTCGCCATAACTGTAAATCATTGTTAAATAACTGTTCGAATTTTTTTCTCATTCTGATGGCACCTTGCACTCAAAATGTCAACTTTAAATAAAGTAATGTTCAGTGCATATGAACATCATAAAATATAAAATTAAAAAATAAAAAAATAAATAAATTAATAAATTAATAAACCGCCTTAAAGCACTTGATAAATTTTGGTTTATTTTGTTGATGGCTCTTTCATATGCTTTTCTTTTTCTTTAAAGATGCTTGAATTTAAAGTCAATTTATAGTTTTATGTAGATCTGTTTGAATTTTTAAAATTGGTTGGTGGTCTGTTTATGTCTTGCCAGCAGCCAGTAACTGGTTAATAATTGTCTTTAAGCGACAATCAAATAAAAATTGAAATTAAATTTTTTTTGAAAAAATATTAAAAAAACTTGTTAAATTACAACGAATAAAATGCAGGTCGAAAGTAAGTAAATTAAAAAGTTAAAACTTATTCAAAACCGGACATCAATCATTAAATTGATTTTGCTTTAAATATAAGCAATTATAAATATAAATTGATGAAACTTTTAATTAAGCACAGAATTATGGTCAATTAAATGTTTCAAGCTTTTTATGCTCAAATATAATTTAGTAAATTTTGTAACAAAAAAACTTTTAGTTTATTCTGCTCATTAAAATAATGGAATGTGTCGTAAATAAAATCAAGAGAAATTAATAATTGTTATTCCCACCACTAAAATGTGTGGTGGTTAAGTTTGTTGGTTTATTGCCCCGATCCCTATATTGGTAGAACTATCTGTTGCTTGGAATGGCTAAGCTGTTTCAACCAGAAATTAAAACCTTTTCCCGTCACGATAAGAAAAGCAAAAATATTTTTTTTAAAGCTGCAATAGAAAAGATGTCTTCTTCTCCCTATCTAAGAGGTCCGAACATTCAAATTACGTGATTATTGAGTCGAACTACAGGGGAAGCATATTTCCTGTCAAATAGTTAAGCCTTTTGAGTTCAGGCTCACAAAAAAGCATGCTGCTTCGATTTAGTGCAAGAGTTCTTGCTCAGATATAAATATCCGTTGCAAGATTTCAGATCACAATAGAGAAGATATAAAGGCGCACTGAGATAAATTTTATCCAGAGTTCTCTTACAACAGACAACACTTCTTTTATACTTTTTTCTCCGCCCTGCTAAATAAGAAAAAATAAGGCACCCTTCTAATAGTTGCGTAGTTTTAACCTGCCTGTCAATTGGGGTTCTAAATATTAGCAGTAGAAATCAAGTTTTATTCAAGAATTTACTCATTAGTAAGACTTTTTAGTTCTCTTATTTTTTATAAAAAACTGATGAAATTCACATTTATTTATTTTATAACTTCATTTTGGGACTTTAAAAACAATTTCGTTCTTTCAAAATTTCAGCTCAATAAAAATGTAATTTTTTTACCAACCCCTGAGGTTGTTTCGTCATGAATTTAAAATTCACATGTAATTTTTCTTTTTCACTCAAATAATTTAAAGTTTATTGTTATGGGTTTTTAACAAATTACATAGCTGCAATGCAATTGTTCGCTTTTATAATAATATTGCACCAAAAATTAAAAAAAAAATCCTTCTTTTTTTCTTTTTCTCCAAACATAATTTGTACATGTGGTTGACCGTGGGGTATGTTTTCTGATTTCTGGTTTCTGGAATGCATTTATGATCTTTCCCTCATTTTAGCTTTTAAATAAAATTATCACTTGTCCAATGTTTTCTTTTTATCTCATGACTCTCTTTGTACCATTTTTATTATGAAATTTGTTTATTGAATAATGAAAACGCTTCTAGTTATAGGATTTTTTTTTTTCAAAAACAAATTTAAATATGTACTCTCATACTCGTGGTATTTTAAAATAATAGTTTTACTTTGCCTTTTTTATTTTGTTAACTTGGTTTAATTTGATTTTAACTCTGTACTTTTTTGTCTGTCGATTTCGTTTTAGGTAAGTGCTTTTGATGTTATTTCAACACCTTTGACAAGAGATGCATGATTTTTTGCGATTTTTTATGTGGGTAAAAATTTTATTTTACAGCAGAAAAATAAATTTCGAAAATTGTAAGTAAAAATATATTAAATAAACTTTAAAGCTACATATTAGATGTACTTTTAAACAATTATGGTAAATGTTAGCAATTCTTAAATAATTTTAAAGTTGTTAGCGAATATGGGAACCATCCAAATACTTCAGCCTTGGAGCGGCTTTTGAAAAATGAAAATTGTATGTGAAACTTGTTATAAGCAAATGAAGAGAAGAAAATAATCAAATGTTAAAGTTACGTAAAAGCATATTCAGTTGTTCGTTTAAATCAAAAGAATAAAAAAAAATAATTATATTAAAATTCTCACTTGGTTGACGACCTGGACAATACACAAAGTATAAGTTTTTTGTATACAAAAGTTCATGTAGACAAAAGTCACAACTCTCATCGCAACCTACTCCATTTAGATAAAATTATTAATAGTTTTAGTAATCGCCAGGTCAAAATAATTTAATTAATTCTATTGTTCGGATAAACTCACAGTTGTCCGTTACAACTGTCAAACTGTGTAAAAGAGTAAGCGTGATTAAATAGTTTATTAAGATCACCACTAATAAATGTGGTACATGTATGTGGTAAAATAGAAAGGAAAATAAAAAGTATAAACAATTGTAGAGCAGCGATTTAGTGATTGCCTTGGTGCAGGTGTTTGGTTGCTTGGTAAACAGAACATTATGAGTTCAAGTCCCAACAGAACCTTGAGTGAAGAATAATTGCTACTTAGAATGCAGTCAAACAAGCTCCATATCCAACAAAAGGCTAAAAAAGTAACTAACAACATCACAGTGTGTGATAGTAGCGGCTGACTAAACTGAAAGCTATGCTGCCAAGCAGTGGGACATAAGCTCAAATCTCACCACGGCTACAGAGCATTGCTTTCTAGAGCCTATTCTGCTCAATGATGCAAGTAGTACTTCGCATACTTTTCGCGTCTAATTTTTAGGACCATTTCTCAAAATCAACCAATGACATATTTTGATTTAAATAAGTCGATGATTGCGGTGGCAGTATGGAACGTAGCTCCCTTTGATTAAAAGTAAAATTTCGAATCAATTTTATCCAGATGCTCAAAAGAAAAAATGACTGATCATGCTACGACAACGATCTCTGTTCATCGTAACGCGAGGTCCAGATTAATTATTGAAGATAAAAAGAGTATTTTTTTTGTGGAAGTAATGAAGTCTATAGTGTCAGTTGTGGACTGATTTTAGTCCGTAGGTATTAATTTTGCTGATTAAAAAACCCGTTTAGCTAAAAATGAACACAATTTTGCAATAAAATTGATAAATTGTATTGATGATTGTTTTTCAAGGAAAGTCTGAATAATTTGTTCAAGTATCAATTTATTTGTTTTAATTTGCGAGAGTATAATAATCAAAAATGTCAAAAAGAAAGAGCAGTAAAAAAATTTCTACCACAGTTAAGTTCTATTGGGCTAAAAAACACGCTTTATAAGCAAAGTGAAACTTACCTAAATAACTTTATGAGAGCAATTGGTTTATATTGTTATCATGGTTATTAAAATGGGGGTGGTAAATGCTGATTAGCCCCAAAATATGAGGACGATTTTGAATGAAAAAGATTTTAAACAATCAATAAGAATTTTTTTCATCGAGCTCTATTTTGAGTTGTTTCGACTACAGCCTATTCTGATCAACTCGAATCTTCTTATCGAATGCTGAACAGGCATTTCAGGAGAATAGCAAAGAGGAATGAATGCCCATACAAAACGAAAACCCTATTAGGTGTAAAATTTTATCATTTGCAAGTTAAAAATAAATTAAAAATCCGCTTTGTGTTTGGCTCATACTTTTATTGAGCCACTCTTTTATTCTTGACTTTATCTTCTTTTTTTTTTTTTTTTTGTTAAAAATTTATAAGATTTTTGCCTGTAATGGCTTAAAATCTCTGGCAATATTTGTTAAAATGATGGCCTCATTGAAAACACCCTTTAATTTAAAAATTTTTTGTTGACACTTATTTTTATAGAAGACATTTTTACACACTCTGTGTAAATTCTTAATATCTGTCTACTACGGTTGAATTCATGTCACCATAGCAACATCCTTTATATTTTAGTTTTGTTTTTATTTGTTGGAACTTTTTCTTATAGCGAACATAAAGATACTTAAACTTAAAATGTTTGCCAACTTCAGTTTACAAACAAGACCACGTACTAGAAAATAACGACACTCTTGGGACAACCTGTAGTTTAAGACCGTATTTGCAAATTTTAATATGTCAATTTCGCAACACTCCTTAATTATAAACTATTTAAGCGTTGGAAAGATAAAAGGCTGTGAAGGACGGACCAACAAATATTGTAGCCTTGTGTTTTTACCCTTTGGGTACGGAACCCTTATTAACAAAAAAAAAATTAACACACTTTTAACATATATTGAAGAACCCTTTATACATTGAAAAGGGGGTAAAATAAACTTTCATCTCTATTTACCACAATGATACTTCATTTAATAACTTTAATTTTTAAAATTTTAAATAAACAAAATTAAGGTCTTTTTATTTTAAATTATTGCGTGTAAAATAATCACGTTATACAATTAACAGCAGGATACGCTCACAGCTATTGTACGATTACGAAATCAAAAACGAAATCAAATAAAAACAAGACTTTAATTGAAAGCACGCTTTAAGATTTATATAATAAATCAGTTAGTGTTACGGAATTAACAAACAAGAGGGTTATTACCTTTGACGCATTTAAGTTTTCGCAAAAAAAAAAAAAAAAATAAATGTTTAAAAAAGGAAGTAGGCTGAGAATTTATTAATGTTTTAAACGCTATTTTATGTATTTTATACTAGTTATCGTGAACAGAGCGCTAAGCACTCACTGACTTATAATACAATCCTCGTTACTACAAACAAAGGAATTTTGTGTGTAATAATAAAAGTTTAACCTCAAACCAAACAAAAATCTGCGAGTTAATAAATCTAATCCGTGTTAAGAAAAATATACCACAGATTACAACTTGCTTTGGTATTTAATTTTTTTTTTTTCCTTTTAGATTAGAAATGTCTATTCCTTTGGCAAATTTCATGCACAAAATCACAACCAAACTACCAGATGTTAAAAATTAATTATAAAGGCACTTAGAAAAATATTTATTGAAAACATTAAGGGTAAATGTTCAAAGTCGTTTGGGCATTTCCATAAAAAATAATTAGAAAATTTTCATATAGAGAGTAAATGCATGTGAAAACATGTTTGTGATGTGATCACTATGATCATATTATATTCTCTGTAATAATGTATAGTTGTGTCGAACAAACAAAAGTTGTTTTCAACAATACTTCAGTCACGATAAACATTTTATTTTGTATTGAATCATTTAATAGTTACTGTACGCAAACCATGATTAATCTACAACTTGACTGAATGCTGATTTGTTTGTTAGCTTTCGGTTTTTTAGGCAACGCTTAAAATTAAAATAGTTTTTTATTTATTTATTTATTTATTTATTATTTTATTTTTTTATTTATTATTTTTTTTTTTTTTTGAGTACCTAAAACCCATAGAAATTAATATACAAAATAAATAAATTAAAATAATATACAAAATTTTAAAACAAATAAAAAGTTAACCCAGATAACAGTATTTTTCTTAAGGTGTGGTCAGATTAGTAAAATATTTGACCAAAAAAAGCGTAACCACTATTTTTAAAAATGTTTATTTAATCTTCCCAGACACGAATCATTACGAAGGACGATTTATAGCATTAAATATTTGTCTATCAAACCTTTCGTATATTTCTTGTTAAGTATTAAAAAAGGACACTAAGATTTTTTCCGGAATTTAGTGGTTATATTGAAAAGAGTTTCAAGGGTTTTTATTAATTCAGCCACGGTTGATATATTCATGGAAAAGCCCATAAGATGTTAAGTTATACTAGTTAATATGACTTTAATTAAAATATCCCATTTATAAACAAGTTCATCGACAAAAACTTGAATTAACTTTTGGATATAATAAACCCACCCCTATCAACCACAAACTTTTTAACCACGATTTATCAAAAAAAAAAGCAAATTGCTTTAATACAGTTTAACAAAAATATTTTAATAAATAATTTCTTCACTCCCTTTTGGCTGCTTTAAAAGATTTTTAGCTATTTTATCTTAAATTTTTTTTGTTCATGAGGTTCTGTACTTAAAACTTTTTCAAGGTCTGGCAACGCCCCTATAATAATTTCCTTATTTTTTTTATTTTTTTTTATTTTTTTTATTATTCAAATATGTGTTTTTTAAGGGTTTTGTATGATGAAACAAACCCGCCCTAATTTGATTGTGTGTATTTTTGAAATTGATACCCCTATGAAATATTTTTACTTCAAATTATTTAAAACGAAGTGCGCGTTTAAATCATTCAATTGACATATTTATTGATCTTTTGTATAAACAATTATGAAAATTTATGACCGTTTATCGTTTTTTAATTTCCTATGCGATTATAACAACCACTTTTTTCCTTGTATTCTATTACCTCACTGCACTTTGTGCTACTTGAGTTCTAAAATGCTGTTAATAATGGGTCTCTATGTAAATAGTTTTCTGGCTTTTTGGGTATTTAACTTAATTCAAATTACAAGTTTGTGTTAAGAAGGGATTAGTTAATTGCCTGATATCATGATATTGGCCAATAAAACAAATGAGAAAATATTTTTTTGAATGACTAAAACAGATGTTTTGCTGTAAGGCAGCTTAGGACAGCTAAATTTTTTTTCAAATTTTAGTTAAATTTTAAAATATTTGTTTCGCTATAGATTTTTATCTTAATGTAAATATTTTTTTTTTTTTGCTGGATAAAATTCTTTAATTTACTTTTACTCTTCATTTTAAAATATACTTAACGCTAACAATTTTAAGAAGACCTTATTTTCTATAATTTCTTAGTACAAACTCCACAAAAGTAACACGCATGAGGACAGAAAAATATGTCTTCTTTAAAACCTTTTTATTAATAAATATAAAATTCATAAAATAGTTGAAAGGCAATACGGTACTATTGTCGACGAACATAACACCTGAAGCCATATTTAGCCGTTTAATTAATCGCTATGAACTACTAAAATGTTGTTTTCTTATTAATTTTTGTGTCACTTGTATTCAACGCATCTAGAATAATTGATCCAATTATAAAATACAGTTCTTTTTTATGTTTTCTACCAAAATACCTTTTTCTTTTAATTTTATTCTAATTTACATATTTTATTTTAAAGAAAAACTCAACTCACACACATAACTTTTATATATAAATTTCAAACTGAATTTAAAGTAACTGCGTTGATTTTGTTGGGATGAACATAAGTGGGTTGTAAAATAAAGCATAAACATGATAATAAAAAATAACCTATTTCCCCCAAAAAATTTTGTTTTTATTTTATTACTTTAACTAAAAATTAGTAATTTACTTTTTTTAATATAAAATAGACATTTTTCTTTTTTCTTAAAAGATTATATTTTTAAGCCAGTTGTTGAATACTAATCTCTTCTTGTGTTAGGTTTTCCTACCATCATCATCTTGTTAAAAGCAAAAACCAAACAATTTTATTTTTTAATAAAATATCTAAATCTTGTTTTCTTAATAGCAAAAGCCCTCTTTAAACAAAAAAATATTTTGATAGGTTTATATTAAAAAAAAATTATAACGGTTTATTTTGTAACTCTAAATTTAAATTTATATTAATTCAAGATAAATTTTCAATCATCTTGCTAAGACCTGTGTGTGACAATGTTTTCTAACACCCAAACATTTTAATTATTAACAAGTTTTTTTTTTTCTTGAAAAATGGAAATTAATTTCCGTTGACTTTTTTTATATCAATCGCCGCTTTAGGAAACAAATCTATTAATTTAAAACGATAAAATACAACCACAAATTTTAAAGATGTAGCTACAAAAACAACAACAACAAAAAACCCACACTAATCTTAACCCCTTATTGGCACCCAATGAAGCTGTCAAATAAATAATAGAAAACAATAACAGAATTTTAAGATATTGAAAGAAAAATAATTTCAAACAATTTATTAACCAAACAAATAAAAAATTATAGAAAAGAGAAACAACGTTCAAATGATAATGAAGACAAATTTGGGGATTAAAAGAAAAAGAAATATAGAGACGTTGAAGGTTAATTTAATATTATTGAAGCAAATTGAACAGTGAAAGCTTATATCGATGGAGATTTTGATTTCGAAGTAAGAAGTAAAAAACCAAATAGAGAAATTAATTATAATGTAAAGAGGTTGGTTGTATACATTCTCAGCCATTATTATTAAAGGATTAAGGATCAGAATGTAAATCTACATACATTTTAAAGGTAATTGGCGTTTAAGAAGCAAAAGCAATCACCACTACAGCAAAAAATTATATTTTTTTCAACATGGTTTCCGATGTCTGAGAACGTGGATATTTTTTCATGATCATCCTTTTCTATCGCTTATACAACTTTTGGTGACCAAGTTAACAAAATTACTTAATACCCATTTTTCAGCGACTCTAACAAGTAAATTTATTAAAAACTAAAATTAATTAAAACACAGAAACTACTTTTAAACCATAATAAGAATTTTTTGCTCTGTATGTTATTTTTATCAACACTAATTCAAATTTAAGTTAATAAGGCAGGGTCCAGCACTTAAATGCAAAATGCCTTTAAATTTCTCGATTTCTTCTGCAAGAAAAAAAGAATTTTCTATTCAAAAATGTCTGTTCCGCAAAAAAGGTATTTTTTCTGTAGAAATCAAGTTTAATTACTTTTGATTTAACGACATGCGGACTTGCATGTCACTTGAAAATAGTCTAATGACATTAAAAATCTTATAAAAGAGGTACCAAGTACCACGTTCCTGTAGAAAATGAAAATTTTCTCTCATCAACATATTATAGCGCTGGTGTTTATACAGGGTCAGCTAAAGTTAATAACGTTCTCTATAATATAAATTAATAATAAGTTATCATGAGAAAAGTAAAAAAATACTTTAGTTGGTGTGTCGACTTCGTCTAACCATATTAATATTGATATAAATACTCCTCGTATATTTATTTACAAAAATTAGTTGGGTAAATAGATAATGTTTACAATTTACACGATGCGAAGAATGCTGATGAAGGATTTAGGGATACACTGTAGCACTACATTTTTCTGGTGTCTAATTTTTCTTGTTTTCTTTGGAAAACCGTCCGCATACATTTGTAAATAATTTTTTCTTTCTAAAAATCTTTAGAAATTAAATAATAAGTCTTAAGCCGAGAAAGTAACAATTCAACTTCATTTATAAAATAATCAGCGTGTGTAAGTGACTACAATATTTTATGTGAAATTATTCTCACTTAAGTTACAGAAACCATTGATTCATATTCATTCTGAAAACAAAGCTTTACGTTATATGTGGCATGTCTGTTTTAACCCAATGATTTCAGTATTAATGTCTTCCATTTGAGGCAGAAAATAATAAATAATCGTGTCACTCTACCACTGACTGACTGATTGTAACGTTTCGCAAATTTTCGTTTTTGATTTAATCAGCCCATTTAGCGCAACATTGCTACCAAATTGAACCTTATTAACACTTCATTTAAGAACATTGTCGTAGTTTTTTTAAAAGCATATGAAAACAAGTTTAATTGTTGATCTCGATTACGAATTTGTACGTTACAATCATTTTTAGCAGGACGAAGGAACAAAGTAATTTTCCTGACATAAAATATATTTGGCCTCTATTTAACATTTAATTTAATTTCATTCTGTAATTTAAAAAAGTGTTTAATTGAATTAAATATTTATATCCAAACAACGTTTAAACACACTTGAAATTATATTTAAATATTTTCTTTTATATAAATTATGAATTTTTCTAAAATATAAAAAGAATAATTTTTATTGAAATAAATTTTAAAATGATTAACACTCTTGTTTTAAAATCAATCAGTGTATTTATAAATTTACTTTCAGTACTTTCTAATTATTGAATTCCAATACTATATTTATTCGGGTTTTCCCTAAAGGATCAGTAAATTATTATGTCTCTACCGTTGAGCTTTTCGGATATCATCTATTAACCATTTTATTACCCCTAATTTTATAAAATTTATTTAAATAAATTTCTTGTAAAACTTATATTCGTATATTTCAATAGTAGGATAAGGGCAGAATTCTCAATAAACCCAAATTGATGAAAGAAAACTAATTACCCTGTATATTTTTCTATTTAACCGCAACTTTTTATTATAATTATTCCTGAGTTATTGTAAAACCATCTCAATTTAAGATTGTCACGAATTAATCAAGAATCCCTTTAGGTCACTACAAAAACAAAGAGATCTATTATTTATTGATCACAAATTAACCCTCGTAAGTGTATAAATAATTCGATTTCTTTATCTTAATTTTTAATTAATTATTTAATTGATTTAATTATTTATTTAATTTGGAATTGTACCATTTTTAATTTAAATCTTTTTTCTGTGGTTGTACGAAACAATTAATACTCTTGACGGCTTGCAAGCGTGGCTCTAGACTGAGTTCGTTCATGACGCTTTGCCAGACTAAATTTAATAGAAAAAAAAACGTGAAATATGAAATTGGCATTTACAGAAAACAATGTTGCCAATTTGTAGTTATGCGCCTCCATGTATAAACTACCGGTAGGTAGAGCTTAAGGAAATGGTACAAATACACCTTTAAACAAATTTTCTTACGACAGAAGCTGTCATATCAATGGCTTTCAGAAATCCTTAGCGCTGAACTGAACATTTTTTTTTTGAAACCAACTTCGCAACTTTTCGATCTCAATTGTAGCTTTCCAGCTGAGTACTTAAATCTATTACAATAATTTTTTATTTATAAAGTACACAACAACAACGACTACAACAATAAGCTATTAAGTTTAATGATTTTATAAAAAAACGTGCACCTTAATGCATCCTTCTTAAAATAGCAAATACTTCCTGGTTGCATGGATGCTTTTATTTTCTGGCAAAAATCAAAGAACATAAAATCACAATCATTAACTTATGACAACTTTTATAAAAATGAAAAAAAAAAAGAAAACTATAAAGCAACTTACATGACAACATATTCAGTTATTTAATATTCTTGCGTTATTTCCTCTGTATTGTGACCTCCAACGAATGTATGTTATGATCAATTCACTGTCCAATGATTCTAATCTAAATGATCTAAATGCAACAAAAGAATGCCACCATAACGACTTCCACCATCGTTCCAACAACTTATAGAATAAATGTATGTACAAAAAAAAACAATAACAAAAACAAATAGATCTTCAGACTTAAAAAAAAGCATTAACAAAAAGCGCTTTGACCAAGACTTAGTTTAGAAATATTAAAAGGAGACATGCCAGCACCAAAATGACCACCAACTATGCAAATGTAGTTGCCACACAATATCGAACTAATAAAAAGAAACATGAAAAAAGAGCTACACGAATATAGATTTAAATTGAAAGGAAACTTTATTAACTTTTTATGTCATGTTCCTCTAGCCACTTGAATGGACAGCAATAGAGGGAGGCTTAAACAAATGAACAGACAAATGTGATCACATTGAGCAAAAGGTGCGAACGATCACTACGTGTGTGGCCTGGGATATAACAAAATGATATTATTGTTGTTGTTTTGATTTATTTTTAAAGTTAACAACGTTGAAAAAGTAGTATAAAAGTAGAACAATACAATTCAATCTGAAGCTAAAGAGTTAAGAACAATTTCAATTTTCTTTCACACACATCAATGACTAAAAAGTTATCAGGAATACTAAGAGGGTCATTTATATATTTAAAAAAAGGTAAACAAAGCTTTGAAAACTAAATTGATATTGATTTATTTTGTTAGAACAATTTATTTTTCTTTTTTTTTTCAAAAATAAATTTCAATGTGTCACACACTCTGCTTCCAAGTCGAGGATATGTCGGACGGTAAGAAAAAAGCAAAGAGCATAAAGCTTCATAAAATAATTGTGAAGAAGATTTAATTTATTATTTAATTTCGGAAAGCAATTTGTAAAATCTGCGACTTTCGAGAATTTTCCCGCAAAAGTTTCAAGCATTAAAAAAATTTGTAGTTAGAAAAATATCGAAGAGCTTGGGGTTAAGTTTGCTTGAATCGCGGGAGGATATTTATTTTGGAGACTCCTTTAAGTTCACGGTATTGCTTTTGGAAAACGCAAAAGCTTCCGGTAGCCTGAAACTAAAAGATAACGACTTTTTTGAGTACCTTGGAAATCAATTTTCCTTTGGGGTTATAGAAGCCTTAACCCTAGTTTGTGGGTCAGTCCCTGTGAGAAGTAACGTGTTGGCTACGATTTGAACATTAATCGCGACGAAAGCGCTTGCTTCAGATGTGCTGTTGGATTGCAACAGTAGCCACCAGTGGTGCGGTGTAAGTTCATACAGTTTTCACCTCTTTAGAAAGGATTACGAGCATGAGTCTGCTAATTATGACAAACCATGCTGCTTACGGGTCCGCTATATCACTCATTGAGTGCACTCAGTGTTAGCAGCATCGTTTAATTGTGCCATCATGACGGGTACCCATGTTTATTTTAAGCACACCAAAAAAAAAAAAAAATGATTTGTTATATGATCACACGAAGGAGCCAGGTTTAAGCCAGCTACTTCAGGACACAGAGATGCTGTATGTTGATGTGGTAATAGTTTTTTATCTTAATATTGGCCTGATTATGGAGAACTATTTAACTAAACATGCCACATGTTACGATTTAAAGCATAGCGAGAGAATTGGCCAAACAAACGCAAGGAAGCAAAAATATTAATGAAAACTCTCGATTTTGCAGTAAAATTATTGAGAATTATTTTGTTTTTTTTTTTTCAAATTAATCATTAATTTAATTTATTATTATTTAACCTTTTTAGGTTTTTTTTTTTAATTTAAAAAAATATTTAAGTTGTAAGAGTTTCTTCTACCACTATATGTGTGACGTCTAAAAAGTATCGAAATTTTCATGTTTCAGTTTTATACCGAAAGTCATAAAACAAATATTATGGTAATTGGGTATTGAAAATATTGATTTGTGTTACGAAAAAATATAATGAAATGAACATTCTAAGGAACCTGTAGTTTTTTAACTCGTTTTAAATAAATTTTAAGTCATTGTTGTTATTTTTCCTTGTAACCAGTTTTTTTTTTCTTTAGTTTTATTAATAATCTTAAGGCAAGTAGTACACACATAGTAAAGAAGACCTTAATATAAATTAATGAGGGATGTGATTTAAAGCGATAGGTAAATAATGACTCGAGTATACGAAAAAATTGAAAATTTTGTTTTTTCTTTGCTGGTTTTGTTGTCTTATTTTCTTTCTATTTTTTAAGAAATTTTTTATGATAATTGAATAAAAACCCTAATTATCTAATAATTATATTTTTCACTTAAGGGACTAAAATTTCTAATTATTCGATTTATGAAATATTTTTCTACAGAAAAATGCACGTTTTAGCAAAAAGGAAATTTTTTTGTAAAAAAATGGCAGTTTTTAAAGAGGCAATTGTGCTCTAGAAAAATACTTGTTTTTGCAAAAAAGAAATTTTCCTATAGAAAAATTTCCGTTTTTAAACAAAAAAATTTTTCATACAGAAAAATATCCGTTTTGAAACGAATAAAATTTTTCGTATCGAAAAGTGCCCGTTTTGGCAAAAAAGAATTTTCCGTACAAAAAAATACCGGTTTTTGCATAAAGAAAATTTTCATACAGAAAAATTTCCGTTTTGACAAAAAGAATTTTTCGTACAGAAAAATCTCTGTTTCGGCAAAAAGGAATTTTTCGTACAGAAAAAAGAAATTTTTCGTACGAAAAAATTTTAGTTTTGGTGAAAAAGGAAAATTTCTTACAGAAAAATTTTAATCTAAGTTTCTACAGAAAAATGACCGTCTTGGCAAAAGAAAAGATTCGTATAGAAAAATGCCTGTTTGACGAAAATAAAATTTTGCTAAAGAAAAAAAGGCATTTTGGCAAAAACAACATTCTCTTTAAAACAATTTTCCTATTCTCAGGATAAATTTAACATCCTTAAGAATTTTCCAATAATTTCCTTTAGAATTCTGTGAAATAATTTTAAAAACTTTCAAATTTTCGCAAGCATTACGTAACGATATCACGCCAACTAATTTAATAATTTTCGGTACGTTTTGTGAATGCAATCGGCTACGAATTCGGCATTTTGTACAGAATGCAAGAAGAAACTCAGACAGGATTATCCACTTAATATACAGTGGAATATTTTATAAAAATATCTTTGCTTTTTTATGACACTTTCGTTCCCTTAAGCTATTAGTTATTAACAGCCGTATGCATAACAAAAAGTTAGCATGAGGTTGGCATAATTTCTAAACAAAGCAGGGTCCCTACAAGGCCCCTTACATAATTTAAATATATAAACATGGTCCTAGAATTTAGTTATGGATCACTATAACTATCTACAATGATTTTTAGTCGCTGAGGCCCTGCCACTTATGCCACTCATTGTAAGTTTTTTCTATAAAACTGTAAAAAAAGTGACAACGGCTATTAAAAATCATTAAAATAAAAAATAAAGTTTACATATTTTAATATCGCTCCGTGCAAAAGAATTATGAATAATTTACGCACCACAGCTAACAAAAACATGAATATGAGAACAAAAAACCCCTTGGGGTGCGTCTGAAACATAAAACAGACTGCTGGTCGGTAGGTCAGTTTAAATAGAATTCGTGGTAAAAATGACAGGGATGAATACACAAATATCTTATAAATGTCATATGATGAACGTTATTATATCATCGTAAACTCACATTAAATATGTTAAAGAGTGCGTAACAATTAATTCCTAGTAAAAATTTTCACGCCTTAAATACAAAAGAAAAAGATAAGCAAAAAACAAAAAAAACAAATAAGGCCATTTGTATTAATTTGGTTAAATAAATAGATTAAAAGTAAAATATCATAATCATATTATTTTTCATGCATAACTCACTAACTAACAGTCATTATATGAAATTCTATTCGGGACATATGTGACGTGTTTGTTTAGCACCACCATGAAATTTGGTTTATTGTGTTTGAGTTGACCTAAAATTTATCACATTTTTAAAAGAACACAATAAATAAAATTAATTTTATGATAAATGTAATAAACATTAATACATATTTAAGCCAACTGCTTGCTTTATTATAATTTTATGCAGAAAGTTCTCTTTCCTTTAAAAATATTTTTTTGTTTAGAAATTCATTTTTAAACCCTTCATCACAGGTGAAAAAAGAGTATATCTATGTTTGTCAATTCGCTTGTTTTTTCTACAATATCAATTTCGACCCCACAAAGTAGATATATTCTGACTTCTTATGCAGAGCGAAGTCGATTGAACGATGTCCGTCTGTCCGTCCGTGTTCGGGGCAATAGATAAGCTATAAAAAACTTTAATATGCTAATCGAAAAGACTTAGTTTCGAAAATTAAGCTGTTAAAAAGCAGCAAGATATGTCCGTGTCCCTTGAGGCAGCAGGCAAAACACCACGCCTGTCTCTAATTTTTCCATGTTATTCGAAACAAATCTAGTTAAGTGAAGTAACTCAATCAAAAAATAAATACATAGGGCGATAGAAAATATAAAAATAAGAAAAAACATCCAATGAAAAAATTGGCGCTCGTCTCTATTTTCCGAGTAGTGGACCTCTGAACTTTTTACAGAAAAGTACAATTGCGCATGATCTAGTGAAATAGTAGAAGGATTTAGACAGTGGGCTTGGTACCTTCCATACAAGGTGAAAAGTTGTTTACGTTTACCTAGGGAACTGTAAGGGGAAATGGTATTCAAATTTCGTACAAATATCTGTCATACTCGTATGCATTATCAAATAAAAATCTGGCTGGATAGGAAGAGTTTTCGTGGTACCATTTTTCACATTGGGGTAGAGAAGCTTACCGGAAAAAACAATTTTTAGTTTTAGTTTCTTCAGTCATTAAAAGCAAAGTTTCAAATGTAAGAATTCGGCAAATATTACTTTTTTCTTTTAATGGAAAATTTTGTACGGAAAATTTTTCTTCACATAAAATTCAAGTTATTAATTTTTGAATTTTCCTACCAATCATTTTTTTCCTATTTAAAAAATATTATACTTTTGCGTATAAAGAAAATTTAATAAAATAAATTCAAGGATTTTTCCATTGTCCTTTTCTAGCAATAAAATTTTTTATCTTAAAAACAGTTTTTATAGAAAATAGTTTTTATTTTATTTTTTTGGTCTGAAAAGGCGATGTTTGTATAGAAAATTTTCCTCGATCTTAAGCCGAAAAGCTTACTTTTAAATATTCATTTATTTTCGCCGTTGTGGAGTATCACGTTGATCTCAATAATAATTGACTTAACAAAACGAAGCTTTATTTCATTTATCTTTTTTTATTATTATTTGGTACTTTAAATAAAGTTTTACCAGTAGGTTTCTTTCTCCTACATATGCAGAAACACCTTATATATATCTATTTTTTTTTTTTTTGTTTTTTGTTTGAAATTTAATTTTGGTAAATTTCAAATTTTCTTACTTTTTCAAATTTTTAAAAAATTTTTATTTTGAAATTATTTCAAAATTTTGACAACAACATCGCCTTAATTATACATATTTTTGATACACGAAGTTTGAGAGTAAAGTTGTTGGCAAAAATTTAAAACTACGTTATCGCTGTCACCTGGTAATTGATTCGCCTTGAAGCGTAGTTTGCTTTGCATTAAAAAATTGAGTTTGATGTTCGAATTTATTTTTATCCTAAAAACGAAAATCTTCTATAAAAAATTATTTTCTTACTTAAAACGAGAAATATTATTATTTAAGAAAAATTTATTTTTCTTTAAAACGGTTTTTTAGAGAAGATTCCCTTTGACTTAAAGAGAAAAAAATTTTCATAAATATTTTTCTAATAAAAATTTCCATTTGTGTTAAATAAGTTTTCTTCTTTAAAAATTTCCTTTGACTTAAGAAGAAAGAGATTCCATTTACTTTTAAAAGGGAAGAATTTTTAACTTTTTTTTTTAACGTCGTTTTAAACAGATCTCTTCTTAAAAAAAGAGTTTTTTAATATTCTCTGCCGGTTAAGTTAATGAAAAATATTTTTGAAATATTTCTAAAATATTTTTTAGTATCAGCTGGTTTGGGTCATCAAGTTTTTTTTTTTTTGAAATTTTATTAAATTAAAAAATTCTTAAGTTAATGACATTAACAATAGAATTTACCTTAAAAAAGATTTAATTTTTATATTATTTGTGTATTATCCATCCACAAAAAAACATATTGCAGCAAAGAAAATCATGTTAATATTAATTCAATATTTTGTCTGAGTATTTCTTTAAAAAGTTTATTGTACTCGCTCACGTTTCATTTTGGTTATTATTCCATGGAATATTCTATTTTCATAAGAATATTTTTAAAAAGATTTTTGTCTTGATGGCTGGTTGTTCGAATGACTCTTCAGCAGTGTGTATGCTTTAGTGGCAAGTTTTAGTTGAATATTTTTTTTATTTTGTTTAGAGAAAAAACAAAACAATAATAAAAAACATCTGCATGAAGTTGAACCATAATAATTATATTTTGTCTATTAAAGATGTCGACTGCAGATAAAAGGGTCAATGAATTAGTAAAAACGTGGAATAAATATTATTTTTATTTAGAAATTTCATTATTGAGGGTGGCATTTTATTTATTAATTTTTCTTGTGGAGAATGTAATTTGGAATAATATGGGAATCGAAATAATTATAACTAAGAAAAAACGTTTTTGGAAAATAAACCTTTTAATTTTTTTTTTGTTTTTTTTTTTTGTAAAATATGCAATAAATATTTTTTTTTCATTTTGAAATTTTTTTTTCTCCTTTAAGCTGTTAAATTTTACCACTCTGCTCATACTGTTGCTGTTGAAAAATACCTGGCGTCTAATGAAGAAATATTGCAGTGAAATTGTTTTGAAAATCAATAAATTGATTCCTTTTAAACAAATAGAAGCAACCAAACAGCACTAACATTAAGCCAGCAAAAAACAAACAATTCAGTCAAGTTGATTTTTCTAAGAATTGCAATCGTTACACTGAGCAACAAACAACGTGTGGGATAGAATTTCAACATTTTGAAACAAAAAAAAAATAAACATCTCAAGTATTAACAGACAATGCTGAGAGCTAAATTTATTAGCAACACTAAAGCCAACATCAACGACACCAATAACAACAACTTGAATATACTTAGAGTCACTCATACAGTCAGTCTTGGAGTCTTGGATTTGTAATTTCTTTACATTTTATTGTCATCATTTAAGATGTGTTCTTTTGCTTCTACTTTTTCTTTTATTTGCCCAGACATGCTTCTCAAGATAAAAATAATTTCTTGAAAACGATACTCTTTCTCAGAGCGTCTGTATAGTTTTAGTTTCTTCTTGGAGGAAACAGAACAAAATGTTGCAATTTAAACAAACAAGTAGCAAAATGTATTTCTACAACAATTAATAGCAACACAAATAGTATGGATTTGTTTTCTAGTTAAAAGTGCTTTTCTAAGCGTTTGTCGGAAAATTATTTTATATATTTTTTTTCTAATCGCTTAAAGTTGCTTGAGGTACAAAAAATGCTATAAAATCTATTTTATAGAAAATTAAAGGCAAATGTCTTTAGATCAAATAAAATAAAGTCTAATACTAATCGTTTAAAAAAAGGTAAACTACAAGAATTTTGATACAAAAACACCTAAAATCGCGAAAATATTTTGTAGCGAAATTTTCCCCAGTTGCGCGATTTAGTGTTGGGTAAAATTTTTTGTCTGTTTTTTTTTTCTCATTTTTATACCTTTCATCACAAAAAGTCAGAGTTTTTTCTATCCCATTTGACTCAGTCATGCACAGATATTTAAAGAGAAACTTTACTTACGCCGACCTTCACACAGCACAAGTGAGTCCGTGCTAAAACTGCGGACTGCCTAATACCTAAAGGTTGTACCCTGATGAAAATCTCCTTTCGGCCGTGTATGAATGGCTTATAATGTCACACTGTAAGGATACCGAGCGATTCGAAAATTATTGTACTTTGACAGTGTTTATTTAAAATTGTCTCCTCCGCAACAAGCTGCAGAAAGATGTTTTGGTACATTAAAAAACCTTCTCGGTTTGCTAAAATAATCAGCTTAAATGGTCTTAAGAAAGCTGACCCAAAGTTTATGTAAAGTTTAAATTTGCAGACGCTTGTGCAGTACAGTCTTGTCACTTCCGAAAAAAAAATTATTTTGAAGAATATTAAAAAAGTTCATCTTCCAACACTTATTCTAAGCGGTGATGTGCAGTTTTATCTTGACTTCCTTTTTGTTGCCGTAATTGACACACATTTGGTTCTCAAGTGATTATAGGTATCACTGAAAGGCTGAATGATAATGTTGCTCTCAAAATGTAAATATTTTGTCTTTCCTAATACACAAAATATTTTTTTGATCGTCAGAGCATTTTAACAATAGGATTTGTTAAAAATTACAATTACTGGACAAGGCATCTTTTTGCTTAATTCAGTGTTTAAAATCGCTAGATTGATGAGATATTAAAGAAGTGGGTCAACAAGCTCACACACATCCAATTGATACCGGAGGAAATCTAGCGCCTTTATACATTTTGTCAAATGACTATATGATGCTGTTCCATCTAAGGCTCCCTCGTTTGTAGTAATGTTTCCTATCGAAATTCATGTTTACTTTCATGTTGCCGGAAACATCAACATATCTTTCTATTTTTATATAATTTCGGCAGCCTTTCGGCTCATAGAACTGTTGTTTCCTTGAATGTTTCTTATAGGGTTGACTCGTCTGTACAGAAAACAGAAACACCGTGTCAATATTCCCACGTCTGTAGCATTATTTCTTGTCGAAATTTAAACTTCTTGTATGGTTGCCTGATACTTAAAAAAGAAACAATTTTACTCAACTCTGTTCCATTTAATGTTGCCTCGTGTGTATCTAGCACACAACTTCTTTTTGTTCAATGTGACCAATTATTTCCATGAAGTTTTTTTAGAATCTAAAATATTTTTACGTTCATGTTGTATGTTCTTAAACACTGCTTTAACACAAGTTATATAATGTTTCGTTGTCATATTTAATGTAAATTGTCGAATGTCAGTAAGCAGGTCAAAAGCCTTTTGAAAGCTACAAAAAACATTTTTTAAATAGTTAAATTTATGATTGTAATTTAAATTATGATTAATTACTATTAGAAAATTTGTTTCTAAAGCTAAAATACTTTTTATGTTGCTAAAACTAACTGTTATAGGTTTCAGCAAATTTAGTTGTTGTAACCACTATTTGTTTCCCAAACAACAAATATTTCATTTTTTGACCTTTGAATAGAAGAAGAATTTTTTAGTTTTTTATTTTTTTTTTTTTTTTTGTAACAACATGAGTGCTGATATTATGTTACATAATTTGTGTAAAAATTTTTCAAGAACTTTTTTTGTTGTTGTTGTAACCATAAATACATTAAATTTTGCTTAACTTTCTATTTATGGTCAATATAACTGTTGTTTAGATCAATGAACTTTTTCTCAGATCATGTTGATCTTTTACGCATTCGAAATATTTTTCATTTTTTTATTTTATTACATTTTCTTCGGCTGATAAAGATGCTGTGATGATGGTTATGGAAGGTATGGTGTCTGTGTGGCTTCTCTATTTTAAAGCTCATTTTACTTTCTAAGCAAACCTGTGGCATTTGTATTTTTTACAAGAAAATAAAATTTTTTTTTACTATTTTTATTATTCCTTTAACTTTGTTTCTTGATTAATATGCCAGCCAGCCAGCATCGCAATAGAGAAGAACGTATCTAAGTATGGTCATTTGAGGAAGAATAGTTTTCTTATTATTATTATTAGTCTTTTTCATTTTATATTGTTATTTTTGTTGGTGCCACATAAAGACGCATCATACTTTTGCTGCAGATTTTTATGCACATAATTTAACATAAACAAACAGCAGAGGTTGAGACCAGACCCAAAGCAGTTTTACTTTGTATGAGGCATCAACTCCACCGAGGTAGCCAAACTTGTGAAAATATAAAAATTTTTAAATTTTTCTTTCAAAAGTATAAAAAAAAACTTTTTAAATTTTGCCAAAAATCTGAAAAGGTAGAGAAAAAAAATAAACATAAAACAAAGAAAGGCAAACTAGTTTTGTAATCCAATCTCATCTTGAACAAAAACACATAGGAAAAAAAAAACAACAAAAAGATTACGCAACATTTGCCCCTAACGCTTAAAGGCAACATCAATGCAAATTTGAAACACACACTTGTAGGCCAGCAACAAACTGCTATTTTGAAAATAGAAAAATAGCTGTGGTAAATGAGACCTGAAATGAACAACTTTAAATCTTCAGCACCTAAAGCGTCAACATATCAACACTGCTAAATGAAAAGCCAACAATAATAACAGTCAACAATAAAGAAAACTCATCGTATAGGCGACTTCCTAAAGGAGGAAAATTCCAAAAATGTTAAATAAAATTAAATAAAACAAAAACATCATGATACAGCAACTAGAAGGAAATATTAAGGAGAAAAAAAACAAAAAAATTGTTTTTTAATGTTAAACATGCTGCAACAAAAGTACAATTTGTTGCAAATAAGCAGCAGCAGCAGCAGCAGCAACAGCAGCGTTAGTAATAAACCACACTGAGAAAAGCTTTTAAAACAAATCTTAGATATAAACTAATGCTGTGCTATGTTCTACCGTTTCATTTCTACTAACTGCCACAAAGAATCTGTGGCATAAAACGAACGAACAAAAGAAAAAAACAGTATCACATGCATGGAAACATCATTGACAGTAGAAATAGACACGAGTATAATACCGGAATATATTGTTAAGAAAAACATATTATAAACATGCCACAATATTGTGCAACAAATACTCACTTACATACAACATACTACTCTATAAAGCAATTTGTTATGGCTACAAAATCGAACATATTCATCTTTTACTTTCATGCGATGATGATACTTGTTCAGATGATGTTCCTTTTCTTTGCGTTTTTTACTTACTCGCAATCATTACATATCACCGCGAATATATCAAACTTAGAGTGTGGCGTTAAATCACCGTATTTGTGTGTTTATACTCGTATATTTGTGTGTTAATATGTATGTTTATGCATGAGTAATCATTATAGCGGACAAAATTATTATAAAAAAAATGTTGCCTGGAAAAAAAATCAATGCATTTATAAAACTATAAGATGATGATGGGCTTGTTTGCTAGCAACAGTTTGGAATGTGGCATAAAGATGTTCTAGAATAGACAATAAAAAGATATGAACAGTCTTTTCAACATATTTTTTAAGTTTCTTAAATTACAATTCGATTCAGGCCGCGAGCCATTTTAAAGGACAAAAGTTAAAAAATGTTTCAATTGCACGGACACTATAAGTGTATGGAGAGTGATAGTTCTCTAATGGACAGAGGGCAGAAGCTGGTGCTATGGTGAGCAGTACTTGTCCTTCTTCATTCTGCTATTAAGAGGAAGGACGTGCTCGTCTACCAGGCATAATTGCTTGGTTTGCTGCATGCGTAAAATTACCTGGTGGAAATTTAAAAGCACGGAGAAAAGTTTTCATTGACAGTTAGTGGGTATTAAAACGCATGAGACAAGTGCACGCACTTGTTCTACAAACTAGTACTGTAACCTGTTCTAAATGAGATAATGTTGATCTGGATTAAACGACACATGACCACGGCAAAGCAATGAAGCGTCAGAAGAACTGGCGAAATGAAGGTCATCTATGAATTTCTGTGAACCAGAAAACAAAGTTTTACTAGGAAAAGGCCTAGTGCAAGCAAAAATCCTACAAAGGGTAGACTCATTAAAACTGAAAAGACAGGGGAAGCTAACTACATTTAGACCGGCCCAAACTGTGCGCTAGTCACAGATCATGGAAACCTTAATTATCATCTGTCCAAAATGAAAATTAAAGGAAAAATTTGTGTTTTGACAGGGCTAAGACAGCAGCGTACGTGAATATCCAGCACTGACTAGCAAAAGGCGTGGGACCACGATCAAACACTTTTTAAATGTGAATGCCATGGGAGAACCAAACCTCAGACAAATGCTAGCAATTTCTAGCGACTTCCGACTGAGGAAGGAAGAGGTGAGTTCGACAGTCAAGAGTAAATGGTTGTGTGACTACTATTCGGTTGCATAAAAGTGACTGGAAAAGCTAAGAGGATAAAATAACCCCCCTACATTAATAATAAGTTTACGCTTGTCACATCACAGGACCATACTAACAGTTGTTATAGTCAAAAGTATCATCCCCGTGCTTCCGAAAGCGACGGCAACTGCCGAGCAGAAGCTTAAATTAAGACTTATTTATATAATTGGAATTCTCCACAGTTAGAATTTATTCTTCTATGAACTAGAAAGTATCGTCCAAAAAAAGCTATAACAGCTTGCAAGAGACGGAATTGTTAATCTTTTACCTTCTTGCTGCAGGAAAAAAGGGGTCGTAAAATTTTATGTAATAAAATCGAGTTTAACAAATTGATTTTTTGTAGGTTGCATATGGAAAGTGAGTACAGAGGAACTTTAATTATAAGCCATCCGCTACTGGAGGAACCCATTCAAGAGACTGCCTATTTTGATTTTAATTCGGTATGAATTAACTGAATTTTAACTTAATTCTTTTCGCAACAAAAAATAATTAATTGAAATTTGAATCAATTCAGAGGATTTAGGCAGAAATGAATTTCATTCTGTTTTCAATTCAAATGAATTTGTAAAAAGAATTGCAATTCCTTTTTAATTCAAAACATTTTCGAAACTAAATTGCATTTCATTTCCAATTCATTTGGCGTAAATTGATTTTGAATTCATTCAAATGAGTTTGATCAACAAATTTTAATTCAAATGAATGAAATCAAAAGTGAGTGTTTACTTACAAAATCAATTAAAATTTGAATCAATGAGTTGGTAATGAAATGCTTATTGCTTTTTATAATTTATTTGAAGTAATTCAAAGTTAATTTAGTTCAATTAGATTGAAAATGAATTGCAATTCACTTTGATCATTTGAATTAGAAACGAACTGTAATTACTTTTTACCAAATTCATTTTAATTGACTCAAATTTTATTCAATTCATTTTTTTGTGTGAAAAGAATTAATTAAAAAATTGCTAATTCAGTGCATGAATGATTTGAGATTTAATTCAAAAATGATAAAATGATTCATTTACAGCTCTGTAAAATAATATATAAAAACGTAGCTGGCACACGTACAGAAGTAATGGCTGCAGTATGACTCCCTGACTCCTTGTTTATTGAATGGAAGAATTTGAGTTCAAATCCCAACTTAGCCTTAAGTGTCCAGAAAACTAACTGATGCTTCAATTGCTGAGACAGAGAAGTTATTGAAAGGCGAACAAAGAAAAGTAAACAGCGGTTGAAAGCTTAACGATATCGCGGATTAAAGGAAAAACAGTTGTTCGGTAGCCGATATAGATCAGCTGGTAAAGGGGCTTCCACAGGAAAGTAGTATTAAAACCTCTTTTAGATAGAAACGAAACTAAAAATGTTACAAGTAAAGTGATAAACTAAAACGTATTAAATAATTTGCACAAATCTTATTTTTATATAATTTTCATCTCAAAAAACTTCCTTATTTTTTTCCTTAGTTTTACACAAATACTTTCCTTTCTATTTTTATTTAAACATGAATGTCATCTTAAAAATGTTAAAGAAATAAAATTTATTGATCATTATTTTCAAATTGGACAGCAAGTCTAATTGGTCTAACAGTAAGAAAAAAAAAAACAACAGTAAATACGTCAATTGTAAAACTGTTTAAGCTTTCGATTAAATACAAATCATTTTGTAATTAAAAGTACTTTTGACGCATTTTCGAGCTGCGCATTTTGTTATTTCTTTTTAATGTGACACACAATTACAATAGTTTAATGTAACAACAGGTACTATTAAATCGAATAACATAACATAACAATATATTAAGGGTATTCAGAATGTATTGTAATAAGTAATTTAAATTTGGTTGAAAATTTAAAGACTTTTGAAATTTTTGTAAAATTTTTCTTTCACCAGGCATGGAAAACAGAGTTGTAAATGAATCATTCATTTTTTAATTAATTCCCGAATCATTCATGCACTGAATTAGCAATTTTTGAATTAATTCTTTTTACACAAAAAATGAATTGAATGAAGTTTGAGTCAATTCAAATGGATTTGGTAAAAATAAATTGGACTTCACTTCCAACTCTAATAAATTTGCAGAATGAATTGCAATTCGTTTCTAATTCAATTGAATTGATTTAACTTTAAATTAATTTTCATAAATTATAAAAAAGCAATTTGCAATTCATTACCAACTTATTGATTTAAATTTTTATTGATTGTGTATGTAAATACGCAGTAAGCGTTTTCATATTTTCTTTGATTTTTATCGTTGAATATTTTTTGTTTCGTAGGGGAAATTTCCATTTTTCATTATCACTAGATCTGTTTTGAATTTGATTGCAACTTATTTTTTATTTCATTCATTTGAATTACAATTTGTTGAGCTAACTTATTTGAATGAATTCAAATCAATGCAAATGAATTCGAAATGAATAGAAATTCACTTTGGAAAATCAGTTTGAATTAGAAACGAATTGTAATTCTTTTTCCAAATTCATTTTAATTGAAAAATAAATTGAAATTCATTTCTGCCTAATTCGTTTGAATTGATTCAAGTTTCATTCAATTCTTTTTTGTTGTTAAAAGAAATAATTAAAATTTTTTTAAATTCGTAACGAACTAAAAAAAATGTTTCATTTACAGCTCGAATGGAAAATGTAACTTTAAGTTTTTTTTTCTTTTATAAGTTTCAAGTATATCCCACTCTGTGGCTCTTTTTGTACTCAAACGATCTTTTGTTTACTAAACTTGCGCAGCTATCCACATCTCCTTAAACTTCATATATAGCTTAGCAAGCAAGCGCCTTTAATCAGAGCATCCATTGAGACCAAAATACACTGTGATTTCAACAAGTCTTAAACTCACAATCTCTTAATTTATCAACTGGGCCTTTTTTTTAACCAACTCATAACGACTGTCACATACTGTTATGATATTTTTACGTTCCACTTTAAATAATGGCAGGGGCACATAGATTCCGTTATACGTTAAATTTTGACGTATTCAACTGACAAGTCAGTTAAAATACATGTTTTCTTATGAGTGCTGTCACAATCAATACGTGTCCGTCAACGCAAAGTATGAAAGTTGGTCAACTTTTAACTTTTGACGTACGTTGAATACTTTGGAAGCTATCAGTTGCTCCTTCTTCATTGTTTTCTCTTAACTCTTTCTGTGTTTTAATTGTATTCTGTGATTTTAGTAAAATAATTTTGTTGGTAAAAAAGAAAATAGAAATTAAATTAAATCAACAAGTGAATAAAATACAAATTAAATTTAAAATTAAATAAAAATAGACAGAAAACTTTGATTTGATATCCGTCAGCAAAGTATTCATTGTGCCAATCTCATCCGTCAAAATATGTCAAAGTACTACATTTGACGGTTTGCATATGCCACGGCCTTAAGACTCTATTTGACTTTATACCAGATATTTCATTTATAAAGGCGCTTTCACCACACCATCGCAGCCACATAATAAATATTTTTCCTTTGAAATTGAATTTATGGAAGACTTAAACTCATGTTTTCCATTTACTTGCCACCACAGCATTTATATTTCTTTCTCTTAAAGCCTCTGTTGGGATTTGAACTCATCACATTCTGCTTGACCAATATGCAGACATTATGGCTGCTCAACTTGTGTTAATTTTTTTTTTTTTTCTTATGATTCTGTTCACACTTGTTGTGAAAGTAAGAAGTTCTTCAGTATTGTTTTGTTTTTTGTTAAGTTGTCGCGAATGCACAGTAGTTTATTTTAAAAATATCAAGAAAGTTATAAAAATAAAATAAAATTCACAATTTAAACTTTTTTTATGCTTAGATTTCAATTTTTTGGTGAAATATGAAAGTATAAATTTTTAGGCTAAAAAATAAAATTTTCGTTTATTATTTAGAATTTTTGTGATATTTCGATTTCTTTTTGGATTAAAAAATTTTTTTTGAAAATTAAAATTTTTTAACTTCTATCTTTTTATGTCTTAATATACAATTTAAATTTAAATACTTTAAAAAATAAAATTCATTTGTGAAATTTTAACGTATCCAATGTTAAATCTGCCAATCTTAGCTAAACACTTCCAACCCTGACCTCTACTCTCTCTTACAGTTACCCAATTATTCACCAACACAAGGTTATTATCCACTAGCATGACTGAGTGGTTGGTTGTTGGCTTGATTGGTTTTAAAATGCAATGACACGTGAATAATTGAGGACACTACTATGGAAAAAAATATTTCCAGTTTAATCTTTAAAAATGTCTCTATAAATACAACCAGGGCACGTGTTATCTGAATTGTTTACACTTTAATGCTACACAGCAAAGAAGCTTTCGAAAACAAACAGAAATTTTCTCTATAAAATAACAAAAAATTGAGAAAATATTAGTTAAAGAAGGAATAATAAAATGTCATTGTTTAAAATATAAAAGTAAAATAAGGACATTTTATACCATTAATAATCAACAAAAAATGTTCTTTAACATTTTAATAGCAAAAAAGTAGAATTTAGTTTCTTTAAAATTTTGGCTGAAAGAAACCCAAAACAATTTTTAATAATTTTGATGAAATATTCAAAGTTTGAAGATTTTTGAAGCTAAGTTTTGGAAAACTTTTTCTAAAAAAATAATGTTAAATTACAGTTTAAAAACAAAAATTAATTTCCATTTCTTATAATAACATTTTCTTCTTATGTTCTTCATGAAGATACCAAAGATAAAATAAGTACTTTTACATCACCAAAGTCAGATCACATATTGAAATTCTTTCGAGCTGTTAAGAAACGTTGTAATGCCCAGGACACAATGGTTTTACTTTCTGCAATATGTGCACAGTAATTGTTTTAAACGAACTCATTATAGACTTGTGAAAGATTCCAGTTTTAAGGAAGCCAGCTTAACGAAATCAGGTTCGTCAAGACACCAGAAGAGCTCCACATATAAGTGATAATCAAATACAATAACATCGCTCCATTAATAGCGGATATGTGGAAAAAAGTCTAGCGCATTTATTTGGCTTTCGTATTATTTTACAGATCTGTAAATGAATCATTCGTTTTTCAATTAATTCGCGAATCATCCATGCACTGAATTAGCAATTTTTAAATTAATTCTTTTTACACAAAAAAATGAATTGAATACAATTTAAGTCAATTCAAATGAATTTGGTAAAAATTAATTGCAGTTCGTTTCTAATTCAAATGATCAAAGTAAATTGCAATTCATTTCCAATCTAATTGAATTAAATTAACTTTGAATTAATTCAAATAAATTATAAAAAGCAATTAGCAATTCATTACCAACTCTTTGATTGAAATTTTAATTGATTTTGTAAGTAAACACGCAGTAAGCATTTCCATGTTATCTCTAACCTTTGACCTTTGATCATTGAATATTTTCACTTAAGTAGGGGAACTTTCCATTTTTCATTACCACTAGATCTGTTCTTCAATTCGACTGATTGAAACTAATTTTAACATCATTCATTTGAATTGAAATTTGCTGATCATACTCATTTGAATGAATTCAAAATCAATTCACTTCAAATGTATTGAAAATGAATTGCAATTCACTTTGGAAAATCCATTTGAATTAGAAGCGAATTACAACTCTTTTAACAAATTTATTTAAATTGTAAACGAATTAAAATTCATTTCTGCCTTATTCGTTTTAATGCAAATTTCATTCAATTCTCTTTTGTTGTGAAAAGAATTAATTCAAAATTTAGTTAATTCGTAGCAAATTAAAATGAAAATAGAATGATTTATTTGCAGCTCTATTACAGATCTAGTATTTTTTATGTTATTTAATTTTTAATAAAAATTAAAACACAAAAACTAAAAACGATAAATAATTCAAAAGTTCGTTAAAAACCAACCGATATTTTACCAAAGTATTGTATTTTCTCTCAAAATTCACAAAAAATGTTTCTATAAAAAATTGTTCTAACAACAAAAAAAAAAAAAAACAATTTTTTACTTTTATGAAACAAAAATCCAATAAATAGTTTAAAGGGTGTCCCAATATGACATAATTATTATTTTTTTGTTTTTCTTTTTTTTAATTATTGTTAGAGTGGACGGACATCGTAATAAATATTCTGTTTAAATATCAAGCGTGTTCCTATAATGATTTAAGAGATAGGACTATATTTGTAAAAATTACGCTTCTTTAGGAATACCCTTTAATATATAACTTATTTATTTATTTTTTTAATTGCAACTGTAAGGGTTTCTGTGTAAATTTCAGAGCTCTTTCTATTATAGTTTAAAAATAGGAATGCAACGCTTCTATTGGGACATCCTTTAATTAAGAACTTCTTTTTATAGTTGTTTTTGTATCGGCTTTAAAGATATACCTGCTTTAATAATATCTATAAAAATTTTAGGCGGCTAACAAATACGGCTGGAGAAAAAGAACAGATTCTAAAAGGGTCCGTTTTAACCCATTAGATACAGAGCCCTGAAAAAAATACGGTTTACCCTTAAGGGCAGGCGTTCTATTTAAACGTTTAGGCAGTAAACAGCAGGACTTAGAATTCGAAATAAAAGACAGATTCATATCTACATGATCTTTTCTATTCAAATCGACTCTGGAAGTCATTTTTGCAGAAGAGCTCTTTTGCTTCTTCCTCAAAACACAAGTATTCGCCGTAGACTAAAAACCCTTGAGAATCGCTAGATAAACTGTGTCAACATGAGCTGTTTCATAAAATAACAAAAAAATTTATTTCTTTAAATTTTATTACCACTTTCAAACTACCCTCGTACACAAAAATATTTCAACATAATTCCTGAATATTAAAATATTATTCCTTTAATTATTGACCCTTTTAAATGTCAAATATCTTTACTCACTTGAACAACAATTCAGATGACATAATTTTGTAACATTTTTATTTATTTCACGTTCATTTTATGCGCTTCTCTCGTCATTCATGTGTTATAAACTCATGGGACTTTTTTTTATAAGTTTAATAAAACACTATAAAACACTAACTCAACTTCAAACAAACAAATAATAAAAATAAAAAAAGGCAAAAAAAAAAAACATTAAAATTCGATTACGTAACCTGTCATAAAAGCTGGTGGGTGCCACGATTATGACGCCCCAAAAACAAACTTTTTATTTATTTGGGAAAACAATAATATTCGGTTTATTTACTCCCTCTACTAATCCCATCCATTTCAACTGACAGATATTTTGATGTTAAAACAACAGAAACAGAAAACATGCAACTGTGTGTGCAGCAAAACTGCTGCTTCGGCTTCTGCTTCTGCTACAGATTTTAAAGCCTGTCAAAAATGTGGATTTAAAATACAGATGCCCTTATATTGAAAACATGTGTATAAATTGGAGGTTTTTATTTGCAGTAAACAGTAGAATATGCGAACCCTTTTATCATGGATATGAGGGTTCTATGAAAAATTTTGCTTAAATGAAACAGACTTTAGATTTTGTAAGTTTCGCTTGTCTATTTTGCCATAATAGTCTTTATTTAACATTCATATTATTCAAAAATGTTAAATGTTTTTTAAGTTTTTTAAAAAAACGAAAATATTTTCATTTGGGAATTCCTTCACTTAAATTACAGAAACAAGACACAGAGCTTGAATTTCCAAAACAATAATCCCAAATATTACTCGCATTGATATAATTTTCTTGAACAGTAGATTTTGTGAAATATTTTTGATACTGCATCCTACAAAAGAATTTTCTCAACCCTCGTATGTTTTTTTTTCCATCAAAATTGTTTATCGAAATCTTGACAGTTTTGACAGCTAAATACTTTAGTAAAATGTTTATTCTTTTGGGACAAAATAAAACATAAACTCAATTAAAAATTTGAACTGAAACTGCATTTTAAACGTAGAGTTGTAGATGTAAGTCAATGATATTGAAGTGTCATACTTAAATATAATTTTTTATCTTAATATTATAAAAAAAATCTTTTAAAAGATTATCACAATATCAAACTATCTAAGAGCCCTTGAATAAAGCTTATCAATTCGATGCATTAATGTACTCGTACTTGAAAAAATTTGACACAGTTAACAAAAGAGTACAACAATAATTGCTTATGTTTGAAGACAGTTGAGGCGATCTAAATTCAAGGCTTATTATAGCTTAGCTTCTGAAATGTTTAGTAAGGACTTTTTGAATACAAATTTACTACGTAATCATGTTCCTAAAAGCAAAGTGCTGCCTTCTTGGCTACCTGGCATTAAATTATATCCTAATTATTGTTTGTTTTCTACTTGTACGGCATTTACACTATGCAATTTTCCATGAAACTAGCATGAAATTTTTGTTTGTTGGTGAAGCAGAAGGGGTAAGTAATATGATATGGCGGAATGTTACTGATGCTTATGTTTATTTTTAAATAACGCATAACGCTGTAACTTAAACAGACAATTGAGAAAACAATTACATAGTGTAAATCTGGACTTAATCGCATACACTAATAAACATACGAACGTATGTTGGTACATTATTTTTCCTTTGAAATATGTACTAAAACAATATGTTTATAAATTACAGCAGACTCCTTTTATGTACTCCGTGGGCATTTGCGACCACCAGAAAACAAATAAGGGCCGGTGCCAAACAAAATTTTTTTAAAGCTCTTTAGCTTAGAGTTATTTCGATTTAAAGGGTCAATTAGACGTGCCATTTTAAACAGCCGTTCAAACTAACCTCATTGGAAAATTTTCTCTTAGAAAAATGATTCATAAATATTTTTCAATCAACGCGCTAAGTGTGAGTTTGACTCACACTTAAAGGATTTCAAACAACTTTTGGGAAAAATTTAAATACGTAAATCGATCAGACATAGTGTCGAAAGAGGTGCTATTTAAAATCAGCAAGATCGGTCCATCATTTGGAACAATGAAGTAACTCCAATAAAAAAAAACAAATATATGGGCCGATATAGAATTAAAAAATACGAATCAAACATCAAGTGAAAAAAATTGGTGCTGGCCTATATTTTCCAAATTACGGGATTCTGAAATTTTCAAATTTTTTAAAAAATCAATAAGGGCCGATGGCATTTGTATGTATGATTATATGTATGAAGTACTTAGAAAAATTTTTTTCTTATTTTTTAATTCTCTGTCACCTGTTGGAGTTACTCCACAAAACTAGATTATCGTAGATGGTGAAGCGTATACAAGATTCGGCATAGATTAATATAGCTCTCTTATGTGTTTTCTATTCAACTTGTTGCTATAGCGGACATAGCTTTTCATACACTGTGAAAAATTGATATCAATTGAGAAACACTTTCGGAACGCCCTTTACTTTTTAGTATTTGTTGTTATAACATTTGAAGTAATACAACGTTTGTGAAAATTTCCAGAGAGTACTTAAAAATGTTCCAGAAATTAAAGGCTTTGACAGAATTACAAACGGACACACATAATAGCAAAATCACTAGAGATATGTTTTAGCCCTATTTTAAAAACTGCATCATGAGCTTGAAAGAAACTACAGATTTTTTGCACAAAATAATGCAATTGCTGCGGGGCAATTGAACATCGCCAAAAACGTCTTTGAAATAGTTAAGCGATAAAACTTTTGATTTTGATTCCCGCAGTCCTGGCGGGAAAGCGGTTTAATTAACAAAAAATTAGTACAGTTGTAGGCACCTAAATAACATTGGATAGATTTTATAGAAGATTCATGTCTAAAAGAATCCCAAAGTTAACTTGTGCTGATGCGTACGCAGCGGTTTTTAGTAAGCAATTTGTTGCGTAATAGCATTTACAAAGAAACACAAATCAGCTGTTCATCACTATCGGCCCAATTTATCGTATAAATTAAAAATTAAAAATCTTTTTCTTTAAAATGATGCTCGATTATGTGCAAAGCAGTTCCATGTTCTAAAATACTAGATCTACACTATTTAAATTTCGGAATGTTACGATATCCACGTTATTCTAATTTTCCCTCAGTAACTTAGTTCTGAGGTCAACAAAATCAACAAATCTAATGTAAAAAGGATTTCGTTTCTACAGAAGCAATTTATATTTTAAATATTTAAGCGGAGTTAAAAAAAAATTTGTCCTTGATTTGTAAAGACTTAAGAAACTTCTGCCACTGTTTTAAGTACTTTTATGAAATATGTTAAACAATATCATGTTAAAAGGATGGCAATTGTTAAAAAATTTTGTACCGGCTAGAATTCTTGGATTTTTGCTTAGAGAACACTAGCGCAGCATGATGAAGAAACTCAGACATAAACAAATAATAGTTCCCTTGCAACGTGTACAACAGCTTGCTTTTAAAACAATAAAATTAATTTACGCCGCTAAATTTCGAAACGATCCTCCGCCATACAAAACGGCGTTTTTACTTGATAATTTTCTTCTATAAAAATATGGCTGCTTATTTAGCTTGATAAAAACTATTCTTTCTAAGTCTTAACTCGGCCTTTACTTAAATGAAAAAATCGCAAGAAACGGCTAACAAACTGTTCGAAACATAAAACAGTGTTGACAACTTAAATAAATATTTTTTTTATAAAAATACACCCATTAGAGACATTCTTAATCTCACATAAACTTTAACATGATTAAACACAATTATTTGTTTTATTTATACATCATCATTTCAAACGCCATCACGGCGCCATATTGCGGCATTTAATTGAATTAATTTTTGTTTTTGTCTTGATTTTGTTGCCCTTTCATAAAACAAAAAATACCATGAAGCGTAACTGATATGATTCTATTGCGTTTTTTTATAGTTTCGCTAACTCCGCGACTCTCGCCCCTCTATTCTACGATCAATATTCTGCGCTTTAAAGATATTGGGTTTTTCTGTGTAAAATTTTAATCAATTTTATTTTATTTATTCATGTCTGTTGTATAGATTGAAGTTGTTTAAAAACAAAATATGGGCAAGTCTTCTCCGACAGTGTTTCTATTGTTCTATCAGCAATGTTCATGTGTGTTTAATTTTCTGATGCATTGGAACAGTAACGTGGTTAAATTGTATGTCTACAGCGAAAACTTTGGCTGTTGACAGAAACTAAAAAAAAAGTTTATTTTGTTGTTGAGTTTTTAAAGTTCTCATTGTAATTAAAATCACATACCGTACGACTGGTTGTACTTTTATTTTTTAAACCTCAAAAACATTTTGTAGTTAAAGAAAAAGGAAGCGTTTTTGGTTGGGTAATTGATTTGTAAAGCAAAAAAAAAAGATTTTGACAAATATTAAAATTTAGTTGAAATAAAAAGGAAATATAAGAATATCTAATAATTGATATCTAACGATAGCTGCATAACAGAAAAATTACTGCTTTCTTAACCAACATTCTTATATTTTTTCATTAAAATCTGAGAAGGATCAATTGCCTCTAAACATTTGCTTTGGACAGATTACAGCCTTTTACTTTTCTGATTGGACTTTTCATCAACTTCACCCAATCTTTAGGAATCAGTGGACGCATTAAAGAAGACTAATTTAGTTTAATTCATTTGTAAAAATCAAGCAGCTTTTTAGGGTCCTTCTGGGACCACTGCGTGTAATTTAATCGCTGAATTCGAGGAAAAATCTTGTCAATCAATAATTTTTCCTTCAAAATAAAGAGCGTAGGGACAATGTGATCAAAATTTACATGAGGATCTGGAATAAAGGTTCTATCTGACGGTGGTCTTACGACTAAGTGAAATACAATGCGTCGACTACCGCCTTTCGATGGCGTAGCCAATGAAGTTACAAATCTATGCACGTGCCTGACAGGACCATGGACTACCTCTTGCTTGAAGGATGCACACTATTTTCTCCGCTTGTTGAGAATGCTACAGCACACTCGGTCGTCACCGCACCTTCCCGGCAAACACAGATCTAAACCACAGGCACCATGTTAACTTGAAAGGACCTCACCAATAACCGGTGATAGAGATGGGCGGCTCTCTGATGGGCTCCCGGCTTCCATGGTACAAGTCAATGAGGACACTGATAAGGCCTTTGATAAGTGGTTGCTTGTCTATTCAGAGATTTGGTGCTTACACATCACGGGACTAGTTCTCCCTTTTGCTCGAGAGCACTGTTTCACTTAGGCGTTAACGACCACGACAATCAGCATCCACCTGGGGGACAGAGTAGGGTCAGTGCTTGAACTAAAGTCGCTTTCAGCAAATAAAATTTAAACCAATTTATTATAGACGTTGAAAAGAATTTCTTAATTACTGTTTTCGAGTTTTATTTCTTAAACCCGCCAAAGAATTTTGATTTGAAAGTACAAAATCAAATTCGTAAGAAAGGAATTTATATTTTCAGGATCAAAACTAAAAGTCTTCGTAAATCGAGTTACAACAAGTTTTCACAAGCTGGTTATATATTTTTTTTTCTAAATTTTGTCCAAAGAAAATTCCAAATAATATTGTCAATCAGGAAAAAAAACTTTGTAGTATGTTTAAAATTCTTGTCAGTGACCACTTTTTCCACTAAACAAACAACCACTCGAACTCATGTATATTTTTGTATTGTTTAAAAAAAAAATTTTAATTTTAATCAATGAATGAATAAAGTTGTAAATATCGAATGTGGTAAAATTGTTTATTTAACTGTGCAGATATTCAAATAACAGAATCATCATCAAGACAATATTTAGTGCGAAATATATTTGATAATTGAAGCTGATGCTATGCGCGAATGTGTGTTGGTGGTTTGAAAATAAAAATTAATTCTAGTGTGCAAGTTTTGTGAGTATTTTTCGGCAAATAAACTAATCAAAATATTATTAAGAAAATTAAGAATGTTTATACAAGATTTGTTAATAAAGCTGTTGTTGCTGCTTTGTGTTGTGATGTTTAATGTTGACAGACATTGATTGTTGTATAATCTAAATAATATTATTATTTTTTTTAAGGAAAATATTTTATTGCTGGAATTTTTATTTTTGTATTAAAATAGACAGCAGTGAAAATCAGATGGTCACCATTAATAAAATTTAATACAAATTAAATACTCTACATGAATATCTTGCTTAACTAAGGCAGTATGACTGAGTGATGAAGAAGATTGTTTGGGATCCAATGTACACCTCGAAAGCAGAATAAAAAAATCTTTTTGTTTATCTCCAAAAATTTAATATGTATAAGATGCAAGAATCTCACAAGGAATCAAAGAACTTTAATGATGATTACCACACTTCGTTGGGAATATTAAATCCTTACTAATTTTTCTATCTGATAATAAATCAAAGATTAACTTAAATGATTTCAAATAATACCACGACTAATAGTTATCCAAGTTTTATTAAAGTTAACTAGATCCAGGGAATAGGGATGCCAAACGGGTGATTAAAAAATTCCAAAACTCAGGATATATAAAAATACAACAAATAACCAGATATTTTGTCTGACATGTGAAACGCTTCGAAGAAGCTAAAAATTAATATACTTTTTTTGATATTAAATAAATTAGCAGAACAACAAGAAATAATTTTTTCAATAAAGTTATTTTTCTAAGAACCAAAAAATTGTAAACAACAAAAATATAAAGACTCAGAACATTTACAAAAGAATTCGAAAATTTTCAACATTTTGGAATCCCAAAAAATCTCAGAGGTCAGTGGTTTTTAAAAATAATCCCAATTTACATACTTACGTTTGCAAATTTAATAATATTAAGAAACTTATTTCTGAAATTCCATAAACGACATTAACTGATTTACAAGTCGAATGCTACTGCAAGAGATCATTGTAAAAAATTATTTAAAAAATCCCAGGATTTCCATCATATTAATTGTTTCCGCATTTACTTTTTCCAAAAAGCGCTTGTGTGCAAAGAGCATCATAGTGCTAACGAAAAAATATTCACAAAATCTACACCAGCTATAGCTGTTAATTTTTAATCCATTAAGGTTTTTCTCCAATCTAAAATCACCTGTGAGGGAGCTTAAGATCTTCAAAATTGCCACTTTCGTACGTGTTGGTGCAGATTAGCGAAGTTTTTTATCCTGTTGGTTTTCATATGCCTCTAACTTTGTCCCCAGATGATGTTTATTTAAAGATCACAAAATATTTCAAATAGGTGCTTTTTGTCCTTCTGGACAGTGTTTCATCATTTTCATTAGCTTTCGCTGCCGCATATGTGGCAGAGAATATCAACACCTCTGAGAGCTGTGATACATACTTGTGTATAGAAAACTTGCTAGTCCTCTATAGAAGAAATTTAGTCAAGATTTTCTAATTAATTTATCTGCTCAAATCTAAGGAAAGTGTCAGTAGCACTCGGCTGATCTGATTATAGATGCACTTGCCAAAAGATTATATCTTAAGTGCAAAAAGCTTTACAGAAAGGCAGCTTTTATTTTGCGTTGCAAAAGCAAGGAAAAATCCTTTTATTTCAATTTTTAAAGAATTTAGTGAATGTCGAATTTTCAGATCATTTTTATTAAAAAAAAGGTTATTAAACCTAAATAAGTCAACCCAATTCAATTTTTATTAAACTTCTGTTCTTCAAAAATATTGTAGTTTGCAGTAAACCATTCATGTTTAAACAAAAGTTTATCTTTACACATCAAATCTTAAAAAAACGCTGTTGAAAAATAATTCCTTTACAATACTTTTCTCACCACAATCAAACAGAAAATAAATAAATCGCTGACCCATTTCCCCATCCTATAACATTAATTAATCATTTTTATTCTCCCCCACTTTACTTGATTTGCTTGTCAGTTTAAATAGAACAAAGAAATAGAATATTTATCCCAATGAACATTTTTAATTTTAAAGTTCAATCTTTAATTTAAAAGTCATTTAAACTTATGCCGAGAAATTCAATCCTATTCCTATTTAAAAACTTATTAACCATCTTCATCTATCTCACTTATGGTTATTCGACCAGTATAAATTTACAATTTGTGACAATTTTTAACACAAAATTTCCTGTTTAATTTCAATGTCTTAATGGACGCACAAGAAACAAGAAAAATCAACAACCACTAAACACTCGTCTTCATATCGAATTCAATGACAATCAATTATCAACATTGTCAACTGTCAAAAGAAAAATGGCACTTAACTGTCAAATTGACCTCTAACCAGAGGATTTAATATTGAAGAGCAGCACATTAGATAAACACATACATATGTACACACATACATGCGACAAAAACTTTTTTACTCTATATAAAGCTCTGCACAAACACACTTGAGGAGAATATTAACGGTCAAACCAACGCACTTAACAAACAGATAACACAACACATACTTTGGTAACTTGGATTGTGTTAAAATAATATTAGCAAAAAATAAAAACAACAAAATCTAGTTGAATGTTGAGATTGCAAATAAGAAAAAGATCAAGTATCAAGCTTTAAACTCGATCGCAACTTAAAAATATTTTTGTATTATTAAAAAATAAAATATAAAACAAAGTTAATAACAGTTTTTAGTTACAGACTTCAGGAGTTAAGAAGAAAATTGTTTTCCGAGTTTTGGACTACAACTACTTTAGCCGCAGAGCTTTAAAAATTTCATTTTTCTCTTTTTAACCGCCTGATAAAAGAGAGTTTTTGGTATTCCTAGTTGCAACAACTATCAGGTGTTTACACGTATAATGGATAATCGTTGAGGAAGGGGGCAGAAATTATTTTGCATACGTGTAAATAAAATCGTCTTTAAAAAATTAGAAAAGACTGATATAAAAAAAGTTTTTGAAAAGTCTAAATGACTTTCCATACTGAAAAGACATTTTGCCCTTTTTTAAAACTGAAGAAGCAGACTTGACTTAATACGAGCGCTGCTGTATGTATTTCTGGCTTAATAGTGAAAATGCGAATATTTATAATCAAAAATGGTTTAATTGTTTTTTAAAGTATTCTCCAGCATGATTTATACACTTTTGCATGCGCTCAAACCAGTTGTCAAAGCACTTTTTCCACTCCGATTGAGACACCTCTAAAACATCGTTTTTGAACACTTCAAAAGCTTCTTCTGGCGACGAAAATCGTTGACCACGCATTTTTTTCTTGATATGCGGAAACAAGAAGAAGTCATTAGGTGCCAAGTCAGGGCTGTATGGCGGATGACCAATTAATTCGACGTTTTGGCCGGTCAAAAACGCTCTGGTTTGAGCCGATGTGTGAGAGCTCGTATTGTCATTGTGAACAATGATTCGTCTTCTCTTGTTGGTTTTTCGAATTTCTCCGATGACTTCAGGTAAACAAATTGTATCGTACCACTCAGAAGTGACCGCCCTACGTTGCTTAAGCGGAACAGTTGCCACATGACCAGTTTTGCCGAAAAAACAGCCGACCAGTTGCTTCGAAGTGCTTCTTCCACGAACAACTTTCGTTGGATTTTGCTCGTCTTTGAAGACCCACACGGTCGATTGTTGTTTCGTTTCGGGCTCATACGCATAAATCCATGATTCGTCACCTGTGACGATCTTATAAACGTCTTTTGAAGCCCCGCAATCGTATTTTTGATACATTTCTTTGCACCAATTGACACGAGCCTTTTTTTGAGCAACTTTCAACTTGTGTGGGATCCAACGAGAACAAACCTTTTTACGGCCAGGTGTTCATGCAGTATCGAATGTATGCTGGTGAAAGAAATGTCCAAGAATGTCTCTATCTCTCGGTATGTCGCATGTCGATCTTGCATTATGAGTTTACGCACGGTATCAAAGTTCTCTGGCACAACAGCCGTTTTTGAACGACCTTCACGGAATTCGTCTTTGAGCGAGCTTCGGCCACGATTAAATTCATTATACCAATTTTTCACAGTGTTATAGGATGGTGCTTCATCGCCATACAAAGATTGAAGTTCATCAATGCACTCTTGTCGTGATAATCCACGTCGAAAGTTGTGAAAAATGATGGCACGAAAATGTTAACGAGTTAATTCCAGAAATATATATAGCAGCCCTCGAATAGTAGTTTTAAAAGCAATCTTTGCTGTGGCCTTCAGTCAGCGAACAATACAAACTTTTTTTCTTCTTAGGAGAAGAAGAAAACGCTAAAAGCTTAACAATTATTAAAAGCAATTCTCTCCTTATGAAGGTCACTAAAAAGTCTTCTGGCATTTGACCCAGAAGAACTTTTTTTAGTTATAAACTGATGGTCAACTGACCGAAAACTTTAGAAGCCTTGAAAATTTAGAACGGTACGCATTGTGTACACTATATTCTTTATAATAAGATTTGGCAGTCCCTTACATATCTAAAAGAACAACAAAAGCGGCTAATTTTGTTTTTGTTCATGTGCGCGTGGTGAAAAAGGAGGTGAATAAAATTACTTCCACCACTCTCAAGGTATTTCAACCGCATCAATTGCAATGGTAGAGGTGTATTCCCGCTATAAATCAAAAGATCGTAGAGTTTGTGAGTTCAATACCAGGCAGTGATATGCGGTTATAGAAAAACCAATTACAATGGTATGGAGTAATCTGGATTAGAAAAAAGAAGACAATTTTTACGTGTTGCCATGGCAGAGAAGTTGTTGGGAGAACCTATAAAACATTAGATCAGTAGATGATGATTGGCAAACAATCATTATTGAAAAGAGCTAGCAGCTAGCGTAACAGCAGAGTATGGCAGTAAGTTGGATAAAAGCGCCCGGCTTTATAAGTTAACTAGAATGGAGGTTCGAGTCTCTGCCGAAATCCCAGTATATAGTGGTTTGAAAGGAAACGTGGCTAAGAGGTTTACTACGAGGGCTGCTATATATATTTCTGGCCTGGCAACACTGAGTGCTGCCAAGTGCAATCTGACATTTCCATTGGAAAGTTTGTCATTTTTAAGCATAATCATACTCAAAACGTTTTGACGTACGACCATTATTTGTGTTGTTTACAGTGACTTGAAAAATTAATATAGAAAAAAACGGAATTAACTCGTGAACATTTTCGTGCCATTTTTTTCACAACTTTCGACATGGATTATCACGACAAGAGTGCATTGATGAACTTTAATCTTTGTATGGCGATGAAGCACCATCCTTTAGCACTGTGAAAAATTGCTATAATGAATTTAATCGTGGCCGAAGCTCACTCAAAGACGAATTCCGTAAAGGTCGTCCAAAAACGGCTGTTGTGCCAGAGAACATTGATGCCGTGCGTGAACTCATAATGCAAGATCGACATGCGACATACTGAGAGATAGAGATATCCTTGGACATTTCTTCCACCAGCATACATTCGATACTGCATGAACAGCTGACCGTAAAAAGATTTGTTCTCGTTGGATCCCGCACAATTTTAAAGTCGCTCAAAAAAAAGGCTCGTGTCAATTGGTGCAAAGAAATGTTGCACAAATACGATTGCGGTGCTTCAAAAGACGTTTATAAGATCGTCACAGGTGACGAATCATGGATCTATGCGTATTAGCCCGAAACGAAATAACAATCGACCGTGTGGGTCTTCAAAGACGAGCAAAATCCAACGAAAGTTGTTCGTGGAAGAAGCACTTCGAAGCAAATGGTCGCCTGTTTCTTTGGCAAAACTGGTCATGTGGCGACTGTTCCGCTTGAGCAACGTAGGACGGTCACTTCTAAGTGGTACACTTCATTTTGTTTACATGAAGTCATCGGAGAAATTCGAAAAACCAACAAGAGAAGACGAATCATTGTTCACCTTGACAATGCGAGCTCTCACACATCGGCTCAAACCAGAGCGTTTTTGACCGGCTAAAACGTCAAATTAATGGGTCATCCGCCGTACAGTCCTGACTTGGCACCTAATGACTTCTTCTTGTTTCCGCACATCAAGAAAAAAATGCGTGGTCAAGGATTTTTGTCGCCAAAAGAAGCTGTTGAAGTGTTCAAAAACCATGTTTTAGAGGTGTCTCAATCGGAGTGGAAAAAGTGCTTCGACAACTGTTTTGAGCGCATGCAAAAGTGTATAAATCATGCTGGAGAATACTTTGAAAAACAATAAAATAATTTTTGATTATAAATATTCGCATTTTCACTATTATGGCAGAAATATATAGAGCAGCCCTCGTATAACAAGGCATCGAGTACTTCGTGCCTCGGTGAGTGTTGTAGCGTGGTCAGCAGGCAAGAAAGGCGCATACTTAGTAAATATTAATCTATTTTAAAAAATGATGCTGTGACCAAAGATCTAAAGTATCGCTTTCCAAGTCGTAGAGCGCTTTATCTAGTCTCTCCTCTTTCTCGACAAAGTGCATATATTTTGTGACATGAACTCTCACAGAAAATGTTCAAGAGTTTTCTTGTCATACTCACATAATATTCATCAGCTGTTGCTTCCAGTGCCCACTATCGTAGTAGGGCCAAACATAGTCAGAGTCACAAAGTTAGAAGTGAAGGCAATAGAGTATAGGCAATCAAAAGAATCCCTACGTTTAAAAAAAGGAAAAATGAAAGAATATAATAGTGCCAACCGTAAAACTGTGGGATACCTGACATATAAATGCATTGCTTGATCCACCCACACAAAATCCTGTGAGTATATTCACACAAATGAAAAAAGTAATTTTTTTTACTTATTTTTTAAAGAAGAAAGGGGATCATGGTCAGTTTTTGCTGTTGTTACATTTGTCTTGTTATCTTTTTTATTTTGTCCGGTTGAATATAGGTCCAGTCCAGTCCAGTCTAATGAAAATGCATTAGTTTTGCGATTTAAGCAACGGCATAAACGAAAATAAAAATTGACAAGTCGTCGTCAAGCTTTCATTTGTTCATTAATTCATTATTGATATGATACAACTCAAGCTGAGACCCCAAGACTTAAGTTTACTTGTGTATTTTTGCTGTTGTTTTAACCAAAAGACCCACTCTCCTTAAGCATGTGTGACGCTCTAACAAAAACATAAAATAAAATAAAATAAAATAAAATAAAACATCAACAACAAACAACTTTAACAAATAGACCTCACACAATGCAAAAATCTAAAGTAATAAAAGCAAAAGCGAAACTTAAAAAATTTGCAGCAGGGTTTCGTTTCACATGCTCTATAGCATTAAGCGAGCGAGTGAATGAGTGGTGACTGAATGTGTAAGTGATGCCAATACTAGTCACTTGTACGAAAAAAAAACAGTCATGCATGCATTATTAAATAAAGTTTATGACGATGTTCCTTTACCGTTGTTGTTGTTGTTATTGTTTTTGTAGCCTTAGTTTTGAATCTTGTTGTTTTTGCATTTTTTTTTTCTTTTACTGATGATGGTGATAGACATGTATGAGACACATACGCGAATTTTTTGACATTGATGTTGATCGGCTTTGAAATGCGGGTGTATTAAGATCAAACACAAAAAAGGTTAAAGTAGGGAACGCATAATGTTTATTGAATGCAAAACGAGGGCAGTTGAGTAAGTTTAATAAGTCGGCAAAAATTAAAGTTAGGCAAGCAATATTTACATGCGAGTCTATGAAAGTGGCGGCTTTCTAAAAAAAAATTATAAAGTAGCGTCTAATAGATGGCAAATTAGAACACACACTGAGCCAATTCTCCATTATGGTCATATATGATCGAAAGAAATGGGTTTAAAATTTTTCTTTTAAAAGCCACTTTATTAAATTAACAGAATTAAATATAAAATCATTTCCACATTTTGACTGGTATCTTCACTTATCTCTCTTGCAGTACAGGCTCGATGTGAGTTCTGCTACACTTGCCATCAACTGCGAAATACTTCTGCTATAGATTGCATTACAATACACTTCGATAGGACATTGTCATAGATGGCCCTATCAGAAAAGGACTGAATGAGCTCCATATCAAAAAGAAAATATTAATAATTTTTTCTGCAACTTTTAGAACTTATCTCGCATATAAAAACTTTTTTTTTTTGTCTCTAAGATAAAATTATAAGTACACATGAACATGACATTTTAATAAAATAAAAACAAAAAAGAAAAAGAAAAAAAAAGATTCAAAATATTAAATAAAAAACAAAAGTTATGTTAATGGGCTAAAATAGCCCATTATTTTGTTAGTTTAGCATTTAAAGAAAGAAACCAAAACCATCAACTGCATCCAATCAACTGCAAAAAAAAATATATGAAGCACTTGTATTTTTCTTTTCTTTTATTTTAAGTTTGAAATTTTTATACGGAAATGTCAATCAAAATCAGTGAAATATACGTTTTGTATATTTTTTCCTTGTTTTCCTTTCATATTTGTTTAGAAATAAATTAAACTTTGATCTTAGTCACTAAGGCATTAAATAAATTAATATTTATTAAGATATATGAGAGTAACTGTTATTTTGATAACTTCGTAGTTGAGATGACAGTTAGAAAATATAAATTTGATTTCGAATGTTTTTATTTTGAAGTCAAAGTTTTTATGTAGAGTAATAGAACAAAGTATAAGCAACATTGTTTATAACTTAATTGCTAAAATAGCTTTTAGGTAATAAATTACATTAATGCTGCCATTTAATCATAAATAGAGTTATGTTTAATGCTTCACATTACATGTGAAATAATGTATGAGAGGATGCCGCCAGAATAAGGGAACTGATTTTTTAATATCAATCCCAGGGAACACGATATCATAGTACTCTCATGAATTTTTATAATTAGCTGGCAGCTCTGCAATAAGCGTCTCCAATCCTCTTCTGCAGTAGATTTTCCAAAAATATTTTTTTTTGTAAATAAATATCGCAGATTTTATTCCTAGTGTTTGAAAAAATTTAATAACCAGCTAGTGCTGCTTTATTACCCTGCCGTAGCCAACAAACACTGTTTGCTGTTAATAACATTTTTAAGTGAAACAAGTACAGCTCGTATTATATGTTGCCAGAAACATTTTGCTGTTAAATAAACATGCTACCAGAAACATTTTCTAACTTTAAGGCCTGGTACTCCATTCAGTAAAAGTCATGAAAATATGTTGCAGAAGAAGTACTCTGTTTCTAGTGTAAAAAAACATATGAAATGTTTCTGGCAACATTTTATCAAAGCTGTGTAATAAACCAAAAAGGCATTATTTCATGCGGAATTTTTCAAACAATAGCTGATCATATGTAATTTGCTTATGTTTCTAAAGCAATGTAGTAAACGTGAAATAAATAAAACGTTAAATTTAATAAATCGCGAGATAAACACTACCTTTTAAAGGTCAAATTTTCCACATGAAAAAATCAATGTTGCTTAACAATTTTCACAAATTCGAACAGAGTACCAGGCTTTACACAAAAAGAATATAATGGGACTTCGGCAACATTATTTTTAGAAAATGTTGCTGGAAACAATGCATATGATTTTTCATAGTTTACTATTTCTGCAAAATTTGTTTATAAATTTTTTCATACAGACTTTTTATGTTCGTAGTTTGACAGCATTTCGCATGGAAAACTAAACAGAATATTAAACTTTAGAATATAATTATTCCAATGCTCCGTATACGACATGTAAAAAGTGTTGCTAACTTTTATTTTTCATGTCCCCTCGACTAATCGTCAGCTGTCTTTTGTTAAAATCATTTTAGTCATCTCTAAAATGTATGGCTGCTCCAGGGAAATGTTCTCCAAGACGATAAAAAATATTTTTCATTTACTGTTCTTGCCTTTCTTTTAGTAGCCAATGAAGAACACGATTTAATGTGTAGCTAAAAACCCAATGGCATAACCGTATCAGCTGATTTTTCTACTTTCTTTTTTTTTTTTTTTTGATCTGGCAACATCCATTTCTTTGGTTGTCTTATTTTAGCTAAAAATTATTGAATACTAAATTTATCAAGCAAAAACTGTTCAAGATTTTGAACGCAACTTCCTCTTTATAACGTTTTTTAGAGAAAAAATTGAAATCTCTTAACAAACCTCTAGACTTAAACTTGTTTGTGTATTTTTGTTTATTGATCACTTCAAATTAAATTGTGAATTTAAACGAAAATACTCGAGCGTCCCCAGCAAGATTCATAGTAACATTTCCAAGTAGTAGATATTTTAAGCACCAGTGCAGATGTGTCATAAATGTCTTCTTTATTCTTTAAGATTTTCTTTACTCATTAAAAAAATTAAAAAAGCAATCGAGTTTGAAAGTCGTCCTTTGGAAAGGCTTAATTAATGCAACAACTTGCTTAAAAGACCTTTTACTCCCCATAAAACTTGATGAGCCATTTTAAACTATCAACTCATTTATGATTTCTGCATTTTACTCCAGTGGACACCACAGTAAGCTTTAAGGGAATAAAACTTCTTTTAATTCCTTTCCTAATGCGATTAAATAATAAAAATAATATTTTCAGGAATTCCAACGAAGCTTAAATACTCAATTCATTAATCTAACTTATTTCCTTATATCACTCCTTACGATTGTGTGTGTGTGTGTGTGTATTTTCTTGCAACCAAAAGTAGTTGGTGGATGTCATAAATAAACAACTAGAGAAAACAAACAAACAAACACATCAAACATAAAAAATTTATTCAAGTCTTTTATTTTTTACATAAAAACCTGATGATATATGGAAAGGCGTTAACCCATGATCACACATTCGTTATTTTCATTAAAGATAGAAAAAAATCAACAAAAATAAACTTTAATACAAATATTGTTTATTTATTTACTTTTCATAATTTATTCATTCCCCTCATTTTAAATTCATACCCAGGGCAAAATAAACCGGGAAAAAATTTTTTAATCTGGATAAAAAAAAGCGAAAATCATGAAGTCTATTTTTAATACGTTTTCTTTGATCATGAAATATTTACAACATGTTTTGAAGCTAGAAAATTTCATCATATTAATGCGGTAGGTCGTTTATTATTTGTTGTCCGTTTTAACTCAGTTCATTCGGTTTTATTTAAAGTTGCCTGCCTGCCTGCTTGGCTGGCTGCCTTTTGGTTTGACAATTGTGTGAACTGCTATTTTCTTTAAGTTGTTTGATATAGATTTTTCTCTTCTCACACATACTTAAATTGAAATAAAAATAATTTCGAATTTTATTTATTTTGCGGTGCATCCACTCTATCCTGCCAAGTGCATCATTTTGAGTTTTGGTTTGTTTTAAGTGGCGCATTTGTGTAAATAAAAATCTTTTGATCAGCATTAGGGAAGTTTGAAGGAATTATAAAGTCTTTATGCTTATATCAACCAACGGAGTTGTAAAATAATTAAAAAAATTCAGAAAAACGAAACTAAAAAATAAGTGAGAAAAAGAAATAATTCTCATATAATTAATCATTACTTTAAGACTAAAATTCTCGAGTTAAAATAATATTAAGAGCAGAGAGCCAATATATGATGAAAGCTAATCAACAGGCTAATTGGATTGGGTATTTTTTTAGATCTTAAAGTGTAGATGAAGGGTAAAACAAACAAAATTTGCAATAGATCCAAATATTAAACCTGAGTCTATTTTGATTTCCAAGCCCTTATTCTGTCGTATGTTAAGTTAGTTGATGTTTTACTGCTACTTCAGGTTTCTCTCTTTTTTGTCTTGTTTTATGCTTGCAGTAGGCACTTAAAATTTCATTGGTGTTATTGTGCCATTGAGATAAGAGACCATTTAATTATTTCAATCCTAAAGTTGAATATGATAAGCGTATGTGGCTGTTGTTGTACTGCTCCTCCAATTCTCTACTCATTCATTTCATATTTCTTTTAAAGCGAACTGTATATAATTTTATGCCTTGAGCAAGTAACCTCTGCAGCTAACCCTAAATGATTTTTCTCCTTTTTTTCACATAGATTTCGACTTAAGTCCGCTAACAAATAACAACAACATTATGATGTACAACTTCGTCACCATATACATTTCAACACATTTTGTATGATGTTGCTGATTTTGAACTTTCATAATGTTTGAAGTTGTTTTATTATTCATATTTTTTATTGCTTTTTTCACTCTTCTTTTATTCCATTTTACTTGATGATAATTTTCTCAATAAAAACAACTGTGTCATTTTCTAGTTAATCGTTTGTTGTTGTTATCATTTTGGTTTTCTGGCGCGTTTTTAATGCTTTTAGGCTGGTCCTAGCATGTCACATTGTCATTAGTTATGAAAAAAAAAATTGTTTTTTTAAAATGTTAAAAATCTCAAGAGCAACAAAAAAATCTTCAACTTCAAATACTTTCCTGTTGTTGCAATGAAAATGAAAATGAAAATTTTTTTCAACGCTTCAAGCAAATTAACTTGTAAATGAAAATATTTATGAATGCAAAAGAAATAAAACATTTACGTGATGATAGATGGTACAAAGAGTTCCGTTGGGGGGGGATGTACGATATGTATGTTTTAGGCAGAGAATTTCGAATGAAATTTAACGTGAATGAAAGACAGGGAAAATAGAAAAAAGAGAAATTACTTTTTAACTTGGTCATAATAAATAAAAGCATGAACAATTTCGCATCGTGTGATAAATTTAGTGAAGCATTTCTTTCAAAATATTTATTTATTTGCTATTTGATAAACTTACGGCTTACTAGTCTCATGTTGTACCATTAAATTCTGGCTCACCATCTCACTATTACGACATTCCTAATGGAACTCAATTTTCTTGTTTTCAGATCAAGTCGCTATTGTTCAGTGGGCTTTCCCATCAATTTTAAAATGAAATCTGACCTTGAAGGAGACGAGCACTTTGCTGCTCCTAAATCTGTTCATATTCCAAATATTATATGCGGTCGTACCAAGGAAAATCGTCTAAGGTCTCAGCGTCATACACACACTTTGTATTGAACGCAGAATTTATTAATTTTATACAGACTGGCTTTTACGAAGGCAAAGCTTTGTTTTAAAATGCTGCAATACAAAATATTCACAATTATCAACGCAGTAAAAAAAGCAATCAGGGCATCAGTTTTTAAATTCAAACATTTTTTCGCAACTATGTATAAAACTGTGTATGGAAACCTTTGTGAAGATAGCTATATTTTTGCTTAAGGCCCCGGGAACATATAATTCGCTATACGTTATACTTTTACGTACTCAACTGAAAACAAAGTAACGACGGTTGAGATTGATACAATAACTGCTTTGTTAATAGAGACGTGCTTATTGTGACAACATTCATAAAAAAACATGCATTTCAATTTATTTTTCAGTTAAAAATTACAAAGTATAGCGTATGACAGATTCTATGTGCCCCGGCCTTTAGAGTCGTAAGCCTGGTAATCTGTTCATTTTTTCATGCGGAATGCTATCAAACTACATACATAAAAAACTTGTATGAAAAAAGTCATGAAAAAATGTTGCAGAAGAAATACTCTGTTTTACTGTGGAAAACATACGAAATGTTTCCAGCAACATTTTAATAAAGCTTTGAAATATAGCAAATAGACTTTATTTAATGCGGAATTTTTTTAACAACAGCTGATCATATGTCTTATGCCTACATTTCCAAATCGCGAAATAGACACCACAATGTAAATGTCAAATTTGCGACATAAAATAATCAATGTTGCTCAACAATTTTCAAAAATTCGAACAAAGACCAGGTATTAGCTCTTGTCGAATTTTCAAACATGTTCTGGAAAGTTAATTATTTTATTTTAAAAAATGTTCGTTTTGTGCATGCATTACTGTTTTTATACGTACGTAAATTTGGTTTTTTCATTTTCAAAGAAACTAATGAAATTTAAATGAAATATTTGAGTAAAACAAACAATCGAAAATAATTGCCTGCATGTGCCTCGGTACGTTCATGAGCTAATACAGCTTTAACATTTTAAAATTAAAAATAAAAAACTTTTCATTTGTTCAAAATTTGATTCAAAATAACAGCCGTTCATATACTTTCACACTTGGGAACAAATGTTGCTTGAATATTGCCAGATACATTTCAGATGCTTATCACAAAACTAACGGAGTACTGATTCTGCAACATTATTGCATTAAGTTCTCTGATTTCATTTGAAATTCGTAAGTAACAATAATAAATGTGTTCAAAATTTATTGAAGACAAATAAGAGTTTTTTTTTTTTTTTTGGCTAAGCCGAATCTTACACACCATTCGCAATATATGTAAATCAAAAAGACAAATATTGAGGTGATAGAGAATTAAGAAATATAATCAAAAATTAAGTACTACTAACAATTTTAAGTCTGGTACTCTGTTTGAATTTATGAAACTTATTAAACAACATTGATTATTTCATGTGGAAAATTTGGCATTTAAAATTAAGTGTCTATTTTGCGACTACATTATTTTAGAAATGTAAGCAAAAGACATATGATCAGCTGTTATTTATAAAATTCCGCATGAAATAAAGTCTATTTTCTTCATTTTACAGCTTTGATAAAATGTTGCTGGAAACATTTCATATGTTTTCTACAGTAAAACAAAGTACTACTTCTGCAATATTTTTTTTATAACTTTTTCATAAAAATTTTTTTATGAATGTACATTGACAGCATTCCGCATGAAAAGCAGAAAATATAATGAGCTCTTAATGGGTTGAGCATAAACAAAAATTAGTATTTTCTGAAAGATCTCCTCAAAAGCTTTTAAATGATACCCATATTAATTCTTCTTAAAAATATGGCGCCCAATCGTACATTTCTATAAAAAGTTCAGCCATAGGCCTGGCTCGAAGGGCACAGACCGATCTTGCTGATTTTCAATAGCTTTATAGCTATATAACTATATTTGATCGATTGGTGCATTTGAATTTTCTCTAGCTCATATAGTGCTTTGGCAAAGTTGATTTCAACACGGACGGACAGAAGGACATCGCTTAATCGATTTTGCTATGCATAAGAATTCAGAAATTAATTATAAAAACGGACTGACAAAATTATATATATCCTTTTTCCACATGTGGTGAAGGGTAGAAAGAAACTTATCACGCAAAATAAAAGTCGACCATATTCCTCACACTTGGAAACAAATGTTGTTTGAATGTTGCCAGATACATTTCACATGTTTTTTCAAACTTAACAGAGTATTGCTTTTGCAACATTATTTCATTAAATTGTCTGACGGCATTGTAAAAATTGAAAGTACTTATAAAACACTAAGAAATGAGTAAAAAATTAATTGAAAATTAGAAAAGGCTGGGGCTGGTAAATTTCAACACGTTATTGATGTTTCGTTGTTTGTTCATTTTTTTTTTCTTTATGAATTTTTTCTAATACTTTTTATAGCGTCTGAAATAACTTCTGTTTTGATGAAAAGAAGGATTTGACTAAGAACAAAACAGTATTTTAAGATTTAAAATTTACTATCTAAATCCCTCAAGGTTCATAATGTAAGCGGACAATAAATGTTTTGCTTACCTTTTCCCTTCTACTACTTAATGTTTTATATTACAAATTGTGAAATGTCATTTAAATTATTATAAGAGTTCTAATGCACGTTTCAACATTTTATAATTCTTTTCTTATAATTCATATAATAAAAGCTGTTCAAAACACTCATCATTCTTAACATCTGCATACAAACAAGTATTTATTTATTGTGTAATTGGAGAGGATTTATTCGAATTTTTAATTTTAATATTTTATTTGTTATCATCTTCAATATGGCACATTTCAATAATATTTATGTAAGTGCATTTGTCAGTTAAAAAATCTCGCAATTGTTCCAATTCAATTCTTTTATTATAAATGCGTCATTTGCAGTCCTTGCATCTTCTTTTATGGATCTATTCATAACTCTGATATTGTTCTTAAAAAGCAGAAAATTATTTTATATCAATGAATACCCAGTAGATCTGAAAACACTCTTATTTATGGTTTTCTAACATTAAAGGTCATATGTAACGTCACAAATTAATCCTCCATATTGTCAACTTTTTAATGAAATATACCGCCTTTTCAAATAATTCCAAAAACTTTTCTCAGAACTTCAGGGTATTTATAGTTGAGCAATGAAATATACAAATGTTTTGTGTATCTTTTATAAAAAAAAATAAAAACAAAAAGATTTTTTAATCCGTTGCAAGCAATTACATTTATGGCCCTGTTATTAGAACTTTTTAAGTGAGTTTTTTTTTTTGTTCGTATAAATAAATAATAAAAAATTATTAAACATGAAACTGCATTATAGAATAATAATTTTAACTTGAACCTATTTTTTTTATTTCAATGGCTTTTATGTTAATGGGCCATTAGTTAAAGTGTTTTCCGTTATTACAAGATTATTTTTGATCATTTATTTCAATTTGATTTGTTCTACTTTAAGAACGCATTTTGTTACAAAACATCTTTCGAATTTGAGTCTCAAATGTTACATAACAAATTGAGGATAAACATAAATGCATGATCATTTTTAAACTCTTGAGAAATCATGCATTAGAAATCATTAAAATAAATTTTTTATTGTAGTTTATAAATCCAAAAAAGTTAAGCTTTTCATGCAGTAAAAGAGTATACTACTTCTAGATTCTTAATTTATTTTAGATATATTTTATATTGATTAAAATATTTGTAAGTTTTATTAATTAAAAACAATATTTCTTAAGTTTTTTTAATGTCGATAACCGGGCGACAATACAAAAATGCAAATTCTATAGCAGATAATTTTAAAATGTTCCACCAGATAGATACCTTCTTAATTTTTAGTTTTATTTAAAGCAATTAATATTTTAATTAGTTCAATTAAATTTGTTGTTGTTTTAAAAAAAAATTATTTGAACACTTTGAAATGTTGGTCAACGATCGATATTGCAAAATTGCCAGTTCAGTAAAAAAATAATTTTTAGTGACACATCAAGAAGTATTTTATTTTTGTAGAGTATAAATTCGTTAAGAAAATATAAAGGGGAAAGCACGATAGGTGCCCTTCTAATTTTTCACATCCAATTTCACAATTAAATATTCATGAAAAGCTCAGTTTTGCGTATTAAGGGAACTTATCTGTCTGGGCTTATCCTGCACATTAAGGGAATGTGCACTTGTTGCCTGATTTTCATATAAAATAATAGACTTGCATTTTGGTACCAAAAAAAAAAGATCGTTTGACAATTTCACATGACCAAGCAAAAGACGGACGCACATCAGACAACACAAATTATTAAATTTCAATAATTTCTAAAAATCTTCAACTCGAAAGAAATAACAAAAATCCAAAATATAAAAAATTTAATATAAAGTTTAATCAAAAACGCAAAAAAAAATTGGCGAAAGATAAAAGTACTAAAAAATATTAGATCGAATTTTATGCACAATACCAGATATTAAATGAAAACTAACATATGAGCGTAATAGAACCTAAATTTTTTAAATTTGTGGCAACACCTTAACTTAGGAAATTTCCTTTTTTTTATTTTATAGCCTTCAATACAAGTTTGTATATTTTATAATATCCATTTCCGATCCCATAAAGTAATTACATTCTGAGTCCTTATGCATAGCAAAGCCGACTGAGCCATGTCCGTCTGTTTGTTCGTGTAAATGTTGAAATTAACTTCGCCAATGCACTAAATGATCTGGAGAAAATTTTAATACGCCAATCAATAAAACATAGTTTTCAAAGTTTTGCTACTGAAAATCAGCTTGGTTCATGACCTTTGAGGCGTTAAACCATTAAAAGACATTTTGAATTTGCGCATAATCGCATAAGCAAATTTGTCCAAATGTTAAGCCTGGTTCTCTGTTCAATTTTTTATGCGAAATGCTGTCAAACTACAAACATAAAAATTTGTTGCAGAAGTAGTACTCTGTTTTATTGCGGATAAACATGAAATGTTTCCAGCAACATTTTATCAAAGCTGTGAATTAAAGAAAATAGACTTTATGTCATGCGGAATTTTTTAAACAACAACTAAGCATATGTCTTTTGCTTACATTTCTAAAAAAATGTGGTATACGTGAAAACAATAAAACGTTAAATTCTTTCAAATCGCTAGATTGACATTACATTTTAAATGTTTAATTTTTCACATGAAATAATCAACAATTTTCACAAATTCGAATGGAGTACCAGGCCTTAATAAAAAAAAAAAGTTACAAATTGTTTCTAGCGACATGTTGATCATCAGCAAAATGTTTCCAGCAACATTTTTTTACCTTGGGAATTAATTTGAGCTGCATTTTTGCAAACAGAAATGTGAAAGTAGTATATTCAAATTTAATAAAACTGACCTTGTACTCAAAAAATTAGAAAAGAAAATTATATTATAAGGAATAATTACAGTTGCTAAACAATATTTAAAAATTTAAGCAGACTAATAAGCTTTTATTTTAAGATATTGCGAATAACAATTGTAGAAATTACAAACAAAATAAAAAACCAAACTTGAAAAAAACGTTTGAATCGGAAAAGATTTTCATTTAAATATAGTTTAAATATTGTAAAAGAAATTTTACAATAATATCATTGAATTACACCTCTACCTGTCGTAACACTAGCTATTGTGCCACTAACTTCAAAACAGGTAATATATATTGCACCTGCTTTATTTTAAAATTAGGCACACAATTAATGAAGTTATCTTGTGCTGTAGAAAATTTCATGCATATATTTGCACAATTTAGAAAAAATGTTGCTAGAATGTTTCCAGATACATATAACATGTTTCCTAAATATTAACAAAATATTTTTGCTACTAATTCGGCAACATTGTTTCTTAAACATTTCATGAAATATTTCTGTATAGAAATATAGTACTTATTGATTGAAAATAATTATGTTTACACATTTCACGAGGTCGGAAGTTTTATATGCAGAAATTTCGAACGGAATGAGAAAGTGAAATTCGAAAAAAATGTCGAAATTGAAAATGCTATTGATACAAAAAATATTGTTACAAAAAATATTGTTGTATGGTTAAAATATTGTAGAAAACTCTTTAATAGAAGAAAACTTATAATAATTTCATTCAGTTATAACATCAACCTGTCGTTATAGAAGTTTTTTTAGTTCACTTCTATACTTAATGCAGTCGAGCACACAAACTATAAAAAAAAACCACACCATCCCGGCGCTTATTTTTTAGGTTTTGAGAAATATATTCTTTAAAAATATTCAGCTGCTTTAAATAAAACATTTAAAATTCATAGAATAACATCAAGTTATACAAACCTCTTCAGCCAAGTCGGCAAACAAAACGATACAGTTCTCATAAATCAGTGTTAATTATTTAGACATTTTAGAAGATTTCTTCTGATTTTAATAACAATAGAATAAATCAAAAAAAAAAAAAAAAAAACAATAAAAATTTTAATAAGAAAACTAAAAAACCATAAAAGAAAAAATAACCCTCTTCACACATCTCTAATCGAAGCCAAATAATCTAACACATTGACATTAAGATTGAGTCTATAACATGAACAAATCATTTTTAATGTTGTTACAGGAAAAAATCAAACAAGAAGAGGTAAAAGAATTCCAAAAAAAAAAAAAATGACCAAACATAAAGAAGAAGAAAATTAAAACAAAAAGTATAAACAAAAATGTTATCTTGGCATGTTCCTAAAACATCCTGTAAAAAATTACTATTTTCCATTCAAGTGAAACCATGTACGTGTATTTAAAAGGTTCCTGTGCATTAAAAAACAAATAAAATTAAAAATGTTCTGGTTGGTTTGTAAAATGATTTATTTTGTTAAGTTTGTTGCACGCAATAACACATTTTCCTTTTAACGTAAAAATTGTTTGTTTCCTCAATGTATTAAATGGCAGGATATTTAAAGGTGGTAAAATGTAAACAGAAGAAAATTATTTAAGTTAAGGAATAGCAAATTTTATTTAAAAAAAACTTCCTTATGAATAAAAGTAAAAAAAAAATTTGTGTAAAGAGCGAAGTTATGTAAAATTTTACTACTCACAGAAGCTGGACATAATATGAAATCATGTCATAAAAAATCGTTTTCGTTACAATGTCTGCCCGTTTGTCACAGCTCTTTATTTTTAGAACTATAAAAGGAAGGCTCTGGAAATGTTTACAGAAACTGAAACACTAGAGCCGCTATAGCAATAAATTTAAAAAATTAAAGGGTGCTCCGAAAGCACCCTTTAATAAAAAAATATTCTTATATTTTGAACTGTGACAGGGAGACTGGTCAAATTTCAACAGTGTAGCTAAAATTGGTTCCGCTATAGCAGCAAGAAAAAAATAAAACTTTCATAATTAAAGGGTGACCCAATAGTGTCTTGAAATTCGCAAACATTACCTTGTTTTTGAATAGCGATAGGCTGGCACTATAGAATTAAGTAGAGCAAAAGGACAAAAAACTAAAACTTTAATATAAATGTAAAGGGTGTTGCTATAATGACGTAACTTTAACGTATTGGTTTTATTTTTTCAACTGAAGCAGGCAGATATTTGAAATTTACATAACGAATGTATAAATATTTTCTCTTTAAAAATAAATGTGAATAATAAATTAAATTTAAAAACAAGAGGGGTTCCATAGAGGTTGTGCTTTTGTTAAATATAAAGGGTCCGTCAAATAAAAAAACTACTGAATATTTTCTCAAATTTCATTTTTTATTTGAAAGTACAATCCTCCCGGTGACATTTTTAACTTTTAGTGAAACTTGATTTAAAAAAATTTTCCACAAAAAAACAAAAAATTAAAGCTCTTTTAAATTAATTTATTTTATCAATTTGTCGTTTTTTGTTTTCGTTTTCGTTTTATTATTTTTGTTAACTTCAAGAGCTTATCATCTTCATCGTCATCTTTAACTGTATTATCCCCATCATTAGTAAATTGTTATACTTTTCATTCATTATTCATTTATTAATATTAAATGTACTTTCTTTCGTTTGTTCGTCTATTTTATGCATTTTCCCTTTGCAACTTAACGCTGTGTTTTCTTACGACTCCTCGTGATTTAATTTGTGATGGATTTTGAAATGTTTTATTCTCTTTTTTTTTTTGTTTTTATTTATTTTATACTTAACTGAATTATATAACCACTTCTTATTGCGTAATATAAAATGTTGTTTTTTGTTGTTTTATTTCAATTTCTTTATGCGTTCTTTCTTAAGAATTGTAGCATTTATATGTTAGGGGTATTCACTGTAAGAGGTAAAAAAGGGAATATTAAGGCATGTCACAGAAATTAATTCCTTTAGAAATCGGTTTCAATTTTACAAATTTATTTTTTCAAGAAATGAAAAATGAAAAAGACTTTTTCGAAATTTCCTAAGAAAATAGTCTGTTTCGAATAGCCCCAGGATTAATAAAATTAATTGATTGAACAACTTTTTATGCTGCTATCAGCTTCAGAATGGTTGGTGTCTTTAAGAGAAGTAAAAAAACAATAGATTCATTAAGAATATATACTTTTTACTTAGGAAGAAAGGAGATGGTGATTTTTGACCATAAAAAGAACAAAACAAAATATGGGATTTTACAAACTTCAGTTTGAAAATCGTGTATTTAATTATTCTATGAAAATAAATATTTTTCATGATAATTCGTTTTAAAAGTTCAAAAGTTTTGCTGTAAAAATTAAATTTTTTTAATTGATTTCTGATGTTTTATAAATAATTACGAGGGCTGCTCTATATATTTCTGGCCTAATAGTGAAAATGCGAATATTTATAATCAAAAATGGTTTAATTGTTTTTCAAAGTATTCTCCAGCATGATTTATACACTTTTGCATGCGCTCAAACCAGTTGTCGAAGCACTTTTTCCACTCCGATTGAGACACCTCTAAAACATGGTTTTTGAACACTTCAACAGCTTCTTCTAGCGAAGAAAATCGTTGACCACGCATTTTTTTCTTGATGAGCGGAAACAAGAAGAAGTCATTAGGTGCCAAGTCAGCGCTGTACGGCGGATGATCCATTATTTCGACGTTTTGGCCGGTCAAAAACGCTCTGGTTTGATCCGATGTGTGAGAGCTCGCATTGTCATGGTGAACAATGATTCGTCGTTTCTTGTTGGTTTTTCGAAATTCTCCGATGACTTCAGGCAAACAAATTGTGGTGTATCACTCAGAAGTGATCGTCCTACGTTGCTCAAGCAGAACAGTCGCCACATGACCAGTTTTGCCGAAGAAACAGGCGACCATTTGCTTCAAAGTGCTTCTTCCACGAACAACTTTCGTTGGATTTTGCTCGTCTTTGAAGACCCACATGGTCGATTGTTGTTTCGTTTCGGGCTCATACGCATAGATCCATAATTCGTTACCTGTGACGATCTTATAAACGTCTTTTGAAGCACCGCAATCGAATTTTTGCAACATTTCTTTGCACCAATCGACACGAGGCTTTTTTTGAGCGACTTTCAAATTGTGCGGGATCCAACGAGAACAAACCTTTTTTACGGCGAGGTGTTCATGCAGTATCGAATGTATGCTGGTGGAAGAAATGTCCAAGGATGTCCCTATCTCTCGGTATGTCGCATGTTGATCTTGCATTATGAGTTCACGCACGGCATCAATGTTCTCTGGCACAACAGCCGTTTTTGAACGACCTTTACGGAATTCGTCTTTGAGCGAGCTTGGGCCAATTCATTATACCAATTTTTCACCGTGCTATAGGATGGTGCTTCCTCGCCATACAAAGATTTAAGTTCATCAATGCACTCTTGTCGTGATAATCCACGTCGAAAAATGTGAAAAATGATGGCACGAAAATGTTCACGAGTTAATTCCATTTTTTTCTTTATTAATTTTTTTAAGTCACTGTAAACAACACAAATAATGGTCGTACGTCAAAACGTTTTGAGTACGATTATGCTTAAAAATGACAAACTTTCCAATGGAAATGTCAGATTGCACTTGGCAGCACTCAGTGTTGCCAGGCCAGAAATATATATAGCAGCCCTCGTAAACTAAAGTGTTGAAAAATCCACAGTTTTTTTTAGCTCATTAACTTTAGAAAAAATTTTCCCATTGTTTTGATGGTCATTTCATTGTAAGCTGTTGAAAAGAAAATCACAGGCCCATAAAAATTTACATCTTCAAATTCCTCTTATTTATTCTCCTATTTAAGATGGAGCACTCTTCTATTACTAGTCGATTCAGACGTTTAGAAATTGTAAATTAATTTTTAAAATATTTCTTTTCTGTCCTCGGTTTAACAAAATTAAATCGCCTGATTCTTCTATATAATAGAAATTCTTTTTTTAGTTTTTCTCCTCTGAAAAGTAAGTAATTCTACCAAACTGTGAATACCCTTAATATTTTCCTTATTTATTATATTCTTTCCTATTTCATCATGAATGACCGTGTTATAATTATTTGTTTTTTTATCTGAATTTCATTAAAACATTACCATCATCATTACTATCAACATTTCGAGCATCTTTTGACCACCATCAGCTATCATGTGAATTATAAATATTAATAGCTTCCAGAAAGCAATCATGTGTTTGTGTGTGGATTTGTATAAATGTCTTTAATTACTCTTAATGTCCTTCTTTATGGATCCGTAATAATCATTGCATCTTATGTTATTATATTTTACATCATTTTTTTTCTTCCATTTTTTTTTAATTTTCCTGAAATTTAGATTAATTGTTTGTTTTTTTTTTTTTCTTTTGTTTTCTTTTCAGGTAAGTGTTTTTGAAGTTTTTTTATGACTGAAAACAAATGCGTGAGTATGAGGATGTAAGTCATTTATTAATTTACTCTAGACATTTTAGAATTGAAATGGTGCTTAATTGTTTATCTCATGCCAGAATGATAAATTTGGCATTTGAGGTTTTTTTCACAGAAAATTAAAATAAAAAATATTTTTCCAAAACCGATAGAACTAAGAATTGTAAAAATTTGAACAAATTTAATTTTGTAAAAAAAAACAAATTTTTATCATTTGAAAATGACGAAGCGCATTCTAAACGTCCAATTGTGGTCACTTATTTGAGCACTGCTGGCCGTATGTCACGAACAACAAAAGCAATGTTGCCTCTAAGGTGTGTATTTGGCTGTTGTATCCGAATAAACTAGATACATAAACTGGTTACATACTTCTAATTTCCCCACAGGGAATAATCGAGAGGTAGCAAACTGCATGACTTTGGAGGGCAACTAGCAGGTCCATTTCTTAAAATCAACTTGTCGCTAAATTTTGATTGCAACAAGTAGAAGATAGCGGTCACCTTATGTAATGTTGAGTCATCCCATCTCGCCTGGACCAATTGTGTGGTAACGAACTCAATCGATCGTAACGCGTGCTCCAACGTCATGAATCCTAGTGATATCACCAGCCTGAAAACCATAAAATTTGGTGCATTTTTCTGGCTGTAATAAAAACTGCAAGGACTGTTTTGGATTGTTTTCAGTTCATATGAGAAAAGTTTGTTTACTGAAATAAAAGTTAATTCAAACTTAAGTCACATCGCTGAACACAATTTTTAATTGATGACTGATTTTCAAAGTTAGTCTGTATAATTATTAAACATTTAAACCCAAATCTAATCATTATGTTAAAGTAAACTGATCATAAATATCAAGAAGTGAGAGCAGTAAGACAGTTCGTTTGACAGTTCGTAAGCTCTATCAGGCTTAACAAAAAGCATCTGATATTTGAAACCTTAGAATTAAATCCGTTTTAAGATTTACATTTGAAAGTACTTCATCCTGTAATATTTTTTCCTTAAAAATACACAGTTTTTCTATTATTTCACTTTCAGGATTTTTTTTTTTTTTTGGTTTTTTTGAAGAGTGTCAAGTCACTTTGAACATTTCACAACACAGCAAAATAAGCTCAACATAACTTGGTTATCTCGCTTAATAAAAGAAAAATATTTTATTTAAAATAAGGAATATTTTCACGGGCTGCTTAGAACAGCCAAGGATTACTGATTTCTGCAAAAATCTAATAAATTTTTGTAATTCCTAAAAATATTCACAAAAATTGAAAAATATGTGTTAAATAGTTAAAGTCTTAGTTTTCCTTGAATTTTTAATTAAACAAAAGAAAAAAATCGATTTAAACACGCAACAGTCAGCCATTCTTTTGGTCTGTTTGATCTTCCCCTCCAATTTTTATAAACCATCTTAAAACATTGTTCTTTTTATTGGAGGAAAACAACACGAGCTCAGTGTGAACTGTAATAAAAATGAACATAAATGTTCATCTTGTAGTCGATCATAAATTTACAAGTATTTTGTGTTGCACCGTTTTAAAAATTCTATTGAATTTTTTTTTTTTCATTTTTCAAACATTGTGTTTATAAAATTTTATATCGATTTAATCTGAAAAAAAAAAAACAAAAAGAAAATAATAAAACAACGTGTGTATGTTGGGATGATTGCATGCCTCATGGCTTTAAGTATTTAATTTCCTACGACAATAAACTTCAATAAATGCAGCCACTAAAACTACCATCACAATAAATTGATGTTAATGTGCATGTGCGCAATGTACATAAATGTTCATTAATATTAACATTTACTTTTAATGTGTTTATTCGCCACTATGCCACATTATTCGTTAACTATATTTTGTTGTTGTAATATCAACCGGAAATAACCTCTTTCTGATTCTTATTTCTTGTTTTATTTATTTTTTTTCTTTTTCTTCTTAAGGGATTTTAATCAAATAATAAAAATTAGGGATCATGTTTATTTGTATTCACACAAATTAAATTTTTAGCTTATTTTGTTATATGAAAACTTTCTCTGTTCCAGTCAGGACTGAAAAAATGTCTTGAATAAGTTACTGAAACCAAAGAAAGAAGCCAAAGGGCTAATAGCTACCGCCAACTTTCAGCGGATTTTGGCTAGAAATCTTAGCCAACTCAGCAGTTTTTTTTATTTTCGTACATATCATTTAGTATAAAAATTTTGAATGTGCTTTTTGTATGCACGTATCGCTGGTCTCATGAAGAAAGAACCTAACTCGCATATTTGTGAAAAGAAGTGAGGGTTGTCTGCGTGGAATGTATTGGAATCAAGAATATCTTGATTTCGTAACATTTCGAAATATTGCCTTTCTACATAAGAGCAGCGATATATTTTGTAAAAATTATTATCTTAAAATCTTATTTTTGAAGCGAATCTGAATATATTTTTGGTTAACCGATAGTATGCGTTAACTTTCAGCCGCCGACGTGTTTATCTCGATTTGACGCCGTCAGTTAACATCTGTAATCGGCTTCGTTCTCTTTTTTAAATTTTAATCAAATGCAAAATTTTCTCCTTTTAGAAACATTCTCCAAAAATTTACACATTTCAAAAAGCAAAAAAGTACCCTTGAAAAGTACTCTTTAAAAAGTACTTGTTAAAAAGTACTTTCTAAAAATGTATATTTAAGTTTCAGAAATATAATTTTACAACATTTGCTTTTAAAGAGAATTTTTTTCAAAAATATTATTCTGTGAAAGCAAAATTTAACAAAAAGTGCGTTTTATAAAAAAGTACTTATTTTTAAAGTACCTTTTTTATCTTCAAAGCGTTATGACTTAAATTTTTAAAAACCATGTTGAGACCATTTCTATTATATGAATCTTGAAAAGCAGGATTGCACAGTCTAGTCCGGTCAGCTGTTATGCTTCAGCATAAATCTCATAAGAACGCTAGAAAAAGAAGAAGAAAAATAAAAAGAATTTTTGAAAGCATTTTAATTTTAAAATTATTTATTGAATCTTGAATATAATTAAGTAAACAATTATTTTGAGTTTGGTTCAAAAAGTTCACAGTGGGGCAGAAACGAAATATTTTGCAAATAATTTAGCAATTTTTAAATAGCTGAGCCGATTAAAATAAAGTTCGAAGACTAAAGCTTCCACACTTATGAGCAGAGATATATTGGCTTCCCAGTTAAGCCTGAAACCAAGTGCAAGCCCTAAAGTTATCATCTTCAGTTAATGAGTTATTTTCATTTGAAAACTTAAAATTCTAAATTTTAGTTAAGATTTTTACAAATATTGCACACTGTTTAAAAAAAATTTCCCCAAATGTTAATCGGTTAGCGCTCCAGCAAAAAAAGCACCATCAATCCTTCCCCCCATAAAAACAAAAATTGTTTAATGAACATATTTTTTTTCTAAAACTCGCTTCTATTAAAGTTTCGCTTTGTAAAAAATTTAAAATTTAGCTTTTATGTGTTTAAATCCCAAAGTTGGGGTCAAAAAACTAAAGCCGTTATGAAAGACTTTGCTAAGGCTTTACAAATTTACAAATTTATGGGCAAAAGTGTAAATATTGTAAATTTGGGATTGGGGATTTTTAATGATTGTTTTGGGAATTTCTTTATTTTTAATATTAAAGTTAACAACAAAAAAGTCTTCTTAAAGGTTTCGAAAATAAAAACTCTAAACTTAAACTCAAATTATTCTTTGCTACAAGAATAAAAAAATTTTTTAACGTTCCAGACCATTTATTTATTGCCCCACAGTGCAAAAAGAAATATTAATCATATGAACTGCAATAGTTAGGATTCATCACCGATATTGGACCAAGAAAACAATGTGACTCCTCTTAAGTCAAAAACATTTGCAAACTGTTAGGAGTTTTAGATATTTCTCAAGTTTCTTTTGATACATCTTTGCACTTTTTACGATTTCTGTTAAAACCAATAGCCCCTTTTGGTCTTTGTGAAGTTTTAAATTCGTTATTCATTTTCCTTTAGTTCTTGTAAAATGGAGATTTGCAGCGTAGGCTTTTAATTTCACCAGCTCATCTTCGCTTTTCTGTTGTTTTACCAAGTTACGCGCTCATTAAAGTTGATACCGAAGTACTCAACAGCCCACCACTGAGGCATTATTTGGTTATTAATCAGAGAAGAAGAGTATGATTTTTTCCTAATTTAAAGTAAGTTGTATGAAACAACGATTTATATTTTCCTTGATTTTTTTTCTTGTTTTGCGCTTAAGCAAATTCTCAGAAACTTTTTGTTGCAAGTTCTCATAAAATTTCCATTTGTTTTTTGCTTTTAACTTAAGTTTTATTTCCTTTAAAGATATTTGCTAGGAATTTTGTTACAAATTTGTATTCTTTATTTTGCTGTATGACAACATAAAACATATTTAACTCATGTTTAAGAATTTAAGAAAAATGTCACAGGATTAAATTGTTGTTAAAAACAAGATGAAAAATATTTTAGCATGCAGCATTAAATTCAGTTCATATTTATTTTATCATATTCATAATATATGAAGGGTATTAAGTTGTAACTCAACACGGAAATGTAGAAATTTTCCTGTCAGTGAGAAATTTTTACATTTTAGTATTAAAACAAATAGAGAAGAAACTTTTCGTTTTTGTTGCAAAGTTACAAGAAGAAAATTTTTAAAAGAATTAAGAAAATTATATGCACTTATTTTTTTAAATAAAAAAGAAAGTTTAAACTGAAGTTATGTTAAAATTTAAATTCTTTAGAGTTTTCCTTAAAAATTATAAAACTTTATTATAGAAATTATTTTAAAATAAGAAATTCAGCATTGTATGATTTAATTTATATAAAATTTTACAAAAAGAAAGCGTTTAATAAGCATCATTTAAAATTATAAAATTAATTCGTTTAATGTAAAGAAGAAGAAAATTAAATTCGGCGCATATCAAATAAACATATTTACATACGCTAGAGACTTCAACTGAAATTAGGGAACTTGTTTTTAAAAGCCGTAATTTCGTACACGTAACACGATCTTCACCAAGAGCGCATACTTTTGTGATCGATTGAACAGTAAATCTCATTACGCATTAAGTAGAAAATCTTTTTTTAGCGGAACAGTCCGTTTGTGAAATAAACTCCCCGCAGAGGTCGTTCGCGTCACTTTCAGTGTGCAAAGATTAAATCAAATATCCACAAGTATCACTCTCTCAGTTCTCCTTCCTATAACCTAATTTTCTAGTTATAGCACAATAGTAAGTAGTAGTAGTAGTACCGATTATCCTCTAAGTGCTGGTCCTATTAAAAAAAGAAAGAACACAACTTTAAACGCCTTTACGTGCAAAAACTTACTTTATATCGGTTTAATTACGTAAATTTAGGGTGTTTAAGAGCTGCAACATTTCCTACTTTTCTTAGAGGCAGTTTTCTAAAAGTTTTTCAGAGAATCACACAAATAGATGCTTCAGCTGGCAAATAGATTAAGTCTACTTAATCCAGATTTAGACTATGCAATTTTTGAGGCGATTTTTTTTAATTCTTTATTTAAGTTACAGTTGCATAAGCGAAAATAACAAGCCCTCGAAATTCTAGCAGAGCTTTGTTGCTTACCCCTCTTTCTTTATCAACAAACAAAAATTTGATGTCACTTTCATGAAAAATTTCATAGTGTAAATACCGTATTTCTCTTTGTTTGTAAGTTTTTATTTAAAAGCACTTTTTGAACTCCGAAAGTTATTTGTTTTAAGCAGATTTCTGTGAAAATAGGTATGAAGATTCCAAATATTCTATTACCGTTCTCATCTGTCCAATCGTGTGCATTAAATGGTCATCTCACATTCAAATAATTTTGGGATCTGCCTGTTAAAGGCTTTCTTTCATTCCTGTATCCCTAACAAATTTTGTTCGTAATATTTTAAAAAATCTAGTTCTTGGTGTGGCCTCAGCATTAAAACTGGCCCAATGCCCAACCATCAAGTTCATGTACTCATTTTAACCAGTTTAATGTCATTATTTGATCTGATGGTACTCTTACCACTAAGTGAATGTGTCTTACAGCATCCCAGGAGAGCAGAGCTTTACCTTAGGTAGCAACTTTTAGCACGTGCTTGTAGGTGGGGATGTGCTTACTTTTGCTTAAGAAGTTGAGATTCTCATAACTCTCACCGCAACATTGGCGGCATTTTGTTATATTTGAAATAAAGCACGTAGGGTGCAAGTGCCTTTTCTAAGGCTTGAGTTGATATCAAATTTACCATGTTCCATTTCGAAGACACTAACTAATAATCGGTTTAGAAACTGCAGTCTTTACGACCTACCGGTTCCTAATAGTTGTTCACTGGTCTAATAAAAAATCTTACCTCACAATTTCTGGTCTATGCAATTACAGGCGGCTAATGCCACATTATGCTCCGAAAGCAAAAGCACCAAAAGCGTAGGGTCTTTAACACAAACAAGCCTCCGGGAGAAATAACACAGTTCTTCTGCGGGAGCTGTGAACTAAATTCTAATCCAGATAAGTGGGCATCATAAATGCCTAAGGTGATCCAGATCCGCTCCGCAAGAAAATATGGTCATAGTGCAGGCAGCCATAATTCCCAAAATCTTAGGCTAAAAGGGCTTATAAAGACAGTAATAGATATATTGGGTTGACACATTAAAAAGAACATTGTAATAAAAGACCGACAAGCAGATGCCCTTTTACCTCTTTTTAGAGACTATTATGGACTTAATAATTGACCATATGGGGGCAAGTTCTGCTAATTTCATTGCAAAAAGAGGACTTAGGGATTACACTGGTGCCACGCAAACAGTAGCCCCATGTAGTGGGAAAGCACAATAATGTTTTAAAGTTCACACAACTCTGGTGGCAAGGCAAAAGAAAGTACTGGAGCTTATTTTGACCTCGTCTGTAGGCTTCTTTATTGTTGACATGGTTTTTTATTTAGTAACCAATAAATGTCTCATTATGCAGGCATTTATTGCATGTGATATCCTTCATATAAAAAACCACAATCGTTATAACTGTAAAACTCTATCCCTCCCTATTAGATAACGCTATTTCTAATACAAGAACATATGCATCAATCCACTTAGATTAGATTATTTTGAAAAAAAATTTTCTTTGCCAAAATTTGCATCCTCTTAGAAATTCTGTTATCCCATAATCATTGTTTTGTTTTTACAAAAACAAATTTAAACAAACGTGTTTTGTAGATAGAAAGAAAAACAAAAGAATGAAAAGGAAAAACCAAATGATATAAATAAAATTTTAAGAAAAAAGTTGTTTATAAAATCAACTACAAAAACCACAAAATATACAAAGAACTCACACACACACACCCAGAGAGAGTAAATAAATACAAACAGCAGCCAGGATTATGATGGAGGATAACCAGTTCTTTAGCTGAAAAATATTTATGTGTTTGTGTATGAAATGAACATCCATTCAGCTGGTTATTGTTGTTATTTTACTACACTCTACTCTTAATTCAAGTATTGATTCAAACGTGAGTCTGTGATATTTTTGCAATGTTGTTTTTATTCTTTTGTAGGTTTTTTTCTGTTGGTTTTAAATGAAAATTGTTTAAAATAACAACCCCTAAATTTTGAACTGGTAGCTAACATACTGGCACAAAAATACTAACACACACATACATACATAAACACTTTCCTTTTAACATAATCAAGTATATGAAGAATTGTTTTTTAAGGTGAAATAAAAGTCCTGCTTTTCTGAGAAACAGCTGTTTGTTTTTTATTTAAAAAAGTGTTCTTTTTAAATCCGGTTTAAATAAATTCGAAAATTCAACACTCAAAAAAAATAATTCTAGTCCAAAAATGATGCGTTAAGCTTGGTCTTGGGTATGAATATTGATTTTTTCGAAAAAATAAACATTAACGTTGCTAGAGAATTTTTGTGGAGGCGACCATGTTGCGTCATGTTTTAGATACTCCAGAGACAAAAAAAAATAATCCTAGAATAGAATTCTTCCTAGACAGTCCCATTTACGCAAATTGAATTCAAGAGCACTTGATTTGTTTGCATTTTTTTCAATGATTATTTTCCTAAGTGACTTAAATATTTTTAATTTTTAAAAATATTCTTATTTTTATCACTTATTTAAAAATAGGACTTTCTTGCCATTTCACGGCCCAAAGGACGTTAAGAAAATTTTTTTTGCGTTTTCAAGAACAGACAAAACAGCGCTTTTCTTATATGAGAATCAACGAAGGTGGGACCAGAAACTCGCTTGGTACGAAAGAAGTATTAATCCCGCTTTTATAACCTACAAAGTGAAAAGTAAATCAAAAGAGGAATAGAAAGCTTGGACAAGTTTTGTGAGGACAGAACAAACTAAGAAATACTGCAATAGAGAGCTAAAGTGCACTGATAGACAACCCAATAAAATTCGGGTTATGTCTTAGTTACGCTAGAGTGGAAAAAGGCCAGATGCAGCTCATCATAAACGAATTCATCTATTACCGTAACTGAAAAATTTTCTGGCATTTATTCGAAGAGAAAGATTGTCTCCTGTGGTAGAAATACCATAAGAAGAACAAAATTCCAGGAGCGTTGGAATGGCCCCTCCAGACAGGCCAAGAATTCATGCCATTTCAGTTTAATTTTAAGTGAACAAAAACGCTTCTAAGACTCTCGTAACGCAGTAATTGAAAATGAAGAAATCGCAGAAGTGCAGAGAAACGACCACATTTTAAGACAAATCATATGCCATAGCTTCCTCAAAAAATTTTTTTTGGAAAGGGCTTATTAAGGGCCAAAGTTGACGATTGGAAGCACTTTAAGAATTAAAAAAAATATTAAAAGAATCAATCTCTTGCAGACAAGCTAAGTTGAGACTAAAATCCCCACAGTGCAGAAAGAAACTGAATTTTTTATTTTGACTAAATGACATCAGTCCATGGTATCTTTCTGGTACCATTTACTCAAACTAAAAATCGAAAGAGAAGTTATCTGTAGATTAATCCAGAAAGAAACTGTGATCGTATCACACCTTGTGTGTGAACTTTCCGCCCTGGAGACCATAAGTCGTAGCGCCATTAATTTGGAGATCTTAGAAAAGAGCGTCTCCTGAGGAAGATGCGTGTAGTGGGGTAAAAAGTTATTCATGACAGTTAATGTCTGCATGGTTCTAAGCTGCCACACAACACAGTTTAAAGAAGTTGTTGCTGGTTGGTCTCACACATGAACGCTTCATTATGATGAATGCGTCTAGATTTCAAGCGAACAATCTATAAAAAAGAGTAAACGAAACACCCCACTTATTTTGGCAATCTGTTTTTTTTTTTCTAACTTGGTTTTGTTCTCTTTTCCTTTAATCTTGTGTTATATTTTTTTCTTCTTCTTCCTTTTTTAATTCCTTTATAAACGTAGGCGTACAAAAAAAGTATTTTCATATATTTTTTGTTTACACAATAAGTTTTTGTACACAAATGCTTATTTTTTTTTTTTTTTTTTGTTATTTCATGAATAAAAAAGCAACCAACCAACGACATTAAATAAAATATCCTTTTTGTTTGGTTTTAAAAGCTGAACTCCTGTTATTTGAATGTGTTGTTGTAGTTTTGTATGCTTAATTCAACTTCATTCATTGTTGTTCGTATGAAAGTACATTCTGGGTTGTCTACATTTTTTCCTAAATTATTTTAAATGTGAAGTTTTTTAACCCACACAGAAGCGTACACAAGCACACACAATCATTGTTGTGAGGTTTTTTTGTTTAAGAACACGTGTTTTTTATAAAATTTCTACTTAAATTCAATTGAATGAGATACACAACAACAGCAACAAAAATACAAAAAATTTAAATGAATATATAAATCTGCTCACGTCATTCAAAAAAAATAAATATTTCATTTTATTCCTTTTTTTGCTTTTAACAAACAACACCATGCAACAGGTCCATTATTGTAAATTGTCTTTTTGTTGGTTTGTTATCTTACTTTTTCTCTCTGTTCTTTTTAATACTGACTGACATAAAACAGAATAACTCCTGTCTAGAATAACAAAACCAAAAACAAAAAACTTAGTTGGTTATTAAGACTTTTTTAAAACAAAATTTGAACACACCCAGCAAACATGCAAGCAATTCATACATCAAATGGTTGAAAATAATGCAAAATCAAGCTGTTCTTTAAATTTTCAAAAAGTATTTGAAATCTACCTTAAGCAGTATATTTTAAGCATCATAAATATATTTTTAACTAAAGAATTTTGTTTGTGAGTGGACTTTGTCCAACCAACTTAATAGTGATTGATTATGCACTGATCTAGAATAAAACAAATTATTATATAATCAAATACTTTTTAGTTAATTCTATAGATATTTTTGTTAAAAAATAATTCTAGAAAATTCTTTAAGTAAAAAATTTTTTAGAATGAGTAGTAACGCTTCTTTACTAAAAGGACTTTAATTATGATGAAAATTAAGTCAAATTAAATAAATTAAATATATTAAATTAATTATTATTTTTAAATAAATTATGAAACATATTTAAATGAAATATATATTTTTCTTTTAAATAAAAAGCTTTAAAGAAATTTAAAAAAATATTTTATTTATTGCCTTTCAATTTTACTTGCGTCATTGTAAAAATGTTTTACCTAAAGGATTTTCTGCCATTGATTTGGAAAATATTGCTGTTTCTACCAGCTATCAGTTAATTACAGTATTGAAAAAATTTTTTGTCTTTAAAAATTTGGTACATTTTGAAAGTAAAAAATAAAATAGCATTTCAATTTTTCAGTAGAAATGTTTTTTGCTGTTTTTAAAAAAATAAAATAAAGTCCGAGCTGATGCTTACAGATGATCATGAAACATTTCTAAAAAACTATGCCGTTGTTTGGATGCCTTATTCCAGTTAGAAATAATTTTTAAAAGCTATGCAAAACGTAACCAAAGCAGTTTATTCAACTCTACTTCCCCTGCCTCTTTTGACTGTACGTTTTATGATCGTAATGCAAACTTAAAATGCCTGTGTTAAAAGATTATTTTCAATCATACATGGGAATAATTAATTAGTCGGACTAATTATTTGACAATTTCATTAGCATTGAATGATAAATAATGCTAATGATTTTTAAGCATTATTTTTATTTTTATTAATAGTAATGCATTTTAATGAAAAGGTTTCATTGATAATTACTTAAAAAACAAAGTCATTTCCTTTGTCTAATGTTTAAATGGTTTTAAATCATTATCATTGATGAATGTATTTCTTGCCCTTGTGCGTTTTACTCAAATTCAGTTGCATTTTAAAAACTATTTAAATGCTGCTGATCGTTAATAGGAGAGAACAAAGTTCTTAATGTCCTACTACCAAATTTTTTGATTCTCCCAACTCTTTTGATTCTCTAGAACTTTGACAGGTCTATCGATACTACAAAGAGGATGTCTTGACAAAATTAACGAATTTGTTCGCGATATTCTCACGTCGACTGGCCAAGCAATTGCCCAACGAATTACAATCTGATTTTTTTTCTTATTTCCATCTAATACGTTGCATAAAAATTATTCCTTGATAATGGTATCATATGAGACTTTGTCTAGTTTACTCTAGTTAAATGCTTAACGAATTGGCTTCCATAGAATAGTACAGAAGTAATGCAATATTTTCAAAATGCAACACAATAAAATTTTTAATTGTTTCAATTAAATATTTAATTAAAAATTATATACAAAATTTTATGGTTATGTATGTAATTAATTGAAACAATTATATATTTAATTTGAAATTAAGGAAGCAAATTTCTAATGAAACAAGTAATTAAATCAATTAAAAATTTAATTAAAATTTAATTTGGAAACAAATAAGACCTTTAATAGATGCAACAAATTTTTTCTGCGTAGAAAGAGGCAGAAAGGTAGGGTCATCGGCCTTTTATTATCATCATTAGACTGATCTAAAATAAAAAACAGGTTTAATCTGTAATTAAATATATAACTCTTATGATCTTGCGTTAGAAATTAAGAAACAATACAAAAATTAAGAATTGCACACGCTTAAAGAGAGCCCCTGGCATTAAACTTTCAACAAATTGCAACTTTAAAGCCAAGAAAAGAAAAATCTCTCATTCTGCAACACTCATTGTCATTATCTGACACTTTCACAAAAAATTAAAACCGAAACCAGGTACCTACTTAACATCAACAGTAATTTGTATATTTCCTTAAAAAAATATCTTAAAATAAATTAAAGTCTACATTTATGTATAACTGACTGCATTAAAGCGCAATATAACTTATTCATAATAATAAAAACCCCACAAAAAAGAATGAAAAAAAAGAAACAAAAGAAACTCTAAACCAAAATCATCAACAGTTAAATTATCATTTTTCCAAAGAACTCCCAACTCATTTTTCATTTGGTTATTCCAATGAGTTTTTGTTTATTATGAATATCAAAAAAGAACAAACCCTTGTCAAGACAAAGTGGAAAAAAAAGATATCAAAACTGATGAGAAAGAAACCAAAATAAGAATGACTTAAAATAATCAAATCGAGAACATAAATAAGAAAGGAAAAACAAAATACAAATGAATGGGCAGCACAGACCCAATTATCTATCACAAAGACCTGACACTGTTAGTCGTTAGTGATTCAACTGAGATTCATTGTTATTGTACTCGTATGCATGCAGTAGCAGTTTAAGTTTCGTAGCAACAAACATTTTGTGGAAGTTTTCAATTCTGTGGAAAATTAGCAATCATTTTTGTTTTATGCAAAGCAACAACTGAAAGGGTTTTTATTTAAAGATTTTTTTTTTCATTCTCTTCATCACAAAAAGTGGAAAAAGGGCTTTTCGTTTGTAATTTCTGCAGTATTAATTTTCTGACTTCTTATGCATAGCGAAGTCGATTGGGCGAAGTCCGTCGGTGATAATGTTGAAATCCACTTCGCTAAGGCACTAGATTAACTAGAGAAAATTTAAATATGCCAATCGATCCGAAAATCGGTTACGAAAATTTTGCTTTTAAAAATCAACAAAATCGAAGCATGTCCTTCGGGGCAGCGGGCAAAATACCACGCCTATGTATAATTTTTCTATAGCATTTGGAACAATGAAGTAACTTCAATTAAAAAAAAATATATAAGGCGATAGAGAATTAAAAAATAAGAAAAAAAAACATCAAGTAAAAAAATTGCAATCGCCCAAATTTTCCAAGTTATGAGCTTCTGAATTTTTTATAGAAAGCTACGATTGTGCACCATATTTTTTTTAAAATATCAATATGGAAGTCATTTGAAAGCTTTTGAAGATATTTCTCAGGAAATACTTAATTTTTTTTAAGGCTTGACCCATTAAGAGCCGGTGACATTTTATGTTAATTTTTTTTTCTTAGTTTTTAATAATTAATAGATTTACATACATAGTGAAGGGTCTATAGGATTCGGCATGGCCGAGTATGCACTCTTACTTGCTTTTTTTAGTTTTTAATTATTTATTTTTATTTTTTTTTTTTTTTGTGAACGGTAAAAAATTCAGAGCAATTTTAATTAATTTTTTGTTTGAACTAAACTATTTTATTCTTTGTGGCTTTACATTTCTGAGAGCCAAAATCATAACTCTGTTTAAATATAAAAAGAACAAGAAAATTTAGATAGCTACTAGCAGAATGAAATGAATGAACCAGTAAGTGGTTTTGCTACTTAAGCTTTACTGAAAAAAATAAATCATAAAAAAAATAGCTCGAATAAAATACAATTTTAAAAATTTTAAATATAAAGAGGTCTAGTCTACTTTATATATTTTAGTTCAAAATTTTGCGTCAAGAAAACTAAAACAAAATCTTTAATTTCTAATCAATTACATTTCATTTGAAAACATTGATTTTTTAAATTTAAAAATTAAAAAATTTATTCTTAATTTAAAACTAAAAACGCATTTATCTACCAGACACACAAACATTCGTTTACAAAAATCAGTTTTTTTATTCTTACAATACGGCAAAAGGTTTTTTTTTCAATTTCTCATAATTCCCAACCTCACGAACAGAATATGTTCCACATGATTCACCATTTATTTCTATTAATAATCTCTCTTTCCCAACTTGACTGGCCATTTATAGTTGTCGAAATCATGATACCGATTTGTAACCATATTAGAACATTGAAATAGTTTTTCTTTCTACCTTTAACGGTAAAAAAAAATAAACTGAATAAAAAAAAAAACATTATTGTTTAAAGTACACTGCACTTTGCACTTCCACAACAATAACTGCAACCACAAAAAGAAGAAAAAAGTATTAAACAATAATAAAGAAGAGTTGCGCAAGCGCACTAAAGACTACAAAAGTAAAAAAACACGACTTGTCTTAATGATATCTGTCTGGCTGTCTCCCTTTACGTGTGTCTGCCTGTCTGATTTCCAAGAGTATAGCAAAGAAGCAATAAGCAAAGAAACTAAAACAACAACAACACAATTAAATATAATAGAAAAATGAAATTTGCTTTAGATTTATTTTTGTTGTTCTTGGAACGTAAATCTTTGTATCAAATTGCAACAAATTTTTGGAAAAAATTTTCATAGTTTTTGAGCAAAGAGACTTTTAAAAATTTTAAAAATTCCTTTGTATTTAAGAGTTTATTTTTTCTAAAAAAAGTATAATAAATTGCGAATAATATTATGAATTGGGATATAAAATTAAGCATTATAGAATACATTTAATTTATACCTATTCCTTGTATTTAAAATATACTGTAATCTTCATTCTCAAAGGATTCGTTAACGTTTACTTCTTTAGAAGACATTGTATATTAATTGAATTTATTTTCAATTTTTCAGAAGGTTCAAAAGAATTGCAACGTGAGCTATTTTTATTAATACAATTAATAACACGCAATAAAACTTCAAGAAGTTAGTACTTCATTCTGTTTCAGAAATGAGTCTTAGTTTAATTAAATATTGAACACATCATTTTTTTTTTACCATTGAAATTTAATTGGCATTGCCAGAAATAATGACAATAAATGAAAGTTAATTACCATTTAATGCTAATGATTTTATTTTAATTGTAATTATTTTTACTTATAGCAATGAAATTTTAATAAAATCGTTTAATTACTTATAACAATCGAATCACAAATAATTGTTTTTTATGAAACTCAAATTTTTGATCTCAGTAACTTAACAAAACTATGTCTTAAATAAATAAATCTGAACACTCTTGTAGATAGATCTATATTTGAAAATTTTAATAATTTATTAATTTTAAGTGAAATACGTGTTAAACTTGATGTCTGAGACTTAAAGTTGCCTAACACCCCAGCCAGCAAATCTTATTACTTACACGGACACAAAAATATGTTCCCATAGTGCTTAGCTTTTTCTGAGAAAGGTAAAACATATTTGTTTCACCAAATTTTTATGATCAAAACGCTATTTTAAAATCATAATATACTATGCTTTAAAATGTGTATTTAGTCTACAAAAACAAGAAATATACGAGGGCTGCTATATATATTTCTGGCCTGGCAACACTGAGTGCTGCCAAGTGCAATCTGACATTTCCATTGGAAAGTTTGTCATTTTTAAGCATAATCGTACTCAAAACGTTATGACGTACGACCATTATTTGTGTTGTTTACAGTGACTTGAATAAATTAATATAGAAAAAAATGGAATTAACTCGTGAACATTTTCGTGCCATCATTTTTCACAACTTTCGACGTGGATTATCACGACAAGAGTGCATTGATGAACTTAAATCTTTGTATGGCGATGAAGCACCATCCTATAGCACTGTGAAAAATTGGTATAATGAATTTAATCGTGGCCGAAGCTCGCTCAAAGACGAATTCCGTGAAGGTCGTCCAGAAACGGCTGTTGTGCCAGAGAACATTGATGCCGTGCGTGAACTCATAATGCAAGATCGACATGCGACATACCGAGAGATAGAGATATCCTTGGACATTTCTTCCACCAGCATACATTCGATACTGCATGAACACCTGGCCGTAAAAAAGGTTTGTTCTCGTTGGATCCCGCACAATTTGAAAGTCGCTCAAAAAAAGGCTCGTGTCGATTGGTGCAAAGAAATGTTGCAAAAATACGATTGCGGTGCTTCAAAAGACGTTTATAAGATCGTTTATAGGATCTATGCGTATGAGCCCGAAACGAAACAACAATCGACCGTGTGGATCTTCAAAGACGAGCAAAATCCAACGAAAGTTGTTCGTGGAAGAAGCACCTTGAAGCAAATGGTCGCCTGTTTCTTCGGCAAAACTGGTCATGTGGCGACTGTTCCGCTTGAGCAACGTAGGACGGTCACTTCTGAGTGGTACACTACATTTTGTTTGCCTGAAGTCATCGGAGAAATTCGAAAAACCAACAAGAGAAGACGAATCATTGTTCACCATGACAATGCGAGCTCTCACACATCAGTTCAAACCAGAGCGTTTTTGACCGGCCAAAACGTCAAATTAATGGGGCATCTGCCGTACAGCCCTGACTTGGCATCTAATGACTTCTTCTTGTTTCCGCACATCAACGATTTTCATCGCCAGAAGAAGCTGTTGAACTGTTCAAAAGCCATGTTTTAGAGGTGTCTCAATCGGAGTGGAAAAAGTGCTTCGACAACTGATTTGAGCGCATGCAAAAGTGTATAAATCATGCTGGAGAATACTTTGAAAAACAATAAAACCATTTTTGATTATTAATATTCGCATTTTCACTATTAGGCCAGAAATATATAGAGCAGCCCTCGTATTCATCAATGATAATGATTTAAAACCATTTAATTATTAGACAATGGTAATGATTTTGTTTTTTAACTTATTATAAATAAAACCTTTTCATTAAAATGCATTACCATTAGTGAAAATAAAAATAATGCTTAAAACTCATAAGCATTAGTTATCATTCAATTCTTATGAAATTGTCAATTAATTAGTCTATCTAATTAATTATTCCCATGTATGATTGAAAATAATCTTTCAAAGCAGGCGTAATAAGTTTGCATTACGATCATAAAAAGTACAGTCAAAAGAGGCAGGCGAAGTAGAGTTGAATAAGCTGCTTTGCTTACGTTTTGCATAGCTTTTAAATATTATTTTAAACTGTAATAAGGCATCCAATTACGGCATAGTTTGTTTGAAATGTTTCATGATCACCTGTAAACATCAACTCGGACTTTATTTTATTTTTTTACAAACAAAAACATTATTTGCAGTGTAAAATTGTAAAATTTATTAAATTTTACTAAATGAGTCATTGAAATACTATTTTATTTTTTAATTACAAAATGTACCAAAACAAGTAAGAGTGCTATATTCGGCTATGCCAAATTTTATGTACCCTTCATCATATATGTAAATCTAGTTTAGTGAAGTAACTCTTATACAAAAAAAAAATAAAAAAACAAAAAATAAATAATTAAATAATTAAATATTGAGGTGACAGAGAATTAAAAAATAAGAAAAAAATAAGTACTGTATATAATTTTAAATTAAAATGTCACCGGCTTTTAATGGGATAAGCATTTTCTTAAAGATTTTCTTAAAAGCTTTTAAATGATACCTTAAAAAATATGGTGCGCAATCGTACTTTTCTATGAAAAGTTCAGAGGCCCATAACTCGAAAAATATGGGCGAGTGCCAATTTCTTCAATTGGTGTTTTTTTCTTAGTTTTTAATTCTTTATTGCCCCAGGGGTAAAACCCCTGCGACTACTAAAGAATAAAAATATGTCTTTTTTCTGTTCTGGTATAAATAAATTCTCAGAATTTAATAATACAGCACGCAGCCCTCCTTAGTCGGCAAAGTAAAATAGTTAATAAAATGGCTATAGTTTCACCACCTGTCTTCTCTTTCCTAAAGAATGAAGCACGATTACACTAATTAAATAGGCTTTGTTGCCCGAAGTACTACTCTTCTTTAAAAAAAAAAATTGTGGAAATATTAGTCAGGCGTAGCGTTTTTTTTTCTCGTTGCAAAGTTCAATAGCAAAATTTTTCAACACTAACACGGACATCGCTCAATCGACTTCCCTATGCATAGGAACACAGAAAATAATGTAGAAATTACAAACGGAATGACAAACTTAGTATATCATTTTTCCACAAATTTTCTCATACTTTAAACAATTGTTTATGAATCATTCACTTTTCTGTAATAACATGGTTGCCAGATTGTAATACTGACATAAACATCACAATACTTAACTGTTCTTAATGCTTTTTTGTGCTCACTCAGGAAGAATCAGCTTTTCTCGGAAACGTCTCGGTGGACTTTTTGCACGTTTGGCAAATTTTGTTCGTCTACTTGTCTACTTTCATAATGTGGTGCCATTTTTGTGATCAGTAATTAATTAATTTTTTGTTTATTTGTAATTTACATAAATTTTCCTTCTTCTAGATTCGAAAATGTATGTTAATTTAATTTTTTAATTAAAAATACCCTATTTTTTGTACTTCCCGGTTTTTTTCCTGGCTTTTGAATTCCGAAAATCGACGCTATCTTGGCGCACGTAGTTCACACACGTCAATTTTCCTTGCAGCAATTCTGAATTTTTGAGAAAGAGAAAGGAGTGCAGAATCATTTTAAATCTCGTGTCTTATCTACAAAATTCATAATTGCTGCAAGAGAAATGGAAGTATGTGAACTCGGAATAATAAAGTTTTTTTTTTCTCTTTCTTTCTCTCTCTCCATCTATTCCTCTTTTAGTATTGTTAAACTAGGGGATTCTTCCCTCAAACTTTAATTTTTGTTTGGAAATGTGGAATTAAAAATCTTCTATAGCGATTGCGGTCTTTTTGGATAAATTTAAAATGTTACAGGAATTTTTAATCATGATTCCAAATTTTTGATTACCTTATCTAGAAGTCTACGAAAACAAGTATGGCACCAGACAACACTAATTAAGATAAAAATGAATTTTGCAATAAAATTTTATTCATCGTTTTTGCCTTTAGATTTATTAAAATGTTTCCCAATAAATCTCTTGTTTTGAAAATATAAAAATAATCGGCCCTTTTCCTAGCAACCGTTTCCTTCACGAACTAGTGATCCTAACGAATTGAGGCTTAAGGGTTTTACGCTTTTGCGAGAACCATTAACGTAATTGTGATTTTTTTTTTTTGTGTATTTACTTTCATTTTGAATTTATTTTATTGTGATCTTTTGAATTTCATTGCTTATAATGTTGGGGAAAGAAAAAGCGAGGTTTATTGTTGTTACTATCTTCAGTTCAACTTGGAGTATACCGATATATTTCGCTAAATGTCGATAACGAACACAGTGATGCCACATTGTGGTATTTATTTCGTTTTTAAATTTCAATGCCGAGGGCCGAATATGTTCGATCCAAACAATAATGAATATTATTTTTTAAATCCTAACAAATCTACTTTGTGCAATTACGAGAGCAGTGCCTGCGTAAAAAGACAGAAGCAAGATTATAAGGAGAATTATAAGGAGAAAGCTGTGTCGTTAAAATATAAATAAATATTCCATTTTATACTAACGCCATTGATTAAAAAAAATATAAGTTACATGTTAACAAATTTGGGAATTTGATTGAAAAAAAAACTCTGGGAGCCCTGTCTCTTTGACTCTTTTGTTTGCATTTTTTTCTTCTTTTGTTTAAATACTCCTCTGCTACTGTCATCTACTACCAGGCATTCATATCGAATGTTTAAGTTTGTTTTCAAAAAAAAAATTTTTTTATATAAAAATGAAACTTAAAAATATTTATATTTTCTTCTGTATATTTTTTTTACTGCTGTTGCCACCACCTTTTAGTCATCAACTTCCTTTTTTTAGTCTTCCCTGTTGATTACCAACAGCGATTGTCATCTATTGCTTCTTGGTTTTCTAAGAACACTTGAGGATGGATGATGAAAGAACAACAGCAAGTGTGTATTTATTCCAACAGAAAGGAGGTATAATATTTTTGTTGTTGTCTTTTATTTAGTGTTTTATTGTATTTATTTATCTTTTTCTAAATAAAGTTTTTTTTTTCTTTATTTTTACAAATTTCATGCAACGAAGAAAACTTTTATTGTTTTTTGCCGTATTATTTTTTATTTTATTTTTTGTTAAATTAGTGTTGGTAAGTGTTTGAGTATGAATATGAGTGCTCCCTGCTTTTATGCATTTCATTAATCTATTTTTTTTTTTATTGTTACCGGTAGGCAAATAATTATTTTTTTGTTACAGTGACTGTCATTAATTGTACTTCACTTTTTATTTTTATAGGGCACTTCACGTACTTTTTTATGTTTTTCTTTTAAAAGCTTAAATTTGTCAGGTTTTAGGTTAATAAAAATGAAAGTTAAACCGCATTTAAGTGCCTCTTAAAATACACCTATTAAAAGGCAGAAATAGAAAATTCTACATTGGAAACAAAGATAGATTACAAAACCAAATAGAAGCTGGGTTGCACAAATTAAAAAACATTTGAAAAAAAATTAAAGCAGTCAATTATGTTCTAAAATCTCAAACCTGGGCTTGTAAGAGTGGCGGATTTTAGAACGCTCTACGGTATGTGTATTTCCGAATAATGATAAAATTTTTTATGAAATCAATACCTATAAATTTTGCAGAAACGTGTTGTTGTTTTGCATTTGTTTTCCTTAAATTATGTTAAAATGTGTTCATCTCAAAAACAAGTTTTTCGCAGTAATATGACTTGATCTTTTGAAAGTTACTTTCAAAAATATTTTTAAGAGTTAAAAATTTTTTTTCAAAATATTTGTATCTTTCACATATGGCCATTTAACTACAATTTTTTTATGAACAAAAAACACCACACAAATCTCAGAATTTAATACGTAATCAGATGCCCTCTTACACAAGAACGATTTGTAACAAACATCCACAGCCTTACAAGTAGATAGTTCACAAAAACACAATATTTTTATTTATGTTTATAGGTATAAAATATTAGGGTTTTGTTACAAACAAAATACATTTCCATTATTTATATTTATTTTATTATTTAATATAAAAAATAAATACATACGTACATACATCCAGGGCTGCTAGATATGACGATTTTACGTCAAATTGACGATTTTTTAAAGCAAATTTACCTAAATGACGATTGACGATTTTTTTTTAGGTTTCCCTCTTGTTTTGACGATTTGTTGATATTACATTTTTTCTTTTGTAATGATATGCACTTTGACGTGTAGACACCAAAAAGATATAAATGTGGTATCACTAAACCTGGTAAAGAACTTTTAGTCTGGTAAATAAAATTTTTTGTATGCTTCTCTTAAAAGAAAGAATACTAACATGCAAAAGACTAAAGAAAGAAGGAGATAACTATCAAAGCCTTTTTTTGCAAAAATATAACTGTTAATTGAAAAAAATTAATCAAGAAATAAAAACTACAGATTTAACATCAAAACTGTTGAGCTAAAGCTAATTTGGAAAATAATTTATAAAAAATATTGTACAGGATAATTAGGAGAAAGATGGAAATATATTTAAGAAGAAAAGGTAAGGAGTCAGTGCAAGGTTTACCCGTATAACAATAAATATGTATGTACGTCTTTTTAGAAAAAAACATTGAGGACAGTGAATACGAAGAAGATGTTAATTATGCAGAAATCAGTTCATATAATACACAAGTATGTACATTCTGCTGCCGCCTACATATAAACTAAAAATATTTAAACATTTATTTTCTTACATACCCTAGGTTTTGCCAAAAAAGAAAAGAAAAATGAGAAATGAATGGATAGAAGAATTCCATTGGGTCAAAGTGGAAAACGAACTGGTTAAATGCAGTATATGTCGCAGCAATTTAAAAGTAGCATCAGGTAGGTCAGATTTGCTAAGGCACTCTGAATCTAGGAAACATTTGGACGCTATAAAAGATCCGTGTCAACCAACTATATCTTCATCTTTTCTTGACCCCAAAACAAAAGCTAAAGAGGCTGAAATTAAAATATCGTTATTTCTGGCTGAGCATAATATTGCATTTTTGTCAGCAGATCATTTAACAAAATTAATAAAAAGCTGTTTTTTCGATTCATCTATAGCTAAAAGCATGTCCTTAGGGAGGACAAAATCAACACAAATTATTAAAAAAGTGGTAGGAACAAGTCAATTTGATAGTGTTTGTGAATACATGCGAAAAAATAAATTCTCTATTTGCGTTGATGAATCAACAGATATAAGTAATACCAAGCTTTTATGCATAGTAGTGAGAATAAGCATCAATTTTGAAATAAAAGATCTTTTTTTTGGGCTAATTAATGTAAATAACTGTGATGCATTATCCCTACACAAAGCCATAGCAGATTACTTCGAAAAAAATCAAATTGAATTTAAAAAGAATATGATTGGCTTCGCAGCTGATGGAGCCAGCAACATGACTGGAAAGAACCATTCCGTAGCTAGGTTGTTTAAAGAAGAAATACCGAATTTGGTAGTATTTAAATGCATTTGCCATTCTTTGGCTCTGTGTTCGTCGTACGCTTGTTTGAAACTACCTTCAAGCGTTGAAACACTTGCCCGAAATATTTATAATTATATTAGCAATAGCCCAAAAAGAAGTAAACAGTTTTTTGATATACAGTCATTAATAGATATTAACCCCAAAAAAATGCTTCACCCATCCCAAACTAGATGGCTTTCACTAGAAGCAGTAGTAGTAAGAATTTTAGACTTGTTTCAGGCTCTGAAAATATATTTTTCTTTTGCGGTCAATATCGACCATATTGATACTGCAAAAGATATATTTAAAAATTTAAACAACATTACCGAGCTTTATTTTTGTTTTTTGAAATACGTACTTAATTTGATCAATAATATCAACAAAATTTTTCAAAGTGAAGGAATTCAAATTCACCACATGTACAATGAAATGTCAAAACTTTTTAAAACTCTTTTGCTAAACTTTTTAAAAGATGAGTTTATAAGAAATAGATCCCTGAATGAAATTGATTTTAGTGATAGTACAAATTTTTTACAAACGGAAGAAGTTTATGTTGGTGTGTATGTAAAAGAAAAATTAGATCAAATTGATGTTGAAACTTACAAGCAATTTATTGAAAATTGTGTATCGTTTTACATTGAACTATGCTACCAAATAAAACAAAGGTTTGATTTTAATGACACAATTATTAAAAACTTTAATTTAATTGAACCTTCAGTTATTTTAAACAAAAACTCTGATATTCTTCCTTTATTAAAAAGTTTTCCGAATTTGGTCCCTAAAAACAAATATCAAGATATTGAAAATGAAATAAGAGAGCTAAGATTTTTTGATTTTAAAGACATTTCTTTAAACGTAAATATATTTTGGAAAAAGGTTATATCAATTAACTTACCAAACAATAAACCGGTTTTCCCAAATTTGTGCGAGTTTGTAAACAACTTAATGACTTTGCCAAACTCATCAGCTAATGTTGAGAGAATATTTAGCAAAATTAATCTCAACAAAACCAAGACTAGGAATTCCTTGGAAAAAGAAACTCTTGAGGGCATTCTGTTTTCAAAAGATTATTTAAAAAATAATTCTTCAGAATGTTTCAGTATTAACATCGAAAAAAATTTAATAAATAAACATAACTCAAATATGTATTCATAGCTTATTTAATAATGAGCCAATGTGTATAAGATTTCAATGATATTTTTATTATAAATTGGTGTTTTATTAAATAGCATATTGAATAAAAAAAAATAAAAAAAGTTTCTTTTGGAAAACATTTATGTATATATGTACATATTTATGATCTGGCATATATCTGAATTAAATTTTTGTTGCTTTTAACTTTTTTGTATATAACATATTTACCCCATTTAAAGAACAACTTTCAACACATAGTCTTGGTTTAAATTGGTAAAAATATGTGATATTGATAATTAATAAGATAATTTTAAGTTTTTTATTATTTTGTATTGTATTTTTAAAATAAAACCCCTGTACTATAAAAGGTTGTTTTATTTCTATAAAAAATCGTCCTGGTTCAAAAAACATTTTTTGGTTGACGATTTTTTGACGACTTTTTTTCAATAACTTGACGATTTTGACGATAATATTTTCCAAATTTGACGATTTCAAGCAAAAAATGTCTAGCAGCACTGCATACATCCTGTGCAGTTATGTGCATGTAAAGTAATTTTTGCATTTTTCTTCATTCTCATGTTTAATATCATTTCGAATTATTGTCTTTTATGACAGTGTTTATCTACCACATTAGCAACATGTTGCAATAAATGTGTGAAACTGTTATAAACCTAATATTCACACATATACATAAGAGATTTATTACGCTTTCAATCTCTGTTTACATTATGCTAAAGGGCTGCCAACTCTTTTGTCATCACATTAAATAAAGGGAAGAAATTTTCTTAACAAAACGCCGGTTAAAATATAAGATATAAGTGAATGTTTATAAGTTTAATTTTTAAAGAATTTCTATGTACATTTACGTCTTAAGAGCCTAAATGTAATATGCATACAGTAGCAAAAATTAATTAAGACAACTGTGCAAATACACATAAATCATGGCAAATTATAATGTGATTAAAAAAACTTTTCGACAAATTTCTTAAAATGTCATTTGCTCGCTAAGCAAATTACAAAACTGAACCCACATTTCGTATGTAAACAGCTGATTGCGATTCGTATTTAACGTTCATAAAAATAAATTGCAATAAAAGGTGACAGTGAAAAGTTTGTCGTTATTAATTCAATAGAAAATGTAGAAATAAGAAAATTTAATTTCTTGTCCATTTTTTACAGACAAAGTTTGCGATAAAATTTCATTTTTGTTTCAGATTGATTTGATGCGAGCCGTTGGCTAAAAACATAAAAGAAAACTAAAATAGGAACTTATCATAAAACTTGTGCAAATGTGTATGCCAATGTTATCTAATAAAGAAAATTTGATATTTAAAAGCCTTTCTGTTTTAATATTTTATTTATTCATAAGGAATTTGACAAGCTTTTCGTTATGTTTTTGACTTAAGCTTAAGTAGGCTTATGCATATTGTAGTTAGACCTTTTTGAATTTTATTTTTTTTTCTTGAAAAAAGAGGCGTATGAAATTACAAAAATTATGTTTACTTTAAGTCATATTATAAGTTTACAATAAAATTAATTTTACGCAACCTATTTCACGAATATTTCTGTAGTGTAAATTTAATTTTACGCCTGTCCCTACTGACAAGAAATTTGAATATTTTTATATTATTATTAGTGATCTACTGATGTGTTTAGCCACGAATTTGACTTGTGGAGAATATCTTTGTTTATGTTATGTTCATGCCTAAACTGCTCACAAATATAATTTTTTTCATACTTTGAGGTTTTCGCTAAAATAACTGGCCTCTATCTTTGAAACTGTTGTGTCTGGGCATTTAAAAAGTTTATTAAAGTTGTATTATGGCCGCTATTGAAGATAGTACTAAAATAAAACTGAAATTCAAGAGTGCCCCATTGAAATATTTACTCACATAAAAATAATGTTATCTTTTAAAAAGTCAAATAAAAAATAAAGCTTTTTTTCCTAGAGACCCGATTTTTAAGTATGTGGTATTATTTTATAGGTCGGTGTAGACCACCTATTGGGTGGAAACCATAACATGCACACACCTGATAGGATGTTGCCATAGAAGCGCGATTTCTTTGTGCATGTTCTTATGTGTTAGATTGGTCCTCTACAAAAACAAATAGAAAAGAAAATTCAACATAAAGCGGTATTTTAACGGGTATTGTCACATCTTTTTAACTAGAAGAAGACGACACTAAACCGTAAAGAAGTAATAAAACAAAATAAAAATTAAAATAAAAAACAAAGATAATCCCTATTTTAGTGTTGTTGGGAAGTTTGGCAGCCCTGCAAATTGAGCTAGAATATTTATTTTTTTGTTTTTGCTGCTCTGCTGTCTATTGTTAATTCTGTTTTGTTTTTGTCTGTTTTCTCTCCATTCATTTATTTAATTATAAATTCTTGTTTTTCTTCTTTCATGTCTTCTTTTAAAGATACTTTTCTTTGAATTTACGAATTTGTTGCACTTTTTTCTTTTATGCTTTTTTGTTTCTCTCCAAAAAAATTCATTCATAATTCTATAAATTGTCTGCATGTATTTGTTGTATACAAGTGCGGATGAGTAGGTTTACGCGTGTTGTTTTAGCTGGTTTTATCGACCATATGTATGTTTTGTTATGTGTTTAGTTACAATTAAAAATTAAATTTATATTTTTATAGCTTCAGTATGGTTTGTTTAACTTGTTGCTTGGCTACAGTTGAATTTATATAAATTGCAAATACAATAGCTGCGAGAAGTATGTGTACAAATTAAATATTTTTAACTTGTGCCTAATTAATTTAAAAAGAAAAATTTAATAAGAATTTCACACCGGTTTTTAATAATTCTAAAGGTTCTCGTTTCTTTAAGCAAGAAATAGCAGCTTTGGCGTATAGACTTCAGGGATTTAGAGTACAAATTTTCGACATTTGACTTTACCTTTACTTTACCAGCTGTGGGTTTTCTTCATTAACTTTCTATTTTAATAAGTTAAAAAAAAACAAAACAACACTAATTCATTTGATTTAAAAGAAAAAAACAATTACATTTTATGTTAGATTTTACATAAACTTTCGGAAAAGAAGAATATTTCTCTCTATCATTATGAAATATCATATATTTTAGATAGCCGCCTGGTCACTCTCTATTAATTATTTCTCTTAGGTATTTTGTTATCAACATGTTGATAAGAGTTGCTTATGTATAGATACATTTTTCTGTTAAATTTAAACTCACCACAAACAAACACAGTGTTAAATGCACACAAGCAAATAACAAAAACACAGTGCTGCATACTCTAACAGCTGTAGTAGAGCACAAGTGTTACAATTTAACAAATCGAACAGTTTTTAACAGACGTCTTATGAAAACGGTGGTGTAACACGGATGAGCAAAGCTACGTTATTTTGTTCAAAGAAAATTCTATAAAAATGTGTGAGAAATATTGAAAGAATAAACAACAACAGTTAACAAAAAAAAATACATTTAGAAAAAAAAGTAAATTATAATAAAATGAACAAAAAATTTTATTTAAGTTTTTAGAAATTAAAGTGTCTGTAGGAGATTTTTTAACTGTCTTTTCATTTTTGTTTGCGGCCTGTTGCTGTTTGATTAGAATATTGTGGCTTTTTATTCTTTGTTTTCATGGCCGCCACTTTGGAGTGCATTTATTTTCTGAGTGTTTGTTCTTGTGTGTGTGTGTAATTGCCGAATGAATGATAATAGAATGAAGAAGAACAAGTAGAAGATGCCGATAAAAAGTGATAAAATTTGAAAGCATAATAAAAAACAACAATTTGTAAATAAGAAATTACAAAAGAATAATTTTTATTTGTCCCAAGAATTAGTTAAACAATAAATGGAATAATTTTAAAGAAACGATATGTGCTTTATTTAACTAAAAGTAATTAAAAAAATACAAACGTGATTTATGCAAGTAAAATTTTATTTAAAACTGAAATCCTGTATGATACCTTATTTCGAATTATTTTATTTTTAACCAATAAAACGTTTACTTAGCTTTGTTATATATAAAATTAAAAATATTTTGTGTTCAGAGTTTTAAAAAAAATAAAAAAATAAAAATAAAAAATATCTAGAAGTAGGGTAAGTGCTCCTAAAGTCGGCATGTCCCAGTAGTCGGCACCTTTTGAATAAAAATGTAAGTAAATAAGAATATCGGTTGCTATGCAAGAAATAAGATCTAGTTTTCATTGGAATTATTGTTTTCTAACTCCATGAAATGAGTTGATTTGAGTAGAATGCATAAATTCTTGTGCAATTCTCTTCATTCAGTGACAGTTTTTCAACACGTGCGGTTGTGCAATTTTTCTAAGTAATTTTTTAGTTTTTGTGCCATCTTAAACAAGTAAGTATAACTGTTGAAATTAATTGTTTTTTGACAACAGGTATTTTAAACGAAAGAAAACCAGTGAAATGTTAAATTTAAAGTGAAAAATTAAGTAAAATATTATTTTTTTGGTAGTTAAAATTGCTGCCGACATTAGGAATACAATTTTCTCTGATTTCCAATTGTCGGCAGGGGAGTGCCGACTACTGGAAATTGAGTTTTTTGTCAGATTTAGCTCAAACTTCAAAAAATTATTAGTTATTCATCTTTCTTTCGACTGCTTATGAAAAAAAAGAGTATTAAGCCAGTTTACCCAGTAGTCGGCATAGACTACTTTGACTTTGGTTAGACCTGCCGAGCATAGGGAATTTGTGATCTTAGGTCGGCAGCAGCTGGTTTTACGTTAATATTTCTCACTGGGGATTCTAAAACAGGATGAAATTTAATGGAACAGAAGAGATAACATAATACTTGTTGGTATTTCAGAAAAAATATGTCCAACAAAGGAAAACGAGCCATACACCAATACTCCGAAGAAGCATTAAAAAGTGCTCTAACAGAAATCAGAGAAGGCACATCTTCAATATCGGGTGCAAGCAAAAAATATGGCGTACCGCGTTCTACTATACAAGATAGAATTCATGGCCGTATTGCTGATGAAGCTAGAAAAATGGGTCCACGTACTATTTTGTCGGAGGTTGAAGAGCTACGACTTGTGAAATGGTGCGAAGATCTTGCACGATGTGGATTCCCATTGAAAGTTGATGATTTGCTTAATACCGTCCAGCTAATTGTGAAAGAAGATCAACGATCCACACCTTTTTTAAATGGTCGTCCTGGTAGGAAGTGGTATTTAGGCTTTTTGAAAAGGAATCCCAGCATTAGCGTAAGAGAAGCAGAAGGTATCAGCAAAGGGAGGGCAGTGATAACGCAGGAATATATAAAAAAATGGTTCGAAGAATTAAAAAGTTTCTTAAGTGCTCAGAATGTTTTGGACATTTTAGATGATCCACGCCGAATATTTAACGGTGATGAGACCAGTTTCAGTTTGTGTCCTAAAACCGGAAAAGTGCTGGCACCAAAAGGATATAAAAATGTGTACACCATCGAAAAAGGCAATGAGAAAGAAACTATTACCGTGCTGTTGGTTTTCTCGGCAAGTGGTCAGACTATCTTTCCAATGGTTGTCTTTCCGTACATGCGACCACCTAAGGCAGTAATAGATAGCGTACCAGAGAAGTGGTTTTTAGGTAAATCGGAAACTGGATGGATGGTTAGCGAAACATTTTATGAATATATTGCTAATGGGGTTCATAGTTGGCTTAATGACCATAACGTTAAGCGACCAATTCTACTGTTTGTTGATGGTCATAAATCTCACATGACGTTGGAACTAAGCAAATTTTGTGAAGAAAACGGAATTATTTTGTATGCGCTTCCACCAAACACCACTCACATCATGCAACCTGCGGATGTGAGTGTCTTTAAACCACTGAAATCAGAGTGGAAGAAAACGGTGAGAAAGTGGCAGTTACAGCCGGAAAATTTTAACAAAGTTATTTCAAAATCAACATTTTGTCCATTACTCAGTATGGTTCTATCTAGTCTTTCTTTGGAAGATTCAATCAAAAATGGATTTAGAAAGTGTGGCTTATACCCATTTAATCCAGACAACGTTGACTACACCAAGTGCGTTGCAAATAATTCTGAATTATTGGATAGGACGCAAAACAAAGCCGATTCATCACATACGACAACTGATTTGGATGTAGCTATCGATGTTATTAATAAAATCGCTCCGAATTTGCAAGAACGTGGCATCAATACCGACGTAATTATTGAGCAAATTTCTTTGTTAAAGGAAAAAAGAAATAACCAAACGGTTGAAATTTTAGGAGACGTCACAATTCAGTCAGGAACGTATGTAGTTAATGAAGAAGGAATATTAGAACTACAACCAACAAATATGAAAGAACAAATTACACCGTTTTATGCTCCTAAAAATGTATCTCCAACAAATTCTAATTCCTTTGTTCCCATTAATAGCTCGAGCCCAACTCCAGGTGCTCTTCCCAACAATCTCCAAATGTTTGAACCAACTATAGACTGCCTTTCTCCTACGCCATCAATAACAAGCCTACAAAATAATATATTGGATTCCTTAAGCAATTCCCCAATTACAGGAAAACGAACGATTTCAATGTCACCATCATTTGAAAAACATTTATACTTTCCGAAAATTTCAAAAACGTCAAGATTAGCTTCAAAAACCAAAGCTCCAAGTGCAATATCTGCTCTTGCATGGAGGAGACATGAAGAGTCAAAAGATAAAGAAAAAACTGTCAAAGCTGAGGCAATAAAACAAAGAAAACTTGAACGCGAAAAAAGAAAACTAGAAAACGAAAACAAGCGGAAGAGGGTGAAAAAAGGTAAAAAGCAAATATGCGGTATGTGTAAAGGAGATTTGGATAGTGATGCGGAGGATGATGCACTTAAAAACGTAGGCTGTGACAATTGTCCCAAATGGTTTCACATGAAATGTACTATTTTAAAAGAATTGAAGTACGATGATGTGAAAAATATGGATTTTGTATGCGAAGCATGTAAAACCAAACAGACTGAACAAATAATACTTTAACTTAATTAAACTTTAAACTTAAGTCGTGATGAATTTTGAGTTTTAATCTCTCATTTTTAATAATACATATGTTTAATAGTACATATGTTTTTAATAATACATATTGAATTCTTTTTTATTTTAGAATTATAATAAGTTAAAAGTTTAAAAAAAAAACTTGAACAGTACCTTTTTATACTTATACATATGTTCCTTTATGTTTATTTTTTAGTTTTTATTATAAGTATTGATCTTGTACAAATTTTTTGTATTAAAATTATAATAAAAGTACCTGGAATTCTTAAATTATGTATTTTTCTTCTACTAAATTTACATGCCGACAATAGGACCGCTTAAGGCCGAAATTAGGAACACACATGCCGACTATAGGGACAATTGATAATTTTTAAACAATACTCAAACTATTAAAAAAGTACTATTTTATTTTTCAAAAAGTTGAATGTGTCTGAAAAAGAACCAATTACACAATTATAATAACTCAATATCATATTCACAGCATTTATACCTTTTTAAAGGGACCTGATTGAAAAAGAAAAATAAGTTAAAGTGCCGACTACTGGAACACTTACCCTATTTTAATAATTTTATACATTTTACTCACGTATTTAATAAAATAATAAGTTTTTGAAAAAAAAATGTGATGAAAACAAAATTTATTTAAAAAATTTAAAAACTAATTCAAATATTTTATTATTTATTAAATATTGAATACTGTTTTTGTATGTTTTATAAATACATAAATTTAAACTTTGCCTAAAATAACAAACATTCAAATTTGAGTTAGAGGTCGAATTTTTCGGAAAATTAGGATTTTAATATCAAACACTACCTATCCGGACTTTTAATTCTAAGTTGAATAATAAATTAAAATTTTTTTAATTCTAAAAAAGAGCAAAATTATTTCATTTAAAAGACGTGAAAATTTTTTTAACTAAAATCCTTTATAAAGGAAGGGAACAATAAAAAAATATTTTTGAAATTGCTATGCTGCATAGGTACTTCAATAAATAGCAATAATAATGATAAAATTATAAAACTTATATTTCGTTCTTCTATTAAAGATTTGTGTATGTGTTGTTTCTTAGTTACAAAAAATAACATAATTTTTAAGCAATAAAGGACTTGTAAACATTAAAAAAAAAAATAATAATAAAAAACTTATTTCCTTAAAATGTACAAATTTAAAAAAAAAAATTGTGTTTTGGAGTTAAGATAATGTTTGCAACCTTAACTTATTAAGAGAAAAATACTTTTAAAAAATTTATCAACATTTGTACATACAGCATCGCTGGTCTCATGTAGAAAGATGTAGAAAGGCCCTAACTCGCATAATCGTGATTTTACAGGAGGAGGTAAAAACATAATAGAAACTGTATTTATTGCAATGTAATATTTGAAATGTAAATGCTTGTAAAACTGTTATTCCTCATACTATTGCATAAAAATTTTGTGACGAGTGGTATCTCCGTAAAATTTATTGGAAAAAACGCAATTTCGTAAAAATTCAAGTTAGGGCTTTTCTACATGAGACCAGCAATATAGGTATATCAAACAAGAAAAGTAATAACTCCAAAATATTCGAAATGAAAACAATGCGTTTAAAGTTTTAAATGATAATTTTTAACTTCTTAAGAGGCCTTAGATAGGTATATATTTACATACAAAGTTTCTTTGATTGCAGATCAAATTCTCAAATCTTATTTAAATTGTAAATAATTTCCTTGCAGCAATTTTTATTACGACCCTATAAAAAGTAATAATAATAAAAATAGAAGCTTTTGAAAAAATTTTTAATTTATAAAAAATAATATTTTTATATACCTACCTACCTCTTATAAATAATACATATGCTGCATATTTTTAGTGCTTGTTTAAGAGTGTTTTTTCATAACCTCGCTGGTTCAAACAAAATATTTATGCTTTAAAGGGATTTTTTTTAATGTTTATTAATAAAAATTGAAAAAAATATTTAAATAAAGCCGATTCAGGTTTTTATGGTCATAAAATTTTAAATTTAAAAAATAGTTATAGTTCATTTTCTATCTGACATTAGGAGGTTTTTCTAACATTCTCAAGTAGCTAGGTACCAATATGTTTTTTTTTAAATCTAGTAACATTGATTATTTCTTAAAAAATAAATAAAAAATTATAATTTTTTTTATTTTTTCTATTATTTTTTTAAATAAAACTGTAATAAGTGTAATTATATACATAATAAATTATAATTACCTATTTACACTTAAGTTATTTTAACATACTTATTTTGATCTAAGAAGTTAATGAAAGTTGGTAGGTACCTACAACCCATAAAATAAAAAAATAAAATAAATTTCTGTTTGTTTTAGAATAAAAATTCTACACACAAAAAAAAAACTTATTTTAAAGGACGATTTTTAAACAGAATTAAAAGAATAAAAAAATTATTGAAAAAACAACAGTGTTATATGTAACTATAAAACAAATTAAAAACAAACAAAAAAATAAAACCAAACTTTAATTTCACGTATCAACGCTTCTACAAAACAAAACTCAAAATAATTCTTTAAAAATCCAAAGTGTTTTTGAATATAAAAATACAAAATTAACTTTAATGGATTTACCTACATGTGTTAGTTTTTTGAATAAAACATACAAAAAACAACTTAAACATCAAAAGTAACAACAACTAACAACAATTTAAGGACGTGCCAAGCATAATTTAATTTTAAAACTCCTTTCAAACCAACTAAAAACCAAACAGAAAATTTTGATCAATTTTTTTCCACACGATAAAAAGTGCAGTGACATCAAATATGTACAACAACTAAAAAGTCCAACAAGAAAAAAGTCTTAAAAGCCAAAAAGTAACAAAAGTTCTCTATCAAAAAAAAAACCTTAGACAGACACTAAACAAAAAAAAAAAAAAAAACAAAACGACATTAAGCCAAGATTCAAAACTTACAACAACAACAACAAAAAAAAATAAATAAATAAATAAATATAAAAAGACGAACTACAAACAGCAACTAAATTAAGGAAAATAAAAAATTCATAACTCCAGGAAATCAAAAACAGAAAAATCAAAACCAAAAACAAAAAAAAAATTAAAAAAACAATCAAATCAACTGCACACAGAAAATAAAAATATAATAAAATCTTAGAATAACAACAACAAATTTTAAAACACATAGCTACAACAGTAACAAAAGTTTTAAACCAAAAGTTTTTTGTGTTTTATTTGATCACAAGCAAATGCAACAATTTCTGTTTTGTGATTGCAATTGTGTTTGTGATTCTTTACTCAATTATCATTGAAAGACAGAGAGAGAGAAAAAAAATATCAAATCTGCTGCTGAGAAACCCTTTTTTACGTGCATTTTGCCGCCAACTGTAATATTTTGTTTTTACAACTCTAAACAAAAACAAACATGTTTTAAAGGAAGACCAACAAGAACAACTTTAATAAACAACAATAAAAAATATAAAAGCTTAAAACTTTTGGTTGCAAACATTAAAATAACAACAAAAACAAATGCAGCCCTAAACCAAAATATAAAGAAAAAAACAAAAACCTCAATATTCTTTTAAGATTTTTTGGGTTGCTTGTCAAAAGGCAGCAACTTAAACTTGTGCAATTTTTCTTTATTGAAAATGTTAGTTTAGTGTCTGTGCCTGTGTTTATACATAAGTGTGTGTGTGTTTGATTATTATTATATTCAGACATCATTTCATCTTAAAGTTTTACGGATCAAAGTGTTTCTGTTTCCACTTGTGGGTACCATTTTTTGCCTGCAATTTTGGATATAAAATTTTATTACTGCTGGTATGTTTCTATAGAATAAAATTCCTTTTTTTATTATAATACTTTTTTTTTTAGTTTGTTGTTGTTAGTTTTTAAAGTTTTGCATTAAAAACAACAATGCAAAAGATTAAATAAAATTTACATAAATTTTAATGGGAAAATTACTTTGTACAAAATTGCCAACGAAGCTGTAGAAAAGAAAAGTAATAAAAATGAATTACTGCTTAAAATGAATCGTTTTATTGAATAAAACTTAAAAGGGATAATCGTTTGTAAATTTAAAGAATTAAATTTCAACATCAACTATGAGTTGTAATAAATCCGTTTTTGTTTAAGTGCAGCAGGCTTTTCTGTGAATCTCTGATTATTTTATGGTTGGTTTTTTATTGAATTCTCGATTTGAGTAATCAATTTTTTGGTTGTAAAAAAAATAGGAAACATTGACATAAATACTAGAAGTAAACTCAAAAATATTTCTAATAAATTTAATGTTCGAAAGTCAGAATGAGAATTTTATAAAAAGCTTAAAATAAACCACATAATTATTTAAAAGAAACGACAATAAATAAGTTATTTTTTTCTAATATTCTTTTCTGACATTTATATAGTAGATTTCTAACACGGAAAATAAAAAGTAGTTTATTGTTGTTGCTATTTTTGTTAAAGTTTTTTGTAATATATCTGGGCATTTGACCGTCACTGTAACGAAATAGCGATCATTACGTAGACTAAAATATATATCACGTTGTTAAGGGAAAAATAAATAAAATAACCAAATTTTTTCTATCTACGTGATGTCTTTAGCAACCAGAGTTGCCACTTATGTATTTCTTCTTTTGAAAATCTACCAAAATTCCATAAAATTCGTTTTTGCGAAAATTTAATACGAATTTAGCCTGATCTGTGAAATCGTTTTAAATAAAATAATTTCGAAGCTAAGATTTGATATTTCATAAAAAATAGTATAAACACAAGCCCAAAACTGGATTTATTAAACAAACAAAAAATAAATAAATAAATAAATTTTTAAATCTGTACTAAAGACGCCACAAGGGCAACGCTATTCAATATAAAAATGTTGCTGATCATTATTTGTGATTGATTAATTTCGGTCATCCATTTTTTGCTGTGTATAGGGCAATTTCAAGGTCAATAACAGATGGGTTTGGGTTCGTATCTTCGTTACTCATAAGATTTGGCTGCTGTAGGTGACTTTTTTTGTTTTTTGTTTTTTTTTTTTTTTAAATTAACTCTGCGAAAAAGTTTCTACGACCTTTTAACAACATATAAAGACTTATTGTACTTCTGCAAAACTTATTTTTTAACGTTTTTGATCTGGTTCTTACGACCACCTTAAAGAATATTTTGATTCACTTGCAGGAAAAAAACATAATCTTTTTTTTTTTCTTTTTTATTGCAATTTCTGCTCGTATTTTACAAGCCTCGTTCTCTAGAACCGTAATAGCTAGACGCATGTTGTATTCTTAGGGTTGTCAATATGAGTTTGAAACTAAAGGGTGCCCCAAGAGAGTTGCGATTATAGGGTACATGGACTAATGGCCTAAACCATTACAGGCAGACTTAAAATAATTAAAAAAAAAAAATTTAGCAAAAAACTAAAAATTAAAGGGTGAACCACAAAAGCTTAATTTGCAGGTATTAAAGCTTCTTTCATTAATCGACCCAGACAGAAACTTCAAATAGTACTGTGTCTGCTATAAAGACAAGATTAAAAAATAAAGGGTTCCCCATTCAGTACGTGACTTTAACGTTTAAAGCCTAGTATTTTGCACTTCAAGAACTCACGACTATGTAATTTACATAGAATATACTGTCAGATATCTTTAATATTCAAAAAAATTTGCTAAAACAAAACTTCATAATTTTAAAAAATTAAAGGGTGTCCGCATACAAAGCTCCAGTCTATTGAATGCTAGCGGACGCTCATATACAACTTTTAAAAATTCGGTATCTCTATAGCTTCCAATAGTAGAAAGCACTAAAAAAATTAATTTTAAAGGGTGACCCACAGGTGATTTACATGATCCTATTTTTTGAACCATTATGGAGAAATACTTGAAAATTACACAGTATGTGTACGTTTATGTCTGCTATAAAAGGTATAAATATTAACAATCAAACATTAAAGGATGTGCCCATAAGTAACGTGATTTAATGTATATGGCCTTACCCTTTTGATCGCCTTTAAAGAAGTATTAAATTTAAAATAAAGAGTATTCTCAAAGATTAAATTTTTTTTGCTAGAATTATTTTAAACTCCTTTAATTTAAAATTTTGAAATGTGAACCTTAGCTTTCCTTCATTTCTTTTTGAAAATTCATAGAATTTTTATAAAATGCATTTGTAAACCTTAAAGCTAATTTCATTGTCGTTTTGTAGTTCATCGGCACTACCATCCCTCTCATTTAAAAATAAAACTTTTCTTTTTCTAATTTTATTTTATTTATAGAAATGTATTTGTTTAAAACAAATATTTCAAGAAAATATAAACAATTTAAGGTTGTTTATTTGTCATTATAAAAACAAATTAATCATTTGCTTTAAACATTTGACGGTGTAAATGCCCTCTCACTAGATTACGAGCATAATAAATTGCTATATTGAGTACTAAAGATAATTGATTCGATATTGTTGTTGTTTTTGTTGTAACGTCTTGCAGATAGATGCAATAAATAAATAGAAAATATTTTAAAATTTCTTTCAAATAAAATTTTACTTTCACTTAAAACGATGTGAGCAGAAATCACCTGATAATTAGCTCTGCCCCAAGTTTTAAGATGCAAGAAATTTTAACGCTTTTTAGAAACTAATTTTGTCCATTAATGGATCATTAAGTTCTGTAAACTTGGCTGCCATTTCAGATTGTTGACTATGATTTTTCATTGATTTATTTTGTTTAACATTTGCCTACTGGTTTTAGTTTTGACAACATGACTTTTGATTTCAAAATTGATTTTTTGTTTTGTTTATTTCTTCTTTTGAAAGATTTCCATCTTGTCATGTCAATTGTAGGAGATTTTTTCATATTTCAATTCGATAATTTTTTTCAAAGTTTATTTGTTTTACTGATATAAACATTCGAATTGTAATGATTGTCATCATTGTAGTTGCTTTTATTAGTGATGTTGTGATGTAATATTTTCATTAACATAGAGATGTAATTGATTGTAATAGTAAAATACATACATTTCCTTTCCCTTAAAAATAAAAATAAATAAAATTCAAGTAGTTTTTTAAGGTTGTTGATAGGCTTAAGGGGAAAGTGTAAACCATATGATAAACATATGTTCGTTCTGTTTACTTGTCACAATAATCAATATGTATTGAATCTGACTGTGAGTTAAAAAAATATTTTAGTCACACAGAAATTTCCTAAAAACAAATAAAAAGTTATTATTTTGAAATATAAAATAACGAGGGTGGTCTTAAAATTATCTATACAATAGAAGAAAAAAAAAAACTTATGAAGTAACAGTTTTTTAAATACCTTTTTTGTTGTTAGAAAATCTTCAAACTCTATTAACGATGAAGTTCCAAAAGAGGAAAAATTTCCTTTATTTAATATTTACGCATATCAAAGAACTCAACTCCAGAGAAAAGTTTTCCTCAAATTTTTTTCATAAGAAAAGGAAAAACTACTTCTTAAATTTTAAAAATGAATTAATATCCGTTAAAAATTTTTTTTATTGTTTAAATTTACTTTTGTCTTGTATGTTTTTTATATTATTCAAGCTGATCTTATTTGTAGCTTTTGTGTCCATAAATAGTGGCATTTAAAATCAAATAGTGGAGATTCAGTTTTTTTTATATGGAATAAAAACCATTCAGACTTTCTTATGAACGTTTTTTTAATTAAGTGATGTGGATGTGAACTTAAAGCTATTATCGTCATTCTGATTATAGTGAGTGCTGGACATTCACAAGCAAAGTGAGTAACGGCCTTAGCTTCATTCTGACCCACCTTCCGCATATTTAGTTTCGTTGAAAAGATAGTTAAGCCAAGACACCTCCAATTGTTTCGTCAGTACCTTTTTTTTCCACCTTCTTGACCTTTTTTTGAAACTGCAGGCACTCTCTGTCCTTTAAGAACCATCTTTGGTTCAATAGAATTACGTTAAGGACTAAACAATTCATTTCTAGCGTAACTTAATTTTCGAAAGTTAGTCTCGAATGATATCCACTTTCTAAGTTCCCCTTGGCCATGAATCCTTGATGATTTTCCTAGCCAAGTAGACTTATTTTTTATTATTATATTTTTCTTCACTCGCCACTTTATACATCGCTTTAGGGTTCTTTGACTGCTTGATTTACGTCTTTATATAGTTAAGAGTCTTTTTCTTTTGCTCTTATTAGCTTAGATTTTATAACCTCCGTCACAAATCAAAATAAAGAATTGTGATTTATTTATAAGGAAACCTTTATAATATTCAAGGGGCCTTTTGCTTGCCTTTAGCTTCTTGCCTTCTATACATAGGACTACTTAAGTTTTTATGACTTTTAAACGACCATAGGCTGACATTTTGCAGATTAGAAAAATTTTAGTAAAAATAAATAATCATTGACACTGCAACTTAATTTTCATTAGCAGTAAATTTTTAATTGTTACTCAAAACGGTAAGAAAGTATTCAGATAAATTTTACAGATAATAACAAAGAGCAGTAAGCAATAATTATTTACTGCTAATTAATTTTCAATTTCAGTATCAGTAAAAATTTATTTATCATTGATTTGTTTTAGTAATCAGTTAAAATTTACTGGTAATAAAAATTATAATACAGCATGCTCATGTGTGCAAACAATTATTTACCAACAAGGCAAGAACCGAATAAAAATTGAATCTTGATAATATTGTCAAGTGCCCGCAGTTTTGGTTTTAAAGCCGCTATCTTCACCCTCCTATACAATTTGTAAATGTAATTCTTTTTTATTTTTTCAATTTAAATATTTGTTTGCCTGTAATTGGAAAAAATCCAGTCAGTCAGTCAGCCAGCCCCCTTCTTTAATACAAACAAATCACATGTGTTGCGATTTATTTTTTAAAAAATATTCATCTCTGATCTTTTCAACAGGAAGTCTGAACAATTTTTTTATATGATTTTTTATTTTGGTTTTATTTATTATTATTTTTTGAATATTCAGGCTGTTGTAGTTTTTATGTCTTAAGAATCAATTGAAATGCTTAAATGCTGTTAAATTCTCTTTGCTGTTCTTTGAGTTTTCTTTTACATTTTGTATGCTCACGAACAATATTTATAAACTCTCACACAATTTTTTTCAAATACTTTAATTCTTTTTCTTTAAATATTCTTAATGTTTATTATTTATTTATTCACCTTTGAAATATATTTTATGTGATGTGTAAAATTTTTAGCAAAAGTTATATAGAGTTAAATGCCTTGAAGTAATTGGTTAGAAAGATGGACAAGTGGAGGACATATGAACTATTAGCCATGACTTTGGCATTAGTCGGTCAGGTCGGACAGACGAACTTATGTGTGGTACCTTTATAGATTTGTTGTTTAAATTTTATTAATTTTTGTCTGTATAATTTTATTTTCCTAAATAATTCTTAATAGAACATGATGTAGCTAAATTTGTTCCATATTTTAATTCAAACAGAAAAAATAGATTGTGAAATGGACACAAGAACTGTATTAGGTTCTCCGTAACAAAATATGGTTGCCGTAAAGAAATTAAAGTTGTTTTTAATAAAACTTTAGTCATGATAAATAAGTTTTTGTGAACATTTAATAATTAAATGAGCAAAACAAAATATTGTTGATTACAAATGCACTAAAACTTTAATATCTTTCGCATTTCATTACATATGATTGAGAAGCACTTTGTAATTTTAGTACTTGCTGTCTTAGTACTTTTTAAAGCTTTTGGGGATTTTTTTATATAAGTGTAATTATTCTATTATTTTAGAATTATGTTTCTTTTTATTAAATTGGTACTTTTTTATCCCTATATTCCTATTTGAAAATTTTCTATATTTTAAAAAATTTAAGTACTTTATGACTTTGGTACATTTAATAATTTTTGAATTTTTTTTAGTGAGTTTTAAAAATTAATTTTTTTAATGAGATATTTTTTATTGCATTTTTGATTATCACTTTTTGACACTGATTATAAAAAATTTCGGTGTCATTAAATTTTTATTGAAAAAGGGTTCCTATTTAATCACTCAAAAATTTAATTTTATTGTTTTTCCAACTTTATTACCAGTTATGCAATAAAATAATTAAAATTTTAAATTTTACAAGCTGTTGCCAGGCTCTTCTCATGCTAAGCTGTTTTGTATGGTTGCACTCTGTGTTTGATGCACATATTTTGACAAAGTGCTAACACCGAATAATGCTGACATCATATAATTATAAACTTGAAGAAAAATGTCAGTTTTCAATTTATACAAACAATTATGATTAATGCCAAATTGGTTCAACAACTCTTTTAATCGATTAATAACTTTAAATTGATCTTGTGTTATGAGATGACTTCAAAAAACAAAAACAAAAAAATTGTTAACATTTGTTACCTTGAATTTAATATTTAAATGTTATCATTTGCCAGCTAAAGCACTTTGGGGTAAAATGTTAATTTTACAAATGACTAGCAAAATGTTAACGGTATTACTTTTATATAACTCCCGCCATATCAACACTTTTTCTTAATACTCGTATATCTGTATTTGTGTTATAATAACTTTTAATGATCGAACTCATTTAAATATCTAGAAATCCTAATAAAATCAAAGCTGTTTTTATTATGGAATCTAAAGTGAAATATTATAATTTTACAAAGTATTGCACAAGTAGGTTTATATGTCCCGTCTTTATTTTCGGTACGATTAAATAATCATGAATTTTTTGATCAAATCTAACGATCGTCTATTAGTTTATTAAAAATGCATTTCACCTATATAATGGTGCATCTGTAGGCATTTGTCTAATTTTAACATGTTTTAGGTAATCGTGGTTGACTTTTTAGACCCTTGTCAAAAATGTTTGGAATCTATTACATTTATTTTCCTTAATGAGATTTTTATCTCTGTCTTTTGTTTCTAATTAAGAGAAACATATAATTTTATTTTTTTATTTTTATTTGTTAAAAATAAATAAAATATTTAAGGAGGTCCCAAACAACCTAATTCTATCTGTTGCGTTTGTAATCTTGTCATCTCAAAAGATGGTGCAACAAAATTTTGTAAGCGATGTTATCTAAGTGAGCTTTTCTGTGTCGTAAGAGCCTGCCAGCAACACACATGGCTTTTGGTTATAAAACTTTGAAAAAAAGTGATAAAAGAATAAGTACGAACAAGGTCATATATTTATATTATCCAAAGATAAAAAATGTTTAAAATGTAGAAAATTAGATTGTTGCGATGGTCATGTTACACTTCGGCAGTTGCTATTAAAATTTTTTTAAATAATAAATATTTTTCTAATATCTTCCAAATGTGTTTCCACTGAAAATAATAATATAAATATTTAAATTAAATAATATAATTTCTATTATCATAATTATGATGCTTTAAATCGTTTATATTATTTACTTTTTTAGTACTTTTTGTCATTTTTTTGTCATCTTGTACTCTTAACAATTTGTCTTGTTTTGCTTATTGCTTAACTTTGTGATTTTTTATTCTCTTCTTTTAGTGATTTTTTTTTTTTTTTTATTTTAGTGATAATTTAAGTTATAACGTTAAAGCATTTTGGTACTTTTTGGAGTTCCGTACCCAAAGGCTAAAAAGACACCCTAATGTTTTCGTTTTGTGCAATGTCTGATCTTCTGTCGCAGATAGTAATAGTAATAGTCTCTTTAAATTTGCATAGAAGGCATACTTTAATAGACGCTATAACAACAAATACTAAAAAATTAAATGGTCCTACGAATGCGAATTGATATTTATTAAAATATTGTTTTTTTTTAACTCTTAAAAGCAGACAGCTTAAATAAGCACTGTATATGTATGTAAAATTATGTTCCTCACAGTAACAAGTTAAAAAATATAACCCTTAATTATAGGGTGACCTAATAGTAACGTGCTTTTCACTTAATAGTCATTTTTTTTCTTAAAGTTCAAGTATTTTTATATCTGGTAAAAGAACAAATAAAAAAGAAACTAAAAAAATAATTCAAATATAAAGAGTGTTTTTATAGTGACGTGATTTTAACGTATATGGCCTAAGTTTCTTAATTGTAGTAGAAAGACATTTAGAATTTTCAAAGAGTATGTAAAAGTATCCCTGCTATAAAAATAACTGTAAACAAGAAATTTTAAAATTAAAGGGTGTTTCCATAGAAGCCGTAATTTGGACAATTATGGCTTTATCTTTAAACCTAGGGAGACACTAAAACTTGTTCAGAGTATGCATTCCTATATTTTTTGTAAGAACAAAGTAAAAGTAAAAATGATTTAAGGGTGACCCGATAGTAACGTGATGTTAGTATAAACACCAAAAATTTTTAACAAAATTTAATAAAAAGATAAAATTAGAAATTCAAAAAGTGTTTCAGAGATGGTAAAAAACATTTCGTATGTAAGTCCTACTCGCTGTTGATGGATTTATTTACTTCTGTTGTAATGGCCGTTATTTTAATTTTCCTTTTAGGTCTTTTTCTGTTTTTAATACTTTCTGTACTTTTTATATTTTATACTCTTTTCGAATTTTTTAAAATTTTTTTTTGTCATTACGTCACAATTTTACATTCTGGTACTTTTTTGTAATATTAAGTACTTTTTCTTCTTGATATTTAGTAATTTTTGTGTGGCAATTTTCAACTTTTTGCTTGGTCTTTCTGTTTGATTTCATTGTCTTGCATTTAAAATAGAAAAAAAAATTATAAATTTTACTCAATACTCACTTAGTACTCATTGTCTTTCATACTTAATTTAATTACTGGTACTTTTTGCTAAATAAACTTATGTAACAATAAGAATTTGAGCCTGATTTACAAGAGTTATAATAATTATAACAACTTTTCTTTATTTAAATAATTTTTTTCGTGATGGGAATTTATTTATTTTTTGTATTTTTTCTTGCATTCATTACATTCTTCATTTTATTACATTCTCTACTCTACGTATTTTTTTGTACCCAATATAAAATAAAAATCAATAGATTTAATAAAGTTTTTGTCTCATTTTTTCAATTTTTAAAGAAACCGAAAAAAAGGCTGCTAAATTAAAATTCCTTAAACTCGTTAAAACCTGCTGCCACAATTCCTTAACTTGTTTCAGTTTTTTATATTTAGTTTTGAAAACTTAATAAAGTTACAAAGAAAATAATGCACTTCAATGTGGGCGGTCGGCTTTCAAAACTAAAAATAATAAAAGAAAAAATAATACCACAATTAAACATTTTTTCATGTTTCTCACATAAAATCCTATAAATTTCTTTTTTTATATGTTTTTATTTTCTGCAAATACTAGTGCGCTGCTTTGTACGTTATTTGTTTCCATTTAACAATTATAACTTTATTTTAATGAAACATAAAAAAAAAGTGTTAAGGCAGTTTTTGTTAAAAGTTTTTTGTTGTCCGCTTGAAAATTTTTACCTTGTTTTCTCTTGTTTTCACTTTTACAAGCAAGAAAATGTAAAGAAATCGCGGAAATGCTATAATTTTTTCTTAGTTAACTACAAAATTTACTTATAAACTGAAGAAAAGTTTTAAGTTTTGAGTATGTGAACATGGTCACAAAGGAGGGCGTCCCTAAAATCCACTTTATGGTTAATAATGCACGTTTTCAGCTTCAATGCTTTTTTCCAATAAAAACCATTGAAGAATGTTTGTTCTATTACTCACTGTGCTAAATTAATTACGAAAGGAGTTAACTGTTAGAAAAACTCTCTTACTGCACTTAATTTTAGATATTTGTGATCAGTATACTCTTGTTAATTATCATGCATCGATTGGCCTTTGAACAACGCCTCCGATTTATTCAGATTTGCTTTAAAAAAAACTCATTTAATTTATTAAAAAATTATGTTCAGCGATAAGGCTCATTTTTGGCTTGAGGGGTTTGTTAACAATCCATATCAGATCCTACAGACTACACTGCATCTAGAAAAAAGCACCCTTTGACCTTATTTTTGGAAAAATTAGGTTGGAGCTCGATTTGACAGCTCTTGATTATATCCTGTGGGCCCATGTAAAGTTACTACTTTATGCTGATAAGCCTGCAATATTTGACATCTTGGTGACCAACATTATTCATGTTATTCGTGTCATCTTGGCACTGGTTTACAAAAAAAAAAATGGCGCAAAATTAAAGGTGTAGGATGCCCTTCGTTAAGAACAGCCCAAAAAAGCCACATGCTCTACTTTATTTTCAAATATCAATATCAATTTTGAATCCTTGGTTGCTTAATGCGTGTTTTGAAGTTTTAAATCTACATTCACACTTTAGGAACCACCCTCGTTAAACAATCATATATTCGTGTAACCTCCATTCACATAAATAATGACAAACGTGCGTTTTTAAAATTAAAGTTATTTTTCATAGATTTCATTTATAATTAAAGATTAAGTCGTTAACATTTGTAAACATTTTTAAACCAAATGTTAATTAAATACTTCAAAAGCATGTCTTCCTAAACAATTCAATACCATTGTTAAGCTTTAAAAATTTCTATTATCTTTGTGCAAATTTTAATTATTAAAATCATTTATCATAATAAAACGAAAATGTGTTGCTTATATTTTATTGTTTGTCAGATGAAAAAAATATTTAAATATTTAAATTCAATGAAATTCGCATTTTTCAAACAAAAATCGTTATTCATGTTTCATTTGGTTATTAAAGATGCTGTTTGGTGCTTTAACCTTTTACATTTTATATTTTTATTTAAATAACAAATTATTATTAATAACTTGTTTCTGTTTTTTTTTTTTTTTGTTTTCTAAAATCAATGATATTTTTTTCTGAATATTATTGAAGCACATAAATTGTTATTGCAAAATGTTTAATATCTCACAAACAAAAAACTACTTAATTTAAATGAAAACAATTATTATATGAAATTATTAAATTATTAAAATATTAAATTATTATAATATTGAAATAAAACAATCTGTCAAAATGTCTACGATGTAAACGCCCCATCCAATGATCATGTTTTTAACATGACAAGCAACATTTTGAAATCTTTGTCAGGCGAATATAAAAAAGGAATGATCAAACAAACGTAATGTTCGGTGCAACTAAAACAAACTGAACTTTTTTTTTATTCTGTATAAAAAAAATGACTTTTAATTTTTATTATCTCAGCACCAGTAACTCCCTCCTAATAATTTTTATTGACACATATTTCATCACAAAATTAACGTGTTAATTGTTATGATAAAATATCATGTAAATAAAATACCAACAAGAAAAGATATGAAATGATTTATAAATTAAAAATCGTCAAAATGTAAAAAAAGTTTTCATGAAAAAAGTACCACCGTTGTCGAAAAGTACCAACAGAAGAGTTTTAATTAAATAGTAAAAAGCTAAAAAACTAAGTAATAATTTTCTTAGTCAGAAATAGTACAAAAGAGAGCCTTAAAAGTAGCATAAAAATGAAAAAGAAGTTGGAACATATAAAAGAAACAATAAAAGTACTAAGTAACATATAAAAGAATAATTAAAAAAGAACTACAAAAATAAAAATCATATAAACTTAAACTATTGAAGTTCAACAATAAAAAAAGGTCACTTCACATTAATTTTTTAGGTAAATATCTTTCAAATCGGGCATTCAGAAGCTCTATTGTGGCGCTTAATGTGCCACGTACAACTATACTGTGGCGAATATGTCTTACTTTAGCGACGTACACATGTCTACCTCAGCTTATCTTGACGAAACGCTTTCTGAACGACCAATAATGGGCTACTTTTTCGGGCATTGCTGGCTGTATATCACGAATACCACGAACAATCTTGGCCTCCGAGGCTTTACTGGCTTGTCAGCATACAGCATTGACTTCTCGTGGCCCCACAGAAAATAATCGAGTGGTCTCAAATTGCTCAAACTTGTAGGCTAATTTTTCAAAGTCAATTTAAAGCCGAATTTTAATTTTAATAAGTCGATTTGTCGAAACAAGTCGAAATGATTTCAGGCTTATGGCCACTGGTTCTAGTCGTAACTAAGCGCATTTTTGACATTCCATTTTTCGGTACACTTTACCATTGCTGGCATATCTGGTCGTATGTCACCAGTAATGCATCAATTGTTACTGGTTTATCAGCCAACGATCTCACATGGTCCCGCAGGAAATACCCGCGAGCTATCAAACTCCACGACCTTGGAGAACAATTTAGTCAAACATGTATTGCACCAGAACAATCCTGTTGATGCATTATTTAACCCGGATCAATATCAACCCGGTAACAATCTTCATCGAGCGTAAAGCGAGCTCTGGCCTTATTTTTAAGAAACAAAGTCATGATGTCACCAGTGTTAAAACTGATGGTATATTTTTCTAGATCTAACGGAGTTTGTTGGGTCTTCTGTGGATTAGTTTCACTTCATATGCGGCAATTTTTTTTATTATTGAACCCGTTAAACTAAAAACGAGACTCACTTCTAAAAACAATTTTTCGATAAAACGGTCAAGAATTTTCAAAGTAAATGTGGATAATTTGGTATCTTTGACCATCTTGCATTTTATTAAATGCGATGTCATTTGACAACATCAAATGTGACTCCTTACAAACGAGGAAATGTATCAATATCCCTAAAATACATCAAGCCTTTGCCCCAAAGAACTAGAGCTAAGAAAAATGTATTTAAACTTCATAATATCGTTGAACTCTTCAAAGCTAATGAGATATTTTTAACTCTAAAATTTATATGGGTGAAGATAAAATCACCAGCTTTTTATAAAAAGTTGCGCGGTCACTGGAGCACCATATCTCTTGAGTTCTGACTTTTCTTTAGAAAAAATTGTTATTATTTAAAAAATCTTTTGAAAAAATTCTTTATATTTCATCAACATAAATTTTGTATTTTTATTTTTCTCTTTATTGCAGGTATGTACTTAATTTAAACTGTTGGTAAATTTTGGATTTGGGTAAATATTATTGTTAATATTTTTAAAATATGTATAGCAATTTTAAGATTAATAAAATAAAAAACTTATAAAAGTTTGTTATAACGCCTCTTAAATAAAAAATCAACACATACAATTCGGGATTAAAAAAATGTAGAATTAAAAGCATACTTTTAGGAGGACATAAACATTTTAATTTAAAATAAATTGAGAAAAAATAACAGTAAAAAGTATAAAATAAGGAAGTATTCAGGTCTGCTGAATAAGTTTTTAGACCTATTCCAAGGATAATTACTGAAATAACGAGCAATTCGAATAGAAAAACTAAAAGACAGCTTAATTCGCACTAAAATCCGATTTTTATTTATTTATTTTTTTATGGAGATCTTAAATTACAAATTACATTACAATAGTAACATATTTGTTTACCCTTAAAACGTTTTCAAATAAGTTGGCAAAATATCAATATTTCTAACAGTGTATTAAAAGTCTTGTTAATTAAAACTTAAAACTCGTTTCTGTCCGTTTAAGTTCATTATGATTAATTTGATTCTTGTTAAAAATATTTTAGTTTTATTTCTCATTTACTTTTCTACGTTTCATACATTAAGAGTAATAACGTTCTGCTTGACTTGTTTCAAGTTAATGGCCCACAAGCTGTTTAGTCATTCTACATTCTTTCTGTCTTGATGTAACAACCGGCTATAATTTCATTTTGTTGAAAAAAAGTGTTTACTTTAGTCTACAAAAGTAACAATAACAACAAAAATAACAAATAACACAAACATACAATTTTCAAATTGCCATCTTTTACGCACACACCCCCCTATTTCACGCCTCTTTTAACTGCTCTGTAAGGTCTAGCTGAGATTTGGTTCAAGTTTTGTCAAAATAGAGCACATAAAGCGAGACATCGTGTAACAGGTAGACATGAAAAATCAATGGATCACTATTAATTCATCATTTATGGTTGTTTGTTTTCATTTTTGTTATTCTTTTTTACCTTCGTTCTTTGTTGTATGCGGCGTTTTTGCCTGCCATTCAATACTCAATTTAAAGTTACAAGATGAATTGTTAAACGGATAGTTATTATTATTATTATTACTATTCTTCTTCCTCTTCTCTTTCTTCCATATATTTTATTTGTTTTTTTTTTCAACCATTAAGTAACACCAATTGTTAAATGACAAGATAATTATTTAATGTTTTCTTCTCGTAACTTTTTCATTTAAAAGGAGCATGTCCGCAAGTTAATCGCCAACATGTGTTTTTGTTTTAATAACATCTTTGGATGTCGTTAAGAATTATGGATATTATTTATGTTTAAAGTTTTCTATTATGATTCATGATAAAATATGTTGATTAGATTTTTGTAAAAAAAAACTATTTGGTTTTAAAAATTAAAAAAATCTGTAGAATTTACTTAAAAGTAATTAAATGTTAAAAATTATATTTTAGTGAAAAATTAGCTATAAAAATGTTTCGTCCTTTTTTAATTACTTTAATAAATTTTTTGCACCAAACCAAATGGCAGAAAAGCATATTCTCAGGTCCCCAGTGTTGTGTAACGTCGAACGAAACAGTAACATTTTGAAAAGATTAAAAAGCGCAAACGTTCATATCTTAGTTTCAGCATATCGGACTATAAAAAGCATGGCAGCAGAAGAAAATCAACAAAACTCTTCTAAGAAATATAAGATAAATCCAAGAACATTAGGTTTCGCTGTGGAGTAGTAGCAATTATTAGGAATGACCGAATAATAAGGATGGTTTTGTTTAAGCAGCTGTAAGAGATACCAATGATGGACAGCTGTTCACCCTTACGTAATGTAAAGCTTAGCAATTCATCAAGCAACGTTTAACGGTTGCTAAATGTTCAATACAGAAAAGTGTTTGTTTTTGTTTGCTGACTAAAATTTTCTTAAATTTTTGATTGACTCAATTTTATATTTAATTAAAAAAAAGGGAATTTTCCTTAAAAATTTTTCAATAAATTAATTAAATCAATTAAATATGTAATAAAAAAGAAGAAAATAATTTTTTAATTAAATAAATAATTGAATCGATAAAAAATTTAGTAAAATTACAATCTGAAAACAAAAAGCACGTTAAGTAAGTGCAAGAACATTCAAAAGTATTATTGAAATTATGGCTTAGTTGTAATGGAAACGTAATGGAAATTTGTGTTATAAAGATAATCGTAATTATAATTTTAATTTTTTTAAGTGTAAAATATTCCAACGTTAGTTATGGACCTAAAACCACCACTAAGTTAGGATTGGTCTTTATTAAGAATCCCTGTATAGAAAGGTGTTAAGAGATATCGATATGTATGAGCTGTTGTTTCAACAAAACAGAGCAACGTTGATAGTTGTTCAGGAAAATATGACGACTGGACTGTCAAGCGTTTATCAGGTGGCAGCTGAAGTTACGCAGAGTCTTACACCTCGATCATTTTCCCTGGGTGTACGTTAATTCTTTAATAAACGTTAACAAGCCACCTCCTTGGACCAGCTTGAAGTTAACATTTAAGACTTAATTTCCAGAGTAGAGCCTCACATATTTAACCGAGCATTAAGAAGTGAACCGACCACTTCAAGCACTGGCAACAAAGCTTAAGTGTCAATTCGAATAATAAAGTTATAATCTGTTTAATTTCTCACACCGGTGCTTTTTATTTGAATTTGACTTTTTAACTAGGAACATTTGATCAGCCTTTAGATCAGGTGATGAACGCAGTTTCTACGTAAAGTACCATCGTAATTTAACTTCTTGAAAAACGATGGGAATTCTCCATTGTTCTTGAAGAAAATTTTTTTTCGAAGATTCAAAGACTTTTAAAAATTTTGGCTTCAATACTAAGTCGATCTAGAATCAACTTAAAGTCGTAATAAAGACCTTAAAAGAAATTATTTTATTTTTATATATTAAAAATTGTTTTATTTTTCCTGTTATTCATTTCCATAACATTTTCTCTATTAAGCCCAAAAAAAAGAACAATATGAAAATATAAAAAATTTTCGAAACTTTCGTTTTCTTTATTTTTATAGTTTTTTATTTCAAAACCTGTCTTAAGAATTTCTTTAACAAATAAATGGTCGGCGTGTTAACCCAAATTTTACACTGGTATTGTTGTTGTTTCTTCTTATTTGATACAAGTTTCTTAAAGGTCTTCTTAACTGGCCAGTCCATTGATAACTAGAAAAATTACTTAGATCAACACAAAACCACAGGAAAACCACAGCCTTTAAGATGCCATAAAGATAAATAATTTGAACATAAATTTAAATGGAATAGTTTACAGATGTTGTATTCAGCCTTAATTTATTTTGTTTTTTTTTAACATTTTTTTTAACACTAAGAAATCTCAGAATGTGTGTGTTTGAAAAGAACGTTAAAAAAATTTGGAAGAAACAAATTTTAAAACGTGTGGGAATGAAAATCATTTATGAATTAAAGATTTTTGGTTTTAGATAAATCTTTTCTAGAATGAATAAAAAAGTGATAATTACAATAACAAAGTTTAAAATAACAAATATTTTGTTACAGCTTCTTATTAATATTAAAAACAATGAACGAAATGAAATGAAATGAAATGATTCATCACGATTATTAAGTAGAAAATTATAAAATTGACGCTTTCTTTTTTTTAATGAAAAATTAATAATTTTTTTTAACCAAAAATTTAAGAAAAGTTTATTCAACTCTTATTTTTATAACTTCTTTGAAGGAACTCTTCATTGGTTGTTCTCTCTAGTTTTTTTTATTGCTTTTCAATTATAATAATTAATTGGACATTGTTCTCAAATCATAGACCTATGAACTATTATTTAATATAATATTGCTTATTCAACACTGTTATTATTTTTGTATTTTCAAATTGATTTATGGCCCTTACGAGGTTTATTAAAGCCAATTGTGTATTTGAATTATATTTTTAAATTTACCTTTCGCGGTTTTCTTCTTGATCATGCAAGTTCAAGAAAATATAATTTTGTTTTTTAAATTTTGTTAGTTTTTCGTTTTTAATTCTAATGATGTTGGTTGTTTCACAAAATACCCTTGAACTTGATTTATTAAAACAGCAGAAAGTATTTTAATAATTCCAGACTTCATATTTTTTTAATTTAAATTTTGTTGAAAAAATGTTGGTTCTTTGTCATTAGCAATTCTTAAGCGCTCTTAAAAGCTTTAAAATAAAAAAGAAAAAACTTGCACAGTGGGACCGATTTTTTTTATACATAAAATAAATTTATTAATCGTGCTTAATTACTTTAAGAGACAACTTTGTTTATTGAAATGTATATTACTTTAGATTTAAAAATATTTTTGTTTAATCGAATAAAAATTATTCGAATAAAAATTATTCAAACAAAAATTATTTAAATAAAAATAAAAAAACAAATTAGTCATATTTTCTCACAAATGAAAAACAATTTTATACTAAAATAAATATATAACGTCTCAGGAAACTAAAATCAAATTGTGAAGAGTGATCATAAAAATTTTGAGTTTAAAAAATGAATCCTAAAAACTTTTAAAGCTTTATGTACAGCTAAATGGAAAAATAAGTAAAATAGTACACACTTTTCCTACATGCAATAACAATAAACAAAATTATAAAAAAAATATTCAACAAGAAGTCAAAAACTGATTTTAATTTTTTTCTTGTTGTAACTGAAAAGTTTAGAAAAAATTCTATTTTTTTAGTTATTAAAAATGAGGATTTTTATTTTCATCGTGTAGTAAATATCTCGAATTTTTTCGCTTGAATAACTAATTAAAACTATTGATCGAATTATTAAAAAAAATAGTAATAATTGGCATTTCCAGTTGAGAAATTGATTATCACACGAATAATTAAAAAGAAAAGATGTCCATAAAAACACTTGCTTTAAAAACAAAAAAGTTTGTAAATAATAAAATAAACCAATAAAAACTGACGCCGCTGAGTTCAAAGTTTATCTTTGGAAAAAATTTTGAAACAATTTCAATGAAATTTCTAACAATCTAAATTAAATCTCGAACAAAAATTAATTTTAAAGCATTAACTAAAGAATGCACACTGCAAGTAACATTAATTATGGAACACGATTTCTAATTTAGAAAAGAACGTGATAAAACTTTATTAATAGAATGTGATTTAAATTTAATTGTGTTGTTCCTGATAGCTTACAAAAAAAAAATGTGTCAAAGCAAGGAAATAAACTAAAAAAATGCTTACAAGAAAGCGTAGTTTTAAATATGTAAATGAAAATGGTACTAAAAATAATTAAAAAGAAAATTATCCCTTCAAATATTGTTTTCCAAGAAGTTTTCTTAATGAACTTAAATCTAAATAAAGTAAATTTTAATAAAAAATGCAAAGCGTGAGCCGACATCTTCATGTATATATTCACATATCGTTAATGCCCCAACAGCACGATAATTAAATACACAATTGTTGAATAATTCCTTTGAAAAGATATAAAATAACTTTTATATTCAGCACCACTATTTTACTGTAAGGGCTTAAAACTATTTTTAATTTTTTGTGTGTTTTACATTCTCATTTAAAAACGAATGTTACAAATATTTAATTAGTAATTTGTGAAATACGCACAGTTATTAAAATAAACAAATAGAAAGAAGTATTTGAATACAAAACCTCGACATGTCAGCTCTTTGATTAAATAAAGAGTAATGATCCAAGACACATTTTTTTTAATTAGAAAGGAACTAAATAATTTTTTATTTACTTTTATGCTTGACACGAAATCTTGTTCTTTTTTGTTATCGCAAACAATGTGATTAAAAGATTACACAACCAATTAATCCTGTTCTTCCAAGGTTACCTATTTTTGTTGTAAAATATTCTTACTCTGCTCACGATCTAGAATTTTTTTAAATAAAATCAAAGAAACAAAATTAAAAATACTAAAATTAGCAATTGTTTTATAAATTAGACAAAAAGCAATTAAATATTACAGAAATAAAACGAATGCACCTATTAAAGATTTAATTGGTAAACAGTTTCAAATTAATTAATATTTTAATTGAACTAACTACTTAATCAGTTAAAGATGAAATACACTAATGCAATTTAAACAAATAATTGAAGTGAGTATAAATACATCTAAAGAAAACAACTTTCTAAATAAATAAATAATTGTCTTTTTAGTTTTTACTTTACTGAACCGCTCTCAACTTTTTTAGGTCCTCGCCAAAATAAAATTTCGGAAGTCTGCAAAATAGACTTTTTGTTGTATAAATGGTCGCCTCTAGAGGCCTTAATTTTTTTCACGGAAATATTTAAAATGTTTACTAAAAACAGAATACAATGAGTTCAACTCCTACCGACGCCTTGAATATACACAAGAATGATTATTATTTAGCAGCCACGAGGAAAATGTGTTTGTGTGGCCAGAAATCATGAAACAACAGTTCTAGAAGCCGCGTCGAGTAGACTGTTTGACTTATTCGGAAATTAAATGTTTATAATTAAGAAAGGAAATAAAGTACAAGTTCTGAAAAGAATATTTTTAATTTTGTGGATACATTATTTATGGTGTTGTAACAGTAGAACGAACAAATAAATATATGGAATTGATCAAAAAATTTCCCGCATACTTTTAAAAAATGCTATTTTAAGAAAACAAAGTGAGAGTAAGCTGTATTCGGCTTTTAATGGGTTAAGCATTTCAGAAAATTTTTTGCATTTTCTGAAAGATCTTAAAAAATATGGTGCACAATTGTACTTTTCTGTGAAAAGTTTAGAAGCACATAACTCGGAAAGTATAGTCCAGCGCCAATATTTTCACTTAATGATTTTTTCTTCTTTTTTAATTCTCAATCTATCCATATATTCGTTTTTTTATTGGAGTTGCTTCATTGTTTCAAATGAAATAGAAAAGAGGCAGGCGTGGTGTTAAGGGCACTGCCTCGAGGAGCATGGACCGAGCTTCCTGATTTTTAATAGCAACTCTTTCGACACCATGTCTAATTAATTAAATTTTTTCTAGCTGATCTAGTGCCACGGCAAACTTAATTTCAACACTAACACGGACGGTCAGACGGACATCAGAATATATATACTTTATGGGGGCGGAAATGGATATTGTAGAAACTACAAACGAAATGACAAAAAGTATGAATCCGTTCTTCCACTAATTCTTGCACGCTATAACACTATTCCTATCAGTTTATTTCGATGTCGTTCTTAGAACGAACACTGTACTTTTACTAGTGTAACTGTTTTTTTCTTACATAAGATACAAAAACTGGTTTAAACGACTTATAAAAAACACTTCACATCATTCAAATAAGTATAATGAAGAGATTTATAATCTTCTTTAAAAACCATAAATAACTTCATCTTCATTACAGTACAGTTCGCAAAGCATTAACAAAATACAACAAAAATTCTAAAATTCATTACACAAATATTTTGCTCTAAATAACTTTACATCAACTACAAAAAAATGCGAAAAGGAATAAAAAGAAAAACACGTACACATGCACTTTATAACAAACAATCAAGTAAACAAATGATGTAGAAAAAAATGCTTACGCCCTCTATAGCCATCACTAAGAGTTCAGAAATAAAAGTAAAATTACACTATTAAAATAAGTAAAACGGAAAAAAATAAAGAACAACAACATGTTAAACAAAATGATTACATATCGTTAAGAAAAATATTACACACTCATCCTAACTCTTGGAATTACGCACTATTGTTTTTTTTTACTCTTATTCAGCTCTGTAATTTACAAAAAACACACCTACACACCTATGTAGTTGCCAGATAAATGAAATAAAAAATCGCTAACTTTGTGTTTTGTGGAAATGTCTAATTTTAGTCAATATTTTTCATAAAGAAATAGGAAAACCGACAGGTGACTTAAGAGAAAAATTAAAATGACAACTTTTGTTACAAATATATACATATGATAAGTGGTTGTGTTTATGTACATGTGTGTGTATAAACGTAAGCACACAACATTTACTTATTAAGACAGAAAGGAGTCAAAAAATGAATTTTACTGTCTCAGCAGCTATAAAAATTAAATCGCTGTATAAAATTATCACATTAAAAGTAGTTTCATTTTATTATAAAATGCATATAAGTTACAAGAAATATTATTGCTAATCGCTTTCTATAATTTAAAAGGCTAAAGTGTCTTGTATAAACATGTTGAAACCTGATATGAAACTAAAAGCTTTAGAACTTAGTAAACAAGAATTTATATTTCTCTCTCGCTTTCACATGATTTGGCTGAAATTTAATTCTAAGCATTTTCTTGTGAAAAACAAGTCTTCTTATTTAATAAAATGACTTATTTAGCTGCAATTTTTTTGCCGCTGCGTCCGTTTGAAATAAAATATGAATGCAGATTTATGGAAAATTATTTTTGTTTAATATAACAACCGTATAGCCCGGCTCGCTTTCCTTTACTACTGCAAGCTCCACAAACTTTTGATTTTTTAAATCAGATATTTTGTGCTAAGTGTTCACAAAAAATGTTTTTGCACCTCTTAAACGTGTTATTTATTTTCCAATTGAAATTTTATTAAATTTTTAGTAAAATGTACTAATTGATTTTATTAATTTTTTAATAAAAAAATTATGTTTTTGTCTTTCAATTAAACATACAATTGATTCAATAAAAAATTAAAAAAAAATTATAACTTAATTAGAAGTTAACAATCTACTTATTGTTAATTTTGGATAGAATATCCAACTTAAAAAAAAACAAATTAATTTTTGGAAAATTACAGAAGTATGAGTTCAGAACAAGAGCTATACATATTTTTCTGTTATTATAAGTTTTTGGATATTAGAAATAAATGTGGATGGCTCAGGCCCTCATTTTGGAACACAATATTTTAGTCAATAATTTTTACTAATAAATAAGAGAGCTGTGATTATTTGTTACAATTAACATTTTTCACATCCTCTCACAAAAGAAAATTAATAAATAAATAACAAAATAGATTTACCCAGTTCACACACGTCAAGTTTTCTTTCAGCAATTCTTAATTTTGTAGGTGAGAAAACGAGAAATAAAATGATTCTCCACTCTATTCTCTTCCGCAAAATTTAGAATTGCTGCAAGAAAACTTGACGTGTGTGAATTGGGTGATTGTATTATTTCTCGAGAAATATTCGATAGTTCGTCTACGCTTACGTAGTTACTAGTAAATTATAAAAAAGAAAAAACAAAACACTTTTTCAAATCATAAAATGGTTTAATCGATTATTCACAAACGCTTTTAGATACAAGTATTAATTTTAAGCTTGTTGGTATAGCTAAATTTTTAATTACCGAAAATCGTTAAATCTTCATCCAAAATCATTGAAAAAATTTCCTAAACCTTTGAAATTTTGAAAGAACAGTTTATTTGCAGATTTATAAGCTTGAAAGCATTTTTGATATGTCTTTTCTACCTAATGCTTCCCATTAAATTATAATATTTTAGGTTTTGATTTTCTCATATTTAATTTTCTTAAATTATACTATTCTTTATTATTTACCTTTAAAAAATCATCCGAATATATTTAAGTGGCCTAAGTTTAGGACGATTGCTTGAGCTAACTTGATAAGAGTTGTAACTGATTACTTGCAAAATGCAAAATTAATCAAAGTTTTTCTCAGGAAATGTAATATCTAAAATTAAAAAAATAACCACTCCGATAAGGCTTAACGATGCATAAGTTTTTATTTATTCAGAAGCCTTTGAACCGACAGTAACACGAGTTTGATGTATCGTACATCGATCAAGATCATAAAGTGCAAGATTATTATTGATTTATCTAATTTGTAGTTTTTTGTAGTCTCCTAAATAAATGATTTCCTTCTTTGTTAAGGACTTACTTTCAAAAGCCTCCATTTTGGGTCATTAGTAGGGTTTGGGAAAAGTTATCAACTATTTCCCGAGAAAATTTTGTCTAAATTACTGGGAAACGGGGGGTTTAAATCATAACATTTAAAAAAAAATACACTGGTCGTTTTTTAAGTTTTTTTGTTGTGGCATTTAAAATTCTTCAAATATCTCGTTTCGTGAGAATTCTACTACCTAAGATATTAAACAAAAGCTTAATATTTTGTTTAAAAAGGCATTTGAGTTATTCGAACAACTAATGTTCATAAAACGAACATGGATAATCTATATAACGCATTCTTAACAACGAAACCTACCTCAGTAGAAAGTGAAAGGGTTTTTTCGATTGCTAGAATATTGCAATGAAAACAAGAAACAAAATATCTAGTGAATTGTTAAATGCACTTACAGTTCTAAGATCACATCCTCCAAAAAACTAATTAATAAAATATTTTTTCAGTATTTTTAATCTTTGTTATCTCTCATTATGTAGTACAAATGTATATAAATATGTATGTCTTGTCACCTGATTTGTTTTTAAGTGTTATAAACTGTTAAAACTAACAACTAACAATTATGTTTATTCCTTGCTTACAATTTAATAAAACTATGAATTTTTTAATGTTATGAAATAAAGTTCTGTTCGCCAAGAATTGCTATTTTCCCGGAAATCCCATTTCCCGGGTAATGAAAAATACCGGGAAATCGCAAAGCCTAGTTATTAGTAAATATGTACACCATTTTTCAATGCGGCATTATCACTGCTAACACTTATTTTAAACTTTAATTAAGCTGCCTGTAGAAAAAATTCCATATCTTGATTGTTAGATTTGTATCAGCTTTAAAGTAACTAAAATAGATTTATATTTTAAAATTTATTGGACCTACTTTTTAAAGATCAATATAACAGAAACACATATACAAATGCAAAAATTAATGTTTGATAATCCTTTTCCGAAAAAAAAAATCAAATCAGAGATTAAACCGTCTTAATACGAAATTGGTATTTTCATTTTTTGTTATATATTTTTCCATTCCATTTCCATTGTGAAATCTGGCAATATTCTTCGATACTTCTATTTTATTTTATTATGCAGTAATTTGTATTGTACAATCACATACATATATGCTTCTAAAAAATCCGTTACTTAACAAGTACAACACATACATTGAACTTTAACTTAAAGTGGGGGGCTTTCAAAAATTACATATTAAATAAGAACTACAACAACGTAGTGCTTATTGTCTATATGAAAAGTAATTCAAGTTTAAGAACTCTCATTTGGGCGAAGAATAAATGTTAAGAATACAGACAATATTAGAGTTATGGAATTTGTATTTAATTTGTTTTTCTTTGTTTACTTATTTCTTGTATACATTGCCACGCATGATGTAATTTACAAAATACTACAATAAACATAATTACAGGGAAAATGTAAAATAAATACAAATACGAACTGCAGAACAAATACAAAAATAAGAGATGTTAAAACTGTGGTTATGTCAAATAAAAACTTTTTCACGCTTTCTTTTTTGAAAAGTACTTTATATTTTAAGTGATTTAGTGACCGAAAAGCTTAAGTTTTTATTGTTTTCAATTAAATAAAATTTTGAATATGTAAGTGCTCAGTTTAAAACAGAAGCGATTAAAACTTAAGTGATGTCAACGAGAGTTAATTTATTTATTAAAACTAATACTTACTTTGACAGTTTGTTTATTCGTTTTAAAAGCATAAAGTCAATATTGCCACCTAACCATTAAAAACGGCTTGTTTAAAGAGAAAGTAACAACAATTTGGGTCAACCGTCTACGGCCACTTAAACATATTCCTAATCGATAAACAGTTGCTCCTTTCAGCTTTAAGTAAAAAAAACTAATCTAGCAAACGAGACAAAGCTAAATTACCGTAATTTAAAAATTAGAAACAAATTTCAGACCATTTTTTTTTTTAATAAATTAGCAAAATTTAAAATTAAAGTACTTTTGTGGCATAAAAAAGTACTTCAGAAAGTATTAAAAAAAATGTCTTTACAACTAAAAACTAGAAACGAACACGAGTGTTTGGTTGGCCCTGAAAAGCCTTTGACGAAAACTGTCATTATGTCTTAATTTATATTGACATTCATTTTTTTCCCCTTAAGATACACATGCTTTTACTTTTTTTCTAAAAATAAAAATGAACATGAAATGAAACATCAATGTTCGATAGATGTTTACTTGAGTATCGTATAAAAATGCATGAGTGTTACTATGCAAAGCCAGCTGTTGGGATACAATTATATTTTTAGCGTAGTACTTAAAAAAACACAGGATGCAAATGATTGACTTTGATTTGCAGAAAAAATAAAACATGAATAATTCGTCAGTTCTTAGAAATTATGATGTTTGCGAAGGGAATTTCTTTACTAAAGAGTTTTATCTTTCTCAGAAGAAATTGTCAAAGCTGGTATTTTTTTAATGAAGGTTTTTAACATTATGAAGTAATTAGTTTTTATTATTTTTTATATTTTGTATAAAATTAAAAAAAAAAAAATTTTAAATATCGAGTGCTGCAATTTGTTTTTCAAATTTAAAAATTTTAATTTATTGTTTGTTAAATTTTATTTAAAACTGAAGCCAGCCATTCAGATTAAAGTCACGTCTTGATAGTAATATGCAGTGTGTACAACCAAAAAAAAAAAGGGGGAGGGGAGGGTATTTTTCAAGGCTGCCTAACATTATCCCACCAGTAATTAAGTCTGGCAAAAACTTTTGTCAAACAAGAAAAATGAAATAAGAATTTGTAATGAGTAGAAGAGAAAGTTTGTTAGAAGGGAGAGAAAGTAAGGACAACAATTTGACAAGCGGTTGGCAACTTTATTTTTAAAAATATTTGAAAAATATTAATATTTTCATTAGACAACTGCTCTCTTTTAATTTAAACTGTGTTACCAGATGTAAAGATTTATATTGTATATAAAATCAGAAGAAAAAAAAACAGATTTTAGCCTAAACAATATAAATTGTAACTGTATTTAATTAAAGTAACCACAACATTTTTTTATTTATAAATATCTGCAATATTTCTTATACATGGTAACACTGAAAATGCTGTGTTATTTCTTTCTACTTTAATTTTACTTTACATAAATATTCCAAAAGTACAGAAAATTGCCAACAGAGATTTCCAGTCATTTTTTTCATTAGACAAGAATAAAATGGATTTAAATGTATTATAGTCTAAACATACCCTAAAACCAGTGATCGCCAAACAAGCCTGCGCGGATTTACTTACACAATACTACTACAAAAAAACTGGTTACAAAAAGAGCATAACACATTACACACACATGCCTGATCTGAACAAAGAAAACATTTTATATTGTAAAAATTAAGGTTGGCTACCAACGTTAGTTGCTTTTTATTCGCATAACGTATCATGTTTTATAATGCCGCAGTTAAAACATTGACACTGTACCATTTCAGAAAGAACACATAAATTTTTTTGGTCTTGTTATTGTAGAGAAATATGACAGTTTTATTTTACAGAAATTTTTTCGCTACAAAATCACCAATACATTCTAATATAAAGCATAATCTCTGGATGCCGACCTCTGTTTACAACACATATTTTTACTCTGGCGTTATGACCATCATTCGTTTTAAACAATATAGTTTAAAATCGAATGCACTTAATCGCTTTTTGATAATTTTTACAATTTAAAAAAAAAATTGTTTGTTTTATATCAGTAATGAGTTTAAAGTAATAAAAATTTTATACTTTTATCGGACTATTCCTTGAAATTAGAATAAGCCATTAGTCATCAACTTCTTTTTGTCTTCAATATTTGCAATACATTCTGCTCATATTAAAATTTGAATGTTTCTTTTTTATATTTAATCTCTTGGCAGCGTTATAAAGTTTTTACTTTAATACCTATAAAAACTTAGGGAATAGCAAACTCCATCATAAAATATACTTTTTGTTGACACAAAAGAGTTTTTTTTTATTTTTTGAATTCGTTTTCTTCTTGTGTAAAATTTTTTACAAAAAAGACTGGAATATTTAATTATACAAACGAAAATACATACAAATTTTTCATGGGTTAAAGTCACAAAAAACGCAACTTGACTTTTTTTTTTGTCTACAACGGAAGTTAATTTTTTTTCCTTTTTTTCCTTTGCAGCATGTTTATATTTTTTTAATTTAATTCAAACTTCCTTCCCACTCATGCATTTTTATTAAGAATTTTTCCTTGAATAAATTTCTATTTTTAGTACTATTTTCTGTCATTTCTTCCTGTTGCTGCGTATTAAAAACAAATACGTATTTAAGCCCAAGTTTTTTCTTACTTTTGACTTTTTCAGTTTAATCTCTTTTGCATGTTCCTTGACAAATATGTCAATTATTTTTATTATAAATCTTTGTTTCTCTGCTTGGCTGTGTGAAGCATAAAAATATGCCTTCTTTCCTGTTTAACTTTATGGTGCCTAAATATATGTCGTATTTTTGTTTTGTTATTGCTTTACTGTTAGCCTATAAGTATGCTAAATATATTATTAAATTTAGAATCAGCAAAATATCTTAAATATTTTACAGCAAAAAAAAAAACTTTATAGAGTTAATAGCACTCAATATTTAAATTGACATTCTAAATTGACTGTAACTTAATTATTTCGGTAAAAGAATAAACAATTTTTGGTATTGACTTAATCGGATTTGTTTCGGCAAACGTATCAAATAAACAGTCAGTGATGACGGTCTTCACCAAAAGGTATGACAACAGTAAACAACTTTCGTAAGAATATATGTTTGAGAGTAGCAAACCGGTGTATGCAAAAATCGCCTTAAGGCAGGTTATGTTTTTTTATTTCTCCTGAAACTATGCTTTATTTTTTGTTGAATTTCATATAGACCCTAAAATGTAAATTCTTTAAAACCTATAGGATTTGTGGTAGATACACAAAACGAGAAAAACTGTAGGTAAACATGAATACAGACGAGGGAACATTGAAGGATACACTTTTAATTTTTAAGACAAATAACAAAAACATAAAATTTTAAATTAAAGGGTGGCTTTGTTCGATGCAGAAACCTTCGTGTGTAAATCCAATTCCAGCATGGCTTAATTATATATTTTTATATTCGTTCTAGCAGTGCCCAATACTTCGTCTGCGTTTCATTTATAATTTTCTTAACATTGAAATTTAAAAAAATATGTATTTAAACAGTTTTCATAGAGTTCTGTAAACAGTCTTAGACATTTTCATTATGCCGATAAAATAGGTGAAATTACATTGGTATCTCTGGTTTCTCTACGAAATGACATATTTTTATGAAATAAAAAGTGTTCTATATTTTTATCAAGGTTCTAAGGGACCTCCTCTTAAAATTTTATTTAAATCCGTTCAGCCGTTTTTACGTGATGCGCACACAAACAGACAAAAATTCAAAAAATGAGTGTTTTGTATTTCATGTCGACTACTTTCTGCACCAACATCGAAATTTTCACAAAAAAATATTTCATGTACAGAAATAATCCCGTTACTGTTTAGATTAACGAACTGACTAAAAATCAAGAGCATTCATTTTTTTATTACCTCAAGTTAATGGTTTTCTAGTTTGCATACTTAAATAGAAGTTGTGAAGAATAAACAAAAAGAAATAAAATTAAGCACAGTAAGTATTGGTATTTAAATCAAAACTTAATTAAAAATTTAACCTAGAATAACCCCAAAAACAACAAACCTCCTAACAATCTAATGGATAACATGTTCATTTCAAGTAATTAGAACTATCTCGCAGTTATACATAGAATTACTAAAAGTCAATAAGATTAATTACCAAATGTAAACTTTGTTCACTTAATTTAACTGTTCGAAGTACAATTTATTCTCAGAATATTAATGAAATTTCTTATTCAGGCAATTACTCCAACAACTAGACGATGAATCTTTAAATTATTTATTTGAAATATTTTTAGTTTTATTTTCAACAATTTGTTTCTAATTGTTTTTGTGTGGCAAAGTTGTTACTAATTTAAAATGTAATTTACTGTTTACATTTAAGCAATTATTAAACAATTTTCATAGAAAACCTTGATTTGAAAATAAGTTAATTAGTGGCAAAACTATTTTGCAAGTAACTAATTACTATTTGTTTGCACTTTGTAATCAATTTTTGACATTGAAAGTTATGTGTTAATTTTTAAAAATTCTAATTTCAATAATATAATATTTTCTATTTGTGAATAGTTTGTGTTAGAGACAAAACACAAAAAAATTTGCATTACGTATGGATCCTTAAAAAAATTATTGCTTAAGGGCGGCCATGTATCTTAAGCAGGTGTCGCTGGTGGCTAAAAATTGTGTATTAATCAGCTTATGAGAATTTGTCTTTCTATAATAATTTTGCCTTCAGCAAATGTGACGCCTAGATGTCAGCACTATATAATTTTTACACGTGACATCTTTTCAAATGACATAAGCCATTTTGTTTTATTAGAAGGTAGTACAGTTTTAACCATGGACAGGTACACATTGCAACAACGCTAGTTGGATTATTGAACAACGAACGACAGATCCATTGTTTTCAAGCAAAATTTTGTTTAGTGACGAAGTTCATTTCAGAATGGATGGATTCGTCAATAAGCAAAATTGTCGTATCTGGGGTGATGAAAATCCTCGTGTTATTCATGAAAAATCTCTACACCCACAAAAAGTTACTGTTTGGTGTGCATTTTTGGCAAATGGAAGTATTGGGCCATTTTTCTGGAAATGCTGTTACTGTGAATGCTGAGCGATACTAATCAATGTTTAGAGACTTTTTATGGACACAGTTGAATCATATTGATGTGTCTGACGTCTATTTCCAGCAAGACGGTGCTACATGCCACACAACTCGAGAAAACATTACGCTTTTGCGATCAAAATTTTCTCAACGTGTAATTTCACGAAATGCAGATTTCAATTGGCCTCCAAGGTCATGTGAGGTTTTTTGAAAAGTCGAGTGTATGCTAACAAGCCACAAACAATTAATGATTTAAAGAACAACATCAAGTTGCAATTCGTGAAATAACACCAGCAACATGTCGGAAAGTCATTGAAAATTTCGATATTCGGATTGATGTCTGCAGACGCAGTCATGGTGGACATTTGAATGATATTCTATTCCACTTATAATTGTAATGGATCATACTTTTTGTGTCTTATTTCAAAGAAACATGTAGGCGCGTTTTTTGGATGATCCTTTATTTCTTCCAAGAACTTTTTTACAAATACCTTGAACCCGAAAAGTGAACGTTTCTTCAGAAGAAAAGTCACAACTCAAAAAAGTTTTCGTTTTAAGACTCGTGATTTTTCAACACAAAAAAATCGGGCCAATTGGTTTTATAAACAGTCAGCCCATTTTGAGGCTTACAGGTAACTATGAGGAGCTAAAAATATTTCCACTTTCACATAATATGCCCAAATGTTAGAAAGAACTTTTGCAAGGAATAAATGTCAAACAGCGCTTACTTGTTGACATTTATGATCAGCATACTCTGGCGGACGTTCGAACAACACTACCAAAATTTAAGAGATTTACTTTGTAAATCTATCATCAATTCGAATTATCATAAAATTGTGCTCAACAGTGAGACTCACTTTTGGCTTAACAGGTTTTTTAATAAACTAAATTGCTTCGTATAGAGTGAAATTAATCCACATTAGATCGTATAGCCTTCTTCTTCTTCTTATTCTTGTTCACAAAAAAGCTGGCGCTCGCGTTACGTTCGATGGAGATGGTTACCATGAGATTACACACAGCGACCGTAGCTATCGACTGAAGTCAAAACGTGATTATAAATGGATTTAAACGAAAAATGAACCTGTCAGTTGGCTTTCAATGTATTGCGGTTTAACAAAACCCATTAAGTCAGTAGTTTATGCTGATAAACTTTGCGCCTTAAAGTGCAATGCTCGCAAAAATGACAAAATTGAACGCCTTGCAAGCAAACGTTTCACCAAGAACTGCCCCGATGGCCATATGGTAGATATGATTTTTTTAGAATCATTTTTTGTTGATCTACTTTCTCATTATAATATTTTTTTGTGAATTTTCTTACAACTAAAAATACAACCATTACCAAATTCCATATAATTTGGTCACTATTTAGTCATTTTTTACTTTGGCATATTTATGCATAGCTAAGTCGATTAAGCAATGTCCTTCTGGCCTTCTGTCCGCCCGTGTTGAAATTAACGTTTCCAAGGCATCAGAGTTAAAAAAAATTTAATTAAACCAATCGACCAGACATAGTTTCGAAAATTTTGCTATTGAAAATAAACAAGAACGGTTCATGTCCTTCGAGGCCGTGGGCAAAACACCAACCCTGCTTTTAATTTAAAGAATTTTTTTGCTTTTGTTTGTATTCCTGCTGGTGGTTGTCTTTACTATTTGAAAATGTAAGTTTTGCTCAGGGTGTTGCTAGCATAATTAGTCTTTTTAAGTAGTAAGGACAACCATTATTATGCACCAGCATTATCGACTCATTTTTGAACAGAAAAACTAAATGGGAGGAAAGAATTTCCTATGCCGATTTATATATGCATGTTGTTGTACATATATGGTGAAGGGTATATAAGATTCGGCATAGCAGAATATAGACCTCTTACTTGTTGCTTTTAACATTTTGTAGTTTTTTTTTTTAATAATAATTTTACTTTCGATTGATGACATATCAAGAGGCTGCTGACTAAGCGCTAGGTTTCGTGTCCTCGTTTTTGTTGCCTTTGTTTTTTAGCAGCATCATTGAGATTAAAAATATGTCTGCTTTTCTTTTCAGTTGTTAATTATTCTTGTTTTTTTTTTTGTTTTTTATTATTGTTTTTATGTTTTTTTTTTTTTTTTTTTTTTTTTTTTTTTTTTTTGTATTTCAAACTTAAGATAATGAAGTTATTATTTTTATGTTAATACAAGACATATTTTTTTTTTTTAAAAACGTGTTAAACCGTAATTGCTACTGTGCATTTGTGAAAGAGCTTATCATCTCAATACTCAGTGTGTAAAACATTGTAATCAAGCTAATGACATAAAATAATAAAAGATTTTTATTTTTGAAATAAACTTACAAATTTAATATGCTGTCATATTTTTATTTCACTATAAATTTTTAATTTTGAAAACAAAGTGTGATTGAATTGAAAAAAAAAAAGTTTTATATGGATAAAACTTACATAATTTAACTGAAATGTTTTTGGCGACAAAAATTCAAGTTATGAAGGACTGCAAAAATATTGTTATGGCAAAGTTTTACACAACGAAAGTTGAGGCAAGTGGCAAAATTAAAGGATTAACTTCTCTAATTCCCAAAGCAAAATCTTAAATATTGTTTCGAGAGTAAAATTCGAAACACTTTATATATCTTTGGCAAGAAACTTTAAATGTTGAGTTGTATTTGAAAAAAGTAGATGCTTATCACCACTAAGACGTATGGTGCTAGGTGTTTGTATTTGTTTAAAAGGAATAAAAAATAGAAAAAAAGCTTCTGGTGTCTGTGTTGGTAAAGTGTCTACTAGTTTCTTTAACAAAATTTCATAAGTTCAAATCCCAACAAGAGCCTTTGATATAAAAAAAAAACATGATTGGTTTTAAGTACTCACGTTGGATGAGTTATCAAAAGGCAACAATTCAAACCTTATGGAGTATTAATCAGACGGGAAAGACAATTGTTGTGTTATCGTTGTAGAACAGTTGGCGAAGGCAATAGATTTTTTTCCAGCTCACTGGAAAGGAAGGGTTAATTGCCAAAGGAACTATAATACAGCGTTGTTTTTTTTTTTTGACATCTATGATCTCTACACTCAAACAAATCGTAATGAGCAGATTGAGGAACGCTGCCAAGTTATACAGATTTACTTTAAAAATGAGTCATTAATTCGAACTGGACGGATTATCATAGAGACTGCTTTATTAAGAAATGAATTGCGAGCTTGCTTTATGATTGATTGAGGTCGTTATCAATGATTTTTGGTTTAAAAACGTGGATGACATTGATCTAGAAGAGATGTGCTTCGAACTAGATGGCGATACCTAGCAAAAAAAAGAACCTGGCATTTGGCTTCCAAGGCCACTTGAATTCAGCTGTTTTTGTAAATAAATTAATGACCATTGACGCCTAAGTGACCAACATTGTTCGTTTTATTCATGAATTACGGCCAGCAATGCTTGAGAAAATGGACATAAATTGAATGCCTAGAATGCGCTTCGTCAGGATCACCTGCGGTGGCTAAAAATTTTTTTAAATAAAATAAAATTTTTCTTATTTCCAACAATTTAGATTTTATTGGGCTTAAAACAACACCCTTATAAGAACATAATATAAGATTGTAAAGAAGGCAGTATGAGATGGTTTAGTGAAACACAAAGAAAATGGTGGATCAAACATTCAAGTAGCTTTAGTAAGAAAGGAAAGTTAGAACAACAATTGTAAGTGGCAGTCAGATGTGTCCGATAGAAAAAAATGGGCCTGTTATTGCACAACAGAACATCCTGATTGTGAATTTTACCACAGCGTATTGTGGTCTGCATGGTTTCTCAATTAAGATGTCGAGTAGCTCCAGTTTAGCCAGAGTCACATAGTATTTGCTATAGTAGGCTGCACACATATTTAGCCAGAGCCTCAAAATAAGAAATATAAGATAAGAATAAATAGCAAAAATAAAATTTGACGTTCAGCATTATAATTTTGCAAACTTAAGATTGGTATCACTCCACTTACATTGTTGTCACAAACGTTCTGAGAATTTTAAGTATAATACTGTTCTACTCACCCTCTTTGAACATTTCAACGAAAGGGAAATAATGCTAAAGTATTTAACTTTTCTATAATTATTTTATCACTTCATCTCGTCTCATATTCATACTTGCTATTATTGTTGTTATTGTTTTTATTGTTTTTTATAATAACGCAATAACTGCTGTTGTGTTACAATATTGTTAGCAATGAAATTAGCAAAGAAATATTAATAACAAAAACAAAACGAAAGAAAACCAGGGACCGTAACTGTTATAACTTTTATCGTAAAAGTCAGAAAATAAAAGTTATTTTTTTACTTTTATTTTTTCGAGCAGAAATAACAGTTAGTTTTTGATTTTAATTTTTTTGAGCAAAAATAACACTTATTTTTTAACTTTTATTTTTTTGAGCAAAAATAAAAGTTATTTTTGACTTTATTTGTTTCGAGCATGAATAAAAGTTGTTTTTTAACTTTTATTATTTCGAGCATGAATAAAAGTTATTTTTTAACTTTTAATTTTTCGAGCAGAAATAAAAGTTATTTTTGACTTTTATTTTTCCGAGTAGAAATAAAAGTTATTTTTTGACTTTTATTTTTTTGAGCAGAAATAAAAGTTATTTTGTGATTTATTAAAAAACTTTTTCAAACAAAGATAAATTTTCAGTAAAATAATTTGCATATGCTCAAAATCTCCTCCAAATTTTCTTCCGATAAATTGTATCTTAAGTTTCCCAAAATCAGCTTTAATGCCGAAAACGATCTTTCTACACTAACATGCGTAGCTGGCACCGAGTGCAAAATAAAGGCAAGTTTCCGCAGACAAACTTTTTGTTCCTGCAGTACTCCATTAAGTCATCGTCAATATCTATTCTTTTTTTTTATAATCGTCAATTCCGTAAAAAGCTTTGCGGGTATTTTCAGAAAATTCATACCCAACATCGTCATCATCAGAAGACGATTTTAAAATTTCCAATTCACGAAATCCACTTCTCAGTAATGATGATGAAGAACTCTGCATACTGGATTCATCGACTAAAACTTCATCCGCAGTATTAGTGTTATGACCACATTTATAAGTCATTTTTGTTCGACGTCAATTTTAGCGCGTTTGCAATAGTGAATCGTTAAATTTAATTATTTAGAAAAGAATATTTGGAATATTACATAATATTCCAAAGGGGTTGAAAACACAAAAATAACTTTTATTTCTGCTCAAAAAAATAAAAGTCAAAAAATAACTTTTATTTCTACTCGGAAAAATAAAAGTCAAAAATAACTTTTATTTCTGCTCGAAAAAATAAAAGTTAAAAAAGACTTTCAAAGTGTCATACTTGGTTTCATTCTCCGACATTTCCTTGAGGTTGCTTTTTTTCATCAAAAATTCAAAAATAACAGTTATTTTCGGTCTCTGAAGAAAACAAAACAAAAACTTATGTATTTGTAAGAGTCAAATTTACTCAATTTTAATAATGACTTTGTAGTTTTTGATTTTGTTTTTCTAGTGCAGTTAACAAAGCGCTAACTATTTAAGTCGCGAATTTCAAAGGTCGCAAGTGATAATGAACTTTTGTATATTGTTTTTATTGCTTTATTTTTTTTACATTTTCATTCAATTGTTTTTGTTTTTTATTCTCTACTTTTTTTAAATTTTCATTTCAGTTTGTTTTTTATGGCTGAAAAATCAAAAGCAAAAATTTGTTTTTGCTACTATTTGGCTTCTTGTTGTAGCTATCTTTTCTATCGTGATTATTTGGCGATTATTTTTTTAATTTGTAGTTTTTCCTTACATTGCTATTGCACATGTATGTATGTATGAATGTTGACAGTAATTTGAGAAAGAGGTTCAGAGAACTCAAAGAATTTAAATATTTTTTGGGGAACTTTTACATTACTAAAGTTGAGATGAGTGGTAAAATTAAAGGATTAAATTCTCTTATTCCCAAATCAAATTGTTAAATATTGTTTCGAATGTAAAATTGAAAACACTTCATATATCTTTGGAAAGAAACCGTAAATGTTGAATTGTATGTACAAAACGTTGCTGCTTACCATCACTAATACGTGTGGTGCTAGATGTTTCTATTGGTTTAAACGGAATAAAAAATAGAACCAAATTTTTTGGTGTCTGTTTTAGTAACGTGTCTACTTGTTTCTTAAACAAACGATCATAAGTTCAAATACCAACAAGAACCTTTAATAAAAAAAAAACATGATTGGTTTTTAGTACTAACGCTGGATGAGTTATCAAAAAGCAACTACTCAAACCTACTAAAGTCTTAGTCAGAAAGGAAAGACAATTGTTGTGTAATCGTTGTAGAACAGTTGACGAAGGCAAAGGATTTTAATTTTTTCAGCTTAATGGAAGAGAAGGGTTAATTGCCAAAGGATCTGTAATACCGCGCTCTTTTTTTTGACATCTATGATCAATATACTCTAGCAAATTATAGTGAACAGATTGAACAACGCTGCTAAAATATACAGATTTACTTTGAAAATCAGTCATCAATTCGCGTAACTTATAGACAGACAACCTTGTAACTTTTAAGCGCCCAGAATCGTGTATCTGCGCAAGCCATCTAACAAACTGGTCGGATCATCATAGAGACTGCTTTATTAAGAAATGAATTGCGAGCTCGCTTGATGATTGATGGGGGTCGCTATCGCATTGATCTCGAAGAGATGTACTTTGAACTGGATGGCGATACCTACAAAAAAAAGAACCTGTCAATTAGCCTCCCAGACGACCTAAATTCAGCGGTTTTTGTAAATAAATTAATGACAATTGGTGCCTTGGAGACCAACATTGTTCGGGTTTTTTACGACATATGACCAACAATGCTCAAGAAAATGGAAAAAATTGGACGCCCAGAATGCGTTTCGTCAGGATCATCTTAGGGGTTTTGAAAATATTCGAGTACTGTTTTAAACTTGTAATATTTAAATTCTTGTTGTTGTTTTAAATTCTTAAGTATTTAGTAAATACATACGTAAAAACTTTTTCGTGTACATGCTTTAAGTATACACTAGCGAAATGGCCATATGGATATACTTTTTCCACAATATTTGGAGGTAAATACGTCAAGATTTGGGCAAAAGTATGTTTTTGACTTAATGGCCTCCGTCAAGCGTATTTAAGTGTAAAGTTAAACGTAACGTCATAAGCCATGAAATACGAAATCTGTTACATTTAAAAAAATATTTAACAATTATTTTTTGGAAAAATGATGTAGTGCTTTTTCAGTGGAACTGTTTCATTGTAAAAATTCAAATACAAAAACCACGCCTACTTTCTTTTATGGCATATAAAGAATTTGTTCCTTTACAGAATGTTTCTTTATGTTGAAATATTGTTCAACTTTAAAATGTTTGGTTAATTGTTAATATTTTTATTGCTGTCGCAGTTTATGTGCATAAAGTTTTTTGTAGTTGTAGTTATTGTAGGTTTCTTTTATATTCTCCATAAGGTGGCAAACATTATTAAAATAAATTCAGGTCAATGTTTTCTACGGTATTGATTTTTGAGAGCAATTGATTTTTTTTCCTTTTAGTGCTGTTGCGTATTTTTCTTCTTTTAACGTGCCGGCAATTGTTTTCTAATGTCGTTTCAATATTTATTAAAATGGGAAATATTTTGATGGGTTTTAGCTAAAATAAAAGATTTGCCATTACTAGAAGCACTTTATAATAAAATTTTATAAAGTTTTTTTTCTCTTCAAACATTGTTTCGTTAATTGAGTTTTAAATGAAACCAATTTACTGTCAACTCTTTAAATGTTATTTTATTTTAAAAATTAGGGGTGAGTTGCACCTTAAATTTTAAATAAAGTCTTTGAATACAAATAATTTTTGTTTTATAGAAATAACACGAAAAAAGGTGTGTTTGAATGAACAGTTTCTAAAACGGAAATTAAACTATTTGATTATTTTTTTTTTTTAATATAATTTTTGTTATCATTGTTATTTTTATAAAGTTTTATTTGGGACAAGCTGAACATGACCCTGTAAATTAAGTCTTTTATAATTTAAATTTATTTTTTTTTTTTTTTTTCAAAATAAATTAATTATTTTTTTCCATTTCATTTGTTTCGTTACAGGTAAGTTTCCCTTTTGATGTTAAATGTTATTTTTTTATATGAATCAACGAAAAATTGAACCTCCTGTTTTGGGACAAAAAACCGCCTGCTTCAGATGGGTGTGGTAAAGTAACACTGGCTACTTGAAATATTTCAACAACTCTTGCGGTTTGTATTTTTTTTAACAGTTTTTGTGATTTATTAACTCTTTTATATAAAAAACAGCAATTCTTTTCATACATTAATTTTCCACTCGTTTCTTTTTTCATTCACTTCAAGATTTATTGTGTTTTATATTTTAGAGTAAAGTAGAATAATTCATTATTTAAGTAAATTAAAAACTTTCTTTGCTGAATTCATATCTCGAATATCTGTTTATGGGTGTGATGAGGAAAAAGTTGTAAAGCTTTTTCATTTCATTTCATAAATTTTTTTCTACAATCTTATGTTTTGAATACTTAAGAAAGTTATAAATGCTTCTGTGCAGTTTTCATTATAACATGCCTTACAATACTTGGTCAAATTGCTTAAAGGATGCTTATTGTAAAGGTTTATTAGGGTTATATTTAAGATCAGTTTTATGAAGTTGTAATTCAGTACATATTCCCAATTTCATAAAATGACTTTACAAAGACTGTGAGCCATTAATATTTTACATGACGAACGATATTCATGTAAATCAAATAGATTTTCAAGTTTAAAAAACCAACCAAGCGCAAGAAGGAATTCAAAATGAAGTGACCATTAATATATATTTTTTTCGTTCTAATATTGCTAGTGCTTATTAATTTGTTTGCTCATAATTCTCATTTGGTCAACCTCTGCCATAAATTGTGGTAGAGAAAAAAATTTAGTAGGTTTCAACTATCTTTTTTTTTTCTTTCTTTTTTTTTTTGTTGTTGCTTGAAACCGAGATGTATTAACGCATCAAACTAATTCAATAAAAACATTTCTTAAAACATTTTACACGAGAAAAAAGTTAAGAGTTAACTTCAGTTAAATTTCTAGTGTCACAACGTGAAACGAGCATGAAGTTATTGCTTGCGGTAGCTACTGGCCTATATTCAGCTTTAGTTACAATAACTGTTTTGAAAATTATTTACCTCAAGTTTTCTAAAATGGTACTTTTTGCAAAAGGTACTTTTTGTAGTAGGTACTTTTTTGAAAACGTACTTTTAATAAAATAATGTTAACCTTAACGATTTTTAACCAAAAATAACTTTTATAAATGGCACAAAAAAAGTATAGGTACTTTTTGTAAGAAGTACTTTTAAATAAATGTTACTTTTTGTGTAAGGTACTTTTTATAAAAGGTACCTTTTTTAAAGAAATTGTTTATTAAGGTGTATTTAAATAAAAGGCTCATTATACAAAAGTATTTTAAGTGTTTATTATGACAGGTACTTCCAAGGGAATTTCCAAAAGTCACAGAACGCAATTCACACAATTGTGTGGCCAAACCTAAAAATGATTTTGACAATTGTTAAGTAAGTTTGTGCTGTATAAAACAAACATGTCGCTGGTTTTGGGCTAATGCCCTAATTGGAACATACTTCTTTGAAAGTGAGGTTGCTCTGGCAGTGAGTAAAAATTGTGTTGATATCTCGAAATAATGAAAAAGTTCTTTTTGCATTATTTTAATAAACGGATAAAAAAACATGATTTTTAAACAAGACTGAGAGACAAGCGCGTGAAACGAATAATTATTTTAATGAGACATTTTCTGGACGTATGTTCCCTGGTCAAAATTTTCTCTGATCATGCGAATTTATATCAATGGATCTCGCTTTCATTAATTACAAAAATTTAGATCTTTAACAATTTTTATGTTTTACAAAATAAAAATTTATATAAACTTTTTAATTTTTATAAAAGTGTGAAAACGAAAACATCATTAAGCACTTCGTTCACAAATCTTCAATATTTTTGATACGATTGTGGTATTTTAAAACTTTTTAACTTCTTTCTTAGTTAAGTTTCTTTAAATAAAAGAAACAAAAAATGTTTAATTAACAACTCACACTTGATTTTTTTATTAAAGTTCAACTCCCTACAATTCTTCCAAATGATTTCCTTAACAATTTTGACAAATTGACATGCTTCAATTTTATGTTTCACAGATACTGAGCATGAATCATCTTTGCAATTTGCAAGAAAAGATGCATAAAGATAAACGAACTCAGCACATTTATCTTGTTGAAAAATACACTGAACGCCAAACGAAATACACACTTTTAAAACAGAATTCCACTCACCAGTCTTAGTCACACATTCAACGATTGTTCGTTCTAATTGTATGAAATAAATTAAAAATGTTTTTGTGTGTTTTTTTTTTAATATATTTTTTATAACGATGTTTTATTGTTGCAATTTGCAACATTTATCTTTTCTATGTATGTTGCACAGTGCGGTTGCCCATAAGAAAATTTATAAACAACAAGAACAAATTAAGCAAAATAACAAATGAGATACAACAAGCAAAGAAAAAAAAAAAAAACTTGAAATAAAAGCATGTGCACAAGCCAAATAATAAACAACCACATAGTGAGGCCAGTACCAAAAAAAAAGAAGAAAAATGTGTGTTTTATATTTTCTTAAATCATGAATCATACAAGATTTAAAAAAAAAATAAAGCAACACATGCATGCAACTAACAAGAGGCAGGCAACAACGGTGAAAAGCTTTTGAAGTACAATTTCTTTTTTTTTCTATTATTTTTAACTCGCTTTTTTTTAAGATTCAAGGATAATAAAGCTAAAACAGAAAGCAAATTTTTAGATGTTATTTTTTTTATTTTTTACAGTCGTATACTCTCTCTAAGCAAATTTAATGAAACTAGTACTTAAACCCAGCAAACACACAGAAGAACTTTGATACACCATGGCTAAAATTAAATATTTTTTTTCCTAAAGTTTAACGTTTGCTCTCTTAAGTAACGCTAATAGAGTCTCTTTAAGCAGATTTGCTGTTGTATGTAAATTCTTTTAAACACTCCGGCATTAAACTGATTTAACGTTCTGTGGTAACTTAAGCTTGCGTCCCTGCACATCCCTGGGACAACTATGGCTATGAATGGGCTACAAGAAAATCAGTCTTAAAAGACTCTTCCAATAATGTTGGCGACAATTTAAAGAATTATCTTCATACTTTACCTTCTAAAGGCTAAAAGCAGCTGGTGTTTTCAAGGCACATGTAGGGTTGCCAGACTTTAATGAAAAATTCATATTTCCATGCTACTTCTAAAACTAAATCAGAAGAACAAATTGAGATTGAGGACAGTACAAAAAGTCAATAGACACTTTGAAAACATGAATCAATGTTTAGTGTCGCAGATGTAAGAACGGAAAAGAAGGAGTCAGTTCCCCACCTTCTGTGGGAATTACCTCTCTCAAATGTTATGACATCCGAATTCTTAAACAAATACATAATAGCTGATATAGGTGAGATTGATGATTGTTTTACATACTTCAAGTTTACACCGAGTATTTAATAACCTCCTCACTGTTCCGTACTTTGTCTGACGGGTATTGTGGTCTTGTCAAAACGGAGTTCCTGCGAGTCTGCTTATATGAAGGGAATCGCCACGTTAACTAGTCAACCAGTTTTACAGATGTTTTATGTTGTTGGGTAACAGAATATAAAACGAAACTTTGTAAAAACTAGAAAAAAAAATTTTTAACTGTCAGCGGCTGGGGTTCGAACCCAGGCTTTTAAAGCAATTACATACTTAGTAGCCAGCTTGATAACCGTGTAAGTTACACAGGAGAGGATTAAATCTACCTGACAATATGTTTTGCAAAGTTTGTTAGACTAAATGGAAGGGTGAAAAGATTGTAATTTGTACTTTTGTTCTACTCTCTTGACTCAGACGGTGGTATTATTTTCATATTTTAAATTTTTTATGCGTTTCACAAAACAAGTACTCAAGACTATAATATATGTTTGCTGGGTTATGTATGCAAATAGGTGGTTTGAAATGTTATTCTAGTGTGTTTAAAGTTACAAAAATGTATGTTAAACAAGCATGGCCTATTGCTTGAAGAACTAACTTGACTACTGGTTCATGTTTGCAATATTTTTTTTAATATATCATCGTTAGTCACATCAAGAAGCTGTTGGAAAAATTATGATTTCAGTAGGCTTGTCTTTATTGTGTGAATAATTTTCTTAAAGTATTAATCAACATCTTTAATCTATGAACATTTAAAAATAATTCGCTTCTTCAAGCAAAATTTGTTCGTGTTTAATAAAATTTCTCAAAAAATTATTAATAACAAATTTCTGTGTTCTTTAAAGATGTTTGTAAAAACTCTTGTGCTCTTTAGAGAAATGTGTACAAATTACAGAATGTGTATAAATTTGCTACTTCTTTATAGAAATTTGTAAAACTTTGTGTAAACTTTTGCTTCTACAGAGAAATTTTAACAAAACTGTTGCTTTATAAAGAAATTTGTAAAAACTTGTCTCTTCCCTCGAGAAGTTAGAACAGCTTTGTTTTACAGTCTTTATTAGCTTGTCCTTATATAGAGATATTTGTACAAACTCTTATTTAGAGATATTTGTTCAAATATATGCAAACTTGTTCTTTAATATAGAAATTTGTACAAATTTTTATAATTTTTACTTGTTTAAGTCTCGGTAGAGAAACTTTTATAAACTTGCCTCTTTTTTATAAATATTTGTACAAATTTGTACAAACTTTTCACTTAATATTTGTACAAACTTGTCTCCTATTTAGAGATATTTGTATAAATTTATTCAAACTTGTCTAAATATAGAAAAATTTGTTCAGGCTTGTTGTTCTATAAGAAAGGTTGTACAAAGTTGTCTTTTGTGTAAAAATATTTGTACAAATTTGTACACTCTTTAAAGATATTTGTACAAATTTGTTTAAACTTGTCCATTTATAGAAAAATTACTTTAGACTTTAAAGTCTCTTTAGAGAAATATTTACACACTTTTCTCTTCGTTAGAGATATTTGTATAAATTTGTACAAAATTGTCCTGAAATAGAGATATACATATGCACAAACTTCTTTTTTATCATAAATAAAAAAAAAAATTAAATAAGTTCTTCGGTCTTTTTAAAAAAAATGGTTAACTGTTGTTCAAAGATTTTGGTTATCTTTGTTCTTTTCAAGCATCTCTTAAATATTATCAATGAATTTAACATCGAATCAAAACCTTATTATATGCTTTCTTCTAAAAGTAAAACATCATATATTTTAAAATCGTTGTTTTCAAAAACAAATTTCTTTATCTAAGCGTAATCCAGATATAATTTGTTTTTTTATTTCCCGGGGAAGTAAAGTTTTAACCTTGCAACTATTTATTAGATTTTTGTTTGTCACGTTTTTTTATTTTTCGTCTTTTTATCGTTTTAGATGAAATTGGCAAAAAAAAAAACTTAATTTAATTATTTTACTGTCTGTGACAATTTTTCAATCTCAAATAACCAAAAAAGAAATCAACTTCCCACTAAAATTGAAAAGACTTTTTTGTATTTAATGAAAAAAAAAGAGAAGAAATCATTTCAATTTATTACGAAATAAAATACTCTTTAGTTCACGAACGTTCAAAAAAAAATTTATAATAAATAAATAAGAAAAAAATTAAATAAATAAATGGGAAATAAAAAAACTCAACGAAAACATGCAGTGGCAAAATCATTAAATTAAATTATAACGGTCGTAAAATTGTTAAATAATTATTTATTTTTATTGAATAACGAACAAAAGAAAAATTCAAGTAGCAGTTTTAATGTGTGCGTTTAAAATAAAGAGCCACTAATACAAAATGTTGTAATGGTGACATCTCTTCTATACTTCATGGAGTTTGTTATGGTTAATTATAATGGATAATTGCGGCATTAAAAAAAATATAATAAAGAAATTAATTAATAAAAGCTTTAACAAAAACTTGCATTAAAAATGAAATTAAAATTTATAAAACTTATACAAATCTGACTCTCTTGGAGAAAAATTTTTACAAATTTGTATTTTCTTTAGAACAATTTATACAAATTTTTCACTTCTTTAGTAAAATTTGTACAAATTTGTCATTTCTGTAGTAAAATTTGTACAAATTTGTCACTTGTTTAGTAAAGTTTGTACAAATTTGTCACTTCTTTAGTAAAATTTGAACAAATTTGTCACTCCTTAAGTAAAATTTGTACAAATTTGTCGCTTCTTTAGTAAAATTTGTCATTTCTTTAGTAAAATTTGTACAAATTTGTCACTTCTTTAGTAAAATTTGTACAAATTTGTCACTTCTTTAGTAAAATTTGAACAAATTTGTCACTTCTTTAGTAAAATTTGTCACTTTTTTAGTAAAATTTGTGCAAATTTGTCACTTCTTTAGTAAAATTTGTACAAATTTGTCACTTGTTTAGTAAAGTTTGTACAAATTTGTCACTTCTTTAGTAAAATTTGAACAAATTTGTCACTCCTTAAGTAAAATTTGTACAAATTTGTCGCTTCTTTAGTAAAATTTGTACAAATTTGTCACTTCTTTAGTAAAATTTGTACAAATTTGTCACTTCTTTAATAAAATTTGTACAAATTTGTCACTTCTTTAGTAAAATTTGTACAAATTTGTTTCTTCTTTAGACAAATTTGCACAAATTTGTTTCTTCTTTAGACAAATTTGCACAAATTTGTCAATTCTTTAAAATAATTTGTTTAAATTTGTCACTTCTTTAGTAAAATTTGCACATATTTATCACTTCTTTAGAAAATTTGTACAGTTTAGTCACTGCTTTAGAAAAATTTTTACACATTGTCACTTCTTTAGTAAAATTTGTCACTTCTTAAGTAAAATTTGTACAAATTTGCCACTTCTTTAGAAAAACTTGTGCAAATTTGTCCCACTTTAGAAAAATTTTTTTAAATTTGTTTCTTCTTTTAAGAAATTTGTACAAATTTGTCAATTCTTTACAATAATTTGTACAAATTTGTCACTTCTTTAGAAAAATTATTACAATTTGTCACTTCACCAGAAAAAATTGTACAATTTGTCACTTCCTTATAAATTTTTTTTTTTTTCAAATTTATCACTTTTTTAGAAAAGTTGTACGAACTTGTCACTTCTTTAGAAAAATTTGTACAAACTTGTCGCTTTAAATTTTTTTTTTAATTGTCTATTCTTTAAAAAAATGTATGCTTCATACTTTCTAGAAAAATTTTTACAAATCTGCTACTTTTTTAGTCAACTTTTTAAAAATATGTCTCAGGAAAATCTGTACGAATTTTACACTTTGGAAAATTGTGTACCTATTTGTGACTTCTTTATAAAAATTTGTAGTAATTTGTTACTTCTTTAAAAAAATTTTACAGTTTTGTGACTTTTATATTTAACAAATCTGTCTCGTCTTTATTTGAATTGGTACAAATCTTTTACTTCTTCAGAATAATGTTGGAAAGTGCGAAGAATAACCTTTTTTCATCTGTTAATAAATTATCTCATAAAAATTTAGTAATTTAAAAATACCTATTTTAGTAAACTGCTTAAGAAAGTACATATTCAATAGAATTCACAATTTTATATAAAACGACATTTATGTGACTTGTAAGAAAGAGACGAAAATGTTATGATTAAAAAAGAACGTGTTCTTTTTTTATTGATTTCCATTTCAAATTATATTCGAAAAATTTCGTTGTCCAGTTATGATAATGATGACAATAATGATGATGATGAATATGACAACGAAAAAGATGAGAAAAAACACCTGCTGTGTATTAAATATTCTACTCTCAGCATGATGTCGATTTTGTTTTTTTGTTCCTTCGTTTGCCTAATTTTGTTTTATAGAATTTTTTTCTGGCAACAACTTCATACGTGCATACATTTAATTAAACATTTTCATTTAGAATAACTCTCTAAAAAACAACATAATATGCTGCAATAGAGCAAAACGTGTGAGATAGAACATCTATCTTTCTATTCAAATAAAGTAGCTGAACTATGGGAGAAAAACGATGGGTGGTGGAAAAAAAATATTTCTCAACAAGTTAATTTTCTAAACAAGTTTTTATGTTCACAAATTTTTAAAGGGTAGTTTTAAGACCAAAAGAACTTTAAATTTAAAAAAATAAAACATAAGAATATATTTTATTCACAAAAAAAGTTATAATTTCGTCATATGATTCTCGCGACTGTTCTGTTTAATTTTGGTCACAAATTAACTAACAAGGTGCAAGGTGTAAGGTGTCAATCGTTGCTGGTGTATCAGCATAAACTAGTGACTTTACGTGTCCTCATAATTGAGAGGTGTTAAATCGCAAAACTTTAGATGCTAATTGACAGGTCAATTTCTAAGTCAATGGTTGCGGTTCAATATGTCGATGGTGCATCTGACAAGAAATAAGGTCCAATGATAATACGTGCGAAAGTCGACGGATGTGCATCAAAAACTCACCAAGTGGAATCGAATTGATTGCTTAACAAAGTAATTGAAGATAATTTGGTAGCGTTTTTTAAGCGTCAATAAATTCCTGATGATTTTTTAATTTTGCCGACACATAGTGATTTCTTGGAGTAGGAGTAGCCAATTTTAGGCAAAAAAAGAACATTTTGAAGTCCATAAATATAATCAACATTTCAGTCTTTTTATTACATTACATTTCATTTCATTTTACTTTTCACTTAAAGATAACAAATCTTTATTGCTGTTAATGCGTCTATTACAATCAATTATTTTTATTATAAAGAAAACGAAATAAAAATTTCTTTTATAATGCTGTTACTAATATTTTCGTAGTTGGTGGTGATGGGCCCATTTTGCATGGCTATTCGATGTTGTTCGATCATTTCGCTGTAAATAGATGCTGAGTTTCCATTATGTTGGCTGTAAATTTAATTAATATTTTTTTGAGATTATGCCGCTTAATTCTTTTTTTTTTTTATTATTTTTTGTTGTTGTTTCTGTTTGGTTTGTATTTAGATCATTGAACTTTCTTGTTGCTAATAAAGTTGTTGTCTGTTTGTTTCTTGTAATTGCTAACATGGCAGATATTCACACAGAGATTTGTAATTTTATAAACATGAATACTTTTAATTTTATCGTTTATTACTTTTATCTTTCATTACATGTAAGAGCAAAGTTGCGTAATTTCTGACATTTCAATAACAATTATGTAGCTTTTTCGATAAAAGACAAAAAAGAAAGAAAAAAACGGTTGGAATTGGCAACCTTCAGCACGTGAAATATTTTAAATAATATAACTGTTTTACAAAAAAATTTATTTTCCACCACAAAAAGAGCCACTAGATCAGATAGAGAAAGTTTAAATATGCCAATCGAGCATAGTGTCAAAAGAGGTGTTATTAGAAATCAGCAAGATCGGTCCATGTCCTTTGACGCAGCGGGCAAAACACAACGCCTACCTCTAATTTTTCTATATCATTTGGAACAATGAAGTAACTCCAATAAAAAAACATATATACATATGGGTCAATAGAGAATTAAAAAATAAATAAAAAAAACATCAAGTGAAAAAAATTGGCGCTCGCCTATATCTTCCGAGGTACGGACCTCTGAAATTGTCAATATTTTTAAAATATCTATATGGGCATCAATTTAAAGCTTTCAAAGAGATCTTTAAGGAAATACTAAAATTTTTTTAAAATGGTTAACCCATTAAGAGACGATATAGCACTTTTATTTGTTTAACTTTTAATATTCAGTCAGCTTAAAGCTCACATTTCGTTTCCTTATAACCTCTGATAAAAGGCTCTTAGATGTTGAGTTTGTGCTTAAATTTTTTTTAAATTTACCTGATTTAGCGGCAGACAAAAAAAAATTAGAAATTTTTTATTAAAAAAGCGCTTTTAAGTTTTTTATAAAAAAGTTTTCATAAAAAAATTGTTAATTATTGCAACAGCTTTTTTGTTTAATGCATGTTTTTTAGATGACAAATATAAAAACAAAGCTTTTTCTTAAAAAAATTTGTTTTTCTTAAAGACATGTTATCAAAAAATTCTTTTTACAAAAACCTAAAATTTTTTCGCATTTAATAATAATTTTTACAAAATTTTTAGTTAAAAATGGTTAAAAAATTTTAAACAAAAACTAATTTAACTAAGCGGTAATCTTTTCCCTTAATTTCTTCTATATTTCATATCATTAAATCAAAAACTTGTAACGAAATTTAAAGCTTTATTTAAGTTTTTTTTTTTTTTTAATTACTTGTGTTTAAATTTAAGATATATTTTTTTATTAAGCTTTGCTTTCAACTTTATATGTAAGTTAAAAAATATTCACCTTTTAAGTTAATTTAACTTCTTATTACAACTTAGGACTGATCTGTGGTATTGCTTTTAACGAAAGTTCAAGTGCGTTTAATGGTTTGGTAATGATGGCATATTGAACTTAATTGAAGATTTCAATCTTAAGTTGCAAAAAAAAAAAAAAAAAAAATAAGAAAAATATTAATAAATAAACCGCAAATTCAAGATATTTGCATGTTTATAATGATAAACACTTAATGTTATTGTTATATGAACATTTTTGAAATAAAAAGTGAAAGGAATTCAAAAAAGAAATAAAACAAAAATTTATTTGTTCAGAGTTTTGCAACGCTTTAGGGTTACAAGATCACAATAACTTGCAAAAAACTAAACAAAAACTCTTTATTTTTTAAGTTTTTCTTAAAAGTAAATTTTACAATTAAATTACTTTTTTGATTTTAAGCCCTAAAATTATACTTGAAATAATTTCATTGCCATTTAATGTTTAATGGCATTATTTTAAATAATGACAATGACCAAAAATGCAACTAACATTTAATGGTGCTGATTTGTTATTCATTAAAATTGTTTTACTAATGGTAATGATATTTTAATGAAATTCTTTACTTATTTTATTTAGTTTTTTTTAGAAAATACAAATTTATAACAGCAGAGAGATTAAGCAAATAAATCTTTTTGAAAAAATAGCTTCCTGCAGCGAAACCAAGATCCTTTAAAAATTTCGAAAATAATTTAGTTAAGCGTAAAGGAGACCTAAGAGAAATAGAAAAGTAAAACTCAATTCAATTAATGACTCTTTTAAGGTTTTTGTAAAAATTTATTGACTTTCTTTGAAAATTATACTTTCCTTTTAATAGATTTGTTTAATTTGTATTCCAGTTTTTATTTTAGCAGTGTGGATGACCATTTTTTTTTTTTCATCTGCAGTGCACTGTATTTCTATTTAAGAGCTTAAGAGTTTTCATTTTATGACTTTATTTTTACTCTTTGGATATCAAATATTTACATTTGGAAAACATATATTTCTATGCAAACTTTTAACAAACTCATTTCATTTTTATTATCTCTGTTTAAGATATTAATTGCATGATAAAATATATAAAAAGAGAAAATAATTTTTTAAATTTCTTTTGCACTTCTTAAAGAGTTCAGCAACAGCAACCAATTTTGTTTTAAGATGTTTTAAAAAAAATTTTCTACAGCTAAATTTGTGCAGCAGCTTTAGGTCAGTTAAGATTTTAAATAAAGTTTAAAATGATTTTTTTTTCATTCAAAAGTAGTTAAAAATATAATAAAAGAAGTTATTTAATTATTTTTTAACAATAAACTAGAATATGAAAAAAAAACCTTAAAAAAGAAGTCATTTAAAAACACATTCACAAAAAAAACAATAAAACCAAATCACAATTTAATTTTAATTAATTTAGCGATTTTTTATGCAAAAATTATTGAAAATTTATTTTTGCCAGAAATCAATAAATAAAATACAACTTATTTCCGGTTGCTTGTTTTTTCGCGAATAAAATTAAATCATTAAAAAAGTATTGAAATTGTTATTTTAATTTACACATTTTAACGACAGCAGAAACGAGAGTTAATCTTGTTTTTTTTTAAGCAAAAAATCAAGGCTGTCATTGTATGCAAAAGTTGAAATACTTCAAATGTCAAAAAGCATCTTAAAACATTCATATCATAATCTTTAGTGTCAGGCAGTTACTCCACAACAAATGTTTCAGCTTTTTTTGTTTCCTTTTTATAAAATTTTCATTTTATTTAATTTTATTATTTTATATTTTTATTCATTATTTGGTTCGTTAGGACTTTCAGAAGGGTCTTTATTTAACTCCAGTAGTCAAGTATATTAAAATTTTTCTTTTTTTATAGAGGTCTTTTTTCAAAAACACCACTTTTGAATTTTGAAAAAGGACTTTGGTTCTTTTGACTATTGCTGCTTATTTCAGACACTACTAGAAGTCCTCTCCAATAATTTTTATTTCTATCCACTTTACTTTTATTTAAAAATTTTTCGAAAATACTTATAAATTTTTTTTGTATTAACAGTGGTTATGTTAAGTAATTAACATAGCTCTGTTATCATAACAGAATGTGACTAGGGTTATAAATTTTAAAATAAAACTTCACACACATTGTTCTTAAGTGTTCCATATGTTTTGTATCTTATGACAATTTCAAAAGCTTTAGTTTTAGTCAACCAGCTAACAGAAAAGACAGACTTGAAAAAAATATATCAGTAGAAGTTAGTTTAAAATCAGTATTTTTTTTAAATAAGGCACATTTGTATATTGCTATTCAAAAATTAACATTATGGACATACATACATATAAACACATAGCTTTCAAAAGATAATTGTAGTAACAGTTTTTCTAGAAAACGGACTTAGTATACTTTAAGCACACTTACTTTATTTCATATTACGCATATTAAACTATTTTTAATAACTTATAATACGTATATTGTAGCCAACAACAATAAAACTTATTACAACAACAGCTTTATTGTAAACGCTTCGTAAACTTAAACGTGTTAAATCATCGTCATAACTTAAAAATTTACACACGTTGCTTTTTTCATCTCATAATTTTGCGAAAATATTTTATATAAACAAATTTTTGTTTTCATGTTAAATATACTTGAAATTCAATGTCAATAACATTAATTTGTTAATAAACATTTTTGTTTTCAAAATTTTTTTAAACGTTTCTTTGCACTTGCAATACAAAAAAAAAAAAAAAAAAAAAAAAAAACAAAACAAACTACAGACATAAACAAATTGAAGTTTTTAATATTTTTTAATTCGAAAATATTTATTTCTTTAAAAAAATTTCTGTTGATTTATAAACAATTAATTGAATGGGAAAATATGGTTAATTTTAAATTAAATAAACAATTTTTTAAATATTTTAAATATAGAAATTAATGAATTTTTTTTTTAATTGAAAAATTGTATTTTTTTAAATCTGTAATTCAAGCTACTTGTCAAAAGTCAACTATAAATTGAAAGGAAGTATTATTGAATTGGTTTTTAAATTCATAAATAAAAATTTTATAAAAGTAATATTAAAAAGTAAATTTGTTTAAATTATTGTTACACCGTTCTCTTTTTAAACGTAGGGAGGGATTCTTGTTAGTACAAATTAAGACAAACCGATTATGTTAACTTTTATCCTTTTATCCTTTTATCTCTGTGTTTTTTGCGGGCTACTACCTCACGATCTACTGCCTTGAAATATATTTTTCCAATATTGAATAAAAATTGATTCCAACTTTTTTTTTAATTTTTATACATTTCACCACAAAATTTGAAAAAAGTTATAAGTAATTTTGTCATTTCGTTTGTAATTTGTACAATATCCATTTCCGACCCCATAAATTAAATATATTCTGGCTTCTTATGTATAGCGAAGTGTATTTGGCGATGTCCATCTGTCCGTCCTTATAAGTGTTGAAATCGAGGCACTAGATTAGCTAGAAAAAATTTCAATGCGCCAATCAGTCAGACATAGTGTCGAATGAGGTGCTATTGGTAATCGGCAAGATCGGTCCATGTCCTTCGACGTAGCAGGCGAAACACAATGCCTACCTCTAATTTTTCTATATCATTTGGAAAAATGAAGTAACTCAAACAAAAAAAAAAAAAAAAAAAAAAAAAAAAAAAAAAAAACAAATATATGGGGCTACAGAGAATTTAAAAATAAGAAAAAAACATTAAGTGAAAAAATTGGCGATTTCCTATATTTTTCAAAACTTTCAACATTTTTAAAATATCAATATCGGTATCATTTTAAAGCCTTTAAAGAGATCTTTAAGGAAATAGTAAAATTTTTTTTATAAATGCCTAACCCATTAAGAGCCGATGGCATATTTATGTTAATCTTTTTTTTAATTTTTCAATTCTCTGTCACCTTTCTATTTGTTATTTGATTAGATAAAAAACAAAAAAACAACTCATCTCATTGTCTTGAACATATTACATATTTCAAAGCTAATAGATTTCCTTAAACGATTGGAAAATTGTTTATAAAAATTTAAAAAAAAAAAAATATTATTTGCCTTTTTTCTTTATTGCTAATTAATGTTTTAAATATTTTTCAGTTGAGAGCATTTGTGCTAATAACTTTGTGTAATTTGTATAATTTACTTATTTGCTCAATAAACCCTCGCATTTTATACCAAACTGCCTTTAACGTATTTACTTTAAAACTATTGACAGCAATTTCTCAAAACTCTGAACAAAAGTGACATAATGAAATCATCAAGTCTTGCAGTGATTGTTTTAAGCCACCACCCCATTTTTTATAAAGAAAATTTCCTTTTAAAATTGTTATAAATTTGACTTGTTAAATATTGAATAATTTATGCTGAAACAATTAAATTTATGTGTCACATTTGATAGCCAGTCTACATGCATAAAATATTTTCAAAATTGTTAAGCATAAAATGACTGCTTGACAAGCATAAATTGCATAAGAAATGTCACTTTGAGTAAAGAAGTCATATAGAAAATAAAATATCAGTAGTGCAGGCAGTTTGTCTGTCCGTCCAATAGCTCAAGTGCTGTAGTAAAAAAGTGATCGTTTTTAATGTTTCATTATTTTATCTGACGTCTTGTCTTGTTTGATTACATTTAACAAACAAAATGCCAAAAGCTATAAATTACTAACACACATTTTAGGTGCTGCATATTTTAATTGTTGAAAAACATTTATAGTTGTTTTTTTCGTGTTTCTTTCTTTTTTGAATGTGGTTTAACATAACAATCAGTATTTGTTTTACATAATTCTGGGTGCAGAAATTATTCAAATTAACGAAAAAAAAAACTGTCAATTTAAATTAAATGACTTGTTTATGTTGTGTCGCTTTCTATTGCAACTTTTCAATATGGCTAAAATGTATTACAACGAAAATATTATGACTCGTATGCTTATTACAAAAAAAATGTTTAAAACTTTTTATAACGCACAAAAGCTAAGAAGGCTCAGTCGAGAAATATTTATTTTTTATTTTGATGCTATTTTTAGTAGTTTGATAATTTTTAATTTTAAATAAAGCTTTTACTGGTTTTGATATTAACTGAAAATAACTAAAAAAAATAATAATTAATTAATCTTACTGCAAACCTTCTAAAGAGCCAAAGTAAGAAAACCAGCAATAAAGCTTCGAAGCTTTTTATGATCTTTGACAAAAAGCTTTCACCAAAGCATCGAACGGCTTTAATCACCTAAATGAAATTTAAAAACTATTTTTTTTCAAAGCTTTGATAGCCAAAGCCATATATGTACATTTTTTAAAGCACAAATATTTAAACAAGGAATACAATTTATTTTAAGGTTTTGGTTTATTAGCAGAATTCCGAATATAAATTTTAACTGTCGATAGCTTAAAGTTCAGGCCAGAAAGCTTAAGCTCACGACTACTTTGATTTTGAATAGAAGTATTCTTTATCTGAATCAAGGGAACTCCTCATGAAATTTGCTTCAAATCCATCCAGCAGCTTTTACGTGTTGTGAATACAATCAGATAGACAGACTGAAATTTGAAAAATAAATGTTTTGTATTCCATATCGATTACTAACTACAACAACATAAAAATTTTCAAACTACAGAAATCATCCCATTACTGTTTTATTATTTGTCAAGATAAATAGCTTCAAATTGTGATCACTAAAAATGTTTATAAATTTAAACTTTTTATTAAATCGCTTCCATCATCTAATTGTGAATTAGTTTTATACAACGCTTTGTTCTATATATTTTGAAAGTTTTATCGAGTTATTTGGCATTTATTTATTTATATTTGCCAAGCAAAAGCTTAAAATGTCTTTTCAATTTATTTAATAATTCTAATCATAATTTATTAGGAATGCATTTAAATTTAAGTGTTAATAAATAAATGCTTAAAATATTATTAACACATCTTTTAATGGATTTTAACGTAAAACAAATTTCTATAAAACAGAAAAAAATAGCAATGAAAAATTTGCTAAAGTTCTTAATAAAGAATTCTATTTTCCTTCAAAATGAGGACAGTATGTATAAAAACACGTGTGAAATTAAATCGTTGAGTAATTTTTTACGTCCTTGTTACAGTATTTTATTTATTTAATTAATTTTTGCAAAACTGTTTTTTTACAAACATAAAAATAATATAAAAAAAATATATAAAATTTTTATATTTTTTGTTGACAATATTTTTCTTCTAAAAACTTAATTTCTCAATAAAGTAGATTTTTTATAAACCCTTTGTAGGCAAGAGATTGTTTAAAACGTTATTTTTGCATTGGATTCACCCATTTTATCCGGACAAATTTTTTGTTCGAGAGTGAAAAAATTGATTTTGCTCGAACAACTCTCAGCTTAATTTGGTTTAATTTTAATTTTTGTCCAGACAAAATTAAACTTAGTTGCCTTTTTTATTACTCATGTTTTAATAAATAAAATGCCAAAATAATAAAAAATATAAAATTTTACAACAAGAAAACACATTTTAAAATAATATGACTAGTTTTGTTTGTCCGGACAATTTTTTTTAAATGGGTGAATCGTGCTGCAAAAAACTCTCAGTAAAAAATGTTTGTCTCAACAAAAATTTTGTCCGGATAAAATGAGTGAATCCATCTTTAGTTTATTTCAATACCTCAAGAGAAAAGCTGAAAAATATTTTAAAAGTTCTTTTATTTTTTTTAATATTTCTTATATAATTTTCGAAATAATGTTTGATTAAGCAGAGATAAGTTAAATGGAAATATATTTCCAAAAAGCGAGCATTGAGCAATACTTTTTTTTGTTCAAACAAAAAGTACTTGTCTAATAAAACTGTTAAGCCAAAAACCTATTTATTAAATTATTATGAAGAAGAAAAATTACTTAAAAATTGTTGTGTTAATTAAAAAAAAAAAAAACAAGAAAAATGTAACACTTGCAATATGTTGTGCAGTATATTCTGCATCACTTCAGCCATTTTTAGCGATTTTGGATCTTAATTTGTCTGGGCTGTAAACATCATCCATTTAACCAACTGATTCTGTAACTATGAAAACGAGAAGTATTTGTAATCAAGCACAACACAACCTAAAGTTTTTTTTTTCTTTGTTCTCGCTATTAATCGTCACACATATTTGTTATTGCTTTTCACGACAAATGCAATTTAAAAACTAATAATTATAAAAAAAAAAAATTCTATTCAAAACACAGTCTTCTAAAAAATTTTCATCTCTCAAATGTAGTTTATTTTGAAACAAAAAACCTTAAAAAATAAATGATTATTTATTAATTATTAAAAATATAATTTTTAATTTTTTAACAAAAGCTTGTTTCGTTATTAAGCTCATGCCTCGTTTAGGTTTAAAAAGGTTCAAAAAATTCATCTTAATATAAACAATTTGAAAATAAATTTTATTATAAAAAATTGTTTAAATCTAACCAGGCTTTAGATTGTTAAAAAATTAAATTTAAAATTTTATTAAATTCATATTTAAAGAAAATATATATATGAATACGTTAATAATTTTATTGTTATTGTTTATTTATTTATTAATGTATTTTTCAAATTATTTTCACATAAAATTTATTCATTTCAAGTTTATTATATGCAATTTAAATATAATATTAAAAAAAATTTCAGGGATGGGATTATCATTAATAAGTTTGCATAAAGTGATCTACATTTCAGCTGTGCAATGTTCAGTTGAAAAACGTTTGTCAACAACGTTCAAGAATACAATGTCAATAACCATTTCTTAATTTGAGAAAAAAAATTTCTATTTTAAAGATATTCTCACATCAAACTTTAATATTTTTTTTAGGATTTTATAGATTTTATATTAAAAGCCAAATAATAATTTAAAAAATTTTCCAATCCAGTTGCTATAATAATTTGTTTTAAACACAAGAAGTTAATACGTTTTAATTTTAATAAGACAATAAAATTTAAAGCAAAACAAAAGAATCGTTAATCACAAAAAATCTATAGAATAAATTAATTTTTTATTTGAAATAAATGTAATGTGATTTTATATTATAACTGACAGACTTATAGGCTACAATATGGCTGGCTATCGATATTTTATTATTGCTTATTTATTGGTAATTACGTATCATTATTATGAACAAATTAAAATGCAAAATAATTTAAAAAAAAGTTGCAGCTGAGAGAGAGAAGCTTATGGCAAATTCAATTGAATTAAAATTATCTGCGTTCCAAAACGCAATAGGAAAATGACAATTTTCTTCTATAAGGAAATAAATTAAGAAACATTGTTGCAATAACGTCGTTACATATAAATATTTACTTGCGGGCAATTTAAAAGGCTCAAGTTGAAAGTTGTTATTAATTTAAATAAATTAAAGTTGTCATATTGCACATGCATAATCGATTTTTGCTTAGTAGCTTTAATCTCATTAACTACAAAAGTTTTTTTTTTTTAATATTCCGTTATTATCTGACTACAAAAGATTTAGTAAGTTAAAATTATTTGAAAATACATTAAACTGTGTAAAGGCCGTGTCAGATAAAACTTTTGCTTTGCGTTGCGTTGCAAATTCGCTTTGACATTTAAGATAAAATGTATGAACTTATATGAAACATGTCACATAAAGCACTTTTAACGCAAAGCAAAGCGCAAAGTTGGTCAACACTCATCTTTTGGCGCGCTTTGACAATTAGCTGCTATACATTTGTATATTATTTTTTGCAAAATCTAAAGTAAAAGAGGTAAGTATTTTAAAATGTAATTTTTTTTATTAAATATTAATCCTTTATTATTTTTGAAAAAGGCTTCTAGTATTAATTTGTAACAAATTATAGGAAATAGTTTATTTTAATATTCTTATGTATACATGTAGTTATATAAAAATGCTTCATTCATTAAGATTAGGATTAGAACCAATTCCAATATGTCCTCCAATAACATTTTTTAATATTATTTTAATGAAAATATAAAAACTACTATGCACTTTTAACGTAAACAAACAATAATTAAGCGCTGTCAAAGTTTTTATTGTGACATACCTCTTGCGTTTTACACTTTTTTTTCAAAGTTTGAAACGTCACGCAAAGCGAAAAAGTTCTATCTGACACGGCCTTAACTTATCCTCTCAGCTTGAATATTTAAGTTTTGACTTTCATAACTCTCATTTAGTCAAAGCTCAAAATTTTATTTAAAATATTTAAATATTAATTAATTTTTTTTTATGTTTTAAATTTATATATTAAAAATTTATATACATATGTATATTAATAATATAAATATATTTTTTCGAATTGCAGCAAATATTATTTTTTTTTGTTTTTTTTTTTAATAAAAAAATACGAAAAAAAATAAAAAACCAAAGTTTAAAAACGTTAACCATTTGTATGTGTTATTCAATTTGCGTTATTTCCTTACCAGATTTCGCAATACAAAATAGTGGGTGCTTAGATAAAAAGATAACTGAAGGCCCACAACAAAATTTTTTTATAAAACCAGCTGAATTATTGAAGAATTATAAGTAAATCTGTTTAACTCAAAAAGTTAATTTCAAAAGATATTAGAAAATTAATGACTATTTTTCTTGAAACAATTCTTATATATTATAAAATTATCTTATTTTAAAACGCGCCTGCATGTTTCTTTGAAAAAAAGCACAAATTATTTGCAATTTTTCAAGCTGTTTTTTATAAAAGTATGATCCATTACAATTATAAGTGGAATAGAATATCATTCAATGTCCACCATGACTGCGTCTGCAGACATCAATCCGAATATCGAAATTTCCAATGACCTTCCGACATGTTGCTGGTGTTATTTCACGAATTGCAACTTAAATGTTGTTCTTTAGATCATTAATTGTTTGTGGCTTTTTAACATACATTCGACTTATCAAAAAATCCCACAAAAAAAAATCTAATGGTATTAGATCACATGACCGTGGAGGCCAATTAAAATCTGCATTTCGTGAAATTACACTTTGAGGAAATTTTGATCGCAAAAGCGTAATGTTTTCTCGAGTTGTGTGACATGTAGCACCGTCTTGCTGGAAATAGATGTCAGATACATCAATATGATTCAACTGTGTCCATAAAAAGTCTCTCAACATTGATTGGAATCGCTCAGCATTCACAGTAACAGCATTTCCAGTATCATCTTCGAAGAAAAATGGCCCAATGATTCCATTTGCCCAAAATGCACACCAAACAGTAACTTTTTGTGGGTGTAGAGATTTTTCATGAATAACACAAGGATTTTCATCACCCCAGATACGACAATTTTGCTTATTGACGAATTCATCCATTTTGAAATGAGCTTCGTCACTAAACAAAATTTTGCTTGAAAACAATGGATCTGTTGTTCGTTGTTCAATAATCCAACTAGCGAAATGACGACGTTGTTGCAATGTATACCTGTCCATGGTTAAAACTATACTACCTTCTAATAAAAAAAAAATGGATTATGTCATTTGCAAAGCTGTCACGTGTAAAAATTATATAGTGCTGACATCTAGGCGTCACATTTGGATGACCCTTTATAATATAAAATTATCTACCGACTCTTTCTTTTTTGTGTTGAATATGGCATTTTGAAAAGGAAAGAAACAAGTAAAAGTGTTATATACGGCTATGCCGAATCTTATACACCCTTCACCAGCTATATAAACCTAGTGTAGTCAAGTAACTCCAATCAAAAAAGCAAATATTGGGGTGACCGAAAATTTTATATATAATTTTACATAAAAATGCCATCGGCTTCTTAATGTAAAAAGCAATTTGTAAAAATTTTAGTATTTCTTTAAAACTCTCTTCAAAAGCTTTAAAATGATACCCATATAGATATTTTAAAAATTTGAAAAGTTCAGAGGCCCGTAACTCCGGAAATATGGGCGAGCACCAATTTTTTCACCTGATGTTTTTTTCTTTTTTCTTAATCCTCTATCACCCTATATATTTGGTTTCTTTTATTGGAGTTACTTCATTGTTCCAAATTATATAGAAAAATTAGAGGTAGCCGTGGTGTTTTGCCCGCTGCGTCGAAGGACATGGATCGATCTTGCTGATTTCCAATAGCACCTCTTTCGACACTTTGTCTGATCGATTGGCGTATTTAAATTTTTTCTAGCTGATCTAGTGCCTCGGCAAACTTGATTTCAATACTAACACGGACGAAAAGTCGGAGATCGCTCAATCAATCGACTTCGCTATGTAGAAGTCAAAATATTTATACTTTATGGGATCGGAAATGGATATTGTGGAAATTACAAATGGAATGACAAAATAAGTTATACCCTTTTTTTTACTTTTTGTGGTGGAGGGTATAATAACGAAAAGTACTGTTTGAAAACATTGTAACTCGGTCTTTAAAAAAAATTGCAATTTAAACTTACCGTTCCCTCCCATCTAAACGTTTTCCTTTTATTTACCGTATAAAAAATCAAAGCAAAATGTAGATGTAGTTATACAAATGCAACGCAGTGTAAGTCTGTCATCTATTAGATAAAATTTGCACGACAAGTGTTAAAATTTAATAGAGTTTCACTTTATAATTCATTTATGTTTTTTTTTTGTTTCTACTTTTGAAAATAAAACAATGTAAAGAGCAATGCTTAAAGCAGTTTTTAAAAATAAGAAGGACAAGTTTGCAATAAAACTTAACCTTGATAGAGGCGTTAAATGTAAAAAATTTAAAACTCGTGTCTTAAATTTCAAAAACTTTTTTCAATTCTTTTACTTATTTTGTTGCACAAGTTTGCTTGACATTCGCTGTTGCATATAAATGGCGCTTGAACACTAAAGAAGAAGAAAAAAGAAATGCGCCATTTAAGCAATTTTTTAAAGGCTTTTAATGAGAAAATGGGAGTTTTTGAGTAGATGCATACTGAGCCTTTTATCTTGTAAAGTATTGTTTGGTAATTTTTTCAATTAGGAGGTCATTATTTTTGTTCATTTACTATTATTTTGAATCTTTTTTCTCACTACTCTAAATGAAACATAAAGCGCATAGTGGGAGTTTTTTAAATCCGATAAAAGTACAAGAGGGCTAACTATTGAAGAATCCCAGATCAATCATCATGAAAATATTAACGATTGGGATTTACTTTGTAAATATATCATCAATCAATTGTTTAGCGATGAGGCGGGTTTGCTAATAAACAAAATTGTGACTTATAGAGCGAAACTAAATTACGAAAGACCTTACAGATGTTGGCATTATTGTTCCTTATTTCTTAAAAAATGAAGCTTTAGTTCCCGTAACGGTCGATAATGATCATTATTGTTCTATGGTCAGCGGTTTTTTGTTTGAAAAACTGGATGACAATGATCCGCGAGAAATGTGACGCTGCAAATAGGCGAAAGTTGACTTCGATTTGCCAGCAAGGTCATGCGATTTCTCCTCCCTAATAAACCAACAACAATTAATGACAAGATTTTTCGTGCCACTCGGATACGGCCACCAATGCTTGATGAACTGGCCCAAAATTGGACGTTCAGAATGCGTTTTGTTAAGAACAGCCGCGGTTTCCCTAGGCTCTAAATCGTTTTCAAATGTTAATTATATTCTCGCGAATGCAATTTTTTATTTTTTTAATTATTTATTTTTTTTAACAAAACTTAATTTGTGTGCCATTTTACAATTCAAAGTTCTATAAGGCCTAAAAGACACCCTACTGCTGTAGGCTTTCGGGAGTTTTTGAAAACAAATACAAGTGTAAGATGTATCCCAATTAATTTGGGCCCTCCGTCTGTCTCAAATATAATAAAATTTAATTTCGTTATTACGTCTGCTAAAATAAAATTAAAAACTTAGTGACAATTTGTGTCGATATTTAATTTTTGATTAGCAATTGTGACCGCTGCTCTTGCCAACTCTCCCTTTTTTACAGTCTGGTTGTTTGTTTTTGTTTTTTCTTTTTTTTTAACAAACATGTGCATGTTTTTTTCGACGGTCGTAGTGATTATTAAACAAAAAAAATATTCTAGATCAATTAGAATTGATAATTTACAATTTCCACTTAAAAACCATTTATCGACTTGTCATTTATTGTTGTGTATAAACAATAAATTAACCATGAACGAAAATTTATGTTTTCAACCTTTTTTTGTGCGTTGCTGATCGGATTTTTAAAATAAATTTTATAAAACAACACAACGGTATTTACTTTTTTTAATTTTTTTTCTACTTCCTTTGCTTTACATAAATATAACTGCCTTGAACAAAGAAATAAATATAAAAAAAAATAAAAAGAATTTGCTTACCGACATGTTGCAGGCATTTGTTGCATTAATCACACCCACCACTTTGAAGCAAACAAAAAAAGAAAAAAAAAAAAAAACTAAATCAAACCAAAAATATGCAAACAAGAAGAACATGACGTTGAATTGAAAGAATTTATTGAAAATAATTGAAAATGAAAAAAACCAAAACATTTAATTCAATGTTTGCAAATAATATAGAACATAAAATATTGAGGCAATTTTGTTTTTTTCTTTTAATTTATATTCAAGCTTTTAGAGGTTTAATGAAATGTGTGCAGCGTGCACGCTTTTCTGAATGTGATAAGTTTTGTTTATTCTGTTTTTAGGTTTATGCATCAACTGAAAATTTATTATGTTCTTTTAAGTTTATTTCGTGGCAAGAAAAATCAAGTATTTGAACATTTTTGTATTAAAGTTTTTTGAATCGATGAGGGTTTATCGCCTGTAGCTCCATATAGATAAATGTTTTGGTGCGAGGGTGATTCTAGACTTACGCTGTTTCGCTATAGTCGCTGTTGCCTCTAACACGTATTAATTAGTAATATTTAATGGCTTGAATAAACTCTTAAAGCTTCTCAGTTAAAGCAAGATTAATTCTGGTTTTTTATTTAATTTTCCTAAAACTCGTTTTCCAGAGGATTTTTTTTTCTTTAAAAAGAAGAAAGATAAATAATTGAAATAATTGATTGAAAAGGTTAATCCAAGTCAGATAACTACTGATTTTTTTATTATAATAGAGCATTATTGAACTTGTGGACTTTTAAATAAATAATTTTAATACGGCTTAAGTTCACGTATATTCCTTTTTCTAAGTTTATTTAGAAAGAAACATTTTTTACAAATTTTTTAAGGTTAATTTTTAAAGAAAACAGGAAAAGTAACAAACTAGCAGAATGAAATGCAACGTTTTCTAAATCGCTACATTCATTATCAGCATTTTTCGCTTCTATCTACTTGAGGTTGTGTGCCTTGTTAACTGATGATCAATGAATAATAATTTAATTATAGGAACTTTACACACAATCCAAAGCTTTTTTTCTTTATTCTCTTTATTAATCGTTACATACATTTGTTGTTGCTTTCTACTAGCCGCCGATTTAGCGATATTTTGGGGGAACATTTTTTTTACTGTAAAAAAAATTTGTGGGTGGGGATATCAAAACAGAATTTTCTTGCTTTTTGGGGCTTTCTTTACCGTTTTATTTCTAGGCTTTCATCTAAACCAGATAATATCTAAAGTTTCTGTGTTCATTTTCCTGTTGCACAAGTTTTTAGGATGCAACCGATCTGACTTTGTGCATAACTACACAGAAAAAAATTTTATGTATCATTTTTTTCAGATTGAAATTCAACTAAATTTTGAATTTAACAAATTATTTATAATTTTTAAATAAATAAAAATTTTTTAAATTAAATAATTAACTGAGATGATCATATATTTAATTAAAAAATAATTGAATCAATTAAAAGTTTAATAAAATTTTAATCTGAAAACCCACAGCTATTAAAAACCAGCTCCTCCCTTCGTAGTTTGTTTGGATTGGAGTTTCCTGATCCTATAGCTTACAAAGTTACACTGGCGAGAGGAACTTACTTCTTTTAGTTTTAATTTAGAAGGTCTATACATCCTGCTTATCCGGTGTAATAAGTTCTGAGATTACCCCTCTTGAGATATTTAACTAAACATTTATTTAAGGTCTTTTCAGAGAGAATAAAAATGGATGAAACTTTAGATTACACTGAAAGGTCAGTATCGATGCATTAAGTCCTCTTGTGTTTTAAGCATTCATCAAGCAAACAAGTTTTCTTCTGACACTCATATCAACATTCTTAAAAACGGACATATAAATTTCAATGCGGATAGCGAGCAACCCAAACATGGACCTGTCTACCACAGTACAAGAGTCACGATGAACTAATGTTGAACTAATATTGCTGGGATTAAAAGATGGCTGTTTTAAACTTGACTAATAAGGAAAATTCTTTATTAAATCTAATGAAATGCCACCCGATACTTGTATCGTATTTTTCTGTGAACGAAGGAAAGAACTTTTGAAGGGAAGAAACCTTTTTAACTCTTTTAAATTTTACATTAAAGTTTTTTTCTCACTTAAATGGTTCAATTAATCTGGCTCATTTAAATGCCATTTTAATAGTTGTAGAACCACTCTCCTATATATTTTTTTTTATACAATGAGAGTTTATGGCCGGCAGCGGCGAAATGTTCTTGTATGTGGCTCGATAAAAAGGGTTCTTTATTGACTTCTCTCTTGCTGCGTTAAAATGAAATGTTTATAGTTTGTTTATAAAACCCCATTAAATAAATAAATACTAAAAGAATTCATTTAATTTTTGTTTATTTCTCTTTTTTTAAATTATAAATATTTTTTTATTTGGTTGGCCTCATTTTGGCACGACTTTATTGATACAACGTCCAACACTTGCCTTGCACGATCAAACAGAATGTTAGCACACCATGCAACACAAGATGTATGAAAGCAAATGTTTGTCTGATTTTTATTATAATTTTTTTTATTATAGTTGTTTTACTGTCAACGTAGTGCAACCGCTCCCCTTCTATTACCCTCTACAATTTTACTCGTTTTAATGAATTTTGCATTTTATAGTGTGCAAGTCTCAATTATTCTTTCAAAGTACAAAAGAAAAATACACACTCGCATACACAGTTAAATATTCGGCTCATGTAGTGTATATTAGCTGTCGTTGTTCTGTCTGTTTAGTCAGTCATTATGAGGGAGTGTTTGTCTCCGTTAGGCTTTGAAATACGCACTGTGTCTTTGAAAACTAAAAACCTGACCACCATCGCCGCCTGAGCCCTTATTTTTTTAAACATTTATTCAATTAAAACATTTATTGCTTTAAATAAAATTGAATGAAACAAATGAAATGGGGGAAGCAACAAATCTTAAATTGTTCTACAATTTTTTGCTTTCGTGAAAAACATAGTGGAGTAACTTTTAAAAAATTAAATAAAAGCATTAAATGTTATTATTTATAAATAATTATTTTTTATTTAATAGATTTGGTTAGAAATATAATATCTGAAGGGGGAAAGGTGCTTTATAAAGCACAAGAATAAATTTGTTTTCAAACACAATCAATTGTCTTTTTAATAAATTTTAAATTAATCGTTTTTCTATTTAACTCGGTTAACCAGACAAATAATTAATTGGGGTTGCAATAAACTCTTTTTATCGTCAGCTAATATTTAAATAACAAATTAAACGAAGCATCATAATCTAGAAATAGTGGTGGCGTCTTAATAAACAACTTCTCAGTACTTTTTGCTGCAGTCATTGACATGTAAAACTTTACAATTATACAACACATTTTTAAACTTGATCTATTCCTAACTGACCAGAGTAGAAAAAAATGTAAAAAAATACTATTAATTATTCTTGATTTCTCATTGAAATAATATAACGAAGCTGCAAGCCAATAAATAATTTCTTTGCAGCTTTAAATTGGATTTCTGACAAGGCATGAGGGAAATTTGATAATTCAGTGACATTTGCATAAAAAATATCTCTTTTTTTGTGGCTACAAACTTTCTAGTTTTCGACACAGTCTCTTTTTAGTTCAAAACATGTTTTTTAGTCCCTCCAAATAACAAGATTTTTATTCACTCATGACCTGTTGCCCCAAATCTCTTATTATCCAGCAATTTCTTGAAATTTAGTAACAGTTAATAGTAACGAGGGCCTGATCCTAAAGAACATATTAGATATATCGTCTCTTAGCCCAATTCATAGATTTTTGTTAGAGGGCAATGCCCTAATGGCGGCAACCCATCACACTAATACCTCTTTCGCATCAAAATATTCATGCAAGATGTCTTCACCCGATCACTTGAGTTGTTTTCACTCTCAGCCACCTCATTCTATAATCGTTTAAAATTATATGACTCAGTAAATTTTTCGACTATTTTGACGTAACGATTTTTTGCCGTTTTTTTTAGGTACGAAAACAATGGAACTCATTTGTCCACCTCTTAACCATTGTAATATATTGCAGTGTATGAAAACAAACAAAACATTTCACGGAAGGACATCAAAGCTTTAAAATCTTTTAAACGTTTTGTACAAAAACGCACCAGAACAAATTATTTTTGAAGGTCAAGGAACGCTAATAATATAACGACCAAATCAAATTAAACATTTTGTGCTTAAGCTATGCAAAACTAAATTGCAAAATCCTGTTCACTGTTCTGTTTTGGTTTTACACACTACAAAGAAAGAAAAAAACAAAACAAAAGCAAACGTTTCGATTTGTTCATTTTCGCACCCTGATTTATATTGAAAATTAATAATTAAATACCACTTTTTTGTTTTTCGTTAAAATTAACGAGGTTATTTATTTTCTATTGCTTTTAAAAATAAAGTAAAAGACGCAACCTTTTCAAAATTTGTACTGACGAATACTGATTCTAGTAGTCAATAACAGGAAACAGTATCAGAGTTGCATTAAAAGAAGAATACAAATAATCATAGAATTATTAATATTAAACAAGCGCTCTAGAAATTTTTGTTAGGGTTGGTTTAGGATGACCAAAGCATTCAACTTAAAGTCGTATGAAGATGACTGAATGCTTTATTAACGAGTTCTCATTACTTAATGTATCAATTTAAGCTTTACATACTCCGCTTTCCGCCTAAGGCATGAAGAATCCTCAAGTGTTTCTTAAATCGTTTTTTTCGTAATTAACGGTGTGACTACTTATTCATCTGTTTAATCAAGAGTGTCTCCTGTCCTTTTTAGGGGGCTTTGGTCAGTATGCAAATGATCAAATATTGTTTAATGTGCTGTTTCTGTATTACAGACGATCAATTCGTCTGAAAAATTTATATGGAAATAACTCAAAAAACTGAGTGCTTTTCATACAAATTTTTCAGACGAGTTGCTCGCCTGTTATACAGAAACAGCAGATAAATATAAAATTGTTTTACTTATTTTTATCCAGGAAGCTTAAAAATCCAAGCTTTAACAAAAAAAAAAACATTTTTGTTATGTTGGCTGCGTTGCAAAATGTACAGGTTAAGATTTCAGTCAAACATAAATCAAATTTAAAATAGAATCTAATGAAAAAAATTTTTTAATTTTTAGTTGTACTTTGCTGGTTAAAAAACCTTTTGGAAAAGCTTTGAAGCTTTTTTTTCAATCTGTTTTAAAATATTTGCATAATTTATTATTTAAAAAATCTACTTAAAAACAACATCGCATTTTATAATATTATGTAGACATGTCAGCAGTAACTTTCCCGGAAACAATATTTTTCTACCCTTTAAAAACGTACAGTGCAACCAACAATCAAATATCTATGAAGCACAAAAATATTTCCATTTCTATTATGTATTTAAATACAGCAATCAATATTTTTTAATGCGAACATAAATAAAATAAACAATAGCTTAAGCTCAATTGACATTAATTTGACGTTTAATGTTGCCGCTGACAGCTTTAACTTAAAAGCTGTCAAATTTTTGTCTGCATATCTGTATACATAGACAACAGATATGGGAAATTTAATACCATAAAGTAATTAACAAAAAGATACATTTTTTTGTAAACATTAATTGAAAAATAAAATAATTAATTTTTATGTTGTTTTATTTCCAAGGAGTTAAAAAGAAAACGAATAATTTTAAAATGTTTTTCATTTCTTATTTATAACTGTATTTGATTATCCATGCCTGGTTGCTAATTCCCTATTCTTTCATTCTCAATCATCTAATTTTATCTCTTTAAGTTTAATACTCTTTTAGTGTGTACTTTGTTTAAAGTAAACAAGCACTGACATTTCTCCTCTTATTTCTTTTCAAAAGGTCTTGAAAGAAAAGACTTGATACTTGAAAAAAAAATATTTATGCAGCTTACATAAACAAGAAACTTTTTGTGATAAAAAACAATTGACCGAAAACATGGCAACATGGAAACATGAATAGCTAAAGAATAGATGAATGAATGCATGTCAATTGTCATTTAAATGCCCCTCGAAATAAACGTTAAAAATTACAAAAACCAAACCAAAAAAAAAAAAAAAAAAAAAAAAAAAAAAAACTTGTGAAATATATAACTCACATCATTTATTTTTAACTTTTTCTTTTTTTTATTAAGCAACTGTTGCTCACAAATCGTTTGTTAAATGAGGAAATTTGATATATTAACACCTTTTTTGAAATGTCCGTAAAAAAAGCTGTTTTTTTGTTATTTGAATGATTGAATGGTTTCGTTTTTGTCAGGTCATTGCTTTTAATATTTCTTTATGTCACTATAAATTTATTGCTTTAAGTTTTCCATATAATTTTAATAACAGTTGACTTTATTCATTGTATTTTGACATTTTTTTTTCATTCTGTAATTTCTAAGAATATTTCGGAACAATAAATTTCCACAATTACACAAAATTATTCAATCGTGTTGAAAGTTATTTCAAGCATTAATTTGCGTTTTCGTTTTACAGGAATTTATTTCAAGCTTCTTATTTTATTTAAAAGATGAACTGTTTATTATTTTTAACTGTAAGAAAACCTGTTTTATTTGATTATTGTAAGATATAAGTACTCTGCTATCACCTTAACATTATAGAGCAACTGTCGTAGTGAATAGAAATTACCCTGCCTCGTTTTTCGATGCTTTTCTTTCAGCATAAACTTTTTTTGTTATTGATTTTTTGGAAGTAAATATTGGTATGTTAATATACTGCTTTTTATGTAATTCCTAGGCCTTCAAAATATAAAAAAAAAATTTTACTAGTTCCATTAAAAGTTAATTAATTTAAATTATTCAAATTTCATCATGAAACATTTTAAAATGAAGCTCACGAAAAAAACTAACCTCAAAATTTTATCTTGATCATAAATATCATTATTGATTTGCTAAATTAAAGTAAGTTACTTGCATAAAATTTTCTTGCCGTTTTAGATCCTCCATCTCTATTTTTTTAGTTACAGTTTCAGGCATTATAAATAGACCAAATTTGGACCTTAGTTAAGTAGACTGACATCTTTCCTTCCTTGAGTCTGCTAAACTTATCTACAACTTGATATAGAAAAAATTAAGAAAAAAGCTTTTATAACTCCCAAAAGCTGCTTAAAGTCATCAAAATATTAAACCGATTTAAAAGCATCAACATGCAACTTTTTATTAATGGAATTTTAAATTTTTTTAACTTAAACAGATTTTTTAAAGTTTAACTTTTGCCCTTTTTTTGCTTCATTTTAATATGATTGCGACCACCAACAATTTTTAATTGCTTTCACAAAATAGTCAAAGAAGAACCTACGGGATTTTAATAAAATTTAGTGCAAAATAGGCTCGTAATTTTGAAAATATGTTTTTAATTTTCACACAGAATTTAGTCAATACGGAGGTTGCCCAGATTAAACTTTAACAAAGTTGTTCAAAAGAGATCGATAATTTGTGATAAAAAAGGAAAATATGACATTATTTTCATAACTAATTTAAGGAACCACTAACGACAGCAATTCAGTTGAGGACTTGTTCTATAAAAAAAAAATATATAAAAAAATAAATTTATAAAAACCTTGAATTTTTAATGGCCGTAAATATATTTTTTGAACGCTAAAGTGTGCTCCTCAACTGTGGTTAGTGAGCTTAATTTTCAAAGCACAATAAGAGAATTTGTTTCTCTAGTCGGCGTATTCACCGAATTTCTGCAATAAAAAATTGCTGAATGATAAAAAAATAAAATTGCACAAATTAAAAATTTAATGATCATCAAAAAGCTTTTGGCACAACGAAAACATTAAGAAATTTTTTTTATCAAGCTAAGTAAAGCTTTATACTATAAAATTAAGAAAGCCTTTGGTAAAATATGAATAAAAAACAAAGCTTAACATACTGAGTGACAGCCATTTTCATTAGTTTTTAAAAACTGTCCAACATAGTTGTTGGTATAATTTAATAATATTTCATTATAATTACTTAAGAAAGGCTTTAATAAAAGATTTTAATGGAAAGCTTACTTTGAGTTTATTTCTTTATTTATTTTTTTTGTTTTTGGATTGTCCTTAAACTTAAGAAAATGTTAAATTTTTCTCAAAAGTTTCAAAATATAAATAAAAATTATAATTTAATTTTCATCAAGAATACAAAGAAACAACTTTAAAACAAATATGGAATCTGTGCCTAAGAATTAAAAATACTAAGTAAAGAAAACTGATAATAACAATTATAACTGGTATAATTCTCTTAATGTTATATATTTTCTAAAGAAGAATTTGTTTCAGTTTGTATTTTTAATTTAATTAAAATAAATTAATAAAATCATTTTACGTATCTACTAGTGCAACCACGTTGTGAGCATCATCATTTATCCAAACAATTTAAGTGAAAAGAAAATGATAATTTTCAAATAAAATATTTACTGTTTTTGTCACAATATTAATGTCAATTTAATTAACAGCAAGCAGCTTCACATCACATTTATTTTAATTACTTTTGCAAACAAAAATGAATATTTTCAAGCTGGTTATTTCAAATATTCAAAAATAATTACCAGCTTTCATTACGCCTGTGTTATAATTAACAAGTTTCGATAATTGTGTTCAATAATGATTCAAACAAAATGGTGCTTGAAGGTAACTGCTACAAATGGCGTCTTGAATTAATCTCTTCCATTAGACAAATGTTTATTTGTAAAATAATTCAAAACTATTGATATACAAGCGTTATTGTGTTCACTTTTGTAGTTTTTTGTATAGAAAATGACTCAGAATTTTGAAAAAGATAAAATTAAGCTGTTTTGAAAGAAATAAAAAAGTGTTTTATTTTTCTAATCTGTTCTATAGTAATTCAAGCAAATAGAGTGAGTGACAAAGCACAATTACTTACATACAATTTTTTTCTTCTAAATGTTCTTCACCTGAAGTGTGAATTTATTTGATTTTTAGTTCTATTCATTTCTTTTGCCTGAGGATATAGAAAATACATTTCTAATATATTATATTTCTTATTATTTAATGTTTTAGCAAATGAGTGTGTGTGTGTAAGCGTAATTATGCGTGGCTTATTAACTCATTTTACCACCTACACACAGACACTCACACACAGCACATTAATTTCTGCAGCCTTTAATTATGCATCAAATGAAATAAATTTCATTTTAGTCATCTCAACCATTTACTGCCACGTATGTCAGTCAGTGTTATAATCTGCCTTAAACCACTTGAGTTAACAACTCATTAAACAAAATCATCAGCCATCTAATAACTTGGAGTTAATTCTACATAATAATCATTCTCAGTTTACTGTTGGCAAAGATTAATATTTAATTAACTGCAAAAATGTGAATAAAAAAACTTATTTTTCAATGACATTCTCAAATGAATACGCTTCAACACTTTTATGAGCCTTGTTTAATGATATCCTTGCATGTAAGTTTTACCTTTGGTTGCCACTATACGTACATATGGGTACTTCTATGAATATGTCAAGCGCACTTGAAAAAAATAAAAACCCTTGAGACTGTTTTTAAAAGGAGATAAAGTGAAAAAAATATAATGTGCAGGTATTTATAGCTTTTTACACTTACAAAGAGAAAAAATAGAAGCTTAAATTGATTATCAAGTGGCTAAATTCGAGTATTTTAGCAACTACAATAAGGTGGATTCATGGAGGAGGAGAGGAGGTAAAGTTTAGTTAGTTCGTTTAGATATTATTCTAATGTTACACATGTCCATGCCATTTCTATTTGATCGGTCACAAGTGGTCCGAAATGGAGACTCAAAGTAAGACATACAACAAAAGAAATATATTTAGCGTATGATATGTCACGAACGATTTTACATTTTAGTCATTATAAAACAATCAACAGAATTTAATGGTTGTAAAAGAAAGGTATGACGTCACTATTAGGACACCTTTTAATTTTAATTCTTTATACTTGATTTACATCTCCCTTAACTCACAGAATTTTGCATAATTTTAGTTGCACCTCAATTTCACTGCCATTTAGTGCCACGTACAATATTTTGGACTACATATATCGAATTCTTTTTATACCCTTCACCACATTTAGAAAAAGGGTATATCTAAGTTTTTCATTCCATTTGTATCTTCTTCAATATCCATTTCCGAGTCCACAAAGTAAATAAAAAAAATAAAAAAAAGCATCCATTGAAAAATTGGCACTCGTCCATATTTTCCGAGTTATGGGCCACTGAGCTTTTCATAGAAAAGTACGATTGTGGACTATATATTTTTAAATAGCAAGATGGGTATCATTGAAAAGCTTTTGCAGAGATCTTGCAGGAAATACTAAAATTTTAAAAATGTTTAACCTATTAAGAGCCGATGACATTTTTATGTAAAATTATATAGTACTTATTTTCTTTAATTTTTTAATTGTCTTTTTCTTCCAAAATTTGTTTTTGATTTTAGTTACTTCAGTATATTAGTATTAAGTTAATCGGATTTGTTCAGCCAGTAAATATTATACTGTTGTCATATCTTTCGGTGAGGACCGTGATGTTATCACATCCAAAACGCTCGTACAAACGTACCAAATAAATAGCCAGTAACGAATGTCTTCACCGAAAGGTATGACATCACTAAATTAGATTTGCATAGATGTTGAAGGGTATAGAGGACAAGGCATAGCCGAATGTAGCACCCTTACTTGTTAAATAGCGCCCTCTAAGTGGATTATTTTTAAGATATTTATAAATTTTTAAAATTCCACTTTTATGAAAACACCCATATGTGTAAGCGCTTTTAAAAGTAAAGACTGGAAGAGAGAAGGTATTTACTTAGCGATGAATTTATATCAAGTAAAAATTTTAATTAACTTTTTACTAGATATCTCGTTAAGTAAGTAACAATTAAAAGTCTTTTTTTGCGTAAATTAGTACAAAACTTTTCCTTTTTCATAAAAAATTCACATGACAAGGGAGTAGACAAGCTAAAGTTGTACTCACCAAGTTGAGAAAAAAAACTAAATTGATATAAAAATTAAGGACATTGTTTTTAAGGTCGAACATCAAAGATAAGTCCTAGTGATGTAAATTTTATTTTAACTCCAGCTGGACTTAATCAAGAATACTTGCAAGAGAGTTTTAATTTTCTTGTTAATCTAGTATGACAGCTCGTAGCTATTTTCGAGGCCTGTCTACTCTTTACAGCTGGTTTCTAAGAGGCTATGAGAATGGGTTAACGGCTTTTCATGCGGGCTTGTTAAGGTATGTAAACTATGACTCTTGTTGCTTCTCATGATAGTAGCAAATCAGCCAATAGAGATGTATTACATTTCCTAAAATGGTTTCTATCTAGTCTTTATATTTGATTTCAAATGTCTAGTGTAACACTGGAACTGACTAAATATTTCACCAAACGTTTTTTTCTCTGTACAATTATGACACATTAATTTTAAGAAAAAAAAATATGCACTTAAAATATAAATATTTTAATCGCCTTAACTATAAACTCAAAACTTTATTACTCACACTGTAAAAAAATTAATCTTATTAATTTTATTTTTAATTTTTTTTTTTGTTTTGTTTGTTTTTTCTTTGTTTCTTAAAAGGTCTAAATAAAAAAAAATTAATATAATAAATCATGACAGCTACACAACGACAAAACAATTTTTTTATAGTATTTTTTTTCGAAACACGCCCCCTATACTTTGTAGAATAAAATACCTTGTGTATTTATTTCTTTTACACAAATAATCTGTCAAATAATTAAAAACTAATTTTATAAAAATTGTTGCATATTTTTTTATTACCTTCTTAAAGGAGCTTTTGTCTTGGGAGAAATAAATGTTATTTTATTAAACACATACATATGTAAAATTAAGGAAGAAAAGCCAAAATCGGCCTTTTATTATTTTCCAGTACTTTTTAAATTAAAAACAAATAATTTGTCAATATTTTTGCTGTGGTACTTTTTATAACTACTTTTCTATTTGTTATCAAACACTTGAAGAAATGAAGTCATAAACCTCGTTGACAATCTGTCGTTACAGCAGTTACTTAAAAAATCCAAAAATTCACAATATTCTTAGGTTTTACAGAAACAAGAAAGTACAGGCACTAAGGTTACATATTGGGCTTTAAAAATATCAACATCCTTAGGTGATTTCAATTTTGCATGAATAGGGTTTACAGGTGAAAAATGATTTTTGTATGAATCATCATAAAAACAGCGATCTAACGAATGATTCAATAGCTTGTTTTAAACATTTTTATTTTGAAATATCATACGGGAGAAGATAAAATTATAGTTCTTTATGAGTCAGAGTTATTTATAACACTTAAAAATATTTTTGTAAAATCTTGCCGCAAATGTTTGACATTATAATTGCATTATATGGTAGCCTCTGTTATTAGAACATTTTTGGATATAACCATAATTATAATAAAAGTATAAACATATTATAGCTTAATATGATCATAATATGATAAAAAAAATCAATTTATTTCGTAAAATTTTAGTTTTTATTGTTTGATTTGATTTTTTAGTACTTCTTTTTTTAAATTTATAAATTTTTTTTTTTTTTTGCAAAAAAGTATTTTCAAATTAATCGACATTTTAAAAAAACACCAACCATGTGCTCTGTTCGGTGTTAATCACACTTTTATTTTAAAAATTTCATATTTATTTAATTGGGAAATAGTTATAAAATTTTAAAATTTTTTCAACCATTTGGCAAATTTTTCGTAAGAGTTAGGAAATTATTAAACTTTTCACCGTAACCAAATTATTGTTTGAACAGCAAGAATATGTTTACCGCAATCATATTATGGTTTCTGTGACAATACCACAACTGTGCCTTTTTATGTGTGTTTCTATATCAGAAATACAACCATGCATCCGTAGTTAGCAAGATTCTTAATGCAACTGGTCTTGTTTTGGCGTTGGTTTTGTGGATGTTTTGTGAACGATTCGGCTTCATTTACGAAAATAAAGAGGATCATTGATCTAGGTGCATTTATTTAGTTCCGATGGCAAAGTAGAATATGGTTTTAGCACCGATTTTGTTTTCCTTTATTCCCATTTCACATATGTGCAGAGCTTAAGAAAGAAATATGAAGACTATTAATTTATGAAATATGCTTCATATTTCCCGCTTGTAAAATTCTTACAAAACTTCCTACTTGATAGTGACTGCTTAAACAATTTAGTATTTTTATTATTATTCATTTTTATTTTTTATCCTCATTAAATATTTTTAATTAAATGAATTTTTTTTTCTCTTCTTCTTTTTTAGGTAAGTTGTTCTAAAACTTTCCATTTGCTTGTACACAATTTACAACACAAAAAATAAAAGTAAGTTTAAATTTGTATTTGTATATTATTTCACAAAAAAAAAAAACAAGCAACAGAGACATTAAACAACCTTGAGATTAAGTTTAAGTTTTTATACTCGTAACTTTATATGTTGTTAGGATAAGGGCATTGCACAGTGTCCTTAAACAGCATTGATGTTGGGAAATTTAAAAAATGTGTTGCGGTTGACGAAATACGTTTTAATCACTAATTGGGGAAAATAGGTAGCCTAAGGCTGAGATCTTTATAAGCATCCACATCTTCCTATGCAATTTGTACTCGACACTTACATACAATTTTGGCTTATCATATTTCTTCTTTGTAGTTCGTGTTAGTTCTGTAGCCTTAGAAGTTTTTCAGCTTATATATGATTTTCCGCTTTCCTATCAGAAGGATGATTTAGCATAATTCAATCTTGCTTACCACATGCTTTGTTACTTCGAATCCCTCAATGCCAAATATCTTATTGGCCTCGAAGACACGTCGACGCACAATGTTGCGAAATATTAATTAAGGCTGAAGAAAGTAATCAGAAGCAAATATTTTATTTAATAAGATGGTAAGTGCCCATGGGAATAAGAGCTATAATTAAAATAGTTTTTCACTTCGCCCGACTTTTCAAAATTTATTTACATATAAAGACACGTGTTGAAATCCGCACGAAATTTTTACTTCCTATTTTTCAAGGCATTGTTTTTGTAAAAAATAATTTTATAGCAACTTTGAAAAATATGAAGTGAAAATTTCCTGATAGAATTTCTTTTTTTTAATTTTTATCACCTTCATTACACTGTGTGTTTTTTGAATACCTAAATTTTTTCTCTGATGATGATGTCTCTAGTTTTTAAATAAGGAAATTGTTTAATATCAAATTCTGCCATACACTCTAACTACTCCCACTCTTTAACAATTTCTATTTACTTCGTATAAAATTGTCCTTTTATATGACCCAAAATCTGTTTTTTTAGGAGGGGTGGGGTTGAGGATACATGATTTTTAAATTTTTTTAGCTTTTTAGTAATGCTTAAAAGAGATGTTTAAATAAGATTGCAACCGTTGTTGAGAATGTCTAAAAGGTTACAGGGAACCAAAAAGTGAAAATCTTACTATAAACGTAAGGAGCAAACATTTTTAAAAAACAATAGAAATTTTTTTAGAAATCATATCGTACTGTTTTTAAGCTTCCGAAATATTTGATACAACTTAATTATTTTACTAATCTTAGTTTATTCACCATGGAAGCTTAAAGGAAAAAATACCATTTGTCTAACAATCTGCCAATCGATATAAGTCATGAGCACTAAGTATTTTTTAAATGTGAGAGCCCCATTATCACATTAATTTAGTCAAAAAATGTTAAAAAACTAAATAATAATTTCTATTACATGAAAAACTGTTTAGATGCTAATTAAATCGACGAAATCTGAAAAAGTGACCCACAAAAAAAATGTATCTTTCAATTATACTTAGAAATTTCTCATTTACATAAAATAGTAATGAATATTATTCTCATTCGCAGTTAGTCTGGGGATTCAATATCTTAAAGAAAAGTCACTTGTTACAAAATGAGCGGAAAAATACATGGTGCATCACATTCACTCTTTAGCCGATATATTTATCCAATTACAGCGAAAAAAAATATAGAGACCCGAAAAACTTTTTATTATTTTTATTGAAAAAAGTTATAGGCAATCAAAATGTTAGCGGGACTTTTAGCCCACCTGTTATTAGATCTAAAAAATCACTTGAATTAAAAAAATCGTCAGGTTAATTACATAAATATATTATTTTAAATACAACCTGGTTTGCCGGTTTAGCAACTTGAAAATTGATAAGACCAAATATATCCAAGCTTTAAAAAACTAAAAAAACATATCGAGATTGCTTGATTTATATTATGCGAGAAGTCATCTCTGATTTTACTTTAAAAATTATTTTACTGCTTTTAAAAATCTAGTTAATTAATATAATAAAATTCTTTTGTTTACTTACTATTGCTGTTGAAAATTAGTTCAATTGTATTAGTGAATTTTTTGTTAATTGGGAAATTTACACAATAAAAATGGATTCTGATTTTAGTTTTACAATTTTACTTTTGTTATGTTTTTCATTTTATGTATTTTTTTTAATTACCTTTGAACTTTATATTTCAAATTGGATTTAATTATTTAATTTTAATTAAAATAAAATATTATAATAAAATAGTTTTAATATTTTATGGCTTTTTGTGCTAATGAAAATTTGGTAACAACGCTGAGTATTGAAAAAATAGCACTTGTATGCAAGGGAAATAAGACAACGAATCAGAAAATAGAACATATTCAATCTCTTTTGTTGAAAATTACAAAATTATCCTTTTCTATTTGAAACACTTCATACGACATCAAATTAATATGTTGGCAATTTGGCAACGATGCTAAAATAATTTTTTTTTAGATTAGCGCACATTTTAGAGTCCTGAAAATTTTTTCAAAACACAAGTGTGTACTCAAGCTTATACAAAGATGACTGAAATTAACTTACGAACGAATTCGCAAGTTCCTGCAAGTTCCCGTTTGCAGGATTCTTTTAAGGAGACTTATTTTTTCAAGATTTCATGAAATGAATGCTTTCCGAGTTGCTTTCGCTGATTTTGTAAAATAAAGCATAAAGTTACAGTCCAAAATTTTTAATGTTTAAATTTGTCATAAATCTATTTGTATTTTATAATAAAATATTTCTTGTATTTTATTAAAATAAATTATAAGTTGTTGAACCTTAAGTTTTTCTTTAACAATTAAGAAAATTCGTTATGTCTATGAACGCTGTTCATATCATTTTAAATTTTGCAAAAAATTTTCTTAATAAATTGAATTAATATTATTTTTTCATTTATATTTTTTATCGTGCTAAAGTGAAACTTTCCCCCAGAACGGAAACCTCTTTCTCTTGACACATTTATTTTTGGTTAATATTTTTATTTTATTTTTTCCTTTTGCATTTTATTTTTTTTCTTTTCTTTTATTTTATTTTAATTTTTTTTTTTTACAAAATTTAATTAATCATGAATGCTATTCTGTATTTTACAGTTGTAAACTTTAGTCTTTCTTTGTTTAATAAAAATAAAAAAAATAAACAAAAAACACTGAGACAGATTATCAACAATAAAATAAAAATAATAAATATTGTTTATTAAACATTGATATCAACCATAACCTACATCTATAAAATATGTTTTTAAATGAAAAATGTAAAAAAGTTCATAAAAGAAAAACGATAAATTCAAAAATAATGACTACAATGGTTTATGGTAGGAAATTAATGTCTTTTTTTCATGAGAGAAAAAAAAAACAGATGTTAAAAGAATGTGGACATTTTTAAATCATTTGGTTGGGTGAATGCAAAAATCTGAATATTAAAATAAAAATATTTTTTCTTTTTGTTTTACCTGCTTAAATGTTGAATTATTAACTTTGTATTTTAAATTCATTTTTAATTAAGCTGTTTTAATATATCGAATATCAATATCTTTAAGTTTTGAGATGAGCATTTTGAAATGTAATTCTCTGATAAACCTTTGGTCTTAGCAAAAACAAAAAACAAGGACTGTGTGAATTCTACTGATAGAAATATCTTCATGGCTCTCCAAAGGGTTTGAAAAAAATTTAAACTTTAAACCCATTTATCATAGCTCGAGGTGACTAACATAAATCTTCAGCATTTTCGTATTGGCTTCAAAAATAATTCTCATTTTGTTTGTGAAGTTTCCTGTCTTAACGAAACATATTTTTGGGTTTTGCAAGATAAAGGTTTCCTCCCTGGTTAGCTGGCCAACGCCACTAGTGAAATAGTTATAGATATCATCCATTCCAACCTAAAAATAAATTACATTTTCATTACAAAATTTTTCACTATAAAATGTTATGGATTATTACCATCATTCATTACATTACATATCATGTAAGAGAATTTAAATGCCTAGAACTTAAAACTTTTTATATTTTTAAATTTTTAAAAAAAATTTTTTTCTGTTCGCATGTTTAAATACTTTAAAAACTCTTCTTTTAAGTACTCTTTGTTTTAAAGTTGATAATAGAACATTTGCCACCATTGTTTATATCCTAAAACTTCATATTACATTTGTTGCAGTATATCAACAAACGGGAAAAAAAAGAAATGTATGATAAGAAAATGTTTTCAAACAATAGCAACCATGACAGAATTCATAAAAGCGGAAAAAGAGTTCATATCAAACACAAGAGTATATGACGCTTAACATAAACTCACAATAGAAAGAAACAAGAAAAATTATTAAATGATAATTCTTAAATTATTTTACTTCAAATAAAGATTTTGTATAGTACTTTATTAAGAATAAAATGTACTTTTGCTTTCATTATTACTTGTGCATTTCATACAAAAATATTTGCTTATACTCAACAGCAAGGGGAACGCATAAGTTCAGACATAATTCTTAGAAAAGTTATCTCAAAAGATATTTAAATGAATTCGTACTAAAAATTAAGTAGCAAATAATTAATACTTAACTTTAGGTTAATTTTAAGTGCAGCAAATAGTGATGCCAAAATAGGGTATTTTTAATAAATCAATACTACTTAATGCATTTAATTCGGGTACCCGGTGCAGCTCGGTACTATTAATGGGTTTTTAGAATACAAAATAGAGGGATATTTTCATAAAAAGGCTGTTTAATCGTTTTTCTAGGATATAAATTAATACGAGTAGAGGTTCTTCTTTAAACAGATTAAGACGGCGAATTATTAATCGCACTTAATAATCGAATAATATTCGATTATTCGGATAACCGAATAATCCAAAAATTTTAACAAATATTTCTAAATAATGTTTGTTAACATTCTAAACATTAAACGGACAACGAAATTAAAAACAGTTTATAGTGCTGAAGTATTTTGTTGATTAATAATAATTCTCATACAATCAATTTTGTTTAGGACTTAAGTAACTACAGTTTCAGAACATAAATCCACTTATAAGCTACATAAGTATAGGATTACTAAAATAAATATTTAGATAAACTTCTCTACATTTATTATCCCTACAAGAACAGTGACCATCATTTGATTCATCAAACTTTTATTTACATCTACTGTCTGTAGCAAACAGCGCTGCTAGTAAGTTTTTAATACAAAAATTATAATGCAAATTTTGCCTGATCTTTGGAACAGATTTAATTACAAAACTTTTTATTAGCTGCATTTTAAATTTTGCTAATCAAGTTTGTATTAACACAAGTTAAAACTTAGATTTAATTAAAAAAAAAATTCAAATTTAATACCAGAAGCAGTACAATGGCAACGCCGTTTCAGTATAAAATTGTTAAAAATGTGTTAGAAGATAATTGTGTATGTATTAGTTTCGGTCAATCATATCATGCTGGGATTTTACTCTTAATTATCTGACGTGGCGCACGTACATATTTTTTGTGATCATGTCAAGAAATTTTTGTTTATTGATAACAAAGACTTCAACAGGATTCAATTATGATTAATAAAACTGTTCAAATATAATAAAAGTATTTTTTTTATTTAACTAGTGCACTGTCTGCTGCTTTTTTATTTAAGTCACCCAATGACTCGCGCAGTATTTAATTTAAATAAAATTAATATGAACAGATTTTACCAAGCACCATCTTCTAATGTCACCATTGAATATAAATTAAACTTGAATTAAATTACGCTTTATTTTTCATGGGAGATATCTAAGAAATTTGATTCGAAATAAAGTTTAAAAAAAAACAAAAACTATTTTAAAAACGCAACGCGTAAGTCATACAAATTGAAAGATTTTTTTATTTCAAATTCAAACACACAATAACTGAACCCCCCTTGGGTTGTCTGTCAGCGCCACTGTTGTTTTAGTTTTTATTACAAAACTGTGCATGTTTTTCTTTTTAAACAAGATGTTTTAAAGTTATAAAATTTGTATTTTAATGTTGTTTTTATTTTACTCACAAAAGATGCACATTCATCTATTCACACATGTTTTTTATTTATTGTATTAAATATCTTACAAATATTCATGTCTGGTGTGTAAGTTCAACAAGCTTTTTTTTTTGTTGTTTCGAACACATTTATTTGTTTAAGCTTGATCTTTATATGTCATGTTAAATGTTGTAATATTGACATTTAAACAATTTTAATATGAATTTTATGATGGAAAACAACAATAAAAGAAGACATACAACTGCTAAAATACTGACAAAGAAAATTAAAGCAAGAGGAAGGGAACAGTTTTTATTACAAGATTTTTTTATTTATTTGTTTATAGATGGAGCAGTGGATTTAATATTGGGCTTTGTTTATCCTGATGTGGATGTAGGGATAATAAAAATAATTTTTAATTACATTCATTAAAATTTTACAAAGTTTAAATTGTAAAAAACACGGAATTGTTATTTCATTTCTTTATTTCTCACGCTGCGGAAGTTGGATTGAAAAAAGAAAAATCAATAAAAAAAATATATTCTCATGTAAAAACATGTGCCATCTTATGTTTTAAAAGTTAAAGTTTAAGTGTGATCAACTGTACATAAGAATATATAGTTTTTTTAGTTTTGAAAAAAGGAGCATATTTTTATCGCTCTACAAATTTACCAGACATTGTCCTCTTTGGTTTGGATTTTTTTTTTTTTTTTTTGAGAACAAGCTACAGGCTTTCTTTTAAGCAGTATTTATTCTAGAAATCAATACAGCTTAAGTTCCTTTTTTAAATGTTTAAATGTGTATAATTTGCAATTTAAAGTAAACGATCATCAACAGTTTTACAAAATATTATTAGAACTTTATCATGATTTTTTCTTTTACACATTACGCTAAGCAAAGAATGCAGCTTAAAATATTTCTTTAAAACAAAATCCACTAAAAGATAAATTATTATCAGAAAAAAGTTGTTGCACCGTAAAAGTTTTTTGCTATAGATTGAAATTTATTAATTCTTTAATAGATTCTATTATTTTTTTAATTACTTCTAGCAAAATAATTAATTAAATTAATTAAACATTTGATTAATTTTAAAACGAAACTAAATAAACGTCCATGCGCTTTTTAAATCGCTGAATGATTAAATGATGAAAGAATTTTTTTTTTCTATACGCCATCAGATTTCCAGCGAGTGCTGGACGGTTTAAATAAAAAAAATATATTTTATTTCCCGATAAATAACATGAGATTATAAATTTAAAAGTCGCAGGCGTCACAGGGTGCTTTGCAGGTAGGTTGCTTTGCAGGCTAAACGCGTATGTTTAATACTCAATCAATCGGAGGCACAGAGTATTGGGGCATGGACGACTTCATAAAAAGCATATTTAGCAAAAAAAAAAAAAAATTAAAAAAAAACAGGGCTCGTTTCCAAAATCTCGTGTCACCCAAAAAAAAAACTAAATCAAGGAATATCTTCGCCAGAAGACATAAATCACACAATGTTTAAAAAACAATCTACTTTTTCCATATGTATAGTGCACACACTTTAACACCTTTTAAACGCATTGTGTGTTTGTTTTTTTTTCAATATTTTTCAGGTCCTTTCTTTATTCCTGCATCAGTTACGAATATTAACAAATTTCATTTAAGTGCGTGTTTCAATTTCTTTAATCCAACGACTCAATCTCAGTTTTCAAACAAGATATTAAATTAGGCAGTGGCACAAATTGGCTCTAGCTAAGCTTGCACTTTAAATTATGGCACAATTCATTAAAGGCGGTTTTTTCAAGAAAAAAATTGTTTTTGGTTTTGTAGTTTTTAAGAGTTTCCTTCAAATCTTGTCGCTGCATTAAAATTCGTTTATATTTTCTGTTTAAAAACATTAAATAAATGTGAGTGACATACTTCGTTAAAATTGTATTACAAAGCCAAATACTTACGTTGGAAAAATACACCTACGTTCAATATGAAATCATAAAGATTTTTTAATGGTGCAACACAAAAAAAAAAAACGCCAAAATAACACCTGCCGTCCAGCCTCCTTCTAATGAACGAAATGTATTTTAAAAGATTTTTTTTCTAAGAAATATTTGGCAAAAACTTGATTATTATTTCAAACTATAAATGTAATTACCGCAATACTTTATTAATACAAAAAAAAGAATTTATATAATTGCTTGTGGTAAAAAAAAACAATATTCAAGGAAAATTTACAAATAATTGCATAATTTATGTCACACAATATTTATAAAAAAAATTTATGAGTTCTATAGAAAAACTTTTAAAATGATTGGAATTTGTGCCACAAAATGAAATAACAATTATATGAAATTCAATCAGTACTCACTTACTTCAAATAATGTCCCAACATGCAATTATTTTTCAGATATTCGCAGTAATACGATTGACGTATTAATAATATTTTAAGATTTGAAAGGAAAAATTTTTTCGTTGTTCTTAGGTTACCCGTGCCTTTTAGATTAAAAAGAGTTTGTTTCTTTAATACCTTTTCTTAGTACAGGATGATTTGCTGGAGTAGAGCCTATCCATAAAGTGTCATTAAATATTGTTTCGTATTATTTACATTTTGGGTTCTTTTAAGTGAAAAAAACAACACGCCAAGACTGACTTTTTTATCACCGAATTTACTAAACTCTATAGTTTTATTTTTAAACCTTAAACATTTGTGCTGTATAGTTTTGTTAAACACCTTTTATTTTTATTCACACAAAAAATCGCTGCTCAAAGTGTTGTTTAATATTTTCATCCCGTTTAGAACTGCAATTTCTATTTACGGGCGAGATTAAACGTTTATTTTTTCTTCTATGAAAGGATCTGGTAGCTTTTTCTATTTTTATTTATGCACGTTTGAGTATGAGTTAGTGAAATTAATGCTGTATTTACTTACCTCTGCATGAGATTGTTGAACAACACACACACTTTACTGCATTTCACAAGCAATTTATCAGTTCGACGTTTTGCTCAGTATTATAGCGCTGTCAACCGCGATCTATTTTTAAGCGGTTTTAAACGATTATCTTTTTCTAATATAGAAAGATCTGGCAGCTTTCCCAAAAAAGATTTTTTTTAAGAGACTTGGTTAAAACGCAAATATTTGTCAATTCTTATAAACTAATTAAAAGAACCAAAGGAAACAGGACAGATAAATTTGTTATTTTTTATACGGACGTGATAAATTACCACATGTCCTGGCTATTCATTTTTTGTGCTCAAAACTTTTTTATTTATAAAACTTTATATTTTTTAATATTTTTTTCATTAACTAAAATGAAAATAGTAATTATGATAATATATTTAAATTCTAGAGAAAGTTTATACAAATATCTCAAACTTTATTTTTACATTCAATTCATCAAAAACCTCAAAACCAACACACTATTTTATCACTAGAAAATGTAAAATGTTGTAAAAATAATTCGCTTACATTAAAAGCCATGTGTTGTACTTAATAACATAATGAAACTCTCCTCAAAAATGTTTTTATTTTATTACATTCATTTCACTTGTATAAACTACAAGCACTCTTTGACTAAAAGAAGCTGTGTAGCTGCCCTTTAATCATTTTAATAAAAACAACACATTCCTCCTACAACACCACCCCTTTCTTAAAGCTATTTAAATTGAGTGCAAGTATAGATTACATTATCAACACCCTCAGTGTTTTCTAGCCACCAGCATTATTCGGCATTTTAATTTTACTAATGTGATTTTAAGATGTGTTCTGTGCGTGAAGTTTTGTCTGTACAATTAAGACAACCCTTCGGTTATTGTAACTGATCCAAGACTTAAAGGTAATTTATGGTTGTTTAATTATAAACCATTGTAATTATTATATATTTTGTTAAAGAGTACATTAGAACAGTCAAATACATAAAAATTTTACACTTATTCCACTGAATTCAAACCAAAAGATCCATGAGAGTAATAAAAAAGAATTGATGCATAATTTTTCACAATGAGATTTATTATCCCCAAAAATCTTTTAAATGTTCACAGGGTTGCTTTAATGAACGACTGTGTAGATTTGCAATATTCGTTAAAAATGTAAAGTATTCAACAACAACAACTTCAACTTTTTTTCATTCTCTTGAACTTTCCGTTTTATTTCACTGATTTTATCGACGATTTATTTGAATTAATAACATCATTCAAAAACTCATAAGCAAATATCAGCTGATTATTTATGTCTCGTTATGTTTAAATCCTAAAGAGCTGCCATCTTATTATTTATTAAAAATTCGGACTGTTGAATAAAAAACATTTCAAAGTTTTGAAGACTTCCTGCACTTGGTATTTTTTATTTAGTGGATGTGTCCTTACAATCTTTCAGAATGCTGCAATACAATTTTAATGCGCTTTATTTACTACAAAAAAGCTGTTTTAATTTAGATACTGGTGCTTATATCGGTAACTTTTCGAAAGTTAAGCAAATAATATTTTTGATGGCCTGAGTTCGTATCCCAATATGTATTAAACTTTTTCTAACTCTGTAATATAACAAGTACTACTTTATAATATCAAATTTTTGAAACCACAAAGCATGTACCAATCACAAGAGGCGCTGCAACACTTTTCTAAAATCAAAACATAACGTGCGTTGCCGGGGCTGTGAAAATTTAAGTTTTTCGTCGATCGCTTCTCTTAAAAAAGTATCTATTCTTATCTTTACACTTTCAGAGTAGGTAACCCAATAAATTAGAAGGCGTTTTTTCCTGAAAAATACTTCTGTTCATAAAAACGTATTTCAAACAAATTTCTGAAATCAAAAAAAAAAAAAATATTAAAAATGTCCACTTTTTATTTGTCCAATTTTGTAACTCTTTGTGGAACAAAGTGTTATTAATGTGTCACCATAAACTCAATTTCCTATTTAGCATGTGGTTTGAATGCAAACCATTGTTGCCTTATCGGTTTAGCAAAATGTTTTAACGACAATATGTCACTAAATCATTTGTCTTCCATATCCAATCCACATTTTCCTTTAATAATATTTTGATTGCATTTGGACTTTTAATCTCGTTAAAACTACTGCACACTCTACTCCATTTTCACATCTGTGACCGACCACAAACAACTATAAACAAGAAGCAACAAAGTCATGGTGTTAATAGTGACGTAATTGTCACCTAATCAAACAAAAACCAAAAAAATATTAAAAAACAAGTACTTCCTTACCAACACACGATAACTGCCAATAGAGTAAAACCATCACTCAATAATTTACTAAAGGTAAAAAGTTTTTACTTAAAACCACGGAATTTATAACCTACACACTTGGAAACTTAAGATGCAACATTAAAAGTTTTTGCTTCTACTGCTGTTACATGAGGGCAAAACTTTATTTGCTGTGAACAAGATTTTTATTTCAGTGTTAAAAAATGAAATTTAATATTTATTTATTACTATTTATTTCTCTTTTTTTATTACAATTATTGTGTGTTAATTCAATATTTAATAGCAAAGAAAATTTGCCAACTAATAAATTTAAGGAAAAGAAATTAAACAAAAGCACTGTGTGAGTTGCTTATTTTATTTTTAGCTGTGTAAGTGGGAAAATAGGTTTAAGGAAATATTGGTTATAAAATACACCAAGACTTCCTAGATAAAAGGTAACCTCATCAGTTATATCAACAAAATCAGCAAAAGGCAATAAAAAAAATTAACGCAAATAAATAGCAACATGCTCGTTATTGAAATAAATCAAACAGACAAGCCGCACAATGGGTTAGGATGCGACAAATTGGCAAAACTGAAAAATTATTTTTTTTTTGTTGGCAGTAAACAGCTAAATATTATTAAAAGCATTTAAATATAAAAATTAAAAATTAGTTATAAATTATTTATTTTTAATTTTAGATTTTTGTATATAAAAAAATTTAATAAAGTTTTAATGCTTTTCTAGCACTTTTGACTTTTAGTGATTCAATTGAACAAGATTTTTTATACCCTTCACCACAAAAAGTAGAAAAAGGGTTTATCTGAGTTTGTCGTTCCGTTTGAAATTTCCACAATATCCATTTCTGACCCCATAAAGTGTTTATATTCTGACTTCCTATGCATAGCGAAGTCGACTGAGCGATGTTCGTCTAATTGACGTGTTAGTGTTGAAATCAACTTTGCCGAGGCACTAGATCAGCTAGAACAAATTTCAAAAGAAAAAAAAAATGTCGAAAAAGGTTCTACTGGAAATCAGCAAGATCGGTCCGTGTCCTTCGAAGCAGCGAGCAAAACGAAACGCCTATCTCTAATTTTGGAACAATGCAGTTACTCCAATCAAAAAAAAAAAACAATATATGGAGCAATAGAGAATTAAAAATTAAGAAAAAATTGGCGCTTGCCCATATTTTCCGACTTGCAGGGCTCTAAAATTTTCAAAATTTTAAGAATATCAATATGGGTATCATTTTTAAACTCTTAAAGAAATCTTTAAGAAAATACTAACAATTAAAAAAAACTAATTCATTAAGAGCCGCTGGCATTTTATGTAGATTTTTTTTTAATTTTTAAATTCTCTGTTCCCTCTATATTTGTTTTTATGATTGAAGTTACTTCACTAAACAAAATTTAGATAAATGGTAGAGGGTCGATAAGATTTGACAGAGCCGTATTTAGCACTTTTACTTGTTATTTCTGGAAATGTGAACTTAACGTGTTTACTTCCCCGAAAATGAAATATTTAATTTTATTAAGTCGAACTATTACAACCAAACGAATAATTTTATTTCGGCTAAAGATCATATATAACATTGTTTATAATTTTATTGAGAAAGAAAAAAAAAAAACAGGAAAAAAACGACACCAACAGAACGTAATCAAACATTTTCATAAATACTTTGAAAATCAGGTTTTAATTTGGAAATGAGAACTTAAGCCAAATTAATAATACTCTAATCTGGCAACATTTAACTGTACAAGTGTTTTTCTTATAAAAGAGAAATAGTGGGCGACAGATAATTTAAAATTCTCAACTACATTTCGTTTCTGCCATTAACGTTTTTTTAAAAATTAAGACCATATTCGCGAAAATCACGACGTCTATTGAAACACCCTTTATTTTTAAAGTTATTTTCATCAATTATTTTAAAAGCAGACATATGTGTAAATTAAAAATATCTTCCTTTTACGGTTGAAAAGATAAAGCTATTTATGCTAAAGTCATGTTTCTATAGACACACCCTTTATATTTTAGTTTCATTTTTAATGTTTTGTACTTTTTGTTGTAGTGGATATAAAAAATAATTAAACCTTAAGTTCAAAAACAAGGCAACGTGGGTGATAGTCACGTCAATATTGAAACACCCTCTTAATTAAAAATTTGTTTTTTATACTTGTTACTGTAACAGACATAGTTTTATATAAATTGTGCAAATCTTTTGTGTGTGATTTTTACAGTTAATAAAAGTTAAAAATATTCTGGCGGATATTTCTCAACTTCTTGTTATAGCGGCTATAGTCGTCTATGGTTGCAGAAGGGCATAATGATGACAGACGACTAGACATTGAAGCGAAAACAATTGGGTTAAATTTTTAACTTTTAGGTACAAAACCCCTTAAATGATGTAAAAATTTTATAAATATTTGTGTGTACTTTATGGGACAGCCTGATGGTTGTGGTTTAGCCTTTGTTAGCTGCTCGGTGCATATACGTACTTTTTTAATTTATATAATTTTTTAACATATTGCAATATAAATTAAATCAATTAAAATAAAATATAATTTTACTAAAGCTAATTTATGACACACTAACATGACCCACTGTTAAGATACTCCTCTTGAATTTAAACACTTATTACAAGCGTTTAAATCTTAAATATAATGATGATTAAATTTAATGTTTATAATTTAATAAACAAACAAACAAACAAAATAATAATAAACAAGAAGAAAAGGACTACAACTTTGTTGATGGTGGTGATGATAATTACTTGAATCGATTTTTTTTTATTTCGTTGTACAAATATTTTGACAAAAGTATTAAAAAATACACAAAAACTCATGAACTTTGACTTTAAATACACACTTTATTCAAATATAAAGGATAGACAATTTTTCATATATTTCATAACTTGAAAATATATCCAGCCAACAGATTTTAAAGTGATTGTTTGCTTATTGCGGCGGTCTCTGCAATTTTCTTACACAACGAAAAAAATCATAATTTCAAATTATAGAGCTTTAATATTTAAATCTTGTTTTATTTAATTCAATTCCCTTATAAAACGCAAATATAATTTGAGGAGAATAAAACTTCCGTCTTAAAATAAAAAACCACACGCAATTGAAGAGACGCAATACTCTACTCAACTGGATAAAACTACTAACCTCCTCATTTGTTGTTGCAATCAGCAACACAGCCCACAAATTAAAAGGAAGTATTTTTACTTGATTTCTTTCAATCAGTTTTCTTCATCCTTTTATTTATTTTTTTCTTTCAGTTACTTAAAGTTGTTTGAGAGTATGTTTGTGTGCGTGTGTGTGTACAAATAGATGTTTTTATTTCATGTTTTTTATGTTGAATGTGTTTGTTGTTGGTGTTTAACCGCATATTGATTGCATTGACATTATAAACTTTCAATTGTTTATTTACATAATTTCAATTGTATATTGACATAATGATAACAACAAAATATATTTGCAAAAGTGGATGGATAAACATTTCGATTTCCTTGTGGCTGTTTAATAAAGTTCGCACATTTTTGGCCAAAGGTTAAAACAAATAAACAAACGAAGAACCAACTAAAATATTTATTGTTTAAAAACAGTCAATTAAATGTTTTAGGTGTTTTTGGAAAATTTTTCAAATTTATTTTTATTTATTTATTTATTTTTTTTGAAGCAAACAATATAATAAAAAAAAACAATAAAATCGAAATTGTATTTTATAAAATAAATAAATTTAAATTAAACAGTGGAATTTTTTCTAGATTGTTTTAATGAAAATTAATATAATTTTTACCTTAAACAAAAAAAACTGTTTCTCAAATAACATATTTATGTATCATACATACGAGTATAATAAATACATAATGTATGTGTCATATAGTTTAATTTAGTGATCGCTCTTTTAGTTCAATGTTTCAAAATGAACTAGTTCAAAATTAGTTCAAATGTTTTGCTGACGTATTTTTCGTTCTTTCAACTTTTAGCTCTTTTAGTTCAAATGTTCTTTTCAAAATATGATGGCAACAACTCTGTAGCATTGCCATAACGAAAATTAAATAAAATTCTTGGCAGCACTAATTTCATGTCGGAAATAGTCAACAAGTCAACAAGTTCAAAAATGAACTAGGTGTACTTAAAAGTATGAACTAGTTCACTTAGTTCAATCGATTAAATCGTTTAAGTGAACTAGTTAGTTTATGAACTACACAAGTTTATCTGCAATACTCAGACAGAAATTGTTAAAGGCGAAGTCACAGTTTTAATTTTTGTTGATTTAAGAAAAAAAAAACGTTTTTTAGTCGAATGTCATCGACTAGGTTTTATTCATGATCTATAAATTTATTGTTTAAAAATGGGAATTACATCGATCTGAATAAAACATTGTTTCAACAGAATGGTGCTACATGCTATGCAGCGACAGAAACTATCGAATTATTGAGATAAAAATTTAGCAATGAGTTGATTTCAAGAAATGTTCCTGTCAATTAGTCTCTAAGATTGCACGAAGTTACTGGTTTATGCTGATAAACCAACAACAGTTGACTCCTTAGAGGCCAACATTTTTTGTGATATTCGTGACATACGACCGGAAATGCTGAACAAAGTGATACAAAGCAAACATTTTAATTGTGGTTGTTTTAACGCGGAGTTAATTTAACGGTGTCCATTTAGAGGCTGATACGGATTTTACGATGACTATAAAAAAGTTGTTGTTGTAACAGCTATGTTAAGAATATAGCTGTTATTGAGTTGACAGTCACTGGGCAACTGAGACTCTAGTCGTTTAAAAGTAAAAATCTAATTGTCTATTTTTCAGGAAAGAGAAAGATTAAAATATTGTGAAAGTTACTATTTTACTTATTTGTGGCGGAAATATCGGCATAACTCGACAAAAGTCTGTAATTTCTTAAGAAAAATTAAAAACTGAAATAAAATTCACTTAAATATCCACGGTTCAAATACTGAATGGGGGAAAAAAAAACTTAAAAATTAAAAAAAAATAAAATTTAATTACCCAAATTATCGTCGGAAACTGAAACTCATTGAAAATTCAAAATTGCACCAAAATCAAAATTAGTTGGAATTTGTTTTTAATTCGGCAAAAAATAAAAATAAATAAACAGAAATAAAAAACATAAAAAATCCACAAAAGAAATATTTTACGATTTTAAGTTTCATCAAATGCTTCTTAATTCACTGGGCTTAAAAAAGCAAAAACTTCAAATTCTTATCCTGTAAAAATCGTTTAGTGAAATAAAACAATAAATAAATAAAACACACATAACTAAATATTTAATTTTTTATGGTTCTAAAAGTAAATAATAAAAATTTATTAAATATAAAAAATTAAATTAATAATTCGGCATAAGTTAATTTTTTATTTCTAAAATTTTTAAGAAAAAAATATTTTCTTTATCAGTAAAAAATGAACTTAAGCCGAATTATTGAATTCATTTGCTAAAGTATCAAACAGTTTAACTAATAATTTATATAACAAACATTTCCTTTATTTTTTTTTTTTTTCTTTTGTATTTTCTTAAAATTAATTGTTATGCAATAAAACTTTTAACAAATTTTCCAACTAATCACTTCCTGTTTAACTTCACAATTAGATAAAATACTGACGCACTCCTTTGTAATTGATTTTTATATTTCCTTAGGATTTATTATTAAACATTCATTAACTAACCAATTGCCAGTCTCACTACTAATTGTAATTTATGTAAAATATTCTAAAAACGTATCAACATTTATTTAATTTCATTAAAAATCAATTGAAATCATCATGTGTATCGTGTTTGAAAACCGTTTACTCAAGCGGCACTTTTAACTTTGATTGAAGAGAAAAGATATAAAAAGTTATAAAATGAAATGCAAACTAAATAAAATCATTTGAAAAAGAAAATAGAGGAAAAAAATGCAGCCGACAACAACAAAACAACAGAGTTACTATTTTAAACTCACATATATTTTAAATGAAAAATAGTCATTGAATAAATATAAAATTAAAAACTGCAGCCAGCTACAATTAATTATAAAATGAAATAATACTCAAGCATTAATAAAATAAATAATAAGGAGTCTTAAAACGTGGCACGTTAATTTGTATTTTGAACGCAAGCGCACAAACAAGGCATTGACGGGCTCTATCTTTTTTTGTAAATAAATAGAAGCACAAAAATAGTACTAAAGTGAAGTATGATACCACAAAATATATGCTTTGTGTATAACACTCCATCTAGAAGGCATAAAGTTGAGGCATCACAAGTGTTACAGTCATTACTATCAGAATAAAATGAAGCTCCCTTTAAAATCTGAGATAAAGCTCATCTTGGGCAGATGACCCTTAGAATTTCCCTGACCAATCACTAACGAAGTTAAGCATTTGAAGTAACTTGATTATGTCCTGCCTAGGAGTCTTAATAAAAAACAAAATTCTTGCTGAGACTACTCTTTTTACCTCTTGCGAGGTATCCCCACCATCCCAGTAGTATTTCTCCAGGTCCTGCTTTATTTGATCATAATTAGAATAGCTCAGCCTCCTAGCAGAGACACGACAAACGAGGACGGGTCGATGGTGTGTGTTTCGGACCCACGGTAACAAAATGGCGTAAAAACTCGTCCAATGTTAAGGTAAACAACGCTAAACAATTGTTCACTTCTATTTACCCTTGCCTTCAAATCACGTAGAAATCTGCTATCAATGGCTGTTAAACTCAAACTAAATAAGGCAGCTTGTACAAATTTTACCATGATTCAACTGACAGATGGCTGTTGACAAGACCAGTGTTGACATTTCAATTAAGAGGCGCGTCTTATTGACTTGCCCTCGTAACTAGAAGCCTATTGTCGGCTATCGCAGCAAAAAGACCGACAGCCTATCACAAAGGTAATTGGGATGAAATAACTGTTTTTAATAAATATATCTTTAAAATAAAAAAGTTGAAATAGTACCTTGGTACTTTTTCTCTCCCCTATTATAAACAAATAACAAACTAGACTGAATGCGTTTAAAGATTTTTTGTTCGAAAAATAACAAAACAATTAACCAGTTCAAAGTATAAACTAGTACCTTGGTACTTTTTTGCAGTCTCTATTATGTGCAAAAAAACTTGACTCATTATGTACAAAAAAAATTAAATCATTGTGGTTTAAGGCGGGTTTTTTGGTTCATAAAATAATAAAAAATTTAAGTACCAAGGTACTTTTTTTAGCCCCATATTATGTACAAAAAAACTTGACTTATTGTGGTTTCAGATTTTTATATTTGGATCACCAAATAAAAAACAAATTAAAGAGCCTCAAAGATCAAAAAGTACCTTGGTACTTTTTGTAGTCCTTTATTATATGCAAAAAAATTTTAATTATTGTAGTTTCAGGGGGATTTTATGGTTCACAGAATAATAAAAGAATTAATTACTTCAAAAGAAAAAAGTACCTAAGCACTTTTTTGTATTCTCTTATTATGTACAAAAAAAACTTGACTCATTGTGGTTTAAGATTTTTATATTTGGATCATCAAATAAAAACAAAATTAAAGAGCTCATAAGATAAAAAAACACCTTGGTACTTTTTTATAGTTCTTTATTATGTGCAAAAAAAAACTTGGCACATTTTAGTTTAATATTTTTTCTTTTTGGGTCACCGAATAAAAATCAAATTAAAGAGCACAAAAGATAAATAGTACCTTGGTACTTTTTTGCAGTCCCTTTTAATGTACAAAAAAAAACTTGACTGGTTGTGTCTTAACATGTTTTAGTGTTCAGAAAATAATAAAAAAAATTACAAATTACAAAATTACAAAACAAAGCACCTTTCTGCTTTTTTTCCCTCCTTTAAAATGAACAAATAAAAAACTGATTTTTAATATTATTTTTTTTTTTTTTTTTTTTTTTTTTGAATGAAAATGTTTAACATGTACAGAAAATCATAAAATAATATACGAGTTCAAAATATAAATTAAATTTTGTTGTATTTCATTAAATTGTTTTATAGATATTTTTTTAATGAAATAAACATGTGCGCATTATCTTTCAAATTCTGTGAATGTCTGTACCTCCATTGAATGACCATTAAAGTTGTTATTTTTTTTTTTTGTGTCTTTATTTTGTTTCATCTTCAGCTAATGTTAAGTGTGTTCATGTTACAAAGCTGGGCTGTTTCTTTAATGTTTTTTTCCTTTCCTTTTATTTTCTTTTATTTTATTTATTAATCTAATGCGAAAAAGTAACGCAATTTTTTTTTAGAAATGCAATTTAATGTAAAATAATGTAATGCAACACAGACATTTGAAAACATGATACACTCGTACAACAATGATCGTGATGATGACGATAATGCATGCTGCATGCTAAATATATAAATAAACAAACAAACATATTAAGCAACAACAAGTTAAGATGAGTTTAAACCTTTTCATATTATTTCAGCGATTGCATTACAAACTATTTTCTAATGCCAAGACAATTGTGGTTGAGACATTGATGCTGCTGCATTATAAGAGTTATAGTTTGTTTTGTTTGTTTCAAAGACGCTTTGGCGGCATCTCTCTTAGCAAGAGAAAGTCTGTCTTTGCATGCTGACCAAACGTACATACATATGGTAACAGCATGGCTTATGGTTGCAAAAATAATAAGTCCAACAGCTGATTGTTGTGTCTTATAAATGCTTAAAAAAACTGTTGTCCTGAGATTTAAAGTTCAATGAATTTTTAAAAATGCTAAATAAAATAATTAGTTTAGCAAAACTGTTATAAATACGCACTATTTGCGAGATTTCCTAAGAAAACCATACCCTTAAATTATTTCTGTGTTGTGTTCATTGTGTTTGTCAGCAATCCCACTAGAACATCATGGTGGTCTTATAAAGGGTATTTTTTTTTCGTCCAAAAAAATTGTCATACTACGAACACTTTTTAAGATTTACATTCAGTATACTCTGGCAACTCATCAGAAATAGATTGGCGTTTGAAGAAAGCTACCAAATTATCCAGATTCACTTTGAAATTTAATAATCAATTCGTCAATGTTTCATCACAAATATAAGTTCAGTGATGAGGTTAATTTTTGGCTTAAAGGGCATAAGGAGAGAAACGAATCTACTGCAGCTTGATTAATAATTTAATTTTTTTTTTATGTATAACATTGATACGGATGATATTTAATTTTAAAAGGATGGGGCTACGTGACATACGGCGATCGCAACCAACGACTTGTTGAAATCAAAAATTGACGTTAAGTTGATTTTGCAAAAGGAAGGAAGGAGTTAATTGGGCTCTATAATGACTTCTCGATTATGCTTATAAGCCAGCAACAATTGACGTCTTGGAGGGCAACATTGTTTGTGTTATTCGTAACATATGGCCAGCAATGCTCGACAAACTGGCCCGCAATGCAGTAAGTTAAGAACAGTCGGGCCATGTTCCCGAAATCATTTTCAATTATTAATGCCATGTATCAACCAGAAAAAATTTATTAATTTTTAACAAGTTCTATTGGGATTTAAAAACATCCATATATCATACAATTTAATTATTTGCACACACTTGTAGAGTGCGCTGTTTTGGAAAAAAAAGAAAAAACTTTACTTACGTTTAGCAAGAGGCTCAGAATAATTAAATAAGTTGATGCGAAATTTACCACTAAACATGGACTTGGAAAGAGAATAATATTGAATAGTTGCATCATTACCATGCGATTGTTCTAACCTCCAAAGAATTAAGTTTGATTTCACTCCTATTCACTGGTAATAACAAAAAATATAAAATTTCGATAAATCACTTTAAAAACTTATATTTTTAGGTTACCAGCCTGAAGCTCTAAATACTTTTTCGAACGTCCGCTTATTTATGTTGCACACTGCGCTGTATTATTAACGTTATTAGCGTTTAGGTTAAGGTCATTTTATTTATATAAATTTTAAAACGTCTTTTGATAATATTTCTTCCTTCGTAAAGCCTAAGTAGCTTTAAAGTCATTTAAAGCCATTTAATAGAAATCATATACAACTTGAACATCACCTATGAAAAATAAGCTTAATTTGGCAGTAATTTTTGTTGTTGTTTCTTTATACGTTTAGGGCTAAAAAGGGCACCATACACACATTAAATTTTAAATTCAAACGTTTACTTAGTCATTTTTTCTGTTTTTTTTTTTTTTGTTTTTTTTATTGATGTTGTGTTTCGTGTGTAAATCTACGTTTAGCAAAGCTGTGTAGTGAATAACACGTATAAATTCGTGGGTTATCGCAAAAATTAAACTTTAATCATGAGAAATTGCTTTTTGCGTTATTTTAATTTTTAATAGCTTAACAAAAAAAAAAAAAAATGTGTGTGTGAGTACTCTAGCCGCTCATGCCGCAATTTCGTCCAAAATGAAATATTTTTCTGCCAAGATTTCACAAAAAAAAAAAAAAAAAAAATCGTTATTAAAACTTATTATTAAAACTTATTAAATCAAATCACCTTGTGATTAAATTGGGATCTATTACATATTGAGACAAATTAATTTAATTATAATTTATAAATACTGATTTGAAAAAATATAATTTTCTTAGTAAACGCTAATTAAAAAATCCCGTAATAACAACAATTTTAATTAAAGCAATTAAAACAGTGATAAACCATAAAGTTAACTTTAAACAAATGTTTGTTCAAACGAACTTAAGTCCAAATTTATAGTATGTAATTTTTTGAGCCGATTTTTTTTTCAATTCTCTATTAAATTTGCAGCGATAAACGCATAAAAGAAAACATAAGCTACAGTAACATTCCCTCAAAATTTAAGCAATACCATATTGCTTACACCTTGTGCATCACCAACAAACAAAAATTTCATTTTAGCTTCATGAAAAGTTGTATATTAAAATACTATTCAGTAAGTAACATCCTTTTTAATTTCGTTGTACATGACAGATGACATTCACGACTTTGCTGGTAATTAAATTGTTTATTAGGCTGTACGGCTAGTAACAGGTATCAGATTATTTCTTTAAAGAAGAATAATAAAATTTTCGACAATACTTTGTCCGATTTTAAAATTGTTTTTTATAGAGTCGCTAGAACTCTGTACGAAAACGTATGTAAAAAATTTAATTTCTAATTTTTTTCTTCTTTAAGAAACAATATTAAGTCATAGATATAACTGAAATAATAACTGTTTCTATTACTAAAACTGTTTGTTGCTGCTTTTGTGGTTTTTTTCCTGCAACATAAAGTAAGGTGCTACCAATCAACCCACTCACACAATTTCGCTTTTAATGGCTTTATTTGGAACCGTTAGCCATAAAATAAAATGGTAAGTAAAGAAACTATGGACTGTACAAATTTTATAAAAAGTCAAGAAACTGTAAACTGATACTTATACACTGAAAGAAATTAATTTTTTATATTAAGCCCTGAAAAATAAATCCTTAAAAACTATCTTTGTTTTACTTAAATTTTTATATTTTAGAAATAAACAAAACAAAAACATGATTGCAGGAACAATACTATATTCTCTGCATAGTAGCGGTAAGCAAATGATGGTGGTTTTATTACTGATAAACAAGTTTTTGATAATTCATTTTGTAAACAATTATTGTTAGTTTTAACTTAACATTTTTTACATTAATTCGAACCATAACCAATATTTTATAAATATAACAAATTAAATGGAACTTTTAACAATAATTTGTTAGAAATAAATATACTGTGTTCACTTTGTTGGTATGTATGATTAAGAATAAACAAATTATGTTTGGTTTTACAAATATTTTTGTGTAGCTCTATTGGTTCAGTGATTATCTTAAAAATGCTTAAAATAAAAATATTAAATAATTACTTCTAATCAGATAAACAATACAAAACACACATAAATAAAATTTTTTAAATTTTAAAATTAATTATTAGTCGAACTAATGAAGTTTTAAGAACATATAAATATTTTTAATCCTGCTTACGTTCACGTTTTTTTAATCTTTAAATTTATTAAGGAAGAAAGCTTTTTTAATAATAATTTTTTAAACAAATTTTAAATTCTTAATAAATTCAAAAATTCTAAATACGTGAACGCAAACTGGATTAAAATTATTTATTTGGTTCTAATAAATAAAAAAAGTTATAAATCACTAAACCAGCCAGAGCAAACAACCTCCCAAAATTAGTTTAAAAAAAATGTATAAAAATATTTTGGTATTTGTGAAACCATAATGTTGTCACAGATAACCATTTATATGCTTAAAAGCACATATGTTTTGTTCTACATACATAAATGTTGTTGTTGCTTTTTTTTAATATATGAATTAGTTTAAAATGAATTCGTTCATTTATTTCTTTATGCAACAAATTTTTTTGGGTTCAAAGATTTCCATGTAAAAAGTAATAAATTTTGTATACAATTAAATTAAAATCAGAATTGAGATAAATTTTACTAACTATATCATCATTTCATTTTTAGTCATATTATGATTGTATTATATTATATTATGTTTACATTTTAAATATAATTACATCTATGATTTTCAATGTTAGAAAACAATATGATTAAAAAATAACAATATTATGTTTATACATAATAATAACATGACTTGTCAACACCCATATAATTTCCTTTGCATACATAAATCTTTTGCACTGAAAGAAAAGGGGCTGTGAAATAAAAAGATTGTCATAAAATAAAAACAAGTTTGAGTGCTATATTGGGCTATGTCGAATCTTATAAACTCTTCACCAAATATGTAACTCCAATAAAAGAGACAAATATTGGGGTGACAGAAAATTAAAAAAAAATTAGTACTGGATATAATTTTTCATAAAAATGTCTCCGGCTCTTAATGGGTTAAGCACTTTTAAAATATTTAACTATTTCCTGAAGTATCTCTTCAAACGCTTTTAAATTATACCCATTTTAATATTTTCAAAAATATGGTGCACGATCGATTTTTTCTATTAAAAGTTCAGAAGCCCATAACTCGGAAAATATGGGCGAGCGCAAATTTTTTCACTTGATGTTTTTTTTTCATTTTTTAATTCTCTGTCGTTCCGTATATTTGCTTTTTTTATTGGAGTTACTTCATTGTTCGAAATTATGTGGAAAAATTTGAGACAGGTGTGGAGCTAAGCCCGCTGCCTCGAAGGCTATCGACCCGACCGACCTTGCTGATTTTCAATAACAACATTTTCGAAACTATGTCTGATCGATTGGCGTATTTAAATTTCCTCTAGCTTATCCAGTGCCTTGGCAAAGTTGAATTCACGGACGGATATTGCTCAGTTTACTTCGCTGTGCATAAGAAAAACTTCCCTAAGAGATTTTTGGCATTTTGATACTACAAAAATTTTTAATCGAATCTTATTTTAAGCTTAGAATTCTAATAGTTAGCTTTTTTTCTAAGTGCATTTTTTATTTTTACACCAAAGTAAATGATAAATAAATAAAATGACTCCCAAGTTATAATTAAAAGTAAATATTTCTACGAGTAGCTTTATTTTCTTTTTTTCTGAAATGTTTCTTTTACACGGTATAAAAAAAATTATGCGAAATATAAAGCAAAAGCGTTTCATGAAGATACGTGCGACTTAGCCAAACTTAACCATCAATAAACGAACATGTTTGAGTCTTGGTTAGACCAAAAAAAAAAAAAAAAAAAAATGCTTGAAAAGCCAGTTTTTAAATACAAAACATTTCAAACATTTAAATTTTAACTCACAACATACCACTGCTGCTGATGCTGCTGTATTTTACAGCTCTGTGCAGCCAATTACAATTTTTCTTTCATAAAATTACAAACACAAATGAGACAATCAAAGTTATAATATTTACTGCATTTAAACTTGGCCATTACAACTGTGTTGTTTCAAAAAAAAAAAAAAATTTCAAAGCAAGCGGCATCAGTTAAACTTTAAACAACAGCAGCATCCATCTCTACAGTGTTTTTGTATCTGCCAACATCATCAGCAGCATCATGATCAATGTTATTTTAATCGTTTATTAAAATCTAAAACAAGATAAATTTGCTAACACAACTCTTAAAAGCAGAAAAAAAAAACACAATCTTTAAATTTAAGTCTTAAACACAATTGTCATAACACAGTCAGACACACAACCAACCCGATAGATATCAGACAACATGCGACATACAACAATTACAATCAACATTAAGAAAAAACAGCACACATGTAGAAAAGTAATATTTACTCATATGTAGAAGATACAGATATTTACGACTTGAAAACAACTGGAAATTATGCGAATGCAGCAGAAGACCTGCATGTGAAATTTTCATGATTTTTTTTTTAATATTCATACATGACAGAATGAAAACTATGAAACTATTTACATGCACAAAAACACATTGTCTGTGAGTAAGGAGGATGAATGGTAAGACGGACAGACGGCAATTATAACAACAGATCATTCAAGTTTAATGTTATTTTTGGCCTTTTGACTTCATTTGCCACTGTAATATAAATTTTGTTGTACTCTCGCATAGGTATGAATACAAAGTTGAAAAGTACAAGCAGTCAAATGTACACAGCAAGAAAACTTAAGGGTTAAATACACATGAACATTTGTAATTTAAAAGATAATCTAATAAATAACTTCTGCAATTAGTTTTAAGTTTGAATGTTTATTTTTAATTTTGGGAATCTTTTAAGGCAGAATGGGCTTTAAATTGCAAAAAAAAAAAAACACAAAAAGTTAATAAATTTGTTTTTATTCGTGCATATAGCCGCCGTGACTGTTCTTCACGAGGCGCATTTGGGACGTCCAAGTGTGGATCACTACTTCGAGCTCTTCTGGCCGTATGTCAATTATAACAGGAACAATGTTGGTCCGCAAAGCATCAATTGTTATCAGCATAAACCAGTGATTTCACCTGGCCCCTCAGGAAATATTTGAGAGGTGTCTAGTCACATGACCTTGGAGTTCAATTGACAGGTGAATTTCTTAAAATAAACTTGTCGCAAAAACTTGTTTTCAATACTTCATTCATTCATGATGATTTGCAGAGTACGCTGATGACGAATGTCAAAAAGTGCACTCAGTATGATAACGTATTTGACAGTTAACCATTTCATAAGTTCTATCAGGCTTCAAATAAAATTTCCATTATATAATTATGCGAGCATTCTCCACGGGATCATAAAATGACTAAGTGCACTAAAAATGTCTGTCGTATCTCTTTTCCGCTTAAATGAAATAATAAGTGACTGCTTGTTTAGGAAACTCACTTCTTTTTCGTATTGCTTCTATGTAAAGTAATGAATAGGAGCGCTATAAGAATTTTCAAAGTTGACCCAAGAATAACTTTTTGTTTATTAAACAGTCAGTTGTATATTGCACCATCCCCCTGTCTTAGTGTTATCTCCGTTTTACGAATAGAAATAGTGACAATACTCACAAAATGCCAAACTATTTTACAACTGACCAGTGATAGGAGTTAACCCACAATCTCAGTCAGTTAAAAGAAGTGTGCTGGTTAGGTAGCTGCGCCATATAATGATTTTTTTTCCGCTCGATTAAATATCATGGCTCAACAAAATATTTCCTTCTTCGTCCATTTTGTTGACCATGTATGTCGTTTTTCAATCTCGGAATGAGAAAGCTTTGTTTGCCCAAATACAAATTTACTTCGTCATCGTTTTTTTTTTGTTTGGTGTTATAAAAAATTAAATAATTATTTCACTTAAGTTTATTTTTATTTTCATTTCTAAAAAATTTGTAAATAATTTTTTTTAATAAAAATTTTTCAAAATTAAAATACAAATAAACTTAAGCTGAACTAATTAATTCATATGTCCAACAAAAAGTTTCTTTAATTAATTTTGACCATAAATTTAATTTGCTGGGAGAACTAAATGCGTCAGGTCATCATTTTCTTTGCTAAGCTCTCTTTTGTACTGTGTTGTTTGAAAGTATAATAACATTAGGACCAGATTGATGTATTAAAGTTGACCATCATCTCACCACAGCATCTGCGGTGTGAAATGTAGCATCACATGTCTTTTAATGTCATATTATTTAGTTTTATTGTTTCGTAAAAATCGTGTACTTATGGGTCACTATGTTCGGTTCAATTTTGTAAACAGCGTAGATAATTTCAATATTTTTTCAATCAATCGTATTAAAACCGTACTAATTAAAAAAAAATACAAACTGTGACACACAGAGGCCGCTTTTGGTTTTTAACTGTGTGTGTATAGTTGAAACAAACTCTGTGACATATCTTGTTTATGAATTAAAAAAGCTTGTTTATCTTCAATGTTCCAAGTAAGAAAACTAACGTTTTCAAATCTTCGTTTTTAAATGGTCATCGCTGAACTTTAGTAAAATTAAATTTTGTACACAAAATCTGATATATAGAAGAACTTGTTTCATGTAATTTTCAATTTATCTACACTTCAAAACAGTTACGTGATGAACCCTATTATTTTCACTAGCAGCGAATCATAACCTAATTCATTTTCTAATTTCACATTTAGAACAATTATCATAAATGTTTAGCAGAATAGCTTTATCTAAGTTAAAAAAATAGCGAAGCTTCAGTCCCCTTTTTCTTAAATAATAGTGGCCTTTATAAGAAACGGCTACGTAGTCAGATCTTTCAAAATACAGTAGTCTACGTAGTGTGAAAGAAAAAAGAAAATCCAACGCGAATCAACCACTTTTTTGGTGTCCAACGATTTGCACATTAATTATAAATTAAAATTTTTGAAGAAAAAAACATTAATTTTATTTATAATCAAAAAAAATTAACCAAAGTATAGAAACTTAAAATTTATATATTTTTAAAATACAAATAAAATCTAAAATTTTTCCTTCTGTACTTTATTTAATCCACTGCATATTTAATTGGTGGCTTGCTGCGCCATTTATATTCCATATTAAACAAATGTTTAATGAAAATTTTCTTTTTCGTCGGTCACAGGTTGACGACTCTTAACATGTTTTTTGTACTTTTCAGAAGACAAAATAAAAAACCTTATTACTCTGTTGCTAAATAAAGAAAACCACAATAAGTGGAGATATTTATTGTAAAATGATGTAAAGAAAACAAAGCTATTGAACTTATTTTTCTTAAAAAAAAAATTAAAATAAACAATAACCCGATTCGATTTTTTTTGCATATTAAGAGGTGTCAACCTGTGACCGACGATTTTTTTTATCCAAATTTATTAGACTTTATTGTCTATTCAACCATGATATTACTTATTATCAATTAATAAAATGCAGTTTATATTTTGATTGCCGTTTGCAAATAAATATTTTTTTTTTTTGTAAGTTTGTTAGGTGGCCGTATTTATAGAAGACCTGTTCTAGCAGAACTATTTTACATTTGACGATAGACCCTTAGGGTGTCCAATTAAAGGGTATGCTTATTTTTGTCGCAGTTAACGCAAAATTATTAACAAGAAAGTTTGACTTGACACCGCTTGACTTTTTCTTGGGGTTATTCCAGAAGCTGCCCTTCAAAGGAAGCTTTTTTTTACTTTACCGAAAAACATCATCGAAAAAAATATTCAGCCCTTAAAATAGTTTACACAAGATTTTCTTTCTAGTTCTATTTGATTGCAGCAAATCTTTAAAAACCTGTGACTTTAGAAAACCTCAACATAAAAGTTTTTCGAATTAAAGTTTAAAGATCTTGGTTGCCAATTTACTTCACCTTTGCGAAAGAAACGCATTTCTTCAAATCGTTTTGGCAGAATTTTTATTCTTTGATTCGCTTAATGCCACTTAGTCTCGTCTTTATTCAGTCACAGTAATATATGTGACATATCATTACATTTTAGGTAAAAGGTTTCATTGCTTAAGATTATTGCATCGCTCAGGACAGACGGTGAATGGCAATTGTAGCGAAATCATTTGAGTGTATTGGTTTGTAACCAGTTTCAATTGTTTTACGCACACAATGCAGCCTAAATTTTTTCACAATGCGAAGAAATTATCACCATCATTTGAATTTTGTCGGAATCCATTTTGTTTTACCGAAAAAATACGTCGATGAAATCCATTACGATTAAACTGATTTTAATGCGTTTTCAAATGCTTTCAAATTGGTGGCGTCAAGTTTGGTCACTCAAAGCAGTTTATGGCATACTGAAGTTGGAGAGCACCGTCCGTTCTGGGTTTATAAGTTTAAGTATTTTGATGTCCTCCGTCACCCTGTGACTTGTCATTGAGATTTCCCATAAGTAACCAAAAATTAAAAGTAGCCGATTTAATACACACCGCTAAAATTGTAAAGACCGGTTTATCCTTGTTTTAAAAATATGGCAACTCCATATTTGTTGAAAAGTGAGATTAAGAAAATTTCAAAAATTTTGTAAAAAAAATTAAAATACAAAATGTTGCATTTAGATTTATAAACTTTCTTTCTTTTTTAATTCTACTGACATTTTGCTTCCATTTCCTTACTGCTTCAAGTTTAATTTAATATAATTTTTAAATTCTGCATTTTAAAATATTTTAAATATTTTTACCTAAGTTTGCATCCCACAGAAAAATAAATATTGACGTTTACTCTAAGGCAACACTTGTCAGCAGTCAGTTGTCATTATGAGGTGTAGATGAAAATAAAGTGTAGACATTTTTAAAACAAATAGTAAAAAGTTAAAATCTTAACTTTAAAAAAATTCCCAAGATCTTTCAAAATAAAATGCGGAAAAAGCATTATCATTTCATATAAATCAAATATATATTAATTAGCATTAATATCAATTTGCATACATTTATTACAAAGTAAATTAAAGCTTAACGAATACAAAATAATAATAAATCAATATTCCCCTGATAACAATAAAAAAAAAACAAACAAAATAAATATTGAAATAATGATGGTGTAAAAAGTTTCACAACTCTTGTAAAATTTATGTCATGATCAAAATACAAAATCATAAATTTTTATACTTTTTTCACTAAATCACTAATTTTTTGAATAAACTACAAATTAAGAGGACAGCTTCTCTTGTTAGTTTCGGTGGTAGAAAACCATATTAAACACCAAGCAGGTGGGAGATCAAGCATTTTTTCTTAAATGGTGTCATATTTTGAAACCTTAACTCAGGTTGTGTTATCATTTAGATGGGGTTTGATGTCAAGCACTATCATCTAAATATGTGATATGCCTATTGTTCATAGAAAAACAAATAAACAAAACAATTTTCAAGTTTTCACTTTTGAATTCTTGCAACATCAAATTGTTTTTTTTTTTTGTTTTTTACATTTTATTTTCATGTACTTTTTTTGTTATAGTACAAAACAAGTGGAATAGTATTTACATTTTACACAATGTTATCTCATTGTTACTTTTATTGTAGTTTGCTTACAAGTGTCAATTTACAAGTCAGCGATAGTGCACAGTGTATTGCATAGTGAAAATAAGAAGTTGACTGCAATTTTAACTTTTGCGGTAAGAGTTAAAAAATTTTTTCGTTATCAAACTAAATTTTTGAAACAATTTCTTACAACCCTCATATAACATCATATGTATTATCATATTTTAATACAGCAACTTAAACTTTGAATTTTCAATAAACTGTGACATAATTATATAATATCATTGCATATTTTTTGGAAAAGCTATACAGAAGCCACTCCTGGGACTAATCTCATTTATTTGATGGACTAGAAAACCAGCTTCATGTTAAGTCATCAGTGAGAGATTTTATTTTATTGGCAATTACGCAGCATTGCAGTGCGAAACTTTATTATAAGTAAAATTTTATGTTGTCTAAACATTTTATATTGCACGAAAAAAGTTGTAAATTAAAGATTTTCACGCCTGATTCCATTTAGAATGAAACTAAGGTTACGTAAGTTTGTTCTTAAGTTAAGAATGATTGGAAATAAATTTTATCTAAAATGTTTTAAAATATTTCTTAAGAAGTTTTCAAAAGAACATTGTTTAAAACGTGTCTCGGGAAACTTGATTTTAACACTAACACGAACGGATAGACGGACAGACGGACATCGCTCAATCGACTTCGCTCTACATAAGAGGTCAAAATATATATAATTTATGGGATCGGAAATAAATATTGTAGAAATTAAAAACGGAATGACAAAATTAGATGTTAGATGTTTTCCACTTTTTGTGCTGAACTCAAATGGTTCACGTAATCTTGACATCTGATATCTTTCGCAAGACATAAGAAAATTTTAGCATAATGTGACCCTGTTTTCTGAAACCATGAATTATGCAATCGTGTCACTGATTCAAATTTTGTTGTCTCTGGCGAGTTTAGAGTTTACGATGTTTTGTTTACTAATCAGGCCTCCTACACTGTTTATACGTTACTACTCTCCTCTTGAACGAAGGCTGCGTCAAGGTTTGGGCCGTGATTTTCTCGTTTTGCAACACAGCCGTCTTTAACATCTCATCTGCCGTTGTAATTTATGCTTCTTCAACAGCCTATTTCCTTCTATTTAAAACTTTATTGGGACTTGAACTTACGACATACTATTCGACAAACCAGTAGACGCTTCTATCATCGCCGTTGCTTTTGTTCTGGTTTTACAACTCACACATACACCACATTTGTTAGTAGTGAAAGCCATGACCGATTCAGCTCTGTTTAACATACACACTTGCACATCTTAATATTTTTTAAGAGCCAACGGCAACATTAACTTCAAAATGTTTTAAATATTATTTTCTAACAATGTTTTTGTGTTCAATGTTAAATTCAGGCGCGTAATAAACTCCTCTGCCTGCTTCAACATTTTTCATTTTATAATCTTCTGAATTCGTTTATAGAATAAAACACTTATTAATGTGAGTATAAATTTTAAGTGCTGCTTAAACTCATTATTATTATTTTGTTTATCTTTAACAAATAGATTTTTACCAATTTGTTGATTTTATATATTAAACGTGCCATTTTTAATAGATTTTTAAAAGCGAAAACAACACAACTTCCATTATACATTGTTGGGTGCACATTTCACCTTTTAATAGATAAATATAATTATAGATATCGATTTCAAGCCACAACAAAAATTAATAGGCAGGCAGGCTGGCAGGTAGGCAAACAAACATAAAGACAGACATTTTTCCTTCTAGCAAACAAAACTTGTCAAAACGTGCTTTCAAATATAAATTCCTTAATTTCACCTAAAGCTGTAATAAATAATGTACAAATTCTAAATTAATTTTTTTTTTATTTTCTTTACGTTTCTTTCAGGTATGTACACAACCTCATGAAGTGAATTAACAATACGGTAATTTATCTTTAATACTTTTTAAACAATAACATTTAAAAATCTTCTAATTGTGCGGTTGGTAAACAAATTTTAAAATTATACCAACAGTCTTCCTTGTTTTCCCTTTCAAATTACGGACTCTGCTTTAGACCGTTTGATAAAGTCACTGTAAAAATTTTATAAACCTTAAAGTGCAATTTATAAGCGAGCAATACGTCTAAACATTTTGTGAAGAAATAACACAAAAAACTGAATACTTTTCAGTAAAATTTTTTATGATCGCTTGTATTACATTAACAACCCATTAATACCTTTATACAACTGAAAAAAATACAACAAAAAAACATTTTACAACAACACTAAAGTTCAACTAAAGTTATGTCTGCTATGTACACATCTAAAAAAAATTTAAAAAACTTCGGTATAATTAATAATTAATTTTAGTTGTTTGTTGGTGCAGAATTCTTTTTACAAGCTACCAGATCTTTCCATATTACAAGAATCTAGGCGTTTTTACTCGCCTATAAATGCTAATCTTACTGTCGAGCGATATGACAGCGTTAAAAAAGCATTGAATAGAGAACATGTTTGAGTGAAGTATTTTTGTGTAGTAATTTTTCTATGAAATCTTTACAGAGCTGAGTGACCTGAAAGAAAGAATAGTTAATAAAATATTGACAAACACAATATTTTTCAATTCAAACACAGCAGGTGAAAAAATCATATTGATTTAGACCAACGTAAAACTATTATATGAAAAAAATTTCTAGGAATAGAATATTTGAACTCTCAAATGCTATTAGATGGGTAGTTATTGAGTAGTCAGCCAAACAAAGCAGATTTGAAATAAACAATTTATTTGGCAATCAGCCCAATATATAGCAGATATCCAAATTATATTTGTAAATACATAAATGCATAATAAAGCTTCTCTGGAGGCTTTGAACATCCTCTCCATGCAACACCCCATACTACAAGACAATCGAACCTAAATTTATATATTGAAATAATAATTTGTTACAATGAAGGGCTAAATTTTAATAAATTAAAATGAAAATGGCACAGAAAATCAAATTCACTAATATGGCTTTTTTCACGTTAAAGTTCTTTGAAAAAAAGCAAAGTTACACCAAATTTCCAACCCTCATTCGTACCCTAAGTTTTAATTATTTCTCAAAAATTTAAAGCATATTTTAAGGATGCTAAAAGTGAAGCATACTTTATGAAATACCTTTAAAAGATTAAAATAAAAAGTTATTTTTGGAAAATGCAACCCATAAAATTGTCAACAGCATGTGACGCTCGTTTCACAAGCTGCCAAATAAGTATTTAATTAATTTTTGATGTTGAGAAACGAGTTTTGTGTTTATTTTTCTTTTTTTTCTGTTTTTTTCCTGTTATGCATCAGACTTAATAAAAAATACTTTACGAAATTCAATATTTTAATTCTCCCCTCCATTTTTAATGTAAATTCAAAAACCTGGTTTTTGTGAACAAATTCTTTTCTAATAAATAATATTTTTATCGAAATACAGTAAAATGTCTCTCGGCTATTTGTTAGGAAATAGTAAATTGATTCCTCGCATGCTTAAAAGCTTAATAGAGTATGAAAGTAATTATCAAAAACCTGAAATATTGTTTGCAAGATATAACTAAAACAACAATAATTTAAATCATTTTGTATGTCAAGTATTTTTTTAAATATCTTTTCCATTTTTATTAATGACTTTTAATAATTTTAATTACCAGGATTAATCAATTAGCTTTTAAACAAAAGTTTTAAAGAAATAATGTGATTTTATAATATAAAAAATTCAATTCTTTCCAACTTTTTTAAACGCACTGTTAGGTCACAGTTTTGAGTCTAATTATTACTGATGCCAAATCAAACAGAAAGTGTGAGAATTATTAAAAAATATATATTTTTTTTATTTAGTTGTGTTTTACAAATTTTTTTTTATTTAATTTTACAAAGCGGCTTTTACAGGTTATTGGCTTCGGAGTTCATCTCCTGATAAAAGTACTTATAACAAACTTTTTGTTGGTTAAAAAATCTACTTTCAGCAAGCAGACAAAAAAAAAACGTATTTACGTATGGTCACATAAACCATGTTATGTTCTCTGTAACAATTTATGGTGGCAGTGAACAAATTATTGTTATTTTAAAAGTCACAGTAGGCAATATTTTGTTTAATTTTGATTATTAAGTAGTATTTATGCACAAGAACAACAGTTGAAATAAATTTTTGCTTAAATTTTAATTTTATAATAATTCTAGACCTTTTTCCTTTATAAAAAAACCTTTCTCTCTTTCATTAATTCCTTTAGCTCTTTAATACTGCGTCTAAAGTTACTCTCACCTGGTTTTATTTAGCTGGGTTATTCAGTCAAAAAATACCCCAATATCAGACATAGTGTCGAAAGAGGTGCTATTGGAAATCAGTATGTTCGGTCCATGTCCCTCAACGCAGCGGGCAAAACACCACGCCTACCTGTAATTTTTCCCTATCATTTGGAACAACGAAGTAACTACAAAAAAAAAATATATATATGGGAGAATTAAAAAGTAAGAAAAAAAAAACATCAAGTGAAAAAATTTGCGCTCGCCCATATTTTCCGAGTTACGGGCATCTAAAAATTTCAAAATTTTTAAAATATCATTATGGTTATTTTTTAAAAGCTTTTAAACATATCTTTAAGGAAATAACAAAAAATTGTAATACGCTTAACCCATTAAAAGCCGATAGTTTTTTTTATGAATTTTTTGTGCAATTTTAATTCTCTGTCACCTCTATACTTGTTTTTTTGATTGGAGTTACTTCACTAAAGCAAATTTAGATATATGGAAGAGGATATAAGATTTTGCATAACCGAATATAGCACTCCAACTAGTTTGACATTGTTTTTTTTTCATGGAATTCTTCCCCACAAGGTTTTTTTTTTTGTTTTCTTAAAAATCTAGAACGCCATTTGAAGTATTTTCTGCTTTGTTTAACAAGCGCAATTTCTTTTACGATAGGCATTTAAGAAAAATAGTTGCAAAAAGATTTCCACAATATAAATGAAAATTTGCAAAAACCGGTTTAAGAACCGTTTAGAAAATAGATTTAAAAACCGATTAAAAACCGGTTAAAAAATAGGTTTGAGAACCGTTTTAAAAGCCAGTTTGAAAATAGATTTAAGAACCGTTTTAAAAACCGGTTTGAAAATAAATTTAAGAACCGGATAAAAAACCTTGAAGATCATCCTATTAACAGAGAAAACCTCTTACTTCTTTATATTAAAAAGGATGTTGTTAATAATTCGCTCCACTTATTCCTTTTTTGAATAACAATAACAAAACACATAATTAAATTGTAGATAAAACCCTTAAGATACAGAAATAAATATGGAAAATATGTAAAAAAAAAGCTTTAAAGTTTTTAAAACACTCTTGAATAATTTTATTTTAAAAAGTGCCACCACTTTACAACTGCTTCCAAAAAAAAAAAAAAAAAAATTAATCACATGGTCTGTGCAACGTGTGTGGGTCAATTTATTTTTTTACTTGACCCTATTTTTATGTTTAATAATTTAACGAAATTTTTTTCCTATCAAATGATTTTGTTGCGAAGATAAAGCTCTCTTGAGAAATTTAAAAAAGACAACAACATACTTAACCAGGCTAAATATAAAGCATAAAGCAACAACAGCAAACAGTATCATTAATTTGCTAAAGAAAAGAAGTATCCCCGATAATAAATTGACTTTTACTTGGTCTTGTATTATATTTCATTCGACACAGTTTTCAATGTCAATGAACGTAAAAGCCGAAAAGATTAAATAAAAATAACTTTTTTTTTTTGTAGCAAAGTCAAAAACATACTTGACAATTTTATACAATATTCATTAATTTTCTTAATAATTTTCAAAAGATTATTCAAAATCTTTGTGTCATATTTAAGGTGGCATTGGAAAGGAAAAAAATATATCAAAAAGAATTGTCAATTGTAAATGATTGTTGGATAAGGTGTGGTTCTCCTAAACAGATTTAAAGTTCTTGCCAAAAAAAAGGGTAATGGTTGATTAAAAATTGTGCTTTTTAAATGAGTCATCAGTCCACTAGAAGCGAAAGCTTTAGACTTTTATTTTCTTAATTGTTTTAAATTTAAATAATTTTAAGCATTAAAAAAATATGAAATTTATCATCTTTTATTACTTTTCTAACTGTAATAGACTTTTTGACATATGTATGTAACTATTATCATCCAATATATATTAGTAAGCCGTTTGTTAGCTTGTTTTTTTGTGTTTTGTTTGTGTGTCAATCACGGTTAAACGACTGATCTGATTTTAAGGAAATTTGAAACACGAGTAGATATTTGTCCTTATGGTAAAATAGCGTATTTTTATTTTCAATAGTGGACCAGGACAATTCACAGTAATCATTTTATTGTGATTGAAATCTAATTTTAAGGTGCCTTTAATTTTTAAGAAGTGATTGATAAGCAGATGGCGATTGTGTTTTCTTAGCATTTCTATATCCAAAAAGTGGCGCTTCTATTTGTGCTTACATTAAAAATGCTAACAGAAAATTCGTACTATAAACTTTAATCATTTAATGGTTATTCGTTTTAGTAGTGTTTAATAATAGTATTTATCGTGAATGAACTGGTTATTCTGGCATAAAATTATTTATTGAAGTCTATAGTGTGAACTTTTCGCAAAATAATTTAAGCTTAATTTTTTGCAAAATTTTCCATCATAAAAATCACAACTGTGGTTTGATATCTAAATTAAGAGCTATTTTTCAATAGCATATTAACACATATATGTATAAATAAAATATTTTTATATCTTTGTTACACGGCATTTCTCAGAATTATAGCTATACACGTCCAAACACCTTTTTATACCAATTGTGATTTTCACTCTCTTTTTTAAAACATAGATCGAATTTTATATTATTTTCCCGCCTATACCGTTCTTATCACAAATTGAGCAACCTCAATGGCTGCGTTGGTAAAGGTGAAAAATAGTAATTGTAGTCTTAAGGCAATTAAATTTGGGAAACAGCAGCAGTACAAAGCCTTCCAGAAACATATATACAATTATTTTAAGAAGCCATGGCAAATAAAATATAGTGAAGAAGTTTATTTAATACAAGAGAATCAGGTAATTGTCAGGACGCCCTTTATAATAACGAAAAAGACTGTTAGCGTACGGAAGTAACAATATAAGAAGAGTGTACGGCAGATTTATTGTGGCAATTGGATAAAAGGGGATAAGTAGCTTGGCTGGACAGCATAAGTGAACTGGATGGTTAGTTTACTAAACAAAACATCGAGTAGTTCGTCTCCCGCCGGAGAAACACAGAGTAGATGCTTGCGTTTTGAGTAACGCAAATTAATTAAGCAAAAAGACCAAAGGATTGAAGTTTAGCCAGAGCCATAGAGTAAGAAATAGACACAGATATATATCGTGTCACATAAGTGTCACAGTACCTGTACTTTTGTACACAAGGAAAAAACGTAACACTATAATTAGTTATTTTAAATTATGCGTATTGTGCTTGATTCCTTTAAAAATACAAATTTTTTCGTGAGATATCAAATATTTCTTTACCCGTAATCTTTTTTTGTGCAGCAAAGTTTCTGCACCTTATACATAAAAATATTTGATATTAATTTTTTATTTTTAACCGTATCATTATAGCTCCCAATCGATAAAATTTCGATTGCTATGACCGTTATAGTAACAAGTAGTAATATTCAAAATTATAAATTAGAGGGTACCCCAATAGTTCATTTTATTTGATGTATATGGCCATACTTTTGAGCAGTTGTAAACAGACGCTTGACATTCACAAAGAACCTGTATTGCTAACTCCGCTGCAACAAGAAGTAAATTTTGGTTTGGAAATTAAAGGGTGTCCCAATAGTTGACGTTATTTGATGTATGTGGCTATACCTTTGAATAGACAGATGAAATCAGCTTTGAAGCCGGGTTTTTTTTTTAAGAGTTATTAATTTTTTTCTTTTAATATTGTAAATCTTACACATAAAAGAATTTTGGCAAGAAGAAAATAATACTGGCCTTTATTTAAATTTCTTGCTGCTGCTGTTGCTGTTGTTGTTGCTGTTGCTGTTACTGTTTTTTTTTTTTTTTTTTTTTTTTTTTTTTTGAAAATGTTATACTTTGAAAATATATTTTTGTCAAGAAGTATTGAGTCTGAAAAAAATAATTTATGTAAAAAGAAACAGGAATGGCAAATATCAAATGTCAAATTAAATTAAAAAAAACAAATATTTTAAGAACAAAATATATAACAAAATCTAATGCACAATAATGAAGACACCTTACACGAAAACTTAAAAACAGCATGTACAATTTTTTATTTAAATAAACACACCCACTCAATTTTTTCTCACATGTTCATGAAGAAAAAAGGTTTAAAGACAAAAATCTTTTGATGTTAAATGAACCTTATGCAAAGTGTATTAGTTGAAATCAATAACTTTATCTTCAATCAGCGTTGTCACATTATTATTTATGTCTAAAATATAATAATTTGGGGGCAAATTTTTGAGGTTTTATAAATTTTTTGGGGATTAGTTTTTTGCGTTATTTTATTTTAATACTATCACAAATTGATTATTATTGCAGTTATTTATTTCTTTTATCTTAAAGCCTTCTGAAAGTATAAAAATAAAAACACTGCTTAGGATTTAAAGCTACAAACAAGTTTTTCCAAAAACTTTGATTCCTCATGTTTGCTTTGAAATTTTATAGATTTAGGTTGTATTTGTAAAGAAAAAGTACAAACTTTCTATCTTTGAACCAAATATCAAATTATTCTATTATTGAGACAAGTTTCCACATATCAAGGTGCCGCGAAATCAGGATCATTTGAAGACCTGATGGAATTTTTCTTTCCTCTGATTTATGAACCTACTAGCAGTGCCTGTGAAGAAAGATTTTTTTTTTAAAATGAATTCAATAAACTCTAAAAATAAGGACTACACCTAAACTTTCGAGAAGAAAGAATTGGAATGTGTAATTTTCCATTTTATAAATCAAGTCGTCAATAATTTAAACTAACAATTTTACTAATGAAATTACGGAACAAATAAAGGGTTTGCCTATGTTATTGCTCAAATGCATTTAAGTTAAAATCATATTGCCTTCGCAGTGATTTTTGAGGATAAAAACTTTTAATTTAGAGATTCGACTCGTTAAAATGTGGGAACCCTAACTTACCGGGGATGTTGATGTTGATGTTTGTCGGGCCTAAGAAAAACATTTTCAATAATTTCTTAGTTTTTTGCCCTTTTTGACAATTAAGAATCACCGTCAAAACATGCAGTTTTTGTTTCTGCAATTTTTTTTTAATTGCAAGTACATGAAATGGTGGTGACCAACCCATTTCTATTTGCTTTCCTCTCTCAACTGCAAACTCCATAATTGGGATACAGAAGTTGCAAGTATGGAGGGAAACATATATAACATGATATTTTTTAATCTTGACATTTACGAAAATACTTTGCCTTTAAATGACGATCATGGTTATGCATGTATAAAACCGCTGGGCTCAGACTTCATTAGCAACCGTTCATTTTATTGACAAATATTAACAATAAAAAATCGTTAAAAAAAAGTATCACTCCAATATTATGTGCCTTGTTTCTGTAACTAAGTGAAATCTCTCATGAAAATATTGTAGCCATCTTGTTTGACGAAGGGTGAGCTAGAGTAATTCATGAACGCTTTTAATATTTTTTATTATAAAGAACATTATGAACTCCAGCTTAAACAGGGAAAAATACTATGACTACAATATTGCCATGTGAGAAATTTCTCACCTTAGTTATAGAAACGAGATTTTTTTAAAAGTGCCTGAAATCTCGTTTTTAACATATCATTGTATGTAAAAAATATTAGTAAAGAAAGAAATTTGTATTTTAATTATTAAAAAAAAAACTACAATGCTGTAACAGTAAGTGACGACATTCTTTTTGAACAAGTGAAACAAAGATTTTGGCAAATATTTTATTTTTTGTAATTTTAAATCATTTTAAATAAAATCTCAAATACAGGTGTATATGATCACTTTAGTCTATAGGAATAAATCCAAAATTTAAAAGTTGCATTTGAAGCCAACTGATAATAGAATAAAATTTTATTATTAAAATTGTAAAAATAAAAAAATGTTTAATTATTTTGATCAATTTTTTCGTTACTTCGATGGCAATAAAACTGAAGTTCCATCAGTAGAAAACTCTAGAAAATATATGGAAATTGTTTTATATAAAAATAAAAATCATGCAACCTGCGGTTGGTCACAAAACAGTAAAACATTCTACAAATTAAACGTTTCAAATTTACTCCCTTTGCAGAACTGGAAAGAAACTAAATTATTTGATACATTAATGGCCGCAACTAGTTTACCAATTCTAAATTATCGGTCACTTATAGTTTAAACTTGGATTTTAACGATAATTTCCGCTATTTGCGGAAATTTTTTTTCTAAATTTCTTATACGAAAAGCGTTCACATTTAGTAAATGGCGGACTTTTCTTAAAAGTCTCTGTGTAGTTCCTGAAAATTTTACAAGTTTTAGAAAAAGTTTTAATTCACATCAAACTTTTAAACTAACCACAAAAAAACCAAACATTTCCTCAAAATGTTCGCTGGGTTGCACAATTGTGCAAGTTGCCAATAAAATTTAACACATTTAAATTTAACTGCAATATTGCACGCACTAAATGAAATTTAATACGAGTAAAAAAGAAAATGAGTTTTACATGCTTTAATTAAACCAAATAATTTTATATCTCGTTTTTATCCAGTATCGATTTGATTATATAAAAGCGTTTTAGTTTAATACAAACAAAAAGAAAAATAAAAACAAACAAGCCAACAACTTTTCACTTGTAAATTTTATCACTAATTTTAACACACCATGTTCCATGTTAAACATGCCTCTGAGCCTGCCGCTTGTACTCACCCGTGCAGGCCAGTATTGCATATTCAATATACTAAAACGCACAAAGCTTCATTTGGGTAAAAACAACCATCATAAACTTTACTATAAGTAAAAAAATAAAGGAAAGGCAAAAATAAAAAACTAAATTTTTTATGCGGTAACTATCGGTAGACTTCAAACATATCGATACTTCTTTAAAAAAAATCACACGCACACACACACTCTATTCGTTTGGCTACCAAATTAAAAACTATATTTTAACCCAAAGAAAATAAAACACCAATATTTATTAGGAGAAAAAATAATATAAAAAATATATTTATATAAAGCAAATCGATCATCGCAGATACAAGAATTTTGTTTGAAAAAAAAAATAGTTGGTACAAAAGTAAATGTTCTTCCACCAAGTAAATAGTCCGGGATTCATGTGTATAAACCTCAGTCTCAGCAACTAGTTTCTTCTATAAAATCGCCACAAGCGGCTTAAATTTAGTTCGGATTTTCGATTGAAGGTATTAATTAATTGAAATTTTCCTAAAAACGGTTTTCGAATAATTCAAATATTTGAAACTCTTTAAAACTGGTTGCAGCTATAAAATTCCTAGCAAACTGGTTGTTAGGAAAAAAAATATTTTTATTGCTTTAAATTCATTTATCTGAAATCATTTTTTTTTTAAACAATTCTTTTCTGCATACTCACCCATTATAGAGGTTACTTTAGTGATCAATAATCTCTGCAACGGCTTATTGTTGGCCTTTTCAGTTTGACTCCAGCCCTGAGTATAAAAAAGTAATCGTGCATAATACATTTCGCAAGAAAATTTGTATTAAAATGTAGAATGGCTTGTACTTTTTTAAATAAAACAAAGTTTTTAAATCTAAATTCATCCACAATTTTTAAGTATTACAAGCGTACTTTCGGCTGAAGTCATCGATTGTACTTTGTCGACATGTTTAGTGTATTCTTCCGTTTAAAGGATTTAATTTTCCAGTTATGAAATGTCTGTACTAGAGTGACCGATTATTCGATAATAAAAAAAACCGGTTTTCAAATAATTTTAATATTCGAGATTTTTTTAAAACCTGTGTCGGTTTTAAAATTCATAAAAAATCGGTTTTAAGAAATCTTAAATATTTTTATTAATCAAAAACCGTAATTAAAAAACTTTCGCAATAAAAAGTTATACAGGGTGTTTTTTATAGACGTATAGAACTTCGAATTGAAATAAAACACAAGAAAATCGTTTTAATGTCCATCAATTTGGCTTTATTGGAAGGATAATTTTATGCCATTAATGTTTAAATATGATTTCGGGCATGTGGCCGCCGCGGCTGGCTCGAATAAAGTCAATTCTACAGGTCCAATTTTCAACCACTTTTTTGAGCATGTGGGGCCGTATGTTGGCAATAACGCCACGAATGTTGGCTTCCAAGTCCCCTAACGTTTCTGGTTTGTTGGCGTAGACGAGCGACTTCACATATCCCCAAAGAAAATAATCCAATGGTGTCAAATCGCACGATCTTGGTGGCCAATTGACAGGTCCATTCCGCGAAATTATGCGCTCATCGAATGTTTCCTTCAATAAATCGATTGTAACGTGCGCTGTGTGGCATGTAGCGCCGTCTTGTTGGAACCACAACTCATGCACATTCATGCCATCCAATTGGGGAACAAAATAGTCGGTTATCATGGCTCTATACCGGTCTCCATTAACGGTAACTGACTCTCCAGCATTATTTCGGAAGAAGTATGGCCCAATGACTCCACCAGCCCATAGAGCACACCAAACAGTCAGTTTTTGTGCATGTAATGGCGTTTCAAGGGTCTCATGTGGATTCCCTTCACTCCAAATGCGGCAATTTTGCTTGTTGACGTAGCCATTCAACCAAAAATGAGCCTTATCACTGAACAAAATTTTGCTATGAAAATCAGCATCGAGATCAATCTCATTTTCGGCCCATACACCAAAATCACGACGCATTGCATGGTCTCGCGGCTTTAATTCTTGCACAAGCTGGATCTTTTAAGGTCGCAAGCCAAGATCTTTGCGCAAAATCTTCCATAAAGTTGATGGACAAAGCTCTAATTGCTGTGCACGGTGGCGAATCGATTCATTCGGGTCCTCTTCAACACTTTGCTCTACAGCGGCAATTGTTTCTTCGGTGCGCACTGTTCGACGTCTCTGCGGATGCGTATTATCACATAGAGTAAACGTAGTGCGAAAACGATCCATGGTTAACCGAATTAATTGCTCTGATGGCCGATTATGTCGACCATAAAATGGACGGAGCTTGCGGTAAACTTCGCGAACTGAACCATTATTTTCGAAATAAATTTGCACGATTTGCAAGCGTTGTTCTTTTGTCAACCTATTCATGATGAAATGGCAAACCAAACTAAATATTAATCACTTGACAGCTGACAAAATGGCCGCCAGTTAAAAAAGTGATGCCAACTTAAAGTTCTATACGTCTATAAAAAACACCCTTTATATACTTCTATCTTTGAAAAATCTTATGTTATAAAATTAGCACGAATTTAGAATCGGTTGCCGTCTGCATTAAGACAATTTAATTTTTCTTTTAAAGTCTATTATAAGAAACTAACAGAGTACTTTAATAATCTTTAACAATAGTGAAAAACAATATTTTATTATATAACATCGTTAACAAGATTCTATTGTAATATTATTATATGGCCAGAAGAAGGCTTCTGTTATTACAAATTTAAACAAATAAATTAAATTAAATAAAAAGTTTTTAAGAAGTTTTTCCTACGACTCGTCCTCTAAATTTTATTCTTATCGTCATCTGCAAGCTCTAGAATGCCGTCTTTGTAAACTTTTGCGTAATTAAATAAGCTATAAGAGGAGAGAGAGATTTAAAAAATTTTGATGGAAAATAGATGTTTAAAAATACTCAAAAATCCGATTTTATAAAAATTTAAAAAAATTCTAAAAATAAAGAATGAAAACAACCGGTTGGAGAACACCGAGCCGATCACTCTATTATGTATCCGCATTCATAGTCCCATTTTAAACACTTTTTTAATTGTTGAAAATTTATTCGTTAGGAAGTTTAAACCTTGCAAAAATTTAGTGCGTCAGAAACTTACCTTTTCTAATACCCATCAATGTGTAATAAATAATATCTCTGTACATAAAGTTATATCTACCTAATGATAGCTTTTTATACCCTTTATTCCTATCTGATGCTATCATCTTTATTATAAACTATTCAAATTTTATGTCACGCCTGAATCATTTTTTTGTATTTTTAAATAAAGTACATTTTATAGTACATTGACGAAAAGATTTGCTCGTAAAAAAGTGTCTTAAGAAACCTTTTAACATTAATTAAATTAAATTAAACATATCTTCATAACTAAGTTAATTGTAGGCGAATTTATTAATTTAGTTAAAATATAATTATAAAAATTTTATTTATTTAAAATTATAAATTTATTTTTAATTAAATAATTCAAACTTTGTTACTCTGCAGTTTAAAAAGAATGATTTATATCTTATTTTAACTGTTGTTTTTTAGGTAATACGTCAAGCAGAACTTTTGTTTGTTTATTCTTAGTTAATTTCTGCTAATTAAAAGTTATGAACATCTTAATATTTAAATTAATATAGATTTTATTGCCAAAATTTTATAGCACTTAAATAGGTGATTAATTCTATATAACATTTTGTTTATTAACGCAATAATTACCTATTAGTATTGTTATTATCAACTTGTCCATAAAAGTTTATTATATAATTGTTTATTTTAGATTTTTAAGCAGCTGGAAAAATATACCATAAATCGCAAAATTTTATTTTTAAGAAATTTATTATATGAAATCATTATCAACGTTAATCATTTTCGATTCCTTGAAAAAAACAAAGAGTTATGTGAAATTTTCAAAAATTCCAGCAAAAACACAGAAAGAGAAAAATTATTAATGTAGGAAGGAAGCAGATCGTTTCCTTGATGGCTCCTTTTACGACTTCTTCGTACTCAGTGATTACAGACAACCGATTCGTAATTCAAGGCAGGTTTGCCTCATTGAGTCACGTGCTGCCATCAGCCTTTGTTCTTGACATTAGTAATTTCTCATTGTCTTATGGCAACCAGTGCTGGATATTCGCAAACAATTTGCGCTACTGTCTCAACATCTCCAAATCGCAATTTAGAAATATCATCTTCAAATCTTATCCTGACCAAATGATATTTGAAATTTCCATGACCTGTTTCTAAGACAGTTATCCAGCTGAAGTTACTTTTATTATATGTGAGCACTTTACTCGCATTCCTTTTTAAGGTCCCTTTGAGCATCATTCGAATCTGTTAACATTTACTAGCCTCCCTCCACCTTTTCAAGTTGAGTGTGCTAGTGTTACTCCTGGATACTGTACCAGCAAATTTCATGTTTTAATTTAATAAAATTAAAATTTATTAAATATTTAATCAAAAAGGAAGAACAATTTTTTTTCTAATTAACTAAATAATTGAATCTATTAAATAGTACTTTTACTTGCAATATCACAGCAAATAAAATTTTTAATAGGAGCAAAACTATTTTTCTGTGTGTGAAGAAAGCACAAATAGCCCAATTGCATGAGAATTATAGTCAATCAAAGTAAAGTCAAGATCCAAAAATATCTAAAACTTTCTAATAAGAAATTTTAAGCCACTGTTGAGCCTGTAAACAGTAGCAAAATGTTCGTATAGGTAAGCTTTCTCTATTGTAACGATTCTATATAATAAATTTTGTATTTGCTCTTTTACATGTTCTTGCAGTCTCTAGTTTGCTTTTGTGTGTGTTTTTTTCTTCTAGTTGATTTTTTAAACAACATTATTATAATCTCCTTGTCATGCAATATTTGTTCCAATTTTTGTTATAAATTTTTTCATAGTAATGTCTTTATTTTAATTTAAGAAACTGTGAAATGGGTCTTAATACAATAAGAATTAAATATATAGTTTCCCATAAGTTTAATATATTTTACATTTTAATGCATGTCGTTGCATGTTTTCTTTTGTTGCTCACACCTTGTATGAATTATAATTTTATCGAATTTCACAGTTTTCACACGTTCATGTCAAAAAGTTTTTTCATTAAGAAATTAGAAATAATAATATTCGTTATCAAAAATAGAACATCACTTCTTTTGATGCATCTCGTTACCTTTAATACTTTGTTGAGCCAAAACTAAGTTTAAAAGAAAAATAAACATGTGATTAATCTATGAAGAACTCAGATTTGTTTTTATAATCAGAAATTTATTAATTTTTGTTTTTTCATAATTAAGGTTTCATATAAGAATAGTTAACGCCAATTATGATTAATTTTTCATACTTATTTAATATTTTTTTAAAAATTAGGCAAACAAAACCGTCCGTGCTTAAATTGGCGAATATTTGTAAGAGAAACATTAAGTTTGGTAGCATATTACGGGTGAAGAATAGAGCATCGTTTTTGTGTTCGGTATTCAACAATATGCTTTACTGACATTTAATTTGCATACATTTATAAGCAAACGATAACAATGGATTTTTGCCTTCAACAAGTTCGTTTGTGTGAACGTAAATAAGATGTATTTCTTCTAAATGTTTGGTTATCTAAAATCGCACTAAGACATGGTTTTCTGTTTAAAAATGGTGCACAATATATATAAAAATAATATTGCTGAAGTTGTACCGTGTTTATTTGTGAAAAATTTATGTTTTTATGTCTTTATGTTTCTGAACAGCAACATGTTTCTGAACAGGATCATGTTTCTCACCATCAACATGTTTCTAAATAGAAACATGTTTCTGAATAGCAACATGTTTCTGAATAGCAACATGTTTCTGAATAGCAACATGTTTCTGAATATCAACATGTTTCTGAATAGCAACATGTTTCTGAATATCAACATGTTTCTGAAAAGCAACATGTTTCTGAATAGCAACAAGTTTCTGAATAGCAAAATGTTTCTGAACAGCAACATATTTTTAAACAGCAACATGTTTCTGGAATCAATTTTTCCAACTGCAAAATTATATAAAAGTGCAGAATTGTCAAAAACATCAAACAATGTTGAATATTTAAAGAGAATAAATACGACAGTATAGTTTTCAAATGAAATAAAAAATCTGAAATACCGCAAAAACAGCGTTTCGACGTTTCTTTTGCCAACCGTCGAATCATAATATGATTTGCCAAATGATTTGCTTTTTGTAAAGTTGTGTTTAGGAGCCTACTACTGATTTGGGTACATTTTTACCCATCACTCGTTCCACAATAGTTAAAAGTCATCAGTCTACTTTCTAATCACTGATTTTTAGTTAGATTCAACATATCTTTCTGAGGTTTGTAGTCGAAGTTCATATCGCTGTAATTATTTTTAAAATCGCCTCGTTTTTATACCTTTGCAGTTACCTCGTCTGTGATCAATCATATAAATATTTGCATTATTTTATTGTTTGTTCTGTTTGTTTGTCGCCAGTCCTGGGTATAGAAAAAATTAATCCTTCATCATGGTAAATTATTTCGCATGCAAGTTTGTAATAAGATTGTCGGTCGACTGGTATTCAGAGTTCACATAAAAGTGACTTAACTCTCCTCGGTTAAGAATGTGAATAGCGAACGATGCTCTTATTAAAGACTAAACCCAACGTTATTTATTGAGTCAAGTAATAAAGTCGAACCCGCAGCACCTAGATTGATTCATAAGTGAAGTATTAGTTACAATTAATCGAAACAACGTAATAAACTAAAGAAAATATTTTAACCAATTTCAAGGTTATAAAAACATATTTAAGAATTTTTTTATTATTTTTTAATACCAAAAAAATTATTATTAATCAGCTCTTAATAACATTTTTATTTTCTTTTCAATTTCTTTATTTTATTTTGGCCAAAAGCAAACGCTAACTGACTGAATTACCTTGAATTTGGTATGTGTTTTTATTTCTCTTTGTAAAATCCTCGCACTCACCTGTGCGAAAAACAAAACCATTCAACCAAAAAACAAGAAACAAACAATAAATAAACAAAACGAAAACAAATGTTTAAACAACAAAAAATGTTAATTGTTTTTATTAACACATTTTGGACTGAAAAATAAAAAACACATTTGTAAAAAAGAAACAAAAACTTTTGCTTTAAAGAAACAAAAATAGCTGAATTTTCCAAAGAAATTGTAAATCTTTTGTTAAGCAATAAAATACAGTGCACAGTAGTTTTAAATCAAAATATTAGGGAAATAAATTAGCCATTACTGATCGATGACATGATAACGTGTTATAAAATTTTTAAACGGACGTAGCAAATGAGCACGCGAGCTTAAATTTTCAGTATGAAAATACAAATTTTAGAATTTACACGTAATTTGTTTGCAATACTAGAAGTTTTTGGAGCACCTTTAAGTGAGTTGAAAAAAAGTTTCTATACATATTAACAACCACAAAAAAAATGTTACACTAAGTACTCTGTTTAAAGTCGTTTAGCATTTTTACTTATTTCGCATGAAAAATGTAACAACTAGCTACTGATGCAAATATCGAGATTAAAAAGAAAATATGATGCAATGTTTTTTGCTCTTTTCTTGAAAAACAAAAAATATATATAGCCGGAAACATTTTGTTGTTTATAAACATGAAGACAGAAACATTTTTCAACTTTTTACAAAATGACCAAAGTACAACTCTTCTTAGGAATTTTATATTTTGGATCATATATAAGGAGAAAATCCAAAAAAAATGGGCATAGAAATTGAATTTTTTATGACCCGAGTGTATCATCTTTAGCTAGTGGACACGTTTTTCGGTCTTAAAATCATTGCCTTTCTTTAAAGTATTAAGATACAATTACGTTTTTTAAGTTAATTATTATTTAAAGAGAAAGTATTGACTCATTAATTAATTTTACTTCAATTTGTCAATTTGTGTTGTTTTTTAAAACAACTATAGAAAAAAATAAAAATTTTATTATTTCTTAAACTGAAATAATAAATATTTTAACAAGTATAGAAATAAAATAAAACTAAATACTTGAGGAAAAAATAAAGATTTTTTTGGGTTTTTACCTCTTCCTTTCTCTGTGTCTCAGGCAAGATTTGTACTTACGATTTTTTGTTTATTAAAAATGATCTTTAACAAACTTACGCAGCCATGCACACCACTTTGGCCATACAACGGAGAGACTCGAAATATTCGATGGCTTGTTAAGCAAACATGAGCCTTTAACCGGTGCAACCACTGTCTCATTAACTGTTTTGATTTACTATCTAAGCTTTTGTTCCTGTTTCAGTTTATAACAGGGACCTTTATTGTCTCTTCTCCTGGCTACTTAACAGTTTTTTTCGCTTGTAATCTAAATTCCGTGAGGAATAATCTATTTTATTTTTACATTTATTTGCCTTTAAAATAAAGAGCTAGTGCGTTTACACACACCACTCTTATTAGTGGTTACTCAGTTGTGTTAAGCATACAATCTTTAACATTGGTAACGAGCAACAATATTATCTTTTAGTTCTAGCTATTATCGATATGTGATAATGTGTGTGAATATAAATATTTTAACATTGACACAAGCCATTTGATTTATAACTGCTATGGAAGCGCAAAAGATTGCAAAATCAAAATGAATCGGGCTAAGAAAGCCAGATGTCTAGACATAAAATTTTTAGCAATGTGAGTTTGATCCCAAAAAACATAGCAACTCGTACTGTTAAAAATTCGATATACGAACACCATCAAAGAACGCCTTGCACACCAATCCCGTTATATTTGGTCTTGTCATCTTTCTTTGTTTCCATAAAAATTATTAAAATTTCACTTTGGTTGCAAAAACCATTTTTCTTATTCGTTTAATAGTGCAATGTTATCATTTTAGCAGAGCTCTTTAAATTAAAACGTTTAGGTTAAGGCTGCGAATTTTATAATGATTAGTTACACACACATTTAAGTTGCCCTCTTCCTCTAATTATGACTACATTCTCTGGAAATTTACTCTACTTGTTGATTGATTTAAAAAAATATTATTTCTTTAATCAAGGCCACTGTGCAGCAACAACGGGAGCGATTCATAATTCATAATTAATGAATTAATGATGCTCATATTTATCAGCTGCTAAGTGAAATAAATAATTACTTTTAATAAATTTTTCTGGTTTCTTTACAAAATACGCCAACAAATTTGTCACTTGTTTAGCTCTTTATGTAAAAAAAAAAAACTTTATTTTATGAAATCTGTCTTCAAAGAGCCATAAACTAAATTAAAATTACACATTTATTTTTTATTTATACTCAACTCAAAAAAGCAATTAATTGCAAAAAGGTAGCACCAGCAGCCACGGTAATAACCAATTCATATTTACAATCATTTTTTAATGCTGCTTTCTTGCTGCTGTTCATTCAAATTGTTGCTGTCGCAAATAAACGAGTGTTGGCGGTGGCAGTTTGAGTTGTTGATGATGGTTGAAACGCAAGTGACCTTGGTTTGGTTTTATAAGTCAATTCTTTTTTTTTTCTAGTAACAGATTGATCACATTGTGTGGTTTTGCATTTAAAGCAATTTTTAACGAACAGAGTCTGTGGCAAACTTTGGACTTCCTTTGAAGACCAATCAAATCGTAATGCATACAACGAGCAATTTTAATTTAAAAAATAAGGGAAATGCAATTGAAATAGTTTTTTTAAGGCTTTTTTTCTATTGGAGAAATCGTTTTATAACTTAAACAGTCTTAGATGACTTGCACAATAAAGTACGTACGTAGCTCTGTGACGCCTTGTCTTATCTTTTACAATTTAAAAGAGTTGACTACAAAATCGTAATCATCTTCACTTAATTGTTAATTAAGTATGTGTGTCAGTAGGCTGTTTGTTTGCGTTGTTTTAAGTTGAAAAATATCTTGGAAATATGGGTCATAAATTAATCACTCATTTCCCAGTTATAAAGTGATCATTTTAATTAAGATAAAAAAAAATATGTCAAGAAATCAACAAACAACAACAAATAATTAATTATATCAATCAGTCCAAAACAACAAATTGTGATCATTTATTTATAGTGTAAAGCAAAAGTATTCAAAGAGTTGATAAATGCAAAAAATTATTAGGGAGATACAAAGGTCTTCCTATATAAAGCATAAAGCTCTTTAATTTTGAATTATTAAAACATAGATTTTAATATCAATAACTATTTCTAATTTGTAACTCTTTTTAATGTTTTGTTTGATGACTGTTTCTTTTTCTCCTTTATTTTTGTATTTGTGCGCAACCATTTACTAATTGTTCCTATTTTTAACACCAAATATTACTTCACACTAATCACTATGGCCGGTAAAAAACCTGTTTTTCGGAACTAAATAAGGGCTTAAAACAACTATAATTTGCTTACCGCATCCATATAATGTTACAGACAACATAACATGGTTCTTACAACCATTCCTCAACCACAACTTCTTCTGCATAAACTGCTTGGTTGAGACGACAAGCAAACATTTTAAAACGAAAGTCAAAATACGCAGGAAATAAAAAAATAAATTATTAATTCGAAGAAATTAGAAGACGCTCAAATCAGCTGCTTTTTGGGATTGCGTGAAAAAATTTAGATTGAATTATTAACAAGAAAAAAAAAATAAATCAGAGCGATCTACTATATCAATATTATGCCCCCAGGGGTACTAAAAGTCTAGCTGAGCTAACCTAGGGTCAGACAAAGTGCTCTCGGGATACAGAGGGAACCAGTCTCCCTGTGTGCAGGCACCGAAGATCACCATCAGCTAAGGGCCTTCCAGGCAGGTACTGACTCAAATCTTGATCACGTATATCAATATAATGATCGGCTAATAAATCTCACAGTATGGGTGACTTGAGTGTCAAATGGTCATTGAATTAATCTAAAAACCTATATTGGCTCCCAAGAACTGTTTTCTTGTATCGTAATTGATAACAATCTAAAAAAAAAAGATTCGAGTCGAATGCAGAAAAATAAAAATGTTTGAATTTGGTTAAGGGTCGACACTGCTTTTACTTTAACATTGAAAAATACATCCTGTTCAGTAACAAATAAATTATGGCTGTTTCATCTTTCTTTGGTTAAGACTGGGCATTTCAATGTAAAAACATCATTATCAAGCTACGTCTTGATTGTTGTTATTTTATACATAATTATAAAGAGTAATTATCTCTCCTTCTAAAATTAATAAATAAATTTTAGTCAGGCATGAGTTCGTTTTTATCCAAATTTTTTAATAAATGTAAGAAATATTAAATTTATTAACTAGTAACGCCGAATAGAGTAAAAATGCTTTAAACTTTAATAAACATTTATAAAGAAGTAAAAATCTTATAGCAGAGCACTTGCAAGATGTAGGTTACGTCATAAAATATGTTTTAAATGCCAAAAAAACAAACCTTTATGTATTTTGCAAAATAACGACACTAAAAGACTTTTTCAAGTGTGATTAAAAACTCCTCTTTAGCTTGCAGGAAACAGAGCGCAACAAAGTACTGAAATAAAAATTTTTTTTTCTGCCGAAGAAAATTTCTTACTCTTAGTTTCTTTGGCAGGTGAAACGTGTATTTAAAACTCATTAAAGTCTTAAAATAAACATTAAATTACTTTGAAACCTCTTCTTCCTATTTTCCTTTAATTTGTTTTATTTCAATTCAACCCACTCACTTCTCACAAAAGTTAACCAAATAATGAAAAAAATTATACTTTTCAACACTTATTTGTGTATTTGCGTCATAATAATTATTTTCTTTTTTTCGCAGTAAATAGTTGTTTATAACTGTGAAAAAAAATTATACTTAAAAACTTAAACACCAAAGAAAAAGCTGCTTTGGTTGAGTATACAAATCATTAGTAAAAAATGTTTACAAAACAATTTTCAACAATTGGCTGCTGTATTTAAAATGTTTGCAGTAAAAATTTGCAATAAAATCTTAGGGATATCAAAAATGCAGTGCTTTGATTTTTAAAAATTAAATATTAAACGAGGGCGCTGAAACACGTAAGCCACTTTAAAAAAAAATAAAAATTTTAATATCATGAATTATGCCTAATCTTTTCAGGACCTACAAATAGGAATTGGCTTTTTTTCAATACTGCAATGTGAATTATTTTCACTAGGAAAATACAAAGTCACATTATTGTTTCTCTATCGTTATTATTTTCACACCATGTTAAAAATTTTTTTTTTTTACAATTTTTTATATTTTTAATAATTCTTGGAAATTATGATATTTGGCTTAATCACAGCTACCGATGAGGGTTTCCAGAGAGATTCGTCATTGTGTTAAGGCAAAGGCTAACGTATTTTAAAAGAACCGCAAAGCAACGCACTCGCCTTTTTTCGCTGTAACAACACAACGTACTATTACCATATGTTGCATATTTTGAGCAGAAGATCATCACTAAAAAGTATACCAAACCAGTACCTCGTTTCTGTAACTTTGGTGAGAAATGTTTTTCCATAAAAATGTGTCAGTTTTCCAATTATACACGAGACGATCTAGTACAAGGACGTTATTATTATTTTATATTATAAAAAACATTAGTATTTCCAGCTCACCCTGTGTAAAAAAAGTGATTAACATACTGTCATGTTAAAAATTTCTCACTTAAATTACAGAAACGAGGTTAGTTTGGCTACCTTAACAAATAAAAAAAGGCTTTTTGCTTAACACTAAATATTTTAAAACCATTTTAAAACAAAAAAATACGATTTCACACATTAGACTGTAAAGTAGATAATAATATATTAAATTCAATAACTTATAAAATAAAATTTTTTTCTATTAAAGTGTGAATCATTACAATCGCTAATTTAAGCTTTAAACAACAATTCTAATTTAAAGCCATAAAATAAATTTAAAACATGAAATTGCAAACAAAAAAATGCTCAACTTAATTGGCTTGCTGATTTCCTTAAGTGTAGGAGTTAAAAATGGTTATTATGACAAATATTTGATAAAAGCTTAGCATTTATAAAGATCACAAAAAAAATTTATAATTCTAAACAAAGCATTTTATGTCATAAACTTGTATCAATATTGACAAAAGCCATATCACTAATAAGTGTATTTTAAATGAAATAAATACAAAAATTAACAATCGTTTACTTAAATCAAATATTTTTTTTAATTAATGACTAAAACGGAAATAAATATCTTAAAAGATAAATTATTGATACAATGCTCAAAAACGAGGTTAATTATTAGTTGGCATTAAAAAATTGCACAATTTTGTAACAGTGAATGTTGCAAGTCAATTTAGAAACAAGTAATGAATACATAAATACATAAATTAATAAAATTTAATTAACATTTACATTTTATTTTTATAAAACTATAAAACGCCTTCCGTTTTATATTTTTAAGTGTCTAGTATCAGCAAAATCATTCTTACTCACACACCTACAAAATGTGTAATACTTATTTTGATTTTGACATTTAAAATTAATTTTTTTTTAAATTGGAATAAAATAAGATTTATTTTTCTAATGTCTGTTACATATATTCATCTGTCCAAATTACTGCTTATAGTTGCACAATAGCTACAGGCCTTTTTAAAACTAGACGAAAAATTTGTTAATTTTTTTAATTACCTTAAGTTCTCCATAAGACTTTAATTCCGGCAAAAAAAAAACACTTTCAAAACAGAGGTTTATGAAATCTAAAATTAAAAGGGAACTTAATGATATATATTTTTCGTTTATTAATAGCAGCTCAAAATCGCGTCTCTAAGAGTACACCATTTAATTTATAAAATTATATTTATGCTTAAGATTATAGCCCTTTTGTTATTTTTGTGTAAATTTTAAGATTCTGCCTGTTATGGTGCAAAAGTTATATTGATACACATTTGTCAAAATCACATTTTGTAAGGAGCGCCCCAAAAAATTATTGTTTTTTACCTGTTTAGTTGTAGTTTAAATTGAAGTTAGTATTTATTGCGTTTCCATAGATAAGACATATGGGATATATTTTAATTTTTATCGTCTGCTTTTAGAGCGAATACTGTAATTTTCATCTGATGTATATTTCAAAGATATTTATGTTAAGGTTTTAAAAGATAAAGCTGTGCGCTTTAAATAAATGGCTCTGAGGGGGCACCCTTTATTTTCCTATTTCATTAATTTATTACCATTTGTTATAAGGGAACATCTCGTGACTGTTTTAAAACTTGAACTTTCTGCCAATTACCCTTCAAAAGATAAGTAAAAAATACTAATTTGGTGTTTTTTGTACCCTTCACCACAAAAAGTGGAAAAAGGGTTTAACAAATTTATCGTCGTTCCGTTTGTAATTTCTACAATATCCATTTCCGACCCCATAAAGTATATATATATACTGATTTCTTTTGCATAGCGAAGTTGATTGAGCGATGTCCGTCTGGCCGTCCATGTAAGTATTGAAATCAAGTTTGCTGAGGCATTAGATCAGCTAGAAAAAATTTAAATACGCCAATCGATCAGACAAAGTGTCGAAAGAGGTGCTATTGGAAATATGCAAAATCGATCCATGTCCTTCGACGCAGCGGACAAAACATCACGGCTACCTCTAATTTTTTACATCATTTGAAACAATGAAGTAACTTTAATCAAAAAAATAAATACATGGGGCGATAAAGAATTAAACAGTAAGAAAAAACATCAAGTGAAAAAATTGTCGCTCGCATATATTTTCCAAGTTACGGATCTCTGAAATTTTTTAAATTTTTTAAATATCAATATGGGTATCATTTTAAAAATTTTGAAGAGATCTTTAACGAAAAACTAAAATTTATTAAAAATGCTTAACCCTTTCAGAGCCGATGACTTTTTTACATAAATCTTTTTTTTTATTTTTTTAGTTCTCTGTCGCCTGTATATTTGTCTTTTTTTATTGGAGTTACTTTACTAAACTAGATTTAGATAAATGGTGAACGGTATATAAGATTTGGCATAGCCAAATATAGCCCTCTTACTTGATTTTTTTTTTTAGTTTGTAAACATAAACTTCCAAAAACCGCAGTTCTTAAGTAAGAAATATACACAAAAAAACATAGATAAATTGACAATCTTTTCCTTGTTTTAAAGTCTGTTGTCAATCAAAATTTTTAGATTTGATATTGCTTACTTTTCTTCTTAAGTCGTGCTGCCAGTAATCAACAATTTTCTTTATTTTGTATTAAAATAATAATAATCTCAATGGTCAACTGACTACCGACAAAACTTTAGCTTGAAAATTTACAAAAAAAAAGTATTTTGAACCCTTCATTTGTATCTTTATTTATGTCAACTTGATCTTATTCTTCTAAGCATGTCCACAGGCGAAGAAAGAACATGATTGAGGTAACCATAATTTAATCAATAATAATAAAGAAAATTAGTATTGGAACCATATTTTTGTTTTGCAATAACATACATTTGTTTAAATAAAAGCATTAAATCGTTCAATTTAAATACATGGATGATAATGTCATACAATTGAATTACAGTATATACTCGTAAGTAGACACTTTCCCTAAAATAAAAGACTTAAAATCGTAACCACTATTTTTACAAATGTTTATTCAACCTTTCCTGATGCGTATTATGACGAATGACAATTTAAAAATAAACTAGTTTAATATCTTATCTTTTATATCGCGTAGGATCTTATATTTCTTAATAAGTTTTTAAAAAGAACAAAAAAATTTTTCCAAAATTTAGTGGTTAATTATTTTTGGTTAAATATTTGACTAATCTGACCGTACCTTTAGCTATTGTTTTGTTTATTAATTTTTTTTTTTTAAATATTTTAAAACATAAATTCACAAACAAAAACAATTATTTGTTTTCTATATTATTTTCTCTATTTAACCTTTTCGAACAATAAATAACTTTAGGGGTTTTAACAAAGGAATCACTAAACTGCTGATAGAAGAGCAATTTGTCGAATTCTAAAACAAACATTATTTGTTTGCTTTTTATCCTACTTTTAATAATATAATATGGTTAAATATACTTTACTATTTTTAAAGAGTTATAAAACTATGTTTAGCTAAAACCAACTAAACTTGTCACAGAGAACATAATATAGTTATTCTGACCATATCAAAACCAGCTTTTTGTTGTTTTTTTTTTTTTTATTTATTTATTTTTTAAAATATCTGAAGATTAATCAAATATCAATTATTCTAAGATAAAGCGTTCAAAAAAAGTGATCTAAAATATGTGTGTTTTTTCTTTGCGATGAGACGAAGTGATACGTTTATAATGGAGTGCAGTACCAGCCAGATAACCAAAGATTGGTAAAGAAAGAAAAAAAAATAAAATAAATTTTTTAAACACGAATAAATGTGTTTTTTTTTTCAGTTGTTTATCCATTTTAAGAAATTACATCTTAGAATAGACCGGCTTAAATTACTTTTTTATTTTTAGTTATTTTTTTTTATTTGTTTTTGTGCTGCTGTTTATCTTGTGGTCTTTTGCTTAAAAATAATTGTTACATGTACTCACACATGTGTTGTTTTTTCTTGCAGCATTTTTGACATTTATGATGAAGTCAACAGTTTCATTATAACTCTACACCTACGGGCATGTTAATCTGTTATTTGTCGGCACTATTTTATGTGTTTAACTAGAAAAATTAATTAAAATATTGTGGTTACATAACTCTTTAAAAATTAGAAAGGGTATTTTCATAAGATTTATTTAAAAAAATATTTAAAAATTAACATCCTGTTAAAGTTTGTCTACAAATTAATCATCAACTAAAAAGAGAAAAAATAAATATTAACAAATTCCGGGAGTAATGATGAAATCACTGTTTGTGGCTTTAATGCGATTTATCTAATTTTAAATTTTAATCAATTTCATGGTTTAAAGGATTTAATATTTACTACTCGTAGCTTAACTAAACCACTTGTGAGGTAATTATTATATGAAAATGAATTTAATTTCATTTATTGTGAAGATACACAATGTTTTCATGTTTTTGTTTTTTTCGGGGACATTATTTAGTTGGATTTCTTCTATAAAAAAATAACTAACACACACATACATACACTTACTAATAATAGCTGTTTTCTCAGCATAAAACGTAACCCAATTAATATCGCCACAATATACATAAGTCTGGTGAATAATTGCAAATTTGTTGGCTTAAAAATGTAAATGTTAAATCCGAGCTTAGGAGATTTCCTCAGTCACTGTGTTAAACAAATGAAATGGAAAAAAATTTAAATAATACAAAAAATTATAAAAAAATAAATAGAAATTATGTTGACATATTTAGAATAACTCTTAACAATTTATAAGCTTCATGCTAAATGGCTGCGCATACACACATTTTAGTCTTTTCCGTTTATAGATTCTTTTCTACATTTCTCTCTTTACGGCAAAATATTTACCTTGTTTTAGCCATCAACATACGAGAATTTTTAAACATGAAAATATGCTTTTGGATGCAGCAACCATCATTCACAGCTACTTATGAAATTTTACGCAATTTAAGTAAAAGCTGCATTTAGCAATTGTTTGCTTTATTTCTCTTAAAATCTTTTGCTTTCTACAAGATTTTTTAAACAACGACTAATTTCTTTTCCATATCTGTGCTTATTTTTTTTTTTTTCGTTTAATTAACTATTTGTACTTCTTGTTCTAAGTAAAAAAAAAGAAAAATTTAACATGGTTATTTAGCATTAACTTTATATTTCCTTAAAAGTTAGTTTTACACTATCTAAAGCTTAGAAAGTTCTTAAAGATCATGTCACACTGCATTTAAGTAAACACTTTTTCTTCTTATTTTTTCCTACTGCAAGTTGGGACATTTACTTTTCTTTTTACCGATTTTTCTTTTTTTAATAATATTTTTTCTTTTTTGTTTCATTACAGGTATGTACTCGCTAATTTGTGATCATAAAATCAGGTATTTTTTAATTATTTACACATTACAATAAGCGAAAGGCAGCAGTCAGTTTTAATAAGCGAAAAAGCAATTAAAAGTGAATCTCTAAATCAGGAATTGGTGTCAAAAAAGAAAAGAAAAAAATTAAACTAAATTAAAGGATTTCATTGTTATTAAATTTAAAAATTTAAATAATACAAAATAAATAAACTTAAGGAATTATGCAAACTTTAAACTGCCCTAGAAGATTTATTTAGTTGTCTGAAAATTTCTAAACTTTCAAAGCCATTTATTTTGTTGAGTGCTTTAAGTTTTGTTAAGTTTAAAATTTTTTAAAGCTTTAATTGTTCTAACGACTTTAAAAGTATTTTACGTTTCTTTTATTGCATTTAATATTATGTAAACAAAGCTGTAAATCATCAGAGTTCTTAACAGCTCTTAAAACGCTTTTAAAAGCTTAGATATCAATAAGCAACCTTGTGTTCTTTACAACCTTAACCTTGTGTTCTTTACAATTTTATTTCCTCTCCTTTAGAAAGATATTTTTTAGAGGTTTTACATGGAGAAGAAATAGAAATAGAAATCTTCTTCTTTTCCAACCCTGAAACTTTAACATGTTAATTTTAGAACAGTTTTTTACGCAGCACCCTTGGTATTAATTAGGCGCATTAGAGGTTTTTCGGGGTTCCGTACACAAAGGGTGAAAATGTAATTCTCTTGTTTCGCTACTATGTGAGTCCGTTCACTTGTTACAGACCTCTATCACTGAAACTGTTAAAAGAAGACTCTCAGCATTTTCAAAGAAATGTATAACTATAGATACTTAAAACTCAAGAGTGTTTTGAAAGTAAAAGTATTTGTAAAAATAGCAAACACTCAAGTTTAAAAATAAAAATTTTAATAAATGGTTTCCCAGAATTAACGTGATATTTGCGTCTCAATAGGCAAATTTTAAAATTTTTAGCTTTGCTACAAACCTTTTTATTTAACAGAGCTCTGTTAGAAAAATAACATAGCCCTGTTAAGATTATATAAATTTGGTTTATGCATCCAAACTAAAATTTTCATGGAAACAACAAAAGATGGCAAAACCAAAATGAATGAAATTTGCTTGAAAGGTATCCCTATATAGGACTGACTGTGTATTACTATGTCTGCTTAAAGGACAAGCATTAAACAAATATAAAATTAAAAAACTTATGCAGAGGGTGCCTTGATTATTTTTTACAAAGTATATAAAACTAGATCTATTAAAAAAAGCATAACAAAATAAAAATTAAAGGGTTCCCAATAAATATCGTGATTTAACTGAAAATCGTTTTAAGCGGAATAATCAGAGAAATTTTTCATTAAAAAATATTAAAATATTAAAGGATGCTTTAAATGAGAGTATAATATCTCAATGTTATACTTTTATAAATCAATTAAAATTTATTTATAAAAAAAAAAATTAAAAATAACTAAAAAATGAACCAAAGCCGAAAAAGTAAATTTTAATTGATTTATGAAAATCGACGGTTCAACCCCTGGCTGGGGGAAAAAAATAATTATACTTTTATATTATATAAATTTAATAAACGGCAGTACGGAAGTATACGTCTGTAAGTCTGACTTGGGCTTAACGACCTTTATTTTTCTTTATTGACATTATATATTGATATTTAAAAGAAAAATTAAATACGAATTCGACCCAATGCTAAGCATCTTAACTATATCAACCTTAGCGTGTATTAAAAATAAAAACCTATTTTATAGTTGTTTTTATCATTTAGAATTCACATCTCTGAAACACTTTTAAGAAACACAACACATATTTTGAAAAATCTGTAAACAGACGACCTTAAAGTATCTTAATCCGGGGCCCTTAGAACGAGCTTGATTCGTACACATTCTTCTAATAACATTTTATATTATTAAATTTAATTGGGTCTTTTAAATTTTTTATTATTTTTTATTTATTTAAAAGTCACTAGACTAACCCAAATATAAATCTAATAGAATTTTGTTGTTTATTCTAACTCCTTTTCTTTGTTTACATTTCACTTGTTTTATTATCTTCATTTTTATATATAATATTTAAACGAAAAAACAAAAAGAAAAACTTTATTCGTGTTAAAAAATTTAGAACAGCTTTATTCGACATCATTATAATCGCAAATATTTTCTTTCATTAATTTTTTTAGAAAATAAAAAAAAAACTCATCAAGTTATACCTAAATTAGAACTGGCATTTGCGTGACTCTTACCTTAAATATCTTATTAAAAAAAATTCAAAAGCAAAGACTGTATTTTCATTAAACATTTGTCTAAAACACTTGCGTTTTGCAACCGCTAACAATAACTGAAACTTTTCACCACTTCTCTTTATTCAAACAACTCATTTACATTAGAAAAATATTTAGTTTGTTGAAAATTTATTAACTTTGAAAGAGTGACGGTAAAAAAAAAATTAATTGTAAAATGTTCTTAAAGAAAGTTATAAAATATATTTGCATTTTCACTACAATGTACTTATGCATGCACACACAAACACGCACACACACACAAATACTCTTAAGCTTTAGACAAAAAAGAGGCAACATCATGCATGCATGAGTGCTGAATTAATAAAAGATAAAAAAAAAAGAAAACTTATATTTAAGTGGCAAAGAATGAAAGCTAATAAGTGCTAAAATGTACAGAACCTTTACTACAGCCATAATTATTCATTTTAAGCCAATGCACAGTGGGAGATTTACAAGAAACTCCGAAGTTTCCTAATGGATCGTCTGGTTTACTAAATCATCTCAATCATTTTTGTTCGTAAAAAAATGAGAGGTGGTCATTTGTAAGTACTAAACCTGCGTTTTAAAAAAAATAAATTCCATTTTTTTAAATCTATGTAATTTTCAATAATTGTTGAAAAAGGTGCTGCTGGAAATCAACAAGACTAGCCCATATTCGTCGACGCAAAGGGCAAAACACCACGCCCACCTCTAATTCTATATCATTTGGAACAATGAAGCAACTCCACAAACAAATATATGGGGTGATAGAGAATTAAAAAATAAGAGAAAAAAAACATTAAGTGTTTTCCGCTCGCCCCTATTTCCCGAGTTACGGGCCTCTAAAAATTTCAAAATTTTTTAAAATATCAATATGGGTATCATTTAAAAGCTTTTAAAGAGATCTTTAAGGAAATACAAAAAAAAATTTTAAATGTTTAACCTCTTAAGAGCCGATAAAATTTTTATTTTTTTTTTTTTACTACCTCAATTTTTTTTTTTTTCTATTGGAGTTACTTCATAAAACTGGATTTACAAACATAGTGAAGGGTATATAAGATTTAGCATAGCCGAATATAGCACTCTAACTTGTTTTTATTTAATAAAAAGTGTTTTTTTAGCCCGAAAAAACTACAGGCTCAATTGATTTAAAAAAAATCATCGTTTAATAAGGTTTACAAGCTTGTGCCAGTACTGCATCATATTTAATCGAAAATGAAGCCGGTGCAATAGTTACGGTCAATAAAGATCGTTGCCGCACCATAATTAACGATTGTTTGATTTCAAATATGAGTGACATTGATTCAGGCGAGATGTGGTTTCAACAGAATGGTACTGCGTGTCATATGGCGACTTCAACCATGGACTTGCTGAAATCAAAGTTTTGTTTAAGCGGATTTCGTAAACTGGATCTTTCAATTGGTGACACCACTCGATTTTTTCCTGTAAAGTCATGTAAAATTACTAGCTTTTGCTGATAAACTAGCAACAATTAACACATTGTAGGCTAACATTGTTTGTCTTTTTTGTGAGATGCGGCCACCATTGCTCAAAACAATTTGCATGGATGTTAATGTTGTTTACAAGAGATCACAATATTCTTGAAAACCAGGTCTGCTATACTTATTATTTTTCTCTTTGTATCAATACTACACGTCTGCCTGTTAAGGTTCACAAGAAAAGCGTTCATGTCACGACTTGTCTGAGACATCGTTAGTTTTAAATTTAATTTTGTTTGTTGTTGTTGTAGTGGCAATAATAAAATAGTATATGTGTCTAGCTATGACGATTTCAGAGTCAGATGGCTGTGACAGACAGACATTGTTGGGCTATTAAATAGATTCCTGTTTGCCTTAAACGCAAATTTCAGTTTAAAAAGCTAACCGCCTTTGGCATAAGTTTTTAAAAACAAATTATACTCGTAGCAGAGATGTGTTTGCGTAGTAATTAAATGAAATCAATTAAATCTTTAAGAAAATAAAAATTCGAATTCGAGACAAGGTGACATTTTTTTAATCCACCCTAAGATTTAAGGAAACTTCCTTATACATTACAAAGTTGTTATCATTTCCCCACTATGCCATGAAGAAAATTTCAAGAGTATGCAGGAAGGACAAACATAATTGAAAATACGCACACAGACTTGTTTCTTTTCGAATAACACGAGAACATTCGGCAAAATTTAAAGCATTCTTCCACAGCTTTATCACAATGTCTTTGCTCTTCTTATCGGCAACAAATTATGGCAACCACTATTCCTTCCTCTATAAATGTGCATAAATCTTTTGCAGTGCAGCATTGTTAAACTCATACATTTCACTTGCACTCATACTCATGTATATTTTTTGTTCTTAATTGGGTTCTTAAAGCGAGTGGGTTATTAAAAAAATATTTTATATTCTTGGCATTGTGGTGAAAGAAGTTATTGTTGTAAGTATTTTCTGTTTTTTCTTTTAATTGGTCTTGCAACAAGAGTTTAAGGTCGCCAAAAAATTATTTTTAAAACACACCTTACAAATATTTTCATAATAAGAGCTCAATTAGTCTAAAACAACAAAAATGAAAGATAACAAAATCAGTTGTAGAATTTTTTTAAACAATTTCAACTACAATTAAATCCTTGTAATTATTGAATTCACTAAGAAAATCCAAAATTACCTATTTTTATAAAAAAATTTATGAAACCATTTTAATTTAAAGAAAAAAAAATTTTAACATTTTTTTTAAAACAGCGAATTTAAATCATCTGTATTTTTTTATTATCATTTAGCGACCATCTGTCCGATAAACTCACCATATTTTATAAAGTGCGTTTTCAAGTAACAGCTGACAAGTTTATTTGAAGTACCTTGTAGATTCTATTTGCTCTCAGCATTTTTATTTATTTTTTTTTTTTTGCCTTTATTAAAATTTAGTTTGATCTACAAAAAATTTATATTTGATTTATCTAAAATCTTTTACTTTAAATTCAGAGTATTTACATTAATTTAAATTAAATTTGGCAAAAATTGTACTTTAATCTTAAAATGTAATTTAAACAAACTTGAATTGATAGTATTATTTTTCTCTGTGTATATATTAGCACGTTTTACTATAAAACTGAAGAAAAAAGGTTGAGTGTCTTGTTTTGCATTTTATAGTGACAAGACATTTGTCTTCTTAAACTTAATTGCATGCAGCATGTGGCATTAAAGTTTTATTTAAAACTTTAATTAAATTTAAAGGGAAAGAACTTAAAAATAAAATATTTCTGTTCTTATTCGAGGAAAAAATAAAACAAACACTAAAATATTTTTAAATAATCAAATTTTGCGATATTCTAATGATTCCATTAGTGAAAAATATAATTAAAAAAAAATATTTTAAGTCCTTAAAAGAAGCGCTTTTATATTAAAGTGTTTTATCTTTTTATTCAACTAATTTCTTTGATAACTAAAAGAAAAAGTAACCCAAAATATCACGTTTGCTTAAAAAATATTCATTCATAAATTTGAAATTTATGTTTCTTAAGTTTTTTATTCGATTTGATTCTATTTTATTTTTTGTTTTCTCTTGTCAATGTGGCGCCTATTTAATGTTTTGTGTCGTCTTTTTTTTTAATGCTCAACATATTCTGTATTAAGGATTTACACAAGAGATTTGTGCTGAATAAATAATCTTAAATTCCAGCGCAGTGGACATGGTTTTTTGTATCGTTTTTTTAATAACTTCAATAAGTGTGTGTGTGTGGTATTTTTTGGCATGAAATGGATACCGTCTTTTTATGAGTTCATGTTTTGAATAAGTTTTTATTATTGACAAATAATATTCTTTGCTTATGACCAATTTTATTTTTATTTGCGATTTGTTTTTTTTTTTTTTTTTTGCTTTTAAAACAGGGTCGAAAAATAAGCGACTTTTTTTAAGTGCCATTAAGGATTTCTAAGAATTATTTTTGTTTTTCTTTTTCAGTGGATATTTGTAAGCAATATTTTATGAGAAACTTTAAATAAATTTTTGTGTTCTAAAGCATATGACAAATTAGAAAATTATTGGAATTTGTTTAAAGTTGTGTTTGGCCACATATTATTGTATATTAAGATGTAATTTCTGTGTAGTGTGCGTCTAATATGGAGAAGCTGGTAAATCTTTATAAAAACAAAAGGGAAAAAAGAACAAATGTTTCTTTTGGAGTCAAAATTTTCTATGAAGGCGAGGAGGATGTAAGATAGACAGATAATAATGCAGTTACACTTTTGCCGTAGACTTAAAGATTATGTCCCAAGCCATACAATACTCTCCATTCAGGGATTGTTGGCCGGTTTGCTTCTTGTATTTTTAATCTTTCCTGAGGCTTATGACCGCTGTACTTTTGGTATATTTACAAAATAAGACCTGGTTAAAAAAATACTGAGTAACTTAAACTCTTCAAGTTTTTAAACAAATATCTTTTATGCTTAAGCCAAATTATATTGATTAATTTTTTGTTTTCTGACAAGGCCCAAGTAATTAATGACAAAAAATTGTGAAGCCCATGTGTGTTTTATTTGCAAGCTCTGGATCAAATTATGCTCCAACGAAAACAATTTAAAAATATTTCTAAATAACTAAATATCAAACCGTTAATTAATTTCAATCCAAGCTAAGGAATGGTTACAAATACTTTTCAAAAAACTACAATACGAAAAACCTCTTAATTAATCTACAACCTTCTGTTCTTTTTTAAAAATATTTTTTTCATTTATTGCACAAAGAAGCAAGAATTACAAGCCATTAATTGTAAACTTTTAAAATAAATAAAAAATAAAACTCGCTGAAACTTTTAGCTCTCAGTTGCTGTTTGTAATTATTTTGCAACTTTGAAATAAGAAAACCTCTTATTAATTGTTTCCATATACTTTTAAATGAATTACTAATTAATATTAATCATACGCCCACGCAAACACAAATTTAAACTGGTACAGCTTAAAGATTAAGATTCTAAACAAAAACTCTTAACAAACAAACAAATAATTAGAATTAAGAAAAACAAAAATTAAACCCCTACATACATGTGAGTTGATTAATTAAACAAAAGAATATTAGCAACAACAAGGTAATCAACAATGGCGCTTGAGATTTATGATTTTCCAAAAAAAAAAAAAAAAAAAATAGAATTCACCATTTGAATTTAAAACAATGAACAACGCAAAAGGAAAAACTCCACCCTTAAAAAATACCTTGTAAAACAAATTTAAATTTTTAATAACTTGAAACCAAAATTATAATATGAGTTCATGTTAATATTTTTATTTTATTTTATTTATGTGCATAACTAATAATAAATTGTTATTTTTTTTTTTTTTTTTTTTTTTTTTTGTTACCGTAATTGTTTTATTAAGCCACCTTTGTGTCTTAAATTTAAATATCTTTTGTTTTCTAAATGACATACTAATGCAATAATTTGTAAACAAAATTTGTTACTTCTCGTGTGACAGTAGAAATAATTGCTGCAAAATTTATTGAGTTGATTATTCACACAAGAAACTAGAAAAAAATTAAAAATAAATAAATTTACCAAGTGATTGTGAACAGTTGTAATTATTTTATATAATTATTTTATTAGGTGTTTTGAACTACACAGAAGAAACAAAAAAAGTTATTACAGTAATTTTCCAAGCGACTGTAAAGGAAGTCTTATAAAATTCAATTAAGACTTTTTTAACAAACAAATAAATGGATGGTTAACAGTACTGAATTAAAAAAATATAATTCGGTTAATAAAACAACTCGCTACTGTAAACAATTTTGCACATTATTTGCTTCACACATTTTTTGCTTATTACGAAAGGAATAAAAATAGAAAATATATGAAGCAATAAAAATACAATATTTGACATTAAAGAGAACTGACTAAATGACGTAAATAAATGCTAAAAAATCGAAATGGTTAAAACAAATTAAATGCAGAAAAAATTTATTTGTTTTTAGGCTAAAATTTATTAAATTGTCTAATTAAATAATTAACTATATTGATCACATATTTTATTTAATAAAATTGAAAACAAATAATTGAAACAATTAAATATTTAATTATTTATTTACCCGAAAACAAGAAAACTTTAAAAGGTACAAGAACTTCTTTTTGCTTGAGAAAAAATTTAATACGCTAATCGATCAGACATAGCTTAGAGAGAGTTGCTATTGATAATCAGCTACATCGATTCATTTCCCTCAAGGCGGTAGGGTAAACACCAAGCCTGCCTCTAATTTTTCGAAATCATTTGAAAAAATGAAGTAACTCCAAAAAACAAATGTATTGGGCGACAGAGATTTAAAAACTAAAAAAAAACACCATGTAAAAAAAATTGCGCTCGCCCTTATTTTCCGAGTTGAGGCAGAATTAGCTGATATGTTATTACAGAAAAACTAATTACAATAATCTAAATAGCAAGACGGCACGGAACAAAACAGCAACAGAAAGTAAAGACTAATGAGACCTTTATGGTCCTCTAAAATTTTCATAAAAAAGTTCAATTGTCAATATGGTCAATGATACCCATAACATTTAAAAGCTTTTGCAGAGGTCTTTCCGAAAATACTGAAACATTTTAAAAATGCTTAAACTCTTAAGAGTAGACTTGTGCCATATAGTTTACTTTAGTGATCGCTCATTTTAGTTCAATGTTTGAAAATAAGCATGTTCAAAATTTAGTTCAAAGGCTGTCTTTAGTTCAAAATCTCTCTTAGTTTAAATGTTCTGTTGACATATTGTTTGTACTTTCATCATTTAGTTCAAACGCTTTCTTCAGTTTAAATGTTGTTTTCAAAATATAATGGCAACAAGACCGTAGCATTTCCATAACGAATATTTAATTAAATGCGTGGCAGCACATATTTTATGTCCGAATAGTCCACAAGGAAACACAGACATGGATGCTAGTTCACCTTGTCTGGTAGTTCAAATACAAAGTTTAGTTCAAAAATGAACTAGGTGTACTTAAAAGTATAAACTAGTTCACTAAGTTCAATCGATGGAATCCTTTAAGTGAAGTAGTTCGCTTATGAACTACGCAAGTATACTTAAGTGCCGATGACATTTTTATTTCTTTTTTATTCTCTTTTTATTTCTCCTCCACCGCAATATTTTTATTTTTTTATTTTTGATAGGGGCTGCTTCTTTAAACTAGATTTACATATATGGTGAAGGATATATAAGATTCGCATATTGCACTCTTACTTGTTAAAATTAGCAAACAAAAAAGATTAATGTACTTGTGCGACTTAAACCGATAAATAATCGATAATGATATTTTGTTTATCATTAAAGACTGAATATTAAAATTTAACTCGCGCTTGATTACCAAAGATTATTTAAAATTCAAATGGCTGCAAAACCATAATATCTAAAGAAAATGTGTGTAGCTGTTTGCAAAATGAATTCATGGAACACAGCCTTTTAATATAAAACGAACATTTAAGATTTAATATCAGCCAAACTGGGTTCCTGTAAAGGGACTCCTTGAGCAGTGGCTGCTGCAAAATTTATTTTTACCTCTAATATTTTTGTAAATATTTTTAATACCTAAATACCAAAAGTGTCATGAAAAAATTTATTATATTTTCCTTCTTTTTGCAAAACAATCAACAATTTGCAATTCAACACCTTTAAAGAAGCAATCGTTTATGCATGTGAATTGTTTATTTGTTTAAGCAATTGAATTTAACAACTGTTTATTTGCAGTTTGTAGCCGGCATTAGTGAATATAAATGCCTGTGTTGTAGCTACTATTTTTTTTTTTTGTGTCTACCGAGGTGTTGTCATTTATGTATTTAATTGTCATTTGTTTTGTGTGGTTTTTAAACTCAATGCTGTTGTTGTTGCTTTGTTAGTTTGCATTTAAAGTTAAAGGTGTCAATTTGTTTTGTCTTGCTTTCATACTCGTAAAAGCCAATCAACAAACCAACTGTTTTTGTATTTGTTTTTTATGTTTTCTTTTTATTAACCCGTCTAAGATAATAATAATGCTGACGGTAGTAAAGATCATAATGAAGATGATGGTGGTTTTGCTTATATTGTTGCAAATATAGTGTTTGTCTTTCATCAAGTTGCTGACTGATTGTTTGTAGTGATGGCGTTGCAATTTTATAATGCAAATTTGCTTGTTGCTTTAAAAGTCTTTTCATAGCAGTCATTTGATCAGAAATAGTATTTAATCTTAAGAAAGTTTTTATTAAAATATTTAGCAATTAATATTGCACAGAACAAAATATGTAGTTAATTCCGCATCTTTGTTTGCATTTTTTTTTTTTTTTTTTTTGTGTAATTAAAAGAATTGAATCACCATTAGAAGATGTTTTTTATGATGCCTTATGATGAATAGATATTAATTAAGAAAAATGCGACTTTAAGGCCTATTTTCATACATCAGTATCGTATAGGTACCATGCTAAATTTGTATCAGTGCTAATCATTTTTGGTCAGTAATACCAACTCACATACAACTGTTGGTTTCAGTGAAGTGATACTAGACTGTCAGCTGCTCTTTAAAATATACAAATATATCGTTTAATCAACTACGATGGAATAAAACACACTCGGCCGGACATGTCCGAACACCTCTATTTAAGACGAAGAAAATTATATTTTATAACTCATATTCCTAAACTGACACAGCACTGATAGTGCAAGATTTTTTGATTTTGATACTTTAGAACCTCTTAGTCTTCAACGTTCAAAATAAAGCTGACTTCTCAAAAATGGGCTTAATGTGACTAAAATGTTTAGTAAGGGACGATGGCGCGTCTAAAGGGATCAACTATAAGACCTAGTCCTCCACTAATATTAAAATTAAAATGCTCAATAACCTAACCGGTGGCTTCTCTAAAGGAATGAAATGTAAGACCTATTCTAATTTAAATAACACCCTCCCCCACTAACATTTTTTTGAACAGCTCAATTTGCTGCCATACAAAAATTATATTTTTTAAATCTCCTTCTACCAGTCAAACTATTCCCAAGTACGCCGTTAGAGAAGTTAAGCATGGGACGGACCATCAATATTGTTTTAATCTTAAACCTTCCTCAGAAAATACTTTCTCTCTATTTTAAAAACATGTGACCAAATTGGCTATTGGAAATTTCGTAAGAAGATTCCTCATGACCCAACCAAGCCATTTAAGCGATTCTATTATACACAACCCTATCATGTTTATTTTATGATTTTATTAAAAAAATATTATCTATTTAAATCTTTTGCAATTTTTTGGACACCCTCTTTGGTAGAAACACTTAAAGCCGATTCTCTTCTAACATTCTTTGGAATTACAATTATGTATTAAAGGTGTGCTACAGTTTTTGTTTTCTCTTTATTCTTGTCATCACACTGCTTTTTTTTTTTTTTTTTTTCTGTGAAGCACTACAATTATTATTATTATGTAACAACTTACACATATTTTTCATACTAACAATAACGTTCTTTATAATTTGTTATTTATGGCAACGCCTTGTTTCGTAATTCCCTTTGCACAAAAGCTATTATTTGGTGCTTTTGTTAATTCAAATAATAGCTGCAGAAAAAGTAATTAAGAAGAGCAAAGTACAAAAAAATGGTGCCTATGTCGACATAAAAAGGTAATATGCCTCTTAATAGAATGTGAAAGTCACATTAAAGGAAACGTATGTCCTTTACAACAATCCCTTAATTAAAACAAGGCACAAAACGATAATATTTTACATTTTTTTTTAATACAAAAAAGAGAAGAGTGTTAAGGTTGAAAGCATTAAATGTAGAGCAACAATATGTAGAAAAAAAATTTAAAGTAGGAAGACAATAATTCATATGCAGCAGAACTTTAAATTTATTCTATTTTGCCATATAAAATACCAAGTACGATGAAAAACTTTTTAAAAGTCGAACTTGACGGAATAAAAAATTGAAAAAATCTTTAGATTTCATTTAAACTTAATTTGGTTTTTATAGTCATCTGGGTACACAGTGATCACAAAATAATGTATTTTATAACAAATTTAATTGGTCCCTCAAAACTTAATGTGTAAAAGCCTGTGTTGCTCCAATTCTTTTTCTTTGCTTAAAGTTAATTTTATCCCTTAAAAAGAAAAAAAAAACACGTTTTAAAAACAACTAACAGATAAAATTTATTTACATAAGAGGGTGATCAAGTATTTAAGTATTTTCAAAAACCGGTTTAAAAATGCCTCAAATATTTAAAATTTTTGAAAACCGCATAACTGGGTTTTTATAAAAAAAAATATTTACAAAAAAATTTAGTTTGTTTTTTTTTTGCCTTTTCGTAAAATTAAAGATACTGAAATACGACCTTTCAATGAAAATCATAAAAAATACTTTCGTTACCTTTTTAAATTTTTTAGTGCAATTTGTTCTTTAAATGTTTCACTTAATCGTCCTCTTCAAGCTCTAAAACATCACCTGTGGAATCTTCTTGTTAACGAACAATCGATTATTTGATTGAGCCGCAAATTCTTTGGCTTCATTTATAGATGATCATTTTAGATTTATTTTTTTTAATACATTCGAGGTATTTGTATAACCAAAAAACCCCCCGGAAAAATTAACATTAAATTAAATGACAGATATCATCATATATCAGCTTAAAAATCCGAGCTGGTAATTTATAAATATTAATTTATGTTGCAGTTTACAACACAACTTTGTCCAATAATCCAATATTGAAAGCTTGTATTTTGGAAGAGTTCCTTTAAAATACGGAGGAACTTTGTTTTTAATATACAACACAAGAAGTTTTAGCATAATGTAGAATATTATCCAACACAGATGTACCATGAAATGTCAATAACTTTAGGCTTTCAGTTTGTAAAAGATACAAACAAGCAGTGACTAAAAAAGAAAGGCTCTGTCGCTTTGACATTTACATCCGAGGACCGGGTCCATTGTGATTCCATTCAACGTGTCTGTTTATAAAAATGTTTGGAAAATTTTATTGATGGTGCAGCCACTCATGAAACGCATCTAACATAAACTACGTGACTTTTATTTGCAAGGAGACAGGTGCTGAATATATGGCAGCATCTTAATTGTGTACGACCTTTCTAATAATAAAACAAAATATTGTAATGTCAATGCAGACGTGGGCATAAGATAAAGATATAAATAACATTAATCGAACATCATCAAAAGCCTGGTGCCATCGGATTTTAAACGCCTTGGTATTTTGCTCAAGTTGCAATACACCCTTGAGCGGTTCACACCTGCTTCTTTCCTTATCAAACGACAGATACGCATTTAAATTGAAACCAACAATTGTTTGTGTATTGCTTTACTCTAATTTTTTATTTTCCAATTTTGATTGATGTATTTCAATTTCAATTTCTATTTTTAACTTTTATTTTTTTTTCTCTCAAACTTTGTATCTAATAAAGCTTTTAGTTTAATTAAATTTCAATAACAAGGATTATATTGATTAAATTTTAAAGTAAACAAAACAAAATAATCATAATTGCATTAGATTATTTACATATAAAATTTTTAAGCAGTTTCCAAAAGATTATGTCAAAAAGATTAAATGCAACATTACGTGCTTAAATTGATTAAAAACAGTTTAAAGTGATTTGTTTTATTTAGTTTAATTAATTTTTTGTTTACTTAAAAGTAATAGCAGAAAACTACAGCCAACCCTAATAATTAAAAAAAAGCTTTTATTTAATATGCATAAAAATATATTTTTGAAGAAAAAATATATCGTGGGATAAAAAAAATTCATATGAAAATTTTGTACCTTTTTTTAATGGAGATAAAACGTCTAGTCCTGCTTAATCTTGGCACTTTCGGTAGCGATTAAGCAGCAGTGGTTGAATAATAAACAACATATTTTTAGATGACTTTGTGACAACATGGTGGCTCCAGAGGCTTGTAAAATCGACCCAATCTAATCCGAAATCCCTACAAAAATGGCAGCTTTTCAAATTCGCTTAGAAATTTAACATAATGAAAAAATTTAACTTGACTTAAACTCACATATATTTTAATTTCTAAATTTATTTGAAAAAAAAATTTTTATATTATTTTAGTGTTTTTTTTTAAGAAAATATATAAAAAATTAGACACCATCAAAGAGTGGTTCTTGGCATCTACATATCTTCGTTAGGTTGTACGATGTAAACAGAATCTACTCAGACAACTAATATAGCAATTAAGAATACGAGGTATATTTTTAATTAGTCATTATTAATTTAGTTACAGAAAATCCACAGATTTTTTTGTTGTTTTCTTTTTTTATTTGCCAAATATATTTATTCTTTCTTTTTGCTAACCGCCAGTTTAGCAACGAATTAATTTTAACTTTAAACATTAAAAAATCATGCTGATTTAAATTCAATTTTAATTAGTTTTTTACACCTTTACTGGGGACGTTTTGAATCTAATGGTAATTAAACGTCGACTTTTAAATATATTTGGGTGTTAATTAATAAAAAAAAAAATAAGACGAAATATTATTTATACACAGAAATAAGTTTTTGTTTGCAACTATTAAATGTTTTAATTGTTTTCAGATTTAAGTTTAATTAAATTTTTAATTAACTCAATTTTTATTTATTAAAAAATAAATACAAAATTTCCTTAATAAAAAATTTAATTAATTCAATTATAAATTTAAGGAAAAATAAAAAATAAAACAAAATTTGTTGTGGACCTTTTTGTTATTTAATTGATTTGTAATCATAATGTTTGGCTTGAGGACCTACTTGTTAATAAATGAAAAACAAAAACTCTTTGTTGTTTTTACTCAGTTTTCAACATTCCAATATTTCCAATAACTTTGTTCGACTTCTTCAGGGAAGAATGAATTTATATTAATTAATTTTTAGCGCCGCTGGCTTGCGTAAATAAATATATTTATTTAAAATATTGTTAAATTTTCTTATTGAAAGCAAAACCGTTAATCATTGCCAGAAATCTGCCAATACAGTCATTGAGCTGTGATGCAATTTAGCCCTGTATCGGTTTGTTTTTTGTTTTTATAATCAACGTTAAATAATTCAAAACTCATTTATTAAATATTACATTTATTATTGTATTTTTTATTTCATTTTATTTTAAGAACATTAAAATCTCAAAATAATCAAGCGATAATGGCATCGTTAAACTTGATCATTTCAGATTTTTTTTTTTTTTAAATCGTCGGCCCATTTTTCATCGTTGTACTTTTGCTAAACTAAAAGTAAATATCATAAACGAATCCATCTTTATTTTATGTTCCTTTGAAGACCTACAAATAAAAGCGATTGCTTACAGATTCTAAAGCACCTACTCCTTTTGTTAAAGTTCAAACACTAGTCATAATAACATCAAATTCATATATGAATAAAACAATTGTTACCACTTTTACTTTTTTTAATCTAACATTCAAAATCAGTGCAATACATTTTTGTTAAGACGCCTTAATAACTGTCACATCAGTAATTGTTTTTTTTTTTCAATTCCCTTTACTAAGATTTTACATTTTATCAATAGTGTCACTGTGTCAATAAGATTTTCGTAGTTTCACAATACGTTTTGGTTTTCACAAACAACAACAACAAAATAAAAATGATCTACATTTTTCCTAGAATTCAGTGAATTGAATAGAAAAAAATGCTCATAGATTAAATTGAAAACAAAAGAAAAACAAGTTATTAAACCAAACTCACTTAACCAATTGTGAACGATTGTTTAGCAAACAGCAACACATGAAAGCCCTTTTCTTAACTTTAAACAGCAACAAATCTAATCTCAAAATCTCCATACAAAATCGCCTACAGAAGAACACGTTCACTCATTTATTTACAAAGTAAGTTCGTCGTGGTCTGTTCGTTTGTCAGCCAGTGTGTCAATCTTTCAGTCCCTAAGCTCTAGTCAGTTAGATAACTAGACAAACATCCATCCATACATCCATCCATCCATCCTTCTTCTCAACTAACTAGTTTATATTTTTGTTGTTGGTGTGTTGTTGTTTTACAAGGAAATAAAGGGAAATCATAACAACAGGAAAATAAAACCTAGATGAAAGATTAAACTTACACACAAACACAATTTTTGTGTGGTTAATGTTGAGGACATACACAAACAGTTGTTACAAGATGTTTATTAAACTTTGCCTTTGTTTCTGCGTGGTGTATGTGTGTGTGTGTGTGTGTTTGTGTAAATTTCTATATCCTGCTGGCAATGAACAAAATTAAAATGTCATGTTGAGAAAATGGAACAAAAATAACAATCTTGAATAAATTACTGTCACATCATTAAAATTTGTTAAGTGAGGTCGGTCGGTCATTAGAGGGAATATCAAAATATTTAAAATAATAAATATTGTAAAAACTATAAGTGAAAAGAGATTTTCGACTTTATAGCAATTTTCTTTTTTTGTAATAAAGGTTTGTAAATTTTGTAATTTAAGCCGGCTAAAATTAGCAGGAAGATACTTTTTGTTAAAGAGAATTTGACCTATTAATGAAACTGTAAAAGGTTATGGTTTAAACTTCACAGCTCATTAGCATGTGACAGAAAATTTAACATTTAATAGGAGGGTAAGCAATTAAATAAGTAAAAGGATTATGTGATGAAAGAGTAATTGGAATGGATTTTGTGCTCAAAGATTAAGTTTTTATTACTACAACTGAATTAAGGTAATTTTTTCATAAGGGATTTTTTTTATAATTTTAAAACAAGTTGCAGATCTCCATTATGAGACAACCTTTTTTAGACTTCTGGCAGTCGTAGGAAATACCTTCTTTTAGACAAATAAATGCTTTAACACAAAATATTTTTTGGCCAGAAATTTTTTTTAATTTTTTATAATTAAATTTATAAATGAATACATAAGTTTTCAATTAGAAAATGTTGTATGTATTTTTCAATTAACTATATTGTTCACTCAATAAAAAAAATTAATTAAATTTCAATCTGAAAAAAAAACAAAAACTTTAAAAGGTACAAAAAAAGTTTATTCTTCTTATGATGTATTTCGTCCAGAGTTAGGTTTTGGATGTCCCCGTTCCGGGTTGGCTGAAAAGATGATGTTTACAACGTATACAGTCTTGTAGATTGATGCTTAAAATGCTGACAACAGATGTAACGGTCCAAACAATGTTGTAAAGGGTCATCCAAATGTGACGCCTAGATTACAGCACTATATAATTTTTACACGTGACATTTTGTTTTGTTAGAAGGTAGTACAGTTTTAACTAGGACAGGTACACATTGCAACAACGCGCTTACATCGTTTTCAAGCAAAATTTTGTTTAGTGACGAAGCTCATTTCAGAATAGATGGATTCGTCAATAAGCAAAATTGTCGTATCTGGGGTGATGAAAATCCTCGTGTTATTCATGAAAAATCTCTACACCCACAAAAAGTTACTGTTTGGTGTGCATTTTGGGCAAATGGAATCACTGGGCCATTTTTCTTCGAAGATGATGCTGGAAATGCTGTTACTGTGAATGCCGAGCGATACCAATCAATGTTGAGAGACTTTTTATGGACACAGTTGAATCATATTGATGTGTCTGACGTCTATTTCCAGCAAGACGGTGCTACATGTCACACAACTCGAAAAAACATTACGCTTTTGCGATCAAAATTTCCTCAACGTGTAATTTCACGAAATGCAGATTTTAATTGGCCTCCAAGGTCATGTGAGCTAACACTATTAGATTTTTTTTGTGGGGTTTTTTGAAAAGTCGAGTGTATGCTAACAAGCCACAAACAATTAATGATCTAAAGAACAACATTCAAGTTGCAATTCGTGAAATAACACCAGCAACATGACGGAAGGTCAATGAAAATTTCGATTTTCGGATTGATGTCTTCAGACGCAGTCATGGTGGACATTTGAATGATATTCTATTCCACTTATAATTGTAATGGATTATACTTTTAATAAAAAAAAACAGCTTGAAAAAATTGCAAATAGTTGGTATTTTATTTTGAAGAAACATGTAGGCGCGTTTTTTAGATGACCCTTTATTATATTCTAAAATAATTTAAAAATTAAAATATATGCGAACTCAAGCCACAAGCTTTCACTTGTGTAGGGATTTTGAATTGTATTCAGTATATTTTACTACCATTTGTACCGAACATTTTGTTGTTTATTATTCAAACACTGATGCTAAATCACTATTGCAAGTTCCACGACTGACCAGATTTTTTTTTTTTTTTTTTTTTTGAAGATTTCAAAAGTGTCCATTTGTAATTTTTAGAAATGACGAAATTCTAAATTTAATCATAGCATGGGGTACTTTAATACTTATTAGACTCAGTCTAAACTTTCTCCTCTTCTTATTATCTCTAAAATATGTTTAAATATTCTGTTTTTCCTTGATTATCACAAAAATACTTAAAAACAATTGAATAGCTTTAAAATATGCCGTGAGACTTATATAAGGCATTTGCTTTGCATTAACATTTAAAAAATAATTTGAACTGTCCTTGACGTAGAACTTTCTGAACGTCTTAATTTTGGGACACTTTTGCGAGCATTGCTGGTCGTATGTCATGAATTACATCAAATTTGTTGGTCTTTAAAGCGGTACTTGTTGCAGGTTTATCAGCATAAAACAGAGACTTTACGTGTTTCCACAGGAAATAACGGAGAGGCGTCAAATTACACGTACATTTTTGAAATCAACTTATCGGAAATTTTAATTTTAACAAGTCGATGTTTGCAGTCGCCATGTGTCATTTAGCGACATCCTCTTGAAACCATATTATTGTCATTCGTATTTTCAAATTAAAAATTATTTATAATGGTGTCTTCCTCGTCTACATTTTTGAGGGAATAAAGTCCAATGACGCACTGCATTTTTCTGGATGTCATTGAGTATTTCTGTGTCTTGATGATTTGCCAGAGTATAATGATCGTTATTGTGGTCCATGGAAATGTTCATATGAAAAATTAAAATGAGGCTCTTCGCGTTATTATTCTTTATTCTCATTTTACAGAGTTTTCGATATGGGGCACATTAAAAATTTATAGAAGAAAAAATGTCTATTAAAGTGTCTTGATCTCACTCCATGTTACATTGTTTGTTTCTGTTTTAAGATATAAAGTGGAATACAGTAAAAAAATAAAATAAAGTGCGACCCATATTTTGTTGCTACAACTTAACAATATTTTTTATGTTTATTCGAAACAAAGGCAAACAAACAAACAAACAGCTAAATAAAAACCTCCTCATTGATGTATTGAATATCAGCAAATAAAGTAAATCAACACACAAACCCATCTTAAAATAAACAATGTTAAAAAATTGTTTCGATATTATCTACCGTTCAATAATGTTTAATTCAAAGCTTTTTGAATTTGTTGCTGTTTTTTATCTTAAAACATTTATCTCTATGGTTGGCTATAGTTAACTACGAGTAATCAACTAAATAAAGGCATTCATTCAATAAACAAATATTGCAACCCAAACTTAAAGCAAAAAGAATAAGAAAAAGATAAGCAAAGCTGGCAGCTACTAAAAAATGGCAAAAAAATAAATTAATTTCGAAAAAATAATAAAAAATAAAATAACAAGAGCTGTCTTTATTTAACTGGTTTAATAGTGACGGTAGTAAGACAGTTAAATTGATCGCATTACAGTCCAGTAGATTGTCCTTCCACACTGTTTACTTAAAGCCATATAAAACTTATTTACAAACAACTTGTTCAAGTACTCATACGTATGAAATAGAATGAAAAAATCCTCAATTCTTACACATCTTATAAATAACACTATTACTTACAACTCAACAAGATTTGTCTTACCACTGTCACTATTTCCTTTTTACCATGTTCTAAATTTTGTTTTGTTCATACATGTTTTACGCACTCTTACATGGAGGCTGACAAGACAAAGTCATTTATCAAATAATGCAAAAGGTAGCAACAAACTTATTTAACATCTTGCAAATAATGTCACATGAAAATTGTATTATATGTAGATCACAACAAATTTATTTAAACGTGTTTATACAAATATAATAAAAAATAAAAAAACAGCCGTCAAATAAATGAAATAAATTTTGTGTGACTTAACTGGGTCTGTAGGTTTTATTTTGGCCTTGAAATAGCTACATGATTTAAATTTCTAACTATTTAATTTTTTCTTTTTAATAATACAAAGGGTATTATTTTAAGCCCGATAGAACTTCAAAATGTTAAAAATAACACACAAAAATTAAATTTGTAATGAATAATTTTTTTTTATACGAAAGATCAGAACATGGCATTAATATTAAAAAATGATTTCGGACATATGGCCACCGTACCAGCTCATGACGAAGGGCATTCTGGATGTCCAATTTTGGGTCACTTTTTCAAGTACTGCTGGCCGTATGTCACGAAAAACACGAACAGTGTTGGCCTTTAAAGCGTCAATTGTTGCTGGTTTAGCAGCAAAAACCAGTGACTTCACGTGTTCACACAGGAAATAATCAAAAATAAACCAAATCGCACGACTTTGAACGCGAATTAATACGTCCATTTCTCGAAATCAACTTATCGCCAAATTTTGATTTCAATAACTCTTTGGTTGCGGTCGCTGTATGGCACGTAGCGCCATTTTGTTGAAACTACACTTCGTCCGGATCAATGCCATCCATATTTTTAAACAAAACATCATTATTCATGGTGCGGCACCGATCTCCATTGAACGTAACGTGAGATCCGGCCTCATTTTTGAAGAAATAAGGTACGATGATGCCACCAGCATGTAAACCACACTTAACAGGGCATTTTTCTGGATGCAGTGGAGTCTGTGAATTGGTATCACTCCTTATGTGATAATTTTGCTTATTAACAAACCCGTTAAGCCAAACATAAGCCTCATCGCTGAATACAATTTGGCGATTAAACAACAGGTCAGTTACTAACTGCTCTATAGCTCGTATAATGATATCGTGACTTTAATTCCTGCACAAGCTGGGTCTTATGCGGAAATAGGCCAAGATCTTTGCGCAAAATTTTCCATGTAGTTGACAAACAGAGCTTCAATTCCAGCAACTGACGAAATTTGGATCTTCTTCTACAATTTCGTTTACAAGAGCGATATAAATGTTGTAACTATTAGAGCCATGTTATTTTCTGCCAGTTCTACCCCTGGCATAAAAATAACTTTGTAAAATACAACCATAATTATGATTAAAGTAAAAAGTTATCTTAGAAATTATAAAATTTATTATAACAAATTAAAAAAATTTCGTAAAAAAGAAAAATTATTTACAAACAAGTGCGGACGTCTTCAAAAGAAAATAGGAAAAACTAGACACTTGCAAAATGTAATGCAACAATTTCTGGACTCATAATCAATCAATATTAATTTGGTTAAGTCAACACACAACCCAACGCAATTCTCAATTGTTCTTTCTGCAAGTGGTAATGTACATTTATTTTTGCCTTCTGCCAACCGTCGGTAAGGCCACGAAAGCGCGCTGTGCTTTGCGCATAATTCATTATTATTATTTTTTTTTTCAATTTGTGCTTAAGTTCGTAATTTATTGTAATTTATTGCATAAAGAGCAAAATTTTAATACCAGCAGAATTGAAATCACTTCTTTGTTCGCTACAACCTTCGTCACCGTTCTTCGTATCTATCCACAAGTTAATCATCGATTATAAATCTTTAATTTATACAATAATTTAGCCGAAATAAGTCATAAGAATTTTTACAATTCAGTTAGGCTTGAGTTCGTTATTATGTAACTCTTATTTGTTGTTGAATTTTCCAGTCTTTTGAACAAAAAATTAAAGTTTCGAAAACGTTTGCAAACAAAATTCATATTTGGCGAAAGAGTACGGAACTACAGCTATCGAGACTTGTGTGATAGTGAAGTCGACGTACATGCTTGACTCAACAGGGATTTATTTGGTTACTAGCGTATAAATGCATCACGTGCCCTTTTGCTTACTTAAAAACTAGATGTTGACACACATGATGGAAAATAAGAAATAATTTTATTACAGTGACCTTCAGTTAAATACCACTAATTTCAGTAGTCCAATAAATCTTACTTATTCTTTAGATAATAAACTTTTCTGTAATGAATTCATTTTATTTATCTGTTGATTTATTTTCGTTTATTTGCTTGAATATTGTTTTTTTATTTTTATTAACACTTAACGGACGGGTCGAATCTGCTCTGTCTTTCCTTGTTTCCGGGCATTTTCCAGGGGAATTAAACAAACAAAAATGTATGGATTTAAAGCGTTGTAACTACAATAAAACTTTATTTTATCAATTATATTTCTTGTGATATTTCAAAAAGTATTTATTAAATTTATTATTATTTACCATCTTTTAAGCGTGTGATATGCTGTTAAACATTCACCTTTATGCAGTGGCACCTGACGAAAAAACAAACATATCTAGTTTTACTCCTTTTTCAATGTGAACTGCAGACTTTGCACTGCTTTTTGTATATGCTTTTGTATTTATTTTGTATTGTATTTATATAATAATAATATAAAAAATAACAATGTGCACAAAAGAAACACCCTAATGCAAAATACTAAAAATTCATACAAAAACGTAAATCTACGGGGCCCGTCCGTTAAGTGTTAATAACTTAAATTGTTGTCAACAACTCGTCCATCCATTCATTTATTCATTTTTATTATCACTACATAATGGGCTTTGATGGAGAAGTATTAATATGCATGTGAGTGCGTGTATGTGCAGGAAAACATTGTCTTATATCTGTGGGTATTTCTAAAAACTCGTCGCTGTAATACGAAACCATTGAAATGATTAATCGATTTGTTCCTGTTTAGTTTGTACAAGATTTTTATATATTTTTAACATTTCTTTAAATATCAAGTTTGGCATATAAGACGCGTTTTAGTGTCAATAAATGGAAAATGGATTAGAGAGTTGAACGTTATGTTAATGCTTTCTTGTTTAACAGCCTAATGGTAAACATTATTAGAATCGATTATTATTTTTATATCGCATGCTAATACGAGTATTTATTGTCATCGATTTTCAGCGACGAAATACATTTTAAGGCCATGACACTAAAACGTCCGTGCTTGACCTTCCATGTGTAAATTGTAGGTTGGTGCAGAGGTTAAAAAATCTTCTTATAGTTATTTTGGAACACGTAGCACCCGATAAGAAGACTTTAGTCTTCATTGTTAAAAAGGCCAACGTTAAATATTTTGCTCTTTATTAAACTATAAGGAAACGTGTAAATTTACTCTGAGCCATAATTGGTTTTTACGCCGATTAGAGTCTGAAAATTTACGGTCTTTTTTAGAGACTTTACGTACATTTATGATTGTAAAAGTTACATTCGAACGGTAAACACTAATTTAAATATAAAAGAACATTGTCAGATGATGACCAGCGGTTTTAAATAAGGTATAATTTAAGAAAAAGTTTCGAATGTGGTAAAGAAACATTTACTAAAAGTAACTCATATAAAAGTTCCTTTTAGAAAAGTACCTTTAAGAAGGCTTGTTTTATATAGGGACTCTCTATAAAAAACCTTTTATAAGGGTTCCCTAAATAAAAGTTCCTAATATAAAGAAGCCCTTAATAAAAGTTCCTTTATAAAAGTACATTTAAAAAGGATACTTTATTAAAAGTACTTTTTTAAAGTACATTTAATCAAAGTACTTTGTGTAAACGTACTTTTTGTAAAAGTACTCTGCGCAAAAGTACTTTGAGAAAAAGTACTTTTAGTAAAAGTACTTTGTGTAAAAGAACTTTTTGTAATAGTACATTTAATAAAAAAAAATTTAGTAAAGTTTATTTGATGAAAGTTCCTTTTATAAAAATCCCTTTTAAAAAGTTCCTTTTACAAAAGTACCTTTAATTAAAGTTCCTTAAGTAAAATTAGCTTTTTAAAAAGTACTTTTACAAGTATCTTAAATAGAAGTTTTTTTAATAAAAGTAAATTTTATAAAGTACTTTTTATAACAGTAAACTTTGTAAAGTACTTTTAAAAAAATAAAATTTATAAAGTACTTTTTATAGATTTCTTTAAAATCAGATTTTATACATCTACTTTTTACAACAGTATCAAATTAATTTTTATAAATTTTTACTTTCACAAAACTCATTAAAATTAAAATTTTTATCAAAACTATTTTTTACATTATCTGGCAACCTTTTTATTCATGTTGTTATCAACATGATAATTATACTTCGTTATTCTTTAATTTTTTATGACTTTAGGTTTAATGCGCTGTGAGATCAATTTTACTTCTTGTTTTTATAGCAGAGTGCAAAATGACGAGAACTTTTTTATATTTTGCATTAGTTTTTAAACGCTGGCCCTGCAAAAAAAAAAAAACAAACAAAGGCTTATCGCCTTTACCGACCACATCAACTAACGAACAGACAAAAGATTTTCTACATTAAAAGCAACATTAAAAAGCCATAAACATACAAACTAGTTTGTACTTCTGTTGCTTTTTCATCTTCTTAAAGTTTTGTAAAAAAAAAATAAAAATTGAAAAAGAAAACAAAAGTTCAATTTATTGTTCTTCTTGAAAAACCAAACGCCGCCGTTCTGCCTTTAAATATCACAAGTCCATAAAATTATATGCGATTTCACAACAAAAAACTAAAATTAGCTAATTTCCTTGTTTTCTATTATTTTTTAAATTATTTTTTCTTAATTTAATTTTATACTTTTGCTATTCACGGGTTAAGAAACATTTTCTTGACAAAGGAACTAAAATCCATCAAGAACTAGAAAACAGTGAAGTGAAGTAAACACCCACTCGCTGTTAAGACATGCGCAAGTCTTAAATTTAACTAAACAACTGAGTGAATCTTATAAAATTTTAGTCAACCATAAATGATGATGATTTAGTGGTTTTCTTAAGTAAAATATTTTTGTCTAAGAACGTCAAAACTTGAATAAAACTTTTGTATTTTTAAACATTTCATTTCGTGGGCTAAATTTATTTATCTTTAACTGTTGAGCCTTTGTTAGATAATGGACGAATATATAATTACAAAATGTATAAAAACATAAATCTCGGCAAACATTGTATTGAAAGTAAAAGCTAAGTAAAGTGAGTTGCACAGTTCAAAAAACTTTAGATAAACAACTTTAACAAAACACGTGTCTAGAACTTAATTAAGGAACTTTTATTTGTTTATTTACCATACAGAACGTGTAGCTTTTGGTGTAATTGGCAAAAAAGCAGAATTAATATTTACTTTAAGGTTTAAAGAAAAAAAAAATGACTTTAACAAAAAGGGGGTAAAATTGTCTACAAATTTTTTAGTATAAATTACTGAGACTGAAGAAACTGCAATAATCGTAAATTTTTATTGATACTGATATTTATTTTACATTACCAGTAAATTTGTACTGGTTACTAAAACTAAAATTTAATTACCAATAAAAACTTACTGACAAGTACAATTTTGAATTGAAAATAAATTTTAAGTATTTCGGAAGATACCATTCAAAGCGTTACTTTTTTCGAAAGTTGAAAACCTATTTTACTAAACGTACTTCATTCAAAAAGGGTCATTTGAAAAGGTATTTGTTAAAGTACTTATTAAACTGCTTTACTTTGTTTTAAGAAGGTACTGTTTTAAATAGTATACAAATACTTTTTAATTAAATATAAATTTTTCAAAAAAGTACTTTTTACAAAAATTTTCCTGTTTTATGGAAAAGTTTTATTAAATAAAGTTAAAAGAAGAGGATAATTTTGTATGAACATTTTTCTCAAACAAAAAGTACTTTTAAATATATCCAAGGCGAATTTACAAAACCTTTAACAGTAGCAAATTAAATATTTAGTTTCGGCTGAAGTTCACTTATAATTTAATTTTTTAACAATTTTTAGAAATAAAAAAACCTTGAACAATTAAAGATGAAATACTCACTTTCCTATTTTTTTCCAGATGAATCGAAACTAAATTCTGGTTCTTGGGAAGATCCATTACCCACATCGACGACACATCACAGCAATAGCGCAAATCAAAGTTTATCGATATCCAGCGCACAAAGCGCTAAAAACGGCAACATAACGACAACCACAGCACAATTGCACAATCTTACACATTTAAGGCGTCCGGACACTTTGGCAACAGCACGTAATAATCTTCAGCCCTTGATTATAAAACCAGTTATCAATCAGCAACATCAGCATCACCACCAACACAGTCACAATCAACATTCAACGTTTACAGGATCTGGTATAGGCCGCTGTAACGAAGCGGCACTACAACAACAACCACAGCAACCTCTAGTACAGGGGATTGCTGTTACCGGCAACACAATAGCTGTCGGTAGTTTAAACGCCAACGGCGGACCGACTGCCGTTGGTGGCGCCACAGACGTTTCGACCTTATCAAATAGCAGTGCCAGCGAACATTTAACGGATACCGCACAAATTGATTTTGAAACTAAATCACCCTTGCCACCTAACAGCTCTTCGGAAGACGAAGAGTTGGCCAACGAGGAGGAATTAAACGGCAGCGTGACGTCATCATTAAGTGCCACAAATCAACGCAATTCACAATTGCGTTCAACATTCAATCGGGCCAAACAACACTTGTCATTTGACAAATGGCGTACATCGAATGTCAACAGCACAACTGCTGATAACAGCAGCAATTCAAGTACAAGCAGTAGTATAGGTAGTGGCGGCGGTGGAGGAGGTGTTATTAGCAGTGGCAGTGGTACCTTAACTCGTCGAGCCAGTACAGCTTGTGCCACAACAATGCCTACAGCTCATCAGCCGCCCCGGGAAGATATAACAACACCGGGTGAAACGCCTGGTGGTAGACTTTCTCGCTGGTTTTCTATACGACGCGGCTCTTCACATCAATATGATGTGGGTGGACGCGATGGCAGACAATCAAACTCTTCGAGTATAGATTTGCCAGATGCTGTATGTGATTCACCACAAAAACTAAATAACTCGGCGAATTCATCGAAATCTGCGTGTAAAATGCCTGGGGTACCAGAAGTAAGTAAAAAAAATAGAAAAAAAAAAAAAAAAAATGCTGCTGCTTTTAATAGTTTAAGGAAATCTTAAATGTATTTTATTCTTAAGCATATCTTGCATTATAATTTTAAAATTTTATTTTATTTTCTCTGTAACTAGAATGAAGATGATGATATTTCATCATTAACCGCATCGACTTCTAGATTCGATTTGGATTTAATGATACCACCAGGCAGTCGTGCCAATGGTACTGCCCGTTCGGCCCACAATCGTTTGTTACAACCAATGCTACCACCAGCGCCACCTGGTCTTTCACAGCAACAACTTAAACGTCGCCATATTGTAGCGGCCATTGTACACAGTGAAAATTCATATGTGGCAACTTTACAACGTCTAGTCAATGTAAGTTTAAATTAAAAGTTTCATTTTTACGCAACTTACTGTTGCTTTTTATAATTTAAGTGATTTCGTTTTTTTTTTTTTTTTCATTTTCTTGTTTAAATTTTTGGTATAAAATCATTTTCATATTCAGTTTACTTGCTTAATTTTGTTGTAATTTAAATTGTTCATTTTGTTTTTGCCTGTAAACCCTTCTAATTTCGTTTAGACGTTTTATTTTTGCAATACACTAAATTTTTCAACCAGACGTTAATTAATTAACGAGGCGCGCATCTAGTTTTTGAGTCATTAATTTTTAACCTCTTTAAGCAAAAATATGAACAACTAAATTGTACCGCCTTCTAAACAACCTTTTGGTTAGGCGTTGCTTGTTACCTGATCTTAGTACAGGGTTATCCAGTTTGTGCTTCTGTTTGAGATTAACTTCAAATATTTCTAAGCAGGAAAGTCTTTAACAGTAACCGTTATTTGTACAATAGAACATTGGAATAGTTGGGCAATAACTTTAAAATAATTTCGCTTTCTAAACATTAAACGTTACTGGCATAAACTCGATTGTTTTGTCGTGTTTTCATAAGATGCAAGAACAAAAATACAGGAAAAAATGTTGGAAAGCAATAGAATTTGTCATTATTTTTTATATTAAAAAAGAGAGAAAAACGTAAACATGTTTTTTTTTAGCCCGATAGAAGCTTAAACTCTGGAAAATAAACCAAAAATTAAAATTTGAAGCAGCATTTTTTTTTTTTTTGGAAATCAATACATGGCATAGTCATTTGTTCTGGACGTCCAGGCTTAGGGCAGTTTTTCGCTGTTTATACATTACGAACAATGTTGGCCTCCAAAGCGTCAATTGTTGCTGGTTTATCAGTACAAACCAGCGACTTTAAGCTGCTCCACAGGAAACAATCAAGAAATTGCAATTTGCACCACCTCGAATCAAAATCAATTTATTGCCAATTTTTTATTTCAATAATTCGATAATTGTGGTCGTAAAACACATCAGCCATGTTCTAAAACCATGTCTCGTCCGGATCAATACCATCAATATTTTCAAATAAAAATCATTAATTTTAGCGTGGTAATCAGCTACATTAACCGTCACGCGAACTTAGGCTTCACTTTTAAAGTAATAAGGTGCAATGACGCCACCAGTGTATAAATTTCACCAAATGGTGCATTTTCCTGGGTGTAATAAAATCTGTAGGGTCTGTTGTAAATTAGTTTCACTCCACACGCGGCAATTTTGCTGATTAACAGAACTGTTTAAAACAAAAATCCGTTGCATTGACGAACACAATTTCGCGCTAAAACATCGACGAGTTGACGACTGATTTTCGAAGTAAATCTGGATAATTTAGTAGCGTTGCACAAGCATTAATCTATTTAAGATGATTTAATATACAGATCATAATTGTTAAAAAGTGAGCGCAATATTACAGCTAGCTCGACATTGAACCCTTTCGTAAATTCTACCGTGCCCTTAAAACGACCGTTAAAAAGAGTATTTTAAAGTAACGATATAATGCATATGAGTTATTAACTGTACAACGATGCCGTGTATTATTTTAAAGAAATTTTTTTAACGATCGCATGAAAATATTTATCTATTTTAGAACGTTTTTTTCAATCAATTGCACACAAGACATGGATAATCCTCAAAAACACTTACTTTAGCCGACCACAAAGTAATTTGTTTTAATTTATATAAAACTTCTTCAACATAGTAATTTAACTTAATTTTTGTTATTTATTAATTAAATTTACTTACATATTTTCTTAATATAAGTTATTCTTAGTTTTGCATGCTGAACTTTTTCTGTCTTTCTAACCATTTTAATAAAATGTCTTTCCCATGTAATACAAACATATTTATTGATCATATTGTATTAATCCATTTTTATTGTAAATTTTATTTCTTTACATGCCATCCAACTTAAAAATAAAATAATATAAATAATTCCATCCCCCTTTCTACTCTCTACTACGTTACGCTATCAAATATAAATCCAATTAAATTAAATTATTTATAATTAATAATTTAATTAACATTAATCATCATTTACTAACTTATCATAAATAATATCATCCTTAAAACATAGTTGCAAAATTAAAGTAAATAAATGTACAAAAATATGAATTTTAAATTAAAGAATAAAGAGAGGCAAAGATTTAAAATAACTATTAAGTAAAGTATCGTTTGGATAATGCGCTTTTTTAGAAGAAGAAGGTACTTTATTAGAGCATTAAAGAGCTGTTTTCTAAGTAAATTTTAAAACGTCTTTTTTAGTACATTTTTTAGAAAAATTGCGCAATAAAAAACCTAAAAGTTTTTTAGTACGGAAGCTTAGAAAATAAGTACTTAAAAAAGTACTTTTTTAAAGTACTTTTTTTAAAAGTACTTTTAACAGATTAGTTTGTAGAAACTACAATTTTAAAAAAAGCATTTTTACAAATTGCTATGCTTTCGAAATTTATTTCTTTTTAAAAGGGTTTTTAATTACTTTAATGTAAATAAATAATTTTTTAATGAATTCTCTTCTTGACAAGCCACTTCTGCGAAGATTCTTTTAGACAGACACAACTAGTAAGCTCCATTTAAAATGGACCTTTTTTGAAAATTTACAAAAAACTTAAAGGCAGATTTAAAAGTGTTTTTGTTATAAAAGGCATTTTGGGAAATGCAACATTTTAATTGATTTGAAAATCTTAGCAGTTGTAAGTGAAGAAGGATTTTTTTCAAGAAGGATAAAGTTTCTTACCATACTTTTGCACTTTAAAAAAATTTTTTTGAATATGAAATAAATTATTTTTTTATAGTTTCTTTTACAAATAAAAAATCAGAGGTAAATTTCTTTATATTTTTTTTAATGCAATAATTTAATCAATACTACGAGTATGAATAACTTCAATAATTATTTTAAAATTAAATTGAATAGCTAAAAGCTGTTTAGAAATTTATCTTGCCAGTCTTAAATTTTGCCTCTTTTTATTCTTTAAATGTTTTAAATATTCTTTTAGCTTTAAAACGAAATATCTAAAAGTATTATTTTTTTTATTTCTCTTTTGTTTATAACGTTAGGATTACAAAAAACCTCTTGAAGATAGTAGTCCACCAGTGTTGAGTGCTACAAAAATAAATACACTGTTCCATCGCCTGCCAGAAATTCTCCAATCGCATCAAATGTTTCGTATTGCTCTTGCTGAGTGTGTACACAGTTGGGATCGTGATGAAAAATTGGGTGATTGTTTTGTTAGCGCCTTCAGTAAGCCACGTATTTTAGAAATCTATTCAGGTTTCATCAATAATTTCTCAGCTGCCATGGAATTAGCGAAAATGGAAGAGAAACGTAAATCTGCATTGGCTGATTTCTTTAAAGTTAAACAAATAAGTGCTCATGATCGTTTAAGTTTCTTTGGCCTAATGGTTAAGCCTGTTCAACGTTTTCCACAATTCATACTCTTTTTGCAAGACTTACTCAAATATACACCCCAGGGACATCATGATCGCATGTCATTACAGTTGGCATTAACACAGCTAGAACTGTTGGCTGAGATGTTGAATGAACGCAAACGTGAGGCAGAACAGCATCAAGGTTTCAAAGAAATGTTGGGACACATAAGTGGAACATTTAATACACGTTCTCTAACAACAACCGAAGGCAATCGGCCACGTTATTTATTGCGTGAGGATAATGTTACACATTTGGAATTTAATCAGGCTGGTTTTATAGTCAAATCAAAGCAACGTCGTTTGCTGTTGTTAAATGATAAAGTTATTTGTGTATCGGTGGCACCCAAACAATCACATGATTTTGGTGCCACAGAAAAGTTGACATTTAAATGGATGTATCCAGTAACAGATGTAGAAATTGTAGATAATAGTACTTCCGCTACCTTATCGAGAATATTAACTGCTGGTAAGTGAAATTATAGCAAAACATTTATTTAATTATTTTCTTTTTTTTCCAAAGTTTCGTTTTATGTAGTGAAGATGATATTGACATATAAATTTTTTATACATAAATAATTTAAGGTCTTCACACTCGTGTAACTTTCTACCTCAACTAATTATTAGTACCAATTTTCCCAATTGTAAAAAAACTGAACTTTTTCTTTTGAAATGCAACAAAGAAAATGAAAACAATTACTTTGCAAAAACACAATTTTCTTGCCCATAAATAAAAACATGAAAAGAAAAAGATGCCGTGATCGTGTTAAAAACCTTTAAAAAATTTAACTTCTCTTTAACATGTCAATGACTTAAAACGAGAGTGAAACTAATAATATTTTCGTATTAGAAAAATCTTTGCAACATGTTGATTTATTTAAAAAAAAAGAAACTAATTTTCATATCTTTTCTATTTTATTATTTTTTTTTTTTTACTTTCTTTAACTAATGAATTGCGTGCTTTTAAATATCCTGAGCACTTATTGTATGATGAGGGCTATCATAATATTAACATCATCATAACAAATAAAACGTAAAATAGAAAACACTCACCTTTATACAAAATTGGTGGAAACACAATAAAATTGCAATAATGCTATTTTACTCCTACCAAGCAAAACAAAATCATTTAATAAAAAAAATAAACAAATCATGTAGGAGAAAAAAAATAATAATGAAAACTTGCGTATTTCATTTTTAAGATAAAAGCAAAATATTTGCGCTTGTGCAGCAGGGCTTTAACCCTTTGACTTGTTATGAAATTTTAAGTGAAGGTATTACTGATGATTGGCAAAAATAAACATTAAAATAAAGTTTTTAAAGAAAGTTTTTATATTAAATTTTATGGATTTCTGTACGATTTTTTTTAACACAACAAATCATATTTTTTAAGTATTTCTTTTTGTTAGAGAAAACACATTATGTTTTTATACCCTTCACCACAAAAAGTGGAAAAAGTGTTTATCTGAGTTTGTAATTCCGTTTGTAATTTCTACAGTATTCATTTCCGACCTCATAATGTATATATATTATATATATGAGCTAGAGAAAAATTTAAATACGTAAATCGATCAGAGAGAGTTTCAAAAATTCTGCTATTAAAAATCAGCGAGATCGGTCCATGTCTTTCCGTGCAGTGGGCAAAACACCACACCTGCCTCTCATTTTAAACATCATTTTGTACAATAAATAACTCCATTCAAAACGACATATATATGAGGCAAAATAGAATTAAAAAATTAGAAGAAAAAAACATCATGTGAAAAATTTGCGCTCGCTAAAACTTAACTAAAAATCTAAAACTCCAAAAACAGGTTATTTTATCCCCAATAATCCCCATGGAGATAATAGTATTTTTATTTTAATTAAGTGCCTTAGTAAAATATGTCATATCAGTATATTTTTAAACGGCTTATAATATGATTTACCTACTAAAAAAGGTTCGGATCCTAAACTTCCTTCTTGTAATTCTAATTTGGTTACTTAATTTGGTCTTAAGTATATTGCCGAAAACATTTTTCTACATTGCACGTAGTCTTACTTGAGATGTGTAAAGTTTTATCCGAAATATTTTTATTTTTGCTGCCATACTGTTGGACTTATTTACAACAAAATAATTGGAATTATAATCAAGTTTCATTAATATTGAAAGAAACTTAAAATACAAATCCCCAAGCAATGCCCTCAATATTGAAAATTTCCTCAGAAAGATCGACAAAGAAAAATGTTTGGGGAATAAATCCTTTTATCTGGCAACACTGTAGAAAATTATTTTATAATTACTGTTTTTCTTCTTATTCTTACGATTTATTTTTGTTAAATTTTTTTTCCCGATATTTGCGTAACTGAATAAAAAAATTTTTTTATTCAGTTATTCAGTATTATCTTATTATCTAATATTCAATGCTATAATGTTTTTGGGTACTTTGGGTTTGAATCAGTGCATCCTTTGGCTAAAGAAGTATGATTAGAAAACATAAGGTCGCTTTTTCAAACCTTCATTCAGCAGCAAATCCTTATAAGATGCGAAGTTATCAACTTGGGCTTTAGCTGATTACGCTTCTCTTTAATAGTATTACCAGCATTTATATATCCTTTCCATCTCAGTTCAAGATCATATTTTCCATTTTTAGAGTGGCCCTCTCGCTTATTTTTGGAAAGTTACTGCAGAGATAAAGGTTAAACATTTGTAATAGCCTCCTTTGGAGTTATCCTAGAGATACACATACTTGCTCTCAAAAATGATTTACACATTGAGTTTTTATACCAGCCAACAGGTTCCAGAGGTACTAAAAGTCTGGCTAAGCTTACATAGGTTCAGTCGAAATGATCTCGGGGTGTAGGGGGAACTAGCCCTCCGTTGTGCAGGCACCAAATCTAGATAGACAAGTTGGGTACTTGTCAAAGAACTGACCAGTGTTCTCAGTTATATTGGAGCCACGGGAACCAGTAGCCCATACAGACTGCGGCCGATCTCTGTAGCCTGTTATTGGTGAGGCCCCTACGGGTTTTTGCAGAGAAGATGCGTTGCCGTTTCGAGTGTGCTGTTGCTCTTTCAACGGACGGTGTTGGATAGTCTGCAACCCTCAAGCAAGGGAAAGTTTATGGTCCTGACAGTCATGCTCTTAGAACTGCAACTCTGACTATGGCAGTGTAGGGCGCTAGTCTACGCTTTGTATTTTACTCAGTGTTAAGACCATCGTCGGGTTAGGGCCTCACGGCTCGGTACTGACGTTAATCTGTATCACGTTTATCAGCCAATAGGCCTGACAGCCATGTTCTTAGATTTGCAACTCTGTTGGCTACGCAATTCATTATTTAGAGTATGCTGATCTACCTTAAATTGTGAAAGTTTATTTCTTTATTTCTAACTTATAATGAGGATCGCAACTCCTGTAGGAGCCTATTTAACTACTGACAATACTGACAGCCGACTCATATTTGACTGAATAATAAAACTTATTCTCTTCCTTACTAATGTTTATATTTTGCAAGCGAAATTTTGAGCGGGTTAACCTCTTTAAATTTGTTGGTTAAATATTTTAAAAACTTATTTTAAATCGATTAATAATTCATTAACACTCAATCAAAATCTAGTTTTTTTAAACTTACCGCTGCTTCATTCAGAGGATTAAAAATAGCCTTAAGTTTTACAACTGGTGATTAAATGGTGGGAGCTCTTTTCTTTGCGCATTTAAAATAATAACACAGCCAGCCAGTCAGTCTTTAAATATCGTCATCTTATGATGATTTTTTGAAACTTTATTTACAACAAAATTTCCAAAACCAACCGTAAAAATTTATTGCGTTTTTTTAATCAAGTTTTTCAACGACAAAAATGAGGGGCGAAAAATAAAAGGACCAACAGCAACAACAACAACAACAACAACAGCAAAATATGTTACTAATAAAACACTATGATTTAGTTTAACAGACTAAAATGATAAAATTGTAAAGACAGCGGCAAAAAAAATGATCTTAGTTCCGAACATAGACAATTGGCATCAAATATCAGTTATAAGTTAAGCTCAGGTTTAGGTCTGTCTTAAAGTTTTATTCATTTTTTTTTTTTGTGATATTTAATTTCTTGCCGTTGGACAATTCATAGATGGACAGACACGTTTATGCACGTTTGGTCATGAGTTTGTTTAGAAGACAAAGACTATTTTTGCTATGATTTAAGTAAAAAACACAAAAAGAAAATTGTAACCTTTTCAATTCAAAGCGCGTTAGTGTTTGAATTTCGTTTTCCACTGGCTGCCATGTCAACTTCATTTAAAAAAGGTAAAAAGTGTAACGTTTCTTTTTATTTTTTTGTATGTTAATTTGTTGATTTATACAATTTGCCAATAATCATAATTATTGTATTTCAATTCATTTTTATTATTGTTTTCGATTGGTAAATTAGAAACAAACAAACAAATGAAAAAAGAGCAAAAATGAAATCATTGCTATTATTTGACTGACTCTTTGGCGTGTTTTTTACTGTTTCGCTGGTGGTAACTTAAGACTGTTGGGAAAAAGGGTATGGTTTCCGCTTCGGATGTAATAAATTGCTAAAGAGATAAATAAAGTGAATTTTTATTATTTATTTTGATTGTTTATGAAATAAACAATCCATTTCGTATTACATAGGCCTGTAATGATGTATTTTTTTTTTCATTACTTTTTTCCTACTTTTTGTCTTTTTTTTTGCGGCTTCAACAAACAAAACAAAGCAAAAAAAAAAAAGAACTGCAAAACAGTTTATTAATAATATAATTTTTAATATTTACAAACGCTTTTCTTTCTTTTCTTCTTTTTTTTAAGAGATTGTTTTTCAGAAAATTTATTGTTTAGAAAAATGACTACAAGAAGATGAAAATAAAAACTTCCTAAAACGATAAAGATCGAAATTAAAAAAAAAAGTTACAACTGCAACAAAACTTTAACAAATGAAATAAAAAATAGATAAATAATATACGTTAATGCGGAAATTTTATTCAAATTATTTTTACAAATTATTTTATGATGTTAGAAAAAATTGAAAGTAACTGTTTTATTAATTTTGCAGAAATGGTGACTTGGAAAAAAGTCATAATTTGTAGTTTAATTTTTCATTTACGTTTAACAACAAGCAATTTGATCATTTCACGCTAATCATGAACGCTTTTCAATGTTAGTTTTAATAAAAAAAATATGTGTGAGACTTTGGTAAAAATGTTAGTTAAAGGCTACCACGGTTTTCCAATATATAAAAGTATATTTCATTAAACGATAACCTACACCCACCCATAAGACCATTAAAAAGTAAATACTATCGAAATCAGCTTTTTCTTTGTTTTCAAAAGACTAATTATGGAAATTATGTTTAAAAAAAAAAAAAAACTGACAGCAAGAAGCCACCACTCAATGACGAGGCATTAGGAAATTATTGAAATATAAAATATGTTGCATTTTATTAATGAATTCAAGTGTCAGGAAAAAACATTATAATTGAATTATATGGTTGCATTAAGACATACTACATGATCACCTCTATTCTACATTTCGAAGAAAATTAGATTTATTATTATAAGGAACCTTTGGTACATTGTGTCCCCTTTCGTTGATCTTAGTTATGTTTTTGTAAGTTTTTAATCTAGTGTCTGTTTGCCACTGCTCATTTATGTTACCAGTAGATTCTACTCAATTTTGTATAAAAAACCCTAAGAGTCTTATATTAAAAGCCAAATTGATTAAATGAGAACTACACTGAATCAACAAAGTAAAAAGACAATAAAAATTTAAAAACTTTTTAGACAAAAACACAGTAACGTAGATTAACATTAAAAATATTCTAAATAATAATTTTCAAATTGATTTAAATAATTAATTTTTTTTTTTTTTTTTTTTTGTAATGAAAGATTTTTTTTTAAATTTATTGATTGAAATTAAATTAGAGAAATATTTGGAAATGAAAATAAAAGTAAACTTAAGCCGAATTAAATAAGTAATTTTATATTTAATTTTTATGAAATTAGGAGTTGATCTGTGGCTGTTAGTTGGTTAAATAGATGATGTTTACAATATACACAACCTAAGGTAGATAGAAGCGAAGAATGCTGATGAAGGATTTAACGGTCTAGAAAATGCAGCATTACATTTTGTTGGTGTCTAATGTTTCTTGTTTTCTTTGAAAAACGTCCGCATACATCTGTAAAATAATTTCTAAAAAACGATTTTAGAAATTTTAAAAATAAACTTAAGCCCAATAATAAATTTTATTTTATTAAAAAAGTTAAAAAATAATTGAGAATGCTTAAGCAAATAATGTTGCTTGCCATCTCAATAAGCAAACAAAAATAATTCTTGCAAAAAATTTCCGACTTCTAAAAAGTTTCAAGAATTAATGCCGAATATGTATTACTACGATACCTATGGGATACCCTTTAATGCCAATTTTAGTTTTCATATAACGGTAATAGTGGGCCTAAATATACATACTCTTTTAAAATTTTAAGTGGCAGTCTGTAACTCTTTGAAAGATTAGGTCACATACACCAATTTCACGTCTTTTTTGGAACACCCTTTAATTTCAATTTTTTTTAAACTTAGCGGATATTGTAATACAATAGTGTGGATAAATTTCAGGTCCCTGTACTACCCTACACCGCTCATAAGATATGTTAAAATCACAATATTGGACACCCTGTATATTTAAAAAAAACAAGGACAAAACTTCGAAATCTTTTTTCTCCTCTGTTTGTCAACCCATTTTGATCGCCCTTATATAATTTAAATCAAAAATTATTTAGAAATGTTAAAAAAAAAACGTTAATCTTTTATTTTCCTTATGTCACCCTTTAAGGTCTCAATCGCGGCGGAAGTCTCAAATCGAATAGCAGTTCTTGCAACAACTACACCACCAACACTCTACCTGCCAACACATCATCGCCTTCGGCTGGAGTCTATCAAAATGCTGCCTTCGATAATTCACCCGCTGCTTTACTTACCAATGGTGCTGACAATCTGTGCAACGAAATGAGTACTTTAATGTACGATTATGAAGTTGTTTCGCGTATTAACGATTTGGTTGGTTCCTTGAAGGGAACTTATAAAGAACTGAACACAAATGTTACACGCAATTTAATGAACACCATACAGGGTTCTATACAGAGAAAAAATGAGGAGATGGCATGGGTGGATTCATGTTGTTTGCAGTTGGTAGCAAAGAATAAGAATGGCAAAGAGGAGACATTTACATTCCAGACGGCCAATCCAAATGTTAAGAAGGAATGGATAACGGAATTGCGTTTGGCACAATTGGCATTGGACATAAATAATTCACCTGCCTGGGAGACAACATCAGCCGAACCATGTGCTACAAGTACGCCAGCGTATGAACAACAACAAATGCAGCTGGTGCAGAGGCAATCAAATAAGATGCCACTATTTGTCAAAGCGATGCCGGTTTATAAGTCACAGCATCAAACGGAGGTCAGTAGTTCTAAAAAAAATTAAAACTCTTTACAATAATTTTTAAATCTACTAAAATACAACGAGAAAATAGTTTTTAATCGGCAGTTGCTATGGCTCAAGTTCTGTCTTATTAGCGTTATATTGCTTAAAAGATCTGGGTTTGTATCACAGCCGCTGCCAATTATTAGTTTACTTAACATCAGACAGGGTTGCAAAAACTATTAACGAAATATGACGTGACTGTATTTTGGAATCGAAAAACGAAAACATTTTTACAAATTTCTTTTACGTCTTACTTTTAGGTTCGCTGTGGATGCTATTACAACATCGCTAACGATTCGAAACTCAGTGGCAATGCACGACGTCGCCATAAACAACAAAATTATCTGTGGGTGTGCACCACAAACGGTTCGTCATCACAACTAACAGTATATTCACAACATCATCAGCAGGCTGGTAATCTACGTGATGTTGGCACATTTGAATTGGCTGAAGTTCAAGTGACGGCCATTGAATTCGTCAAGGGTTTGGATAATTGCAAGACACGCGAAGAATACAATTCTTTATTGGGAGATCTCATATGGATGGGTACTGATTCCAAAAAGATATTGATTTATTCTGCTAAAAATCCCGAACAAGAGGAACAATTAAACTGCTGTAGTGTGCCTGGCATAGTGACCAGAATATTATATCATTTTGATACGATTTATGCGGCTCTTACAAATTCTACCGTTTTAATATTTCGTCGTGCATACGATGGTGTTTGGATGCTTAAGGATCCCCAGGTTATACAGTTGGGTGAGAGTGGATTGCCAGTAACCAGTGTTTTACCCATCAATATGAACATTTATGCTTCGTGCTCAAATCGTGTTTATGTTTTGAACGCTTTGAATGGTGAGATCCAACGCAGTTTTGAGGTACATCATGGTTCTAATCAACAAGTCAATCTTATGGCTCATTCTGGCATTGGCTTATGGATTTCTCTTAAGAACTCCACGATGTTGTGTTTGTATCATACAGAAACGTTCAAACACTTGCAAGATATAAATATTGCTTCCAGTGTTTTGAGAAATGACGGCAAAAAGGAACAGGCTGTCAACAATAGTGCCATTTATGTTACAGCTTTAATGGCCTGCAAGGGATTGCTGTGGGTTGGCACCAATGTAGGCATAGCTGTAACTATACCTCTTCCCCGCTTAGAGGGTGTACCAATTATTAGCGGAGGTATAAGCATGTCATGTCATGCTCATTTTGGGCCCATCACTTTCTTGTTGCCTCTGGTGCCTAAAGTGTACCCCAGCTACAAACCACCTGTATCGAATAACTCACAAACCTTACCACCGGCCTTGAATATAGCTACGGAACCAGTGGTTCCTAGCATGGGAGATGATCTGCAATTACCGGCCATCGATGCCGATCCTAAGAAACTGTCCGAAGCTGACTTAGATGAAAGTACTGTGGTTTTGAGAAGAGATTTGCCTAAAGATGAATCGGGTTCTGGCTCAGCCTCACCCTCAGCTTTTATGTTACGTGATTTAAATGCTGATGGTGCTGACTCAAATGTCTCATCACCACGTTGTTCTAAATTGGATAAACAAAATTCTTTAGATCAATCTTTCTCCGCTAAAATTAGAGCATCCTTGGCCAATTCACCAGCTTTCCATCGTAAAAGATTTAGAGACTTGTCTTCTGAATCTGCCAGAATGTCAAAGACTTTACCAAGAGGATTGGGATCTGCAGGTTATTTCCAATCCGGTTTCAGCTCCAACACCAGCACCCTATCCCATGGCGAGAACGGTTATTGCGATGTCTATGGTTTGTACGGCAAATTGATTTTTGTCAAAGAAGATTACGATGCAGAAGAAGGGACCCAGGGAAATCTTATGGATATGATGTATGAAGGCATGCGCCGATCTGATCCAGAATTAGCTGCCATTCCGGGCCGTGTCAGTACCTTGGATAGGCGCCTAAGAATGAAAGCCTCCAGACCTCGCTCTCTCGATCTTTCCAATTGGTCAGTCGATTCGAAATCATCTAGTTTGTATACCTCCTCCGGCAGTGAAGAAAGCATGGGTATACGCTTTTTTGGCGGCCGTTCGGTATCACGCAACAGTTCAAGTGCCAGTCATAAAACTTCAGGAAATGGCAGTGATTTGGGAAATATATCGGAAAACGGTCTAATGACCGAACTACATCACAACCACAGCACACCCAAATCAGATGATGGTTTCAAAATTATGCAACAACAAAAACAGAACGGTGCCAACATGTCTAGCACACCACCTCCTGCAGCTGCCACAGCTACACTCAAGCGTAAACAAAAACAAAATGCTAAACAGCAGCAACAACAGCAGGCCGATGGACCACGTACTATTATAACTCTAACCGGAGGTCGGGGCTATTGGCGCCACGTATGGTACAACAGCACAAACTCGCCCGGCCACAAGTCAGCATCCTCATCGCCGTCACTTAGTTCGGGCGCTTCCTCGCCCCTTATTGCCAATTCAAATGATGCCCACATTGTGATTTGGGAGAAAAAGTTATAATCCCGGGAGTATGTGTGGCATTGTAAGCCCACACCACCACCTCTAGCCAACCTACAACCTTTGACGTCCATATTCTTACAGCCACCCTCATCAGCTTTTTCGACACCGGAAAGGCGCAGTCGTGTACGCTTCCGAGGATCATTTGTTATGCGTGAACGTGGTGGTGTCACCTCACTGACCGCTTCGCCCAATTTAAGTCTAGGTACGCCCACCACAATGGGTGGCAGTTTAAGGAGATTGGCGAAATTGAGACGCGGTGGTAGTTTAAAAGAATTTTAGAAAGGAAGCAGCCAGTAATCAGTCAAACAAATGTGACCCGAGCATATAAGTATTCATGTGAGATATATTTTTCTTTTGCAACCCTTAAATTAAAAGGAACCATCTTTTTTTTTGTTTTGTTTTAAATTTATTCAAGTAGTTGTATTTGCAAGTTCCCCTTCCTAGTGTTACTTAAGCTTAGAAAGAAAAAGTAGTTGCAAAACAAAAAGAACTCTTCAAGGTGAAAGAAAAGCTAAAATTAATTTAAATATAAGAACGACAACGTGTGTTAAGTTTCCATATCGATCGATATAAGTTAAATGGTTACAGTTTTAGAAACTTTTCAGAAGTAATAGTTTAAAATATTTTCTGTTTTTTTTTTTACTTTAGGTAAAAATATTGTTACTCAATGTTTAAAATTATTCTTTTAAATTATTTGCGAAATTTTAGAAAGTTTACGCAAATCATATATTCAACCGCTCAAAACTTATTGTTAAAACTTTTTCTCATCTCTTAATGTTTGTTTCATCTTTTTTGTAAATAATTTGTAAACAAAGATTTTTGTTTTCTTTTAATTCTCTCAAGAGAAATAAAATTGAAACTTTAATTATAACTTTTTCATTAAACTAAACGATCAAACAAGAAAAATTATTTATAAATATTTTTTTTACTTATTAAAATAAAATATTTCTTATGTAGAATTTAAAGTTTTAAAATACGAAAGGAAGCCTTAAATATAAAATATTGTTTTGTTTTAAATTTGAATATAAATCTAAGTTGTATAAAGTTTATATTCATTTATAACATTTATAATTCTTTGCTTTGAAATTGGATTGAAATTGTAACCAAGTTTGTCTTTCACACAAATAGTAATAGAGTTTCTGTAACTTTAGGTCCTGTCAACAAACTTTCAATTCAGTAAAAAATATTATCCTTAAAGCTATAATGTTTAAAGTTGTAACTTTTATTTAATTAACTTTTGTTAAGCGAAGAGACACGTTATAAAATGGTCTACCATAATTAATGCAGTGTTGCCAACTCAGTGCTTTTAGCACTATGTTGAGTGCCTTTCAATAAAGTTCGATGGGAACATTTTTCGATTTAATCATGTTTTTCACTACAGATTTCGTTTAAAATTTATGGAGAAAAACTAAACTTTTGGATTTTTGACGAATATTGTGGAAGGTTTTCTAGATTTTGTTGCTCTTTAAAATGTAAAAGTTGACAGCCCTTGAATCATTGTGAATCAGGGATGTTAAACGATATTTTAAGTACCCACAGGATTTTCATTTTAGATTCAAATTGTACTAAAGTCATTTTTACTGAGTTTATGTTTTTATTTATTAAAATTAATAGATAAAAAAAAATTAAAAATTTTCTTTAAGTGTTTTCGAAATTAATTTGAAGTTTTTCTCAATTTTTTTCTCTCTTATGTCATTATCGCTATTTTTGGAAAACTTTTTAAATTAGTACCAAAAATATGTAGTACAATTGTATCAACTTTTCCATCCCTGATTGAATTCGTTAAGAGGATTTATCTGGTTCCCCATCACTCTGTCTCTCTCTCTCTCTCTCTCTCTCTCTCTCTCTCTGTGGGTATTTAAATGTTTCGTTCATTATTTAAATCTATATTTGGCCAGTGTCAGTGATGTTGAGGCTTTCCGACGTGGCCCCAATAACAATGAGATACTGCTCGATTACCATCCGTATAAAAAATTTACATCATTTCGGTTTATTTCATAATTTATATTGTTCAACCAGCCCACAAATATATTAAATTTGTTTCTTTATTAACCCAGCAAGAAATGAGTGAAGGAAACTTTTACATACATAATTATCTACAAACACATTTGTAATAATTTTATACTGAAACAGCGTTGCCATTGTACTTACGGCTTTTCGTATTAAATTTAAATTATTTTTTTTTTTTTTTTTGTTATTTAACTCTTAAGTTTCAACTTGTGGTGATTATTCAAAGTTCAAAATGCAGCTTTTAAAAAGTTTTGTAATTAAATCTGTTCCAAAAATTAGGGAAAATTCTCATTATATGTTTTGCAAAAGAAAAGTCACTGGCAACGCTGTTTGCTGCAGACATCACACGTATACAAATGCTTACATCATTTTTTTTATTTTCTCATTAAGAATGTGATAGAAACTTTGTTCTACGCAGTGATGGATATTTCCATCATCAGTGATTGTCATTTGATGGCTCAAACGATGGTCACTGTTCCTGTAGGGAACATTTTATTATTTATTTCTTCTATGGTCGTAGTAAATACCAAGAATCTTATTTTAATTTTTTTCTACCTTTGCCGTGACAAATTTTGTTGCAATTTCAACCCTTTTATTGTTAAAAATTTTATTACGAATTAATAATTTCTCTTAATATTATTAACTTTTTTCTTTGAATTGTCAATAAGATAATTTAAAAAAAATACTTTTTCACAAATACCGTTTCTAAAAACAGCATAATTATTTAATAAATTTTTATTATTTAGAAATAAAGTTTTTGTATAAAAAAATATTAACACTGAGTTTTGTAAATTTTTATTCAACGCAATTTCACTTTTTAATAAAATAGAATTACAGTTACAACATAATTTTAATTTAAACGAAATTACTGTATAAAAGCTTAGCTTACGTGCTTATTATTTAATATTTTTCTTATATAATTTTTTTTAAAGTTTAAACATATTTTATTGCAAATTTTCTTCTTTGTTAAAAGTTATTAATATTATTATTATTAAATTAGTTTAGTTTCATTTTTTTTCTATTACTTTTGTTTTGTTTTTAAAACTTAAGAAATAATTAAAATATTTTTTTTATAACAAACAATTAATTTACATATAAACTGTATTAAATTATACAACAAACCTGAATTTTTAAAACAAAATAATTTTCTTATAAATAAAATATAAAAGAAAATTAAATAAAATAAAATAAAAACAAATGTGTAATTATCTAAAGCAAATAAATGTTGAAATAAATATAAAAATAATTTTACTAGTTAAATCAAAGCATATCCCTTTTTTCTACAGATATTAAATTGAACAACAAAATAATAATAACAATTTTATAACTATAAATGTATGAAATTTAATTTATAGCTTCATTTTTATAAAGCTTTCTTTTAAAAAGAATTTTAACAATTTTAATTATACAATGGTTTCATTAATTCTTTGAAATTATATTGTGTATTGAAAAATCATATAAAATTGAATTTAAAATCGAAAAAACAAAATCAAATATAAAAAATATGTTTATGGAAAATACAAAAGACTTAAAGTGCTGAGGCCAAATTACGACATTCGATATCGAACGAAATTTCCACTTAAATTCTATTGAAATTTCGATCGATATCGAACGCCGTAATTTGGCCCGTGGATTTTTAGAGGGAAGAATGTAAATCGCAAAAACTTTTAACGAAATCACTGGTCCCTTTTTTTCGACATGCACCTCTAACAGCAACAGTTTTAAAATCGTCTCTTCTCAAACACTTGTTACGTTTTCGATCTCCATCTTTTCGTTGTTGCAAACCTTTAACGAAACTACAAAGCCATCTTTCATGGTTAAAGAAATTCAAAAATGGCAAGTTTTTTCTCCAAATTAGTTATCGTCGGTCACAGGTTGGTTGACATAACGTTATTACCCCGTTGCAAATCGTTTTAGAAGTAAATAAAAAAAAACAAAATTAGTAGGAAATATTTATTGTGAAAAGATGTAAAGAATACAAAGCTATTGAAATTAAAATAAACAATAACCCGATTCGATTTTTTTTCGGATTAAGAGTTGTCAATCTGTGACAGAAAACATACTAAACATGACTTCAAATGTGTTTTTCTTATTTATGAATGATTGTATTTAGAATCTCAAATAAAAATTTTATAAATTATTTTTAAAACTTCTAAAAAATTTATTCAAGAAAAAATTTTTTTTAATAATTTTCAGTAAAAAGAATTTTAAATTGTTTTTTTTTCGTTAGTAATTTCCATAAACATATTTTACAAAAACGAAACGTATTTTATTTTCTTTTTATATTTTTATATATTTTGCTATTTGTGTATTTTGTAAAACAGTTTTCTAAATTATAGAAGATCTAAAAAAAATCATAATAAAATATTGCGCAAGTAAACAAACTTTATCTTAAAATTCGTAAAATAATAATAATATAAATTTAAAAAAAAATAATATTTATATACATAAATTACTATAATAAAATATTGAATATAAATTAAAACTCACATATAAAAAATTTTTATTTATACATGTGTATTTAATGTGTAATTATCTTATAATAAAAAAAATACAATTATTACAAATTATACAACAACAGGAAAAAGTAAAAATCCCAAAAAAAATTATATAAAAAACAACAGGAAATAAATAAATAAAAATTATTATGTATAAAAAATAGAAGAAAAAATAACGTTTAATTTGTAAGCAAAAACTAAATAAAACAGTCAAGTGCAAATAATTAAAATTATTAAATTAGTTTTAATTTAATAATTTTAATTATATGTTCTTGAAAATTTAGAGTGTCCGCCTATAATTATTTATTAAATAAGTCAAGATTAATAACAACTTCTCTATAGCAACTCACTTTTATTATTAATCTTGTGCGTCTGTTCGTCCGTGTTAGTGTTCAAATCAACTTTGCCAAGGCATTAGATGAGCTACAAGAAACTTAAATACGCCAATCGATCAGGCATAATTTTAAAAATGTTGTTGTTAAAAATCAGCAAGATCGGTTCCCTCGAGGCAGTAGGCAAAACTCATAGAACAAGATAATTATCGTCTTGAACTCACACGCTGGACAATTTTCAAACTGTTCTTTCAAAGCCCTTGAATTTTTTTATATACACAAGAAAAAAGTTTTGTTCTAAGCAGGATTTTATGAAAAATTTTGGTTTTCGCGATCCAAATTATCAATTAGAAAAAAACGAAATCCAAATGCTACGAATGTTCATGTCTTTATTTCATCTCTTTTGATAATAGTTATCCATATTAATTTGATCAACATTATTATCCTAGGAAATTTAATTTATGTGCTGTTTCTGTATTATAAGCAAGCGACTTGTCCAGAATATTTGTATGAAAAGAACTAAATTTTTTGAGTTATTCTTACTTGAGAGTTTTTTCGTGAAAATGCTTAAGTGTGAGTGACCAAAAATATTTTGTAAATAATGTATCAAAAATACCAAAATAGTAATTTTAAAGAATTTAACTCATCAAAACCGCATTTGGTTCTAAGGTCACATAATACTGTTGAGGATTGATAACTAGAGGTATTTAAAGACTTTTTAAACCGTTTTTACTAATAAATATAAGTGGAGTTCGAAAGGTTTAGGGAAGTTACATTAAGCGAAATAGTTAAAATATAGGGATAAATTATTTTACTAAGACTTTATCACAATTTAGGCGGAATACTAACTGGAGAAAAAATTACAGAAAGGTAAAACAAAAAGTTTAAAATTTTTATTAAAAAAAAAAATATATGCAAAACTTATTGACTTCATTTCTAAATTGATAAAAATAAAATAAAAAGACATATATATGTTGCTGTAATTAGTTTTATGTTAGCAAATTAGTTATTTTTAAATTTCAACAAAATCTCAAAATTTAAATTTTAGCTCTCTAACTTGAAATTTTTCCCTTGCTCCACTTTAACCCACTAATGCTGCATTTTGAGTCCGAAAAAAAGTTGTACGTATTGAATTGAATTGAGACTTCTTTCTTTTTTTATCTTTATTCATTATCTTTTTTTTATCAACACGTTGTAGGTATTAATTTTGGTTTGTTAACTTTAAAAAACGAAGCATGCTTTTGGGCTGCAAAAATATTTACTACGGCATTTGGTTGTTGTCCGCACTACGCGCATGCTACAGGGTGTTTTACTAATTATTTAAATATCTTTCACTTGGTAACATTTCTTTTTTTTTTTCTTTTACTATATAATTTAGTTTTTTGCAGAAAAATAATTTTTTAACTGAAAAGAAAGAAAAAATATATTCAAATTTAATGTTTTTATGAAGTAACGACTTTTAATAAAATTATGGTTTTTGAAAAATCTTTATTTTTCTAACATCGTTTTTAAGACATATATTTTTGAATCTGAGTTTACCCACTTGTTGTGATTTTGTAGTGAAACTTTGTGATGTTAGTCCCCGTCCGGAAATACAATTCTTGTTTCTGCAATCTTCTTAAATTCTCTTCTGTAATTGCATTCAAATTCACACATCTAAGTTTTGTTTCTGCAATTTCGACTTTAATTGCTTAGATTTTCCTTACGAATAAGAAAAATAAAAGTGAAACAGTGTTACCGTCGTCTTTCTTCTCTCATCCACAATCTCAAGAGTTGAGCAACAAAAGTTGCAAAATGTGGACGAAGATTTGATGGAATTACAACTTTTTAGTAATATCTCGATTTTTTTTTAAATTTTAAGAATTTACTCTTATTTTTAACCGACTTAAAAAAAGAAGTAGGTTATCAATTCGTCTGAAAGTTACTTTTTCAATTGTTTATGCCCGCATAACTAATCCATTTCTAAACCGATTTAAAAAATTTTTTCTTTATTTGAAAGGTGGTGCTTACAGATTAATTTCCGCTTTAAAACAGTTCATAATCGTAAAAATTAAAAGGTGTCCCCATACAACATACATATTTTTTACGTGAATTATGAAGCGCAAAGACGCCAATTTAAAACAATAATAAAACTGCGTATCATTATAGATCCCAATGACAAACCTTAATACAGAAACAAATCTAAAAATTAAAGGGTGTCCTCATAGGTAGCGTAAACTGACCGTTATAGCAAACCTTTGCAAAAAAGAAAGAATGTCGATTGCTATGACCGTTATAGTAACAAGTATGAATATTCAATATTATAAATTATAGGGTGCCCCAAAAATCGCAAAAGTTTAATGCGTCCGTTATTAAAGTGAATCGTTTCCTTAAGATTTAAATAATTTTGTTTTTAAGCTGAGTTATAAATAATTTTTTATTTTAATTATGAAAAAGTAAATTTGCGCTTGATTTTTGCATCGAAAAAGAAATAACTCGTTTTTTTTTTGAGAATTTGGTAACATTATTAATAAATAAATATTTTAATCTAGGTTCACGCGAAAGTCCTGTTTAGAAAAAATTTAAAATATGTTTCAAAATTTTTCTACAGCAGCAGAATTGGCTTATTGCGAATTCACTACACGGCATCATCTTTTATGCATGGAAATCACGTGAAACAAATTAAGTAAATTGTGTTCTTTTTTTATAATTATTTTATTAGTTTATGTATTTTTATAAATTTTCTCTTACCATAAAGATTTTCTTGTAAAGAAAACTGTTTATTCTAAAATGTAAGTTTTGCTCAGGGTTGCTGTCCCAACAAAAATGTCACCGGCCTCTAATGGATTCAGCATTTTTAAATTTTAATATTTTCTAAAAGATCTCTTCAAAAGCTTTTAAATGCTATTTATATTGATATTTTGAAAAAATTTAATGCGCAATCGTACCTTTCTATAAAAATTTCAGAGGCTTAAAAGTTGAAGAATATTGGAGAGCGCCAATTTTTTTTTTTCTTATTTTTTTATTTTCTATCTTTCGATGCAGTGGCTTTTTTGATTGGAGTTACTTCACTTAACCAGATTTGTTTCAAATGATATGGAAAACTTAGAGGCAGGCGTGGTGTTTTGCCTGCTGCTGGACCTATCTTGTTGATTTTTAAAATGAAGTTATGGCTGATTGATTGACATATTTAAATTTTCTCTGGCTCTTTTACTACTTTGGCAAAGTTGATTTCATCCCAAACACGGATGGACAGACAGGCATCGCTCAATCGACACTTTCTGGGATCGGAAATGGATAGCATAGAAATTACAAACGAAATGCCAAACTTAGAATACCCTTCTTCCACTTTTTATGGTGAAGAGTATAAAAAGGTCATCGGCTCTTAAGGGGTAAAGCATTTTTTTTTAAATTTCAGTAATTCCTAAAAGATCTCTTTAAAAGCTTTTAAATGATACCCATCATGATATCTTAAAAATCGTACTTTTTAATGAAAAGCTTAGAAAATATTGGCGAGCTTCAATCTTTTCACGCGCTTTAATCTGTGATCACTGAAAAATTAAAATAAAAAGTTTTTTTACCAATTGTTTATATAAAAAACTTTAAAGCCATTTAATTTGATAACTATGCGTCCTAGAGGGAATATGTCTTTAATCTGTGATTACTTAAAAAAGTAACAAAAGTCGCGACCAACAAATTCTATTTTTCAACTTTTGGATATAAAATTAAATTTTTTATATGAAAAACTTAAAACTCATTTATCTTGATAACTATGCATCCTAGAAGGAAAAGCGTTTTAATTTGTGATCACCTAAAAACTAAAAAAAGGTACGTTGACCAAAATGTTCAATTTTTACACATAAATTTTAATTTTTTATGTGAAAAACTTAAAATCCAATTATCGCGATAATTATAAAGAAAAAAAGCTTTAATTTGTGATCAATTGAAAATTAAAAAGAAAAAATTTGAACTTATTCAAATAAATTATGGAAAGCAATTAGCAATTCATTACCAACTAATTGATTGAAATTTGAATTGATTTTTTAAGTAAATACGCAGTAAGCATCTCCGTTGGTTCTTTGACCTTTGATCATTGAAGAGTTGTAGTTTAGGATAAATTTTCATTTTTCATTACCCCTAGATCTGTTTTTGAATTCGATTGATTGGAACTTATTTTAGATTTTATTCATTTGAATTGCAATTTATTTTGGCAAAATCATTTGAATTAAAAACGAATTGCAATTCTTTTAACAAATTCATTTGATTTGGAAACGAGTTGAAATTTATATCAATTCTTTTTAGCTGTGAAAAGAATCAATCCAAAATTTAGTTAATTCGTAAAGAATTAAAAACAAAAAAGAAAGATTCATTTACAGTTCTACAATGAAATATCCACTGGTACTTCTCGTTTCTGTCCTCCTTTCTATAATATATTTTCGTTGCACCCACCAGAATGCGTTGCGCGAATAGGGGTCAACCCCTAAATGTTGATTTAATAAAGACAATATTCAATTATTCTATTTTTAAATTGCTTTATATTAATAAATATTTTTTTATTGACATTTATGTAGTTGTAAGGCGATTGTTCATTTCAAATTAGGATCTTTGGTTGGCAACAACTCGAGTGTGATAGTTATACTTTTAGTTCGAACTGTGACTGATAACAATAAACGTTCGTAGATTGAAATAATAAACAAAGTGTTGTTGAGTATGAATTGTGGAATTAATAAATTATTAATAAAACGTTTTATTGCAGCAAGCCGCTGTGTGGCATTTCTTTAAATAAAGTGAGAAATTTCTCACATAAAAATATTGCAATCATCTTGTCTTACACAGGGTGAACAGAATCAAAAACTTTCTTTATAATGTAACTGCCATCCCTAAATTAGTGCGTAAAGCGCAAGATATCTGTTAAAATTTCTCATGCACATACAAAATGTATGAAGCATCTCTAAAGGCCAGGATTGACTATCATACTCAGTCGTACGATCTGTCAAAAATTGCATGTGGCTCAAAAGGTATGATAGTGTGGATTAAAAGTGTATGTGTGTGACAGACTTGTTGACAGATCTGTACGATTTTATAATCTTTTGAAATAATTCATAAAATGATTTTTTCTATGCGATCAGAATTGATTTTTTTTTTTTGGAAGATGAGTAGAAAAATCAATATATTAAAAGCATATCTTTTTGTTTAATAGTGTGGCACCTACGATTCCATTTTGAAACGGTTTTTAAAGTACGACTGAATTCTGTTAGATTTTTGTGATTACATCGCACGGTTGTGTATGATAGTGAATCCTTAAATAGCACGGCGTCAATGCTTAGCAATTGGAGAATCCTATTTTGACAGCGCGTAAGGTAGTGAAGTTGGCTGCAAGCTACTGTTGTTTACATTTTTTTTTGCGTTTTTATCACTGTTTTGCATTTCATTTTATAGGGTTTTATTAAAAATGATAAGTTAACATTACTGTTAACAAAAAAAAGTTATGCTTTTATTTAGGTACCTCATTTCAGCATAAAAGCCATGCGTTATTTTGCGTCGCGTCTTATGCGCTAATTTACTTATGATTGTAAGGTATTAAAAGCGTTAATTAATTACTCTAACTCACCCTGTATAAAACAAATTGTACCTTATTTCTGTAAAAAAAAGAGAAATTTCACAAATGAAAATTTTGTAATCATCTGTTTTATATATAAAGGACTTGAAATAATTATGTTCTTTCTAAGATAAATTTAAAAAATCTTATTATAGATCACCCTAGATGCTGTTAAAATAAGATGATAATTTTTCCATGTGAGAAATTTCTCACTTCTGTTACAGAAACGATCTTTAATATTTTTTAAATGCTAAACATTTTTTTAAATAAAAAACAACAGAATAAAACAAATAAAATATATGTAATATTATTTGTATTAAAGAAACAACTTTTCTTAATTATACAGACATGTCACAGAACTCAATTCCTATCGAAAGTGGTTTCAATTTCGCAAATTGCTTCTTCAGAAAACGAAAATTTTTTTCGGAATAAAACCACTATTAAATTTAAAAAAAAAAAATTGATTTTCTTCAAATTTTATATTTTTCGGTTTTTAATTTTGTATTCTTGTTTAGTTTAGCCTGTTTGTTACTTTGGTGTGACTAGTGTTGCCATTTTAAATTTAAAAAGTAGAGATTCAACTTTTATTTTTGAAAACACAAAATCGATCGGAATTTGAAGAAGGTAATAAAAATTCGATCGAAATTGTTAATACAAAATTAAAACCATTTCGATCGGAATGTATGACATGCCTGATAATTTCAAATTTAACATCTTTTTGAGTATGTCTCAATTTTATATGAATTGAACCTGGTTAAACCGCTAGGATACCGGTTTTTTTAAAATTCAAATATTCATCCTACAATCAATTTAAGTATAAATTTTTTTATACAATAATATCAATTTAAAAATACCTAATGGTCTTTTGTTTGCTTTTTTCTTCAAGGTTATTCATTAAAATAAATATAAATTCAATCTATTTTTTTTTTTTTGACAATAAAATATTTCTTTTATTTTTTTATTAAAAAATGTTTCTAAGAAAATTTTATAAATAAATTTTTTATACTCAAATATAATTTTTTTCTTACAAACATAACTCTAATTATAATTAAAATTAATCTTAGCTTAGATCTGTCAATCAGACCCTTGTAAAGCCGTTTAGTTCTTTACTTTTCGACAACGGTGCCAGCAACGTGTTCTCCAAAACTAAAATGCTTAAAATAAATAAATTACAATAGTAAAAATTAAAATAAAACATTAAAAGCACTTTATGCATATTTTTCTACCAAACGTGAATAATTCTAGTTTTATTTCGATTTAAATGAAAATCAAGTGTTTGTTTTTTTTTTTTAAGAGAAGTAACACTTCAGGCAACAATGCCTATTTAATTAGTGTATAACCATGCTACATTCTTTAGGAAAGGGATAGAGGAGAGAAAAGAATAGGTGGTGAAAGTATAGCCATTTTATTAGTTATTATTCTTCGCCGGCGAATATGCTATTAAGAAGTACCGACGAAGGAGGCTGCATGTTTTAATGTTGATTCTGAATATGTATTTATACCATTAAACAGAAAAAACACATTTTTATTTATTGGTTGTCGCAGGGGTTGAACCCTGGCCTTGTTTGTAGTCAACGTGCTTACCAACTTGACCACAGCTTACCACCTTGACAGCAGGCGGTCTTGCCTCCCCTGTGACTAGGTTGTTCACAGCCCTTGATTCTGGAACAAATTTCTAAGTGTTTGTTTTATATTAAAAGCAAATCAATTAAAAAGATAGAATAATAAATTAATAAAAACTGATCACAATTTAAACGATTTTACTAAGCACGGAATATACGGAAATCAATTGTATTAAACGAAAACGGTATTCAATGATCATGGCTTCGTTGAAACGTTTTGTGTGGGTGTGTTCTGATCATTCCCTGCAAGCAGTTTCTAATAAAAAAGTCACTACATCGTTACTTCATGGCGTTAAGATGTGTTGCAAATAATATCGAACTCTGATATTCAATATTCGAAACACACGCAATTTGTTTCTGGTAGTTAAGAAAAAGTTACTCTTATAATAACAAATTTAAGGGGAATTGTTTTTGTATTAATATAACGGGTTCTGGTAGATACTAAATAGTGTTTGTTTAAGGATCTTAATTCGTCAATAATGTACTTTGTTTTTGTAAAATTGTTTTTTTAATCTAAAGAAATAAGGAAAAAATTACTTCTATCGAAAATATTCACCGGAATGTTAGTAGGGTTGCTTACACGAGTTTATTATACTCTGTGTTCAATAGATTTTAATATATGATTTTATGGATTTACTTTCTATTTAATTTTATTATAAAGTAACTTTCCATCTTTTAAACTTTGAAATGATAACTGTGTCACACAATCTTAAAAACTTTTTTTCCTCTAATTTGTCCTGTTGAGTTCTACAAAAATTGGTGCCACACATATTGGTTATCTCTTCGATTTAAGTTGTAATTTTTTTAAATTTAAATTTTAAATTATAAAATTTTATAATATTTATTCTGAAGGGTATAATTAAATCAAAATTTTTCTTGCACCTTGAACCAAGGCCATAATATTTCCTGTAAAAACAAATCCTAAATTAAAGGGCATTCCAAAAATGATGTGATATTCAAAAAAGCTAATTTTAGACTTGTAATAGGTAAACACGTTAATTTAGCACAGTGTATGTAAGACTTTGCCCGCTACAGCAAGTAATAAATACTTTAAAATAAAGGGTATCACAATAGTGACATGATTTTTAATAGATAGACACTTTAAGTTTAAGTATTTTTATGCTCGCTATAAGAACAAGTAATAAAAAATATAACTTAAAAATAAAGGGTGCCCCTATAGTGACATGTCTTTTACCTCTAACAGCAGACATTTAGAATTTAAAGATAATATTTACAAATGCGTCCGCCATAAAAATAAGTGTGAACATACATTTAAAAATAAAAGGGTGCTTTCATAGAGACTAAAATTTTGACGTTATAGAGACACCTTTAATTTTCAATAAGAAAAAGATAAAATAAAAATTAATTGATAAATCACACATTGTACGGAACTCTTCGTGTGTATGCCAAGCTCGCACTTTGCCGTTTTATGTATTTCATGATTAACTGTAACTCATCTTGAGGAAAATGTGATGATTAAAGTATTTTTATGTGAGAAACTTTTCACAGAGTTACAGAAATGAGTTATAGATTCGAGTAATGGTATGCTTAAAGCTGAGGTGTTTAAATAGTTCCATAAACCTAAGAAAGTGATAGAGAAGTAAAAAATATTTATAGATTTATTAAATAGACAGCAGATAATTTGTTTAAAATTTGACATTTGCAAGGTTATAGCTCGTAAATCTCTTTCCTATTCTGGAGTCGTCTTCTTGTTTATGTTTCGTCAGTAAAAATTTCCATTGTAGCACTCGTCCTATTTTATTGAAAAAGCAGATACGTCTGGGAAAGTCCAACAGCTGTAACACTTATGTAATTTACCCTCTATGAAAATAAACAGAGTGAGGCAATGCTTCTGATTACTATATTTTCTAATTAACCAACTTTTTTTGTTAGCATTTCTTAAGCCCTTAATACGGTCAGCAGGATAACGAGAAATAAGTATTTTTAACATGTTTTTTAGCGAATGATGAACCGTAAACAACAGCACTTTAAAATAAAAAAACTGCGTATCACTATGGCTTACAATGACGAAAAAGTAATACAAAAATAAATCCAAATATTAAAGGGTCTCTCCATAGGTTACTAAAATGACCTTTATGGGCCTATCTTTTTAACCGTTATGGACAATAGCTTGAAAATTGGAGAAAATGTCGATGAGTATAACTAGACTTGTGCCATATAGTTCAATTTAGTGATTGCTTTTTTAGATCAAAAGCTGTCTTTAGTTCAAAATCTCTCTTAGTCTGAATGTTCTGTTGACGTATAGTTTGTACTTTCGTACAACTTTGAATACAAACGCATTCTTTTGTTAAAAAAGCTCGTTTAGTTCAAATGTTCTTTTCAAAATATGATGGCAACAACACCGTAGCATTGCCATTACGAATGTTAAATAAAATGCATGGCAGCACTAATTTCATGATGGAAATAGTCAACAAGGAAACAAAGACATGGATTCTAGTTCATCTTGTCTGGTAGTTCAAATCAGAGCTGTAAACGAATGATTCATTTTTGGTTTTTACCTCACCGTGAATTAAAATGTTTGAATGCATTCATCTGTTCCAAAAAATGAATTGAATTAAAATTTGAATGCATTCACAATGAATTTGAATTCTTGAATGCCATTCACTTGGCCACACGAAGTTAATGAATTTGAATGAATTTATTATGAACAAAATTTGTGTGAATGCATTCCTTTCATCAGCCAAAAAATGAACTAGAATCTGAATGGATGTATTATGAATTTAAACGTCGTGAATGCATTCACTCGCCATCGAATTAAATGAATTAGAATTTGAATCCAATTATTGGGAGGAAAAATATATTGAAAGAATTCATTTTCTTTACAATAATTCTTTTAAGTTGAAAATTATACAGTGTGTGTTTTACTACGTCGGCCATGACATAAGCTGCAGAAAAGTTAACGGGTGTTATATCGGGCATGATAAACGCTGTAGAAAAGTTAAAGGGTGTTACATAATTGACGTGACTTTGACGATTATAGTGTTATCTTTTGAACTATAAAAGATAAAAACTTGAAATTTACGCAGTGTGTGTTTTTACATCGGCCATGATAAACGCTATAGAAAAGTTAAAGGGTGTTACATAATTGACGTGACTTTGACGATTATAATGTTATCTTTTGAACTATAAAAGATAAAAACTTGAAATTTACGCAGTGTGTGTTTTTACATCGGCCTTGATAAACGCTATAGAAAAGTTAAAGGGTGTTACAAAATTGACGTGATTTTTACGAATAGAGTGTTATCTTTTGAACTATAAAAGATAAAAACTTGAAATTTACGCAGTGTTTGTTTTTACATCTACCATGATAAACGCTATAGAAAAGTTAAAGGGTGTTGCAAAATTGACGTGATTTTTACGATTATAGTGTTATCTTTTGAACTATAAAAGATAAAAACTTGAAATTTACGCAGTGTGTATTTTTACATCGGCCATGATAAACGCTATAGAAAAGTTAAAGGGTGTTACATAATTGACGTGATTTTTACGATTAGAGTGTTATCTTTTGAACTACAAAAGATAAAAACTTTAAATTTACGTAGTGTATGTTACTACATCGGCCATGACAAACGCTATAGAAAAGTTAAAGGGTGTTACATAATTGACGTGATTTTTACGATTATAGTGTTATCTTTTGAACTATAAAAGATAAAAACTTGAAATTTACGCAGCGTTTGTTTTTACATCTACCATGATAAACGCTATAGAAAAGTTAAAGGGTGTTGCAAAATTGACGTGATTTTTACGATTAGAGTGTTATCTTTTGAACTACAAAAGATAAAAACTTGAAATTTACGCAGTGTGTGTAACTACATCGGCCATGATAAACGCTATAGAAAAGTTAAAGGGTGTTGCAAAATTGACGTGATTTTTACAATTACAGTGGTATCTTTTGAACTATAAAAGATAAAAACTTGAAATTTACGCAGTGTGTGTTTTTAAATCGGCCATGATAAACGCTATAGAAAAGTTAAAGGGTGTTACATAATTGACGTGATTTTTACGATTAGATTGTTATCTTTTGAACTACAAAAGATAAAAACTTGAAATTTACGCAGTGTTTGTTTTTACATCTACCATGATAAACGCTATAGAAAAGTTAAAGGGTGTTTCAAAATTGACGTGATTTTTACGAATAGAGTGTTATCTTTTGAACTATAAAAGATAAAAATTTGAAATATACGCAGTGTTTGTTTTTACATCTACCATGATAAACGCTATAGAAAAGTTAAAGGGTGTTACAAAATTGACGTGATTTTTACGAATAGAGTGTTATTTTTTTAACTATAAAAGATAAAAACTTGAAATTTACGCAGTGTTTGTTTTTACATCTACCATGATAAACGCTATAGAAAAGTTAAAGGGTGTTACATAATTGACGTAATTTTTACGATTTTAAACTATAAAAGATAAAAACTTGAAATTTACGCAGTGTGTGTTTTTACATAGTGTTTTTATCTGTTATAGTTCAAAAGATACCACTATAATCGTAAAAATCACGTCAATTTTGTAAAACCCTTTAACTTTTCTATAGCGTTTGTCATGGCCGATGTAGTAACATACACTACGTAAATTTAAAGTTTTTATCTTTTGTAGTTCAAAAGATAACACTATAATCGTAAAAATCACGTCAATTATGTAACACCCTTTAACTTTTCTATATCGTTTATCATGGCCGATGTAAAAACACACACTGCGTAAATTTCAAGTCTTTATCTTTTATAGTTTAAAAGATACCACTATAATTGTAAAAATCACGTCAAGTTTGCAACACCCTTTAACTTTTCTATAGCGTTTATCATGGCCGATGTAGTTACACACACTGCGTAAATTTCAAGTTTTTATCTGTTATAGTTCAAAAGATAACACTCTAATCATAAAAATCACGTCAATTTTGCAACACCCTTTAACTTTTTTATAGCGTTAATCATGGCCGATGTAGTTACACACAATGCGTAAATTTCAAGTTTTTATCTGTTATAGTTCAAAAGATAACACTCTAATCGTAAAAATCACGTCAATTATGTAACACCCTTTAACTTTTCTATAGCGTTTGTCATGGCCGATGTAGTAACATACACTACGTAAATTTAAAGTTTTTATCTTTTGTAGTTCAAAAGATAACACTCTAATCGTAAAAATCACGTCAATTATGTAACACCCTTTAACTTTTCTATAGCGTTTATCATGGCCGATGTAAAAACAAACACTGCGTAAATTTCAAGTTTTTATCTTTTATAGTTCAAAAGATAACACTCTATTCGTAAAAATCACGTCAATTTTGTAACTCCCTTTAACTTTTCTATAGCGTTTATCATGGTAGATGTAAAAACAAACACTGCGTAAGTTTCAAGTTTTTATCTTTTATAGTTCAAAGGATAACACTATAATCGTCAAAGTCACGTCAATTATGTAACACCCTTTAACTTTTCTATAGCGTTTATCATGGCCGATGTAAAAACACACAGTGCGTAAATTTCAAGTTTTTATCTTTTATAGTTCAAAAGATAGCACTCTAATCGTAAAAATCACGTCAATTTTGCAAATCCCTTTAACTTTTCTATAGCGTTAATCATGGCCAATGTAGTTACACACACTGCGTAAATTTCAAGTTTTTATTTGTTATAGTTCAAAAGATAACACTCTAATCGTAAAAATCACGTCAATTATGTAACACCCTTTAACTTTTCTATAGCGTTTGTCATGGCCGATGTAGTAACATACACTACGTAAATTTAAAGTTTTTTTCTTTTGTAGTTCAAAATCACGTCAATTATGTAACACCCTTTAACTTTTCTATAGCGTTTATCATGGCCGATGTAAAAACAAACACTGCGTAAATTTCAAGTTTTTATCTTTTATAGTTCAAAAGATAACACTCTATTCGTAAAAATCACGTCAATTTTGTAACACCCTTTAACTTTTCTATAGCGTTTATCATGGTAGATGTAAAAACAAACACTGCGTAAATTTCAAGTTTTTATCTTTTATAGTTCAAAAGATAACACTCTATTCGTAAAAATCACGTCAATTTTGTAACACCCTTTAACTTTTCTATAGCGTTTATCGTGGTAGACGTAAAAACAAACACTGCGTAAATTTCAAGTTTTTATCTTTTATAGTTCAAAAGATAACACTCTATTCGTAAAAATCACGTCAATTTTGTAACACCCTTTAACTTTTCTATAGCGTTTATCGTGGTAGATGTAAAAACAAACACTGCGTAAATTTTAAGTTTTTATCTTTTATAGTTCAAAAGATAACACTCTATTCGTAAAAATCACGTCAATTTTGTAACACCCTTTAACTTTTCTATAGCGTTTATCATGGCCGATGTAAAAACACACACTGCGTAAATTTCAAGTTTTTATCTTTTATAGTTCAAAAGATAACACTATAATCGTCAAAGTCACGTCAATTATGTAACACTCTTTAACTTTTCTACAGCGTTTATCATGCCCGATATAACACCCGTTAACTTTTCTGCAGCTTATGAATTGGCCGACGTAGTAAAACACACACTGTATAATTTTCAACTTAAAAGAATTATTGTAAAAAATGAATTCCTTCAATATTTTTTTCCTCCCAATAATTGGATTCAAATTCTAATTCATTTAATACGATGGCGAGTGAATGCATTCACGAAGTTTATATTCATAATAACTCCATTCAGATTCTATTTCATTTTTTAGCTGATGAAGTGAATGCATTCTTAAAAAATAATTTCATGATGAAATTCAAATTCTTATTCATTCATTTCGTGTGGGTAAGTGAATGGCGATCAAGAATTTTAATTCATTGTGAATGCATTCAAATTTTAATTCAATTCTTTTTTGTGCTGAATGAATGCATTCAAAAAATCACAATTCAATGCGGGAATGATTCGCAGGAATGATTCAAAAAAGAATCATTCGTTTACAGCTCTGGTTCAAATACAAAGTATAGTTCAAAAATTAACTAGTTCACTTAAATGAACTAGTTCAATTATGAACTACACAAGTCTAAGTATAACCGCCATAATAAGATGTATAAATATTCAAAATTATAAATTAAAGGGTGCTCCAATAGTTTATATAATTTGATGCAGATAAATAAACTGCTGGACAGTATTAAAGAGAAATTAAAAGGTATTCCCGTAATTACTTTAATTTGGCCCTTTTTTATGAGCGGTTATATACAAACACTTGAAAATTAGACAGAATGTTCACTACTTTGTCTGGTTAATAAAGCGTATAAATATTAAATATTATAAATTAAAGGGTGTTACAAGAGTTGATGTAATTTAAGATATATGTACAAATTATTGAACAGTTTTAGACAAGCGGTTACAGTTTATAAAGAAGCTGTTCTGCTAAGTCTACTAAAACAGCAGGTAAAATATTCGGATTTGGAAATAAAAGGGTGTCCCAAAAGATGAGGCAGCTAAAATCTGTTTTGAAGTCTATTTTTCCTTAATAAAACTATGCTTCGACAAATGTTGTTTAAGTTTTCCTTTAATTGTGTTATTTTATTTATATGAAAAAAAAATATCGATTAATCAGAAAATGTTTACACAAATAGAAACCCTAATGAAAAAACACTTGTATCAGCTTTTAAAATGCGTCATGAAGTGCGTATGCATTGATTAAAATTTATTTAAACAAACAAATAATAAAATAGAAATATAAAAGGTGATAAATTTAGTTTAGAAATAAAAATTGTTATCAAAATATTATTTTTTCTGTCGTTGATAATAATCGCAATCGCGATAGCCCCCAATGAAGGCAGAGAAAAAATAAAGAAAAATATTTTAAATAACTACAGAGGAAGGCATATGATTTGATTGCAAAAATTGTTGTTTTCAATAGCGATAACATCTTCTTTTAGGCGTTGTTTTTTTAATAAATTTTTATTTCTAAACATTAAAATCCTTAAAGAAATTAAATTTAAAATTTAGCTACATATTAGGAAATTTATTTTCCTTTTTTATAACTTAAAAAACCTATAAATTTTTTTATTAGATAGTATTCGTTGACTAGCTAGACTAACTAGAAAAGAAAAATATGATTTGCTTTCGAAATATTATAAATTGTCGAAAATAGAGAAGAGATAACGAAATGAGTTTATTAATATAAAAATCAACTTTAATCTTTAGTATTCCCAAAAAAAAGTATTAAAATGGGCAAAAAATAACCATTTCGCTCGAGTTTATTTTACCCTTCTCGAAATTCCGTTCGATTTTCTAAAATCATAAAAAAGCTGGGCCTACATTTTTTAATTTTAATGAGGCAACATTGGTCACGCCAAAGTTACAAACAACAAAATTAAAATAAATTTAAAAACCGCAAAAAATAAAATTTTAAAGAAAATTAGTTCCAAATGAATTAATATTTACGTTTTCGGCAGGTTCATTTTTTTTTAATTTAACGTCCGCATGCATTTGTAAATAATTTCTTTTTCTAAAAATTTTTAGAATTTAAATTAATAAATGAAAAAAAAAAATAAAAAAAATTAGAAAATTAATCCCATCTTGAAATTAATTAGTGGTTTCATTCCAAGATATATTTCATTATTCGGTTTCTAAAGAACCAGTTTGCGAAATGGAAACCACTTTTATTCGAAATTGATTTTGAAAGATCCTCATATAGAAGGTGAAGTAATTTTTGCCTTTTTTGAGTAGCGAATCTTAGTTTATAATAAAAAAGAGAAAAACGTTCCATCCTCACGGGTTTTTCTTCGTAAGTATAACCGATTTCAGTGAAAAATCCTTGTGATTTCCTTAACGTTTCTCTTTAAATTGCGAAAAATATCTCTTGCTGTATTTGAAGTGGAGCCACAGGTTTGAAAAAGGCCCGTGGCACTGAAACCGTAATTAATTTTCAAGTGTTCACAATGTCATTTAACGCACATATAATAACATACATACGTTGAAGCGCCGCTGAGTGGCAGTTTGGCACACACACAAAGAGTTTCGTACAATGTATGGGCTCACCTTCTTATTATACCCTTCATTACCAAAAAGTGAAGAAAGGGAAGATATACCCTTTCTTCATTTTTTGTCGTTCCATAAAGTATATATATATTTTGAGTTCTAATGCATAGCGAAATAGATTAGGCGATGTCCACTGTTTGCCCGTGTTAGTGTTGAAATCAAATTTGCCAAAACAATAAATTAGCTAGAGAAAACATAAATACGCCAATCTTTCAGACAAAGTTTCGAAAATTTCGAAATTGAAAAACAGCAAGATCGGACCATACGTTTTGAGGCAGAGAGCAAAACACTACGCCTGCCTCTAATTTCTTCATATCATTTGGAACAATAAAGTAACTTCAATAAAGAAAAGGTTATGGGACAACAGAGAATTACAAAATAAGAAAAAAAAACATCACGTAAAAACATTAGATTTGGCATAGGCGAATATAGCACTCCTGTTTGTCTTTTTCTTACTTTTTGTCGAAAATTTAAAGGAAAACTTAAAAGACAAGGCCATTAACGTAAAATTCATGAGCTTTTAGTTTTTAAATTTATTGTTCACACTTATTTTAATAGCAGACGTATTTGTACATATTTGGTGTAAATGCTAAATGTCTGCCTGTTGCGTATAAAAACTAAAGCCATGTACGTAAAACTTAGGTCACTGCAGGATCATCCTTCATACTTTAGTTTTATTTTTGGATGTTTTTTACTTGTTTTTATACCGGACATAAAAATACTAAAAATTAAAGTGTCTTTCTATTGTTGTACTTGAAAATCATGTTGCTATTGGGATACCCTTTTTTTAAAGTATTTTTTATTTGTTATAGCGGGCATAGTTTTACATACATTGTGTTCATTTGACCTGTCTGCCTATCACAAATCTAAAATTGGCATTTTTATGAATATCGCATCACTTTCTGGACGCCCTTTAATTTAGATTTTTTATAGCGGATGGATATTGTAAAAAATCTACTTTAGGTCTACCTCTTACTGCTCCAGAAATAAAGGACAGACATTATAGCGAAAACGATTTTACTCTTTGGGTATGGAACCCAAAATAACCGTTTTTTCTTAAATGTAACTACAACGGCATCACTGTTAACAAAAAAAATTATTTTTGCTGGTTTATTGACCCGAAAATTTTAATAAAATACGTTAAATTTAAAAAACACTAAGTTGAGATACACAAAACACATATGATATACATTTCTGAAGGCTCTAGTTTTAGGTGCAAGAAAAATATAAAATTTTTTTATACCCTTCAGAATTAAAAATGTGGTATTTTGTTAAAATCAAAATAAAATAAAAATCTTTAAATTCAAATAAATTCTTAACTCGTAAAAAAGAGGTAACCAATATGAGTGACAGTTTTTTCTAGAACTTAACTCGACAAATCGGTAGAATAAAGGCTTTCAAGATTGTATGACACAGGCGTGGCCCATCATTTCGGTTCGTTATGAGTCAAATTTTTTATAACAAAAGTTCGAAATTTCAAAAGTGTGTTTTTATGATAAAATTGAATAAAAAGTTAATCGATAAAATAAAATGTTAAAATTTATTGAGCAAAACATACATCACTTTATAATAAACATCGTTTAAGCTTTTTATAGGCAATGATCGCCAAACAAGCCAGTTCGGGCTCACGTACACAAAACTCTCCACAGATGCCAGCCCTCAGCAAATAATAAATTTTTTAAAGAAAAAAAAAACACTACAAATATTTTTAAATAATCACAAAATAAACATTTGATTACAATATTTTTTAACTCTAATAATCCTAAAAACACGAACTGAGTTGTTCAATAACTCAAACATTAAATGTTTTTGTGTTTGTTAATGTAAAAAGAATGACAATTCCATTTTATAAATAATAATAATTTTAACACAAACATTATTTTGTTGCAAAATCATCAATACATATTCTCGTTTAAAGCTGGTTCTCTGAATGGCGACCTGTGTTTCTCTTTTTAAACTGTTTTCAAACTTAAATTCACAAAAATTACTTTCAATAAAATAATTTTCTCGATTTTTCTTTTCATACTTCCAGTTATTCTTTCAACACAATTGTTGTGTTTTTGTTGATTGATTGCTGTCATAACAGCACAAAATGCGGTCGGTCAATGGACTATTAGAAAGCCTTGGCTAAGGAGGTGTGTCTAAACTGGTTTTTAGATGTTGTTTATCATAATCATACCTTTAGTAATAAAACTGAAAACAACAACAATAATAACAACATAAAATCGTCAACGCACAGCAAGTCAAACGTAAAATTGACTGAGATTTGCTACTGGCAACCTCGAGATCAATGCAATTTTCATAAAATGTTTGTTCATGTTAAAGCAAAAAATGCAACGAAATATTTGTTGAACAACAAAAGAAATAAAAAATGAATAAAGAAAGAAAAGACGGATAAATTAACTTAAGGTTTTTATTAAGCATAAATTACACTGAATGTTGAAATGCAAGCTTGTCTCATACAAAAAACATGTGAAAATGGAACGATAATAATTTTCTATTTCTCAAGTGATGGGGCATAGAAAAGTTTAGAAAAGTCTTTGCCTTTGGGGGTCAGCTTTTGTTGATTCGAAATGCATTTATATTTTTTCTGTAATAGCAAGGCTCAAATAATTTAAAAACTTATTTTTTGCACTTTATATGATGTAGAAATTATATCTTAGTCATTGAATTTTATTGGCTTTCTAATTCTAAGGTGATACATTTTATATTCTTTTTAGTTCTAATGCTAACCAATTGGCTTTCGTTGCAAGGCATTGTTCATCCAGAGTTAAAATAAACACTAATTTTAAAAATACCTTTATAAACGTTTTCTGTAATTAAAGGTGTTTGCAAGTTTATTTAATTTATAAAACAAAATTTTATGTTTCAAAAAGCTAATAATTCTTTATAACAGGCAGACTGTCATAAAAGTTTTACATGTAATAAAACTGTAACAGAATCATATTTCTGTAAATTAAATATTTTTGAAAATTTTGTTGTTGGAATTTGGAATTTTTTTTGTCTGTTTGTTTGTGTTCGCATCATGTAAAAACTAATCAAAGGATTTAAACAAAATTTTTTGAAAAAGTCCCTTAGATCCTTGGTTCGTATATAGATTATTTTTTGTTTCATAAAAATAAGTTATTTCATAGAGAAAATAGAGATAGAAATGTACCCAATTTTACCGATATAATGGTACTAAAACAGTTGTCAACACATTTTATTTTTGAAGATGGAAAAATGTTGGTACTGTTTAAAGAACTCTATGATAAATATTTAAAAACTTCTTTTTCCTAAATTTGGTTTTTAAGAAAATTATAAATAATACGCGGACGACGTCGTGAGCACTGTTAGTCTTAAATAAATAATAATATTTACAAATTTTCATTTTATCTTTTCTGACACGATTACAATATCGTCGGTGACAGATTGACAACTCTTAGCATGTTTTTTGTACGATTCAAAAGGCAAAATTAAAAACCATATTACTCCGTTGCTAAACCATGTTAGAAGTAAATAAAAAAAATTAGTAGAAGATATTTATTGTGAGATGATGTAAAGAAAACAAAGCTATTGAAATTATTTTTCATAAAAAAAAATTTAAATAAATAATAACCCGATTCGATTTTTTTGCGAGTTAAGAGTTGTTGTTGGTCTTATATTTCCTAATAAGTAATTGAGAAGGACAAAAATTTAGCAGAGTAGCGGTTATCTCACCGTACCTTATGGCTACGGCAGCCAAAGTAATATTATGGTTAAAAAAAAAAAACAATTAGAAAATTAAAAAAAAATTTAAAATTTAACAATATGTACATTTCAACTGTCTGTCTAGTACAGTTCAAAAGATTATCTCATACACCTTAAAGTCACCTCTCAAAGAGAACAAGTTTTACTGGTAAATTTTACAATGGCGTTTAAGCCCAGGATTGACTATCAAACTCAGTCGTACGATCTGTCATAAATGGGATGTGTGCTCAAAAAGTATGATAGTGTGGATTAAAAGTGTATGTGTGTGACAAACTTTTTGACATATCTGTACGATTTTATAATATTTTCAAATAATTCATAAAATGCTTTTTTATATGCGACCAGAGTTGATTTTTTTTTTTTTTTTTTTTGAAGATGAATAGAAAGCAACAACAAAATGTTAAAAGCATAAGTTTTTGCATCTTTTTTGTATAAAAGTGTGGCACGTACGACGCCATTTTGAAATGGTTTTTAAAGTAGGACAGAATTCTGTCAGTTCTTTGTGTGTTTAAATCGTAAGATTATGTATGATAGTGAATCCTGGCCTTTAGTATTATAGCGTTTATCCCTTTGGGTTAACTAAAGGTTTCTTTTTGTTTGCAAATACCACAGTGGCACCCTGTGGCTCTTTTTTGGATATACTTGAATTCAATGGTCTATTTATTACTTAGTAAACAGGCCTCCACGGTTTAGTTTTAAATAACACAATCAGTAGATAAAAAGAATTATGAAGATGCATAATATTTTTCGAAAATCCTGAAAGATTAATTTGCACAATAAGTCCAATAAGTTCTTTATGCCTTTTTTTGTAGCGATCGCAGAAATCGACAATTGGGAAACTATAGACTAATTAAGACACCAAACTAATACCCGCACCAAAAAGTCAACTTTTGTGCATACATTGCCACCTAGTAAAATATATTCTTGCCTTTAATGTTTTTACAAATAATCTTTAGTACTGTCAACATTGACGTTATTACGTCTTATATGGGAAAGAATTCTTTTTACATTAAAAACAAGTAAGAGTGCTATATTCGTCTATGCCGCACCTTATATACCCTTCACCATAATGTTAATCTAGCTTAGTACGAGTAAAGTAACTTCAATCAAAAAGATAAATATTGGATTGACAGAGAATTAAAAAATAAGAAAAAAAAATAAGCACTTTTAAAAAACTTTAGTGTTTCCTAAAATATATCTTTTCAAAAGCCATATTGATATCTTAAAAAATATGGTGCACAATTGTACTTTTCTATGAAAAGCTCAAAAGCCAATAACTCGGAAAGTATCGGCGAGCATCAATTTTTTCAGTTGATGTTTCTTTTTAACCCTCTACCGCTCCATATATTTATTTTTTTGATTGGAGTTACTTGATTGTTCCAATTGATATGGAAAAATTAGAGGTTAGCGTGGTGTTTTGTCCGCTGCCTCGAAGACTGCTGATTTTCAATAGCAAAACTTTCGAAACTATGTCTGATCGATTGCCCTCTTTAAATGTTCACTAACTCATCTAGTGTCTTGGCAAAGTTGATTTCAACACGAACACGGGCGGATAGACAGACGGGCATTGTTCAGTCGACGTTGCCATACATAAGAACTACAATCGAAATGACAAACTTGTTTTTTAACATTTTCTGGTAAAGAGTCTAATAAACTATTACTTTTATATAATTAAACGCAAAAAGTCTGCAAACAGCAAAAAAAAAATCATCCACGAAATCTATAATTTTATTTCCAAAAGCATTGATGACAAAAAAATTTTTAGCTGCAAAGTAGTGAGTGATGAGACCTCTCATTCCATTTTTAAAAGTTGCCCTCAATACAAGTTTTTTATTATTATTCACAATGTACTCGTATGTACTTGCAATCAACAAATGCTAAAGTAAACAAAAACAAGCCTCCAAATTATTTTAAATGTTGATATTAAACGAAAAAAAAACAACAATAACAGCTCATATCGCAAAAAGTTGTGATGGAAGTATAACGTAGAAAACATCATACGATATACTGAAATAACAAAAAAAAACAGGTACATAATATGAATTTATGTATGTACGTATGTATGTATGTATGTTTTTTATTTTCTTTTTTATTCAACGAGGTGAAATCATCGAAAGACCCCGGCCCCCGAACTGCCAGGAGTGCGGGACTTTAACATGCTAAATCACCTCGATACACTAACCCACACGTATGTATGTATGTATGTATGTATGTATGTATGTATGTATGTATGTACTATCTCTGTGAAATGCATATGTGTTCATAAATAAATATCTATGTTGAATAAATTTACGTTTTCTTGTTATTTAGATTTGCGTTATTTCTTTTTAGTGGAAAAAATAACTAAAACATTTAAAAACGATCCCAACGTCATAAAAAAAACAATAAAAAATTATCTGCTTTGGAGGCAAATATGGGGGTAAATACTGCTCACGAAATTATAAACAACAATTCGTACATGTAGATATAAAAGAAAATAACTAATTATTATTAAAGCTTTAATTTTTTATTTAAAATTTTCTGGAATTAACTTCTGTTCAAAAGTGATTACTGATCATAAACTTTTTCTTCACTTTGAATTGCTCAGTTAATGAATAACTTTAGCCCACCCTGTATAAAACAGGAAGACTACTTATGGATATATGATAGATATTTGCGTATGAAAATTTCTTACTTTAGTTACAGAACAGAGGCACTGGCAATGGAATTGTAACACGTCTTTTTACATTAACAGACTTCATTTGCATCGAAAAAACACATTTAAAAATAATATTTTTAAAATTATTGTATTTTTATTTCATTAAGTTGAAGCTGTTAAAAATGCCATTTAAATGATTTGTTAACATTTTAAAAGACCTAAATGATAACGTTCAACAGGCTTTTGCCCGCGAGCCGAGTTTTTATATCATTTTTTAATGGTTTCCAGCTTTACTTCTGCAATTAAAAGGTGGGATTTTTTTAGATGAAAAAAGTGTATATTTAAGTTTGTCATATCGTTTGTAATTTCTTCGACCTCATAAAGTATATATATTCTGAGTCCTTATGCATAGCAAAGTTGATTGAGCAATGTCCGTCTATCCGTCCAAGTTCGTGTTGAAATAAACTTCGCCAAGGCACTAGATAAGCTGGAGAAAATTTTGTTAATCTATTTAAAAAAAATATTTGAGGCGATAGAGAATTTAAAAAAAGGAATAAAAATCAATTAAAAAAATTTACGCTCGACCATACTTTTCGAATTATGGGCTATTGAACTTCAATAGAAAAGTACGATTTTGAACCATATTTTTTAAGACATCATGAGGGGTACCATTTAAAAGCTTTTGAAGAGATCTTTAAGGATATAGTAAAATTTAAAAAAAATGCTTAACCCCTTAAGAGCCGATAACATTTTTATGGTAATTTTTTTATTCTCTGTCTTCTCAATATTTGTTTTTTGACTGGGATACTTAACTGAACTAGATTTTTATAAATGGTAAAGGGTATATTAGACTTAGCAAAGCCGAATATAGCTCTCTTGCTTGTTTTTTGTGTATTTTCAGTTTTGAATGAGATTTTCAGTATTTTATTGCAAAAACAATTTTTAGCAAAATTTAATATTTTTGTTAAATTGTCGGTAAAAATGTAAATTCTGGTAATTTATATTTTTTTCTCTTTTAATAAAACAAAGCAGCACAATTAAGTCTGAAAAACCTTACGAAAATTAGGCGCTAACATTTTTTGAACATATTTCCACCATGTTTAAATCGATGTTGCTAAATTTTAAAAGGACCTATTTCGAGAATGGTGATCATATATTTTCTGTACCACATCTGCTGAAGAAGAAAAACTGATCTTAACCCGCTAAGTACAGACGGACTGACACGCGGTCATCACAAAATCTATTCCCCTTTATATAAAGACTAAGATTATATATGCATTTTTAGATCAGAAAATATAATTGTAAAAATTACAAGCGGTCGGTCGGTCACAGGTTGACAATTCTTAACTCGCAAAAAATCGAATCGAATTTTTTTTTTCTTTGACTACAATAGCTTTGTTTTTTTTACATCATCTCACAATAAATATCTCCTACTAATTTTGTTTTTTTTTTTTTTTTTTGGAATATAAAATACCTATTTTTGGAATTTTTGTCTGGCTGTCTGTTTGTGTTTGCATCACTTAAAAACTACTGGAACGATTTGAACAAAATGTTATGATGACGTACCTTACAAACTTTGTTCAAATATAGAATTCTGTTTTTTTTAACACAACTTAAAAAAAAATAAAGAAACAAATGTGAAAGGGCCCATTTGACTGGTATCATGGTACTGAAGCAGTTATAAACACATTTAAATTTTTGTAGATGGAAAATTTTTAATACTTTTTACAGAACTCTATAATAATTGTTTAAAAACACATTCTTCTAAATTTACATTTTTTTGAAAATTTTAAATGACACGCTGCAAAGTCGTGGGCACTGCTGGTAGTAAGTATGGCAAATAAAAAGTTGAGAGGAACTCCAGCACGTTTATTTCATTAATAGTTTAAGACAAGAAAAGAGAAAAATTCTTATAGGTATAAAAAATTAAATTATGCCTGATGTTTGTATGTTTGTACATACGTACATACATATTTTAAAGGTAAAATTAATATTTAACGTACACGTGCAGTCTAAAATAATTTCAACAGCAATAGACAGCAAGTATTTAACTAAAAAGTATTTTAGTTACTTATTGGTAAGTAAAAATACTAAAACAGTAAGTAAAATTACTACAAAAAAAAAATATTATGTCGCAGGAATTCTTTTGAAATAAAAAATTTTTTTAGGCATTTCTGGACTGCGGATGGTTCTCGAATTGCTTGATAGATCTACTTCTTAAGAGGCAGTATCTAGATGGTAGTATTACATATTGTAAAGATTTTTTTGGTTTTAAATAACCTGAAAATGAGTTTAATAAAGATAGAAAAGTCAATTACTAGAATACTTTTAAGACGATAAGCAAATACCGCAGCATCTTCGTGGCAATTTTTTGTCATTTTGAGTAGAGAATTATTTTTAAAGTAAAGCAAAACGAGTTTTAAATTTGGCATTTAATTTATAAACCTTTATATTTTATGTGAGAAGCGTCTCTTTAAATAAGATATTATTAGTATTTGAAACCTTTTTCTTTTTTAATAAAATGACTGCCATTGAATATTAGTATTCACAACTAATACCCACTTCGCAATTGGAATTTAAAATACTTTATAACAAGTTATTTTTTTAGTCTAGCAAATTTTTTTCTTTACGTTTTGTCTCTATCTTTAACCTTCTTTAAACTCTTTACATAAGATACCCGCATTTAAGATTTCTTTAAGCTGGATTTTTGCATACACCATAATCGGGGTTAAGAACGAAAATTGAAAATAAAGAACATTAGTGTTCATTACTATTCATTACTGTCTCATTTCTAAATTATTTTTATTTCAGTTGGAAACGTTGCGGCAATTTGACAATGTCAGTAAATAATGTGATTATAGTAGCCCGACAAACAATAAAAAATTCATGAAAATTTAAAAGATCAATTAATTAAATTAATTATTCATTACAGTGGAATTGGGGTTGTTGAATGGCGAAATATAGAAGAAATAAAATATAATAAACAATATTTTTATTTTTAAAAACTGAACTAATGCTTAAAAAATTAGAAAAGAAAACAAATCAACGTAACAATTTTGCCCACACTGCGCAAATGTGTACCGTACATTATTGAAGAAAAAAATTAAATATAAAACCTGCTGCATTTAATTTATCACCAACTTTATGCTACAATCGTTTCTATTCTATATTGTCTTAGATGTTTAATTATTGAACAATCAGGCACCGTCACACATTCCGATCGGAACGGACTTAATTCCTTATTCACCATTCCGATCTATTTTGTTATTATTAACAAAGTAAATTTAAACTCCGGAAAAAACAAAATTTTAAGGAAACTAATTTCCACTTTGGACGAATTTGCGAAATTTAAACCACTTTCGTTTAGAATTGAGTTCTGTGACATGCCTGAATATTTCATTTATTTTAGTAAAATCAGTTTTTTTTCTCATGGAGCAAAGATAATTTATTCCATTATTTATTTGGCAACTCTAATAAATTATTTTCTTTTTTTAATTTAATTTAATGTGTTTTAACACATCATAAAAACTCTGGAGTGGCCTATACTCAACTCTACCATATGCAATAACATGTCAAAACATGCGTTGACAAACGTGTTTTTCGTTACCGATCGGCAACATTACGTTTTTTACTTTTATAACCGATTTCTGCAACGAACATTTTTTCAGCGAGATTATATTGAATTACGTTTTAACAGCGTATGCGGAAACCCGTCTTCAATTTAAATACATATTTTTTTTTTATTTTTGTAAGTTATAACTCCTGATGAAAATTTGACTAAATATTGATTAAATGTCTTCCATATGCAAAAGTAATGTCTTAAGAACGTATTATTTTTCTGTGACACTCTATGAAATTCAATTAGATGAAAAATCTAATAACAGGATTGTTTAAGATAAAATGTTCTTATATTTCCAATATTCAATACCTTTATCTTTAGTGAATATGCTCTTTTAATCTGCAAAAAAATAAATGAATGCGCAAGAGATGTAAAATACAGTTTGTAAAGAAAATGCCAAAATTGCTTACTTTTGTGTTGTAACTGTTGGACAACTAATCGAAGTTTTTAAGAGGGAATTACTTTAAAACTATTACAGTCACCTATTGAGAACTCACCTTGAATTGCTCTAAAACTTGTTTGATAATATTCAATGTATAACAACTCGCATTGTAAATTCGAAGGAAACTTAACTTAAAGGCACTACTAGTACAACGAACACAATATTAAAACAAATTTGACAATTCGGTTGCATAAACAAATGGCATAAAAAATAACATACTACAGTCAATTCGCCTTGGTACGAGATCTAGTGATTTTATTTTGCGAAAAAATGTTACAGCAGCTAAAAGCATTAGCGGTAGCGAAATGGCCATAGAAACGTGCTTTTACATTCAATAGTCGATATCGGTGATTTTAATAATTCAGTCGGGATAATCTGCACGATTTTTTTTAAGTTTAAAGTTAAAAGCATTAACTTTTAAGAGGAAAGCATTCGATAAAACAGTGATTACCATTATTAAATATATTTTTTCTTCTTTACTCTACCTTAAAATTAAATATAAAATCATTAAAATGTTTATTGGATTGCATTAAATTAGATGCTTATTTGAAAATTAATTAAGTACTTATTGTCTTAAATAATAACAGTGTGAATAAATAATGAAGCAAATGGACTCGTAAGAAGTTCTAACACTTAATTTGATAGATTAATACTTTTAAAAGAAGCGTGTAAAATTTAAACTCTTGCAATAAGTTTACTTTATTGAATAGCAATTCTAGCATGTCTTTTTGTTTAAATTTTTATAAATAACAACATTATGCATTAACAATTCTTACAGTACGTATTGAACTAACTCAGGTTCATCTAAAAAAAATTCACAGTAAAAAAGCAACTACTTTAATTCCCCCAAAAAACCCCTAAATATAATTTGTAGCACTTAAATGTTTCCCCCGTCCTATCTTTACCATTGAATAACCTCTTAAATCGAAAACAAAATTTCTTCGATTTTGGAAGAATATCTGACACTACTGCCAGTGAAGTGAACGGCTTCATATTTTACTTATTTTCTATCTGCCTGTGTTAATAAATACCTGATATATAAAAGACTTTATTGTTAAAAAATATTTAATTTTTTAAATGTTTATTAATACAATTTTTTACGGAAATATTATAAATAATAAAATTTAAAAAATTTAACATCATTCAAGCGGTAATATTGCATTTAACCATTCACTTTTAAACAGTTTGTAAAATTTAATGGTTGTCAATTCGGAACGGCTTTAAAGTTCATTATTTGAAGCAATAAATTTTTATCTGAATTTTTGTGTAAAATTAAAGTTACATGTTAAACGTTAATGTGTAATAATAATTTGATTGTATTTTTTCCAACGAAACATTTTTAAAATGGCTGGAAACTCAGCTTGCGTCTGAATTTTATTTTTACAAAAAGGAAATTTTTGTTAACTTTTGCAGGTTTTATTTTTGTTTTATATAAAAGAAGCAACATTTATAAACATAACATTTTGATAAATAAAAATTATATTAAATATGTATTGTTGTTTAAAAATAATGAAACAAGTTTTGTTTAGTTTAACCAAATATTCATAAGCGTAACTAATGAATTGTATCGGTGGGAACTGAAGTCCGTTAACAATAACGAAAATTATGTCAGTATTTAATATTCTGTAATGAAAAATTTCTGGAGAGTTCTTAATATTTGCTGGTGTAGCGTAGTCGTCCCACACAAAAGTTTATTTGAGCTAATGAAAATATAAAAACATATCACTAACATTAAATTAGTCAGTTTGCAAATAAAATTTACTGGACCTGTCGCTACTTGAGTTTGATAATTCAAGTAAGGCGCAGTGGGAATGGAATTGCTACTAATCCATCTTGTTAAATAATTCGTCTCGTTTTTTCATTTTGTACAACAGTTTTGTACCTTTAAAGACCTTTTCTATCAGACATATCTCTCTCACTGCATAAAGGCTGATTATTAACACTCCATCCCCAACTATTTATTACAAATTAGAATCAACTTCTTAAGTTTTAAGTTTAGGAATATATTTACTAGAATCAACTTAATTGTGAATTTTAAAAATTTACCATAAATATCTAACAAAATAATATTTAATTATATAAATTTAAGAACAAAAAAGTGTAGAATTCACAGCTTTAAAATCATTACAAAAGAAAAAAAAATTGAGATTTAACCAGTTTTAAAGAAAAGATAATTTTATGTCAATGTCATAACATAACGTCTAAAATTAGAAATGATGTTATATGTGAGAGAACTTTGAATAACAGAACTGACTTTTTGAACTTAATACCAATCCCAAACAAGGCAAGCTTGTTCTCATATTAATCTGCCAGTCGTACAATAGTTTTATACAATTCTTTTCTCTTTGTGTTGCATTTAAATTTCAATAATATTTTATTTCTTTGATTATTAAAAATTTATTTGTTTTGAATAACTTTATTTATTTTTTTTTTATTATTTCTCCTTTAAAAACAAAATAAAATTTTTAAATAGTTGTTTATTAGCAATTGTGGCCGTTTAATTGACAGCTTATTTCATTAAGTTATTTCAATAATATCTCATATGAAAACGATCTCATCATAAATATCATGGCATCGCATTTGGACTAACATAAGGTCTACACCAGATAATGTCAACAAATATTCAAAAAGTAAGTAAATTAAATATTTTCATATGTAAATATGTTGTTGAAGGTATTTCATATAAACAACATTATCTCTGGGACTAAATTTGACCTTTATTCAGATAAATATGCCACGAAAATCGATGTTTTTATAACCTTCACCACAAGTCGAAAAAGGGTATATCTAAGTTTGTCATTGCATTTTTTATTTCTACAATGTCTATTTCCGACCCCATACAGTATATATATTCTGAGTTGTTCTATACAGCGAAGTCGATTCAGCAATGTCCGTCTGGCCGCCCGTGTTAGGCTTGAAATCAACTTTGCCAAGGCACTAGATGAGCTAGAGAAAATTTAAATACTTCAGTCGATCAGACATAGTGTCGAAAGATGTGCTATTGAAAATCAGCAAGATCATTTCACATCCTTTGAAGCAGCAGGCAAAATACCACGCCTACCTCTAATTTTTTCATGTCTTTTTTTCAACTCTCGTTTGTCTTTTGACAATTTGCATCGCTAGACTTCATAATATTTTAGCACTCTTGATACACCTTTGGGTTTATTAGGATATCATTTAAGCAGCATTTAAATGCTAAAAATAATTTTCGTTTATTTAGGTTCGTTAAACTTTATTTCTACGATTAAAAAAAATTGTTTTTTTGTTCCCACAAAATATCCGATATAAAACAATAAACAATAAAATGGATTAAGAGAAATCTCAAAGATAAGCCAGTTATAAATTTATAAAAAGTCAACAGCAGGTGCTCTTTTTAAACAGGAACTTGGGACCTGAAATGCACGAGATTACTTGAACTGTAACATTAAAGCTTTTGTTAATATTTACATAAAATGATAAAATTTGAACTTTTTAAATTAAAGAATTAAATTTACTAAATAAAATACAATAAAGCAGTATTTCAATTTAATTTTGTAGAATAAATTTTTAGCAGTTTGCAAACCAAATGAACTTTGCACAATTTTTTGGCCCTAGATTTGCTCCGAATAATATCAAAAAAAGGCTGCACAGCAAAAGCAGTAAAATTGGAGAAAAAAAATTTAGAACATGTGAACTTTAATGTGTTATAAAAATATAAAGATAATTTAAGTAACAAAAAAAATTAGCCACCCTTTTAAGCCAACTAATTTATAATCCCTACAAATTTAATTTAAATTTTGACTTCATTTTGTTTTTTTTTTAGCTCCATATGGGTTACAGTAAGAATTCACTATCAGATTTTGTCGTAGGATCTGTCGAAAATTACTCGTTTGTTGGAAAAAATAGTACCAGCCATTTTTTTATGCAAAAGGATATCATTCCAATGTTATTTCTACAATATCCATTTCCTACCCCATAAAGTATATTCTGAGTTCCTATGCATAGCGAAGCCGATTGAGCGATGTCCGTCCGGTTTAATTCAATTTTGCCAAGCCAGCAGATGAGCTAGAGAAATTAAAGTACACCAATCGATCAGTTTCAAGAATTTTTCTATTGAAAATTAGCTAGATCGGTTTATGTGCTTCCAGACAGCGGGCAAAACATTACGACTGCCTCTAATTTACCTGTATCATTTAGAACAAATCTAGTTTTTTGAAGTAACTTCAATCAACAAAATAAATATAAAGGACGATCGAGAGAAAAACTTGGCGCTCGCACGTATACTCCGGGCTATGGGTCGCTTAACTTTAAAAGCTTCTATAGAGATCTTCCAGGAAATCTTAAAACTTTTAAAAAATGTTTGAAATGTTTGTTGCCATACTAAAATTAATTTGTGTTTTTTTTTAGTTAGGAAAAACATTCTTTTTTTTTGATTGACAAAATTAATAGGAAAGTATTTTGACGATAAAATTTTATTGTAACAAGACCGTTGCACTTTTCAAAAGAAAAAAATAAACGAAAAACAAAAACGTTATCTGTCATTCTTTAATTTAAAATAAGGAAGACATAAACGATACAAAAAAAAAAATGGAACACATTAAAAAATGATCCGATCATGAGTAGACTTAACACGTCACTTTGTTTTAAAAATAATTGCAACGGTCAGTTAAAGTCATTCTTTCAATATATGGAATATAATCATATACTTCTTCCAGCTTGGATTAAATTTGATTACAGCGTGTTTGCATGCTTAAATTATTTTTATTGTAGCATAACAATCTTTGAGTGGGGAAAAATTTTTAAATTAACATTTTTTGCAGGGTTGATCAGAGAGAAAAAGCAATATTTGTAGTTGAAATGAAAAACTCGCTTAAAGCGAAATAAATTTGGCAACAATTCACATCTTCAATCATATTTTTTTACCAACTGAGGGTTTTTTTATTTTTTACTTGGTTGGGCAAGTAAATTCACCACTAGATATTTCCAATTTAAAATAGTTTAGTAAAAACTAAACTGTGTCCCTTCATACATTACATTCTGCTACACAGAGGCTTGAAAACGATTTATTAAAAAAAAAATCGATATCTCATGAAGCATTTTTCGTTAAAAAGTTACAAGCTTCTGAACTGATAAAATGTAGAAAGTACAACTTTTTTAAAGAATTTCCCTCAAAAAGGTGTTATTCTTTTTTGGCTTATGTAATTTAAATTTACTTTAGTACTAGCAAACTTTTTTTTTAACATTTTAAAGACAACCTTTAGCGAATCCGAATATAAGAAAAATTAGATCAAAAATTATAACGGTTCTCTCTTCCTCCAGCCCTATCGAAACAACCAATTTTTATACAAAATTTTAAAATTATTAAAAACGTAAACTGGCTCTTAATTCCTCAATCGTTAGCTTAAAAAAACACCTTAACGTAATTTTTGCAGTTTGTAAGGTATCTAATTGTCATAAAGTTTCATAAATTTCATAAAGTTTTCCTTTGAATTTTGAGTTTTTAAATAATTTAAAATGTTGCTTTCTTGCAAGCAAATGACTGATTGTTTAAACAATTTAAAGTCAACTATAGAATTCTAAATGAACTAAATACATATATACATAGATTCATACATAAATACATGCATACATACATGCTTTTTGTGCGAATAACTGAATTTTAACTAAAAGCTTTTTAGAAGCATTAGCCAGAAATATAAAAAGAAGATAAAAAATAATAAAAAAAAGAAACAACCAGAAGGAAAGTAAGAAAAAGTTTTTTTGTGACTAAATACAAATAAATATGTATCTAAATTATATTCAAGTCATTTGTGCAAACATTCTTAATTAAAAACAAATAAAAGTGCTATTTTCGGCTATGCCGAATCGTATATACCCTTCAACATGAATGTAAATCTAGTTAAGTAAAGATACAATTTTTTTTCAATTCTCTTCTTAACTTGCAGCGATATTTTTTATTTTAAACAAAACATAACCAACAAAAACATCCCCTCAAAATTCAAGCCATGCTATATTTTTTACTTCGCTTTCTTCAACACCAAACAAAAATGTCATGTTAGATTCACAATAAATTGCATAGTGTAAGTGATATAAATTGTGATGACAGAGAATTAAAAACTAAGTAATATATGTATATAAGTAATTCACATAAAAATGTCACCGGCTCTTAACGGGTTAGGCAATTTCTAAAAATTTAGGTATTTTCTGAAAGATCGCATCAAAAGGTTTAAAATTATACTCCCCATATTTATATCATTAAAAATATGACGCACAATCGTACTTTTCTAAGAAAATTTGACAGGATCATAACTCGGAAAATATGGGCGAGCGCTAATTTTTTCAGTTGCTGTTTTTTATTCTTATTTTTTAATTCTCTATCGCTTCATATATTTGTTTTTTATCTTTTTTTATTTTTTCGGCTAATGCTTCTAATAAGTTTTTAATAAAAATTCATTTATTCGCAAAAAATCATAGATGTATGCATGTATTTATGTATGAATCTATGTATATATGTATTTAGTTTTTTTTATTGGAGTTACCTCATTTTTTTTAAATTATATTGAAAAATCAGAGGCATGCTGCCTCGAGGGACATGGACCGCTCTTGCTGATTTTCAATAGCAAAGTTTTCGAAACTATGTCTGATCGGTTGGGGTATTTAAGTTTTCTCTAGCTCAGTTAGTTCCTTGGCAAAGTGGATTTCAATACTAACACGGACGGACAGAAAACAAGAAAAATTAGATGCTGGCACAATGTAATGCCGCATTTTCAGGACCGCCAAATCTATCATCAGCATTCTTGGCATCTATCTACCTTAAGTTGTGTACATTGTAAACATCATCCATTTAATAAGAATACGAGGAGTATTCATATCAATATTAATCTGGTTAGACAAAATATACACACAAGCCAAAGTATTTCTACACTGTTCTCTTTGAAACTCATCTTTTAAATTTGTTTTTGCTTTGTACCAAACTTCAGTTCATTTATGATTTCCACAGTTCAACTCTTAATTTCATGAAAAAATTAATAAAAAAATTTACATGAGAATGTTTTCCACTTGAGGTGTGGGCAACGCTTCTTTAACAGCGATTTCCTAAAAAGAAATACGTAAAAACTACGTCATATTAATGAAGAAAAAAATTCAACGTTGCGTCAACAAAACTCAACAATATTCGTAGGTTTTACCAAATATCTTGCGTTTCTAAGGGGCTAAAAATAAGTATTTAAATTTTTAGTAACCGCGTACATATTTTTTGGCACAAAGTACATTCTGAGCCCAATTACCTGCTGCTTAGTCCCAGGTATAAATTGTAATATCTCTTTCTGAAAAGTCATTGGTAAGGTTAGGCCAGTCTGGGAAGAGCAAAACCACATCAAAATCAATTTAAAGCTTTACCTAAGGAAAATTCTTCTTATCTTATTAAGCAATGATCGCCAAGCAAGTCAACCCGGATTCACGTAGACAATAGAACCGCCAAAAATACACATAAATGCTAGATGTTGACGAAAAAGTTAGTTTTCAAAGAAATAAGTCCATTTTGACTATTTTAAACCGTTTGTAAAATAAACATTTATTACTTTATTTTCTTTATTTAACCTGATAATTATAAAAAAAAAGCATTTAGCTATTCATAAACTTATCACTGTCTATACATATAAAAAAACAGTAACGGGATCATTTCTGTACATAAAATATTTGTTAAAAAATTGGTTTGGAGTTGTAAATAGTATTTGATATGGAATACAATACAACTATTTTTGGAATTTTTGTTTGTGTTCGCATCACATAAAACCTACTGGAAGAATTTAAAAAAAATTTTGTAGGGAGGTCCCTTGGAGTCTTGGTTCAAATAAATATTTTCTTTTTTATCGTAAAATGGTAAAGCAGTTAATTTCACCCGTATATTGGTATTAGAATTGTTGCCAGCACATTTTATTTTTGTAAAAATGAAATGAGAAATGAGACACTAACAAAGTCATTGGTACTGCTAGTTAGTATTAAATCTTTTTGTGTTTGTTAATGTAAAACAATATGAAAATTTAATCCAACGAAGAACTTTTTAAGTTGCAAATCACCAATACATTCTCGTTTTAAGCACCCTCTCTGGATGACGACCTCCGTATTAACCCTTAACGGTCCAATGTCGCCATAGAAGCGGCATAGCACTTTAACTTACAAGGTCCAATGCCGCGAATATGGCGACAGAAATCTTTTTATTATTTTCATCACTGTTATTGTCTTTATATGATTAGCGCATTTCTGTACACTTCTGAACACTTCTGTGAATAAACTTGCACAAATATGGGTGGTGTTGCTAAGGGTGATCACAATGTTGCAAACTATTGTTTCCTAAGGAAATCTCTTCTTCTGGGGACTTGAAGTATAATCTACTAATTCCTACATTCTATATAAATCCGTTCAAAAAGAAAAAAAGGAAAATTCAATTTCCATTACGCATTTAGAAAGCAACTATTTAATCAGTTAGTAGATGACTTTAGTATGTTGGAAACACCTCAAGGACGCGCTAATGCTGAACAAGGTCTTCAGCGACTCGATGGAAAGCTATCATTCTCAGTAGGACTATAAAAGACTGTATTGTCTGCTTGAACCGAAAGGCAACAGGCGGAAGTTGCGAAACAAGATTTTACTGTGATACTTGCACCCGTAAACCGGGAAAACATGTTGAAGATTGTTTCACAAAGTACCATACCCTTAAACAATATAAAACTTAAATCATTTTTGCATATGTTCTAACACATTAGCGACCTACTGAAGTATAAATATTTTCATCTCTATAATTGTTTTAAACACTGTAAACCCGCATTTCCTTCTGCTAAAGAAAATAGCTTGGGCCTGGCGGAAAGTAAACTTGAAATACCTCTGGACCGTTAAGGTTTAAAACATCAAAGGGGCCTTATATTTTTTCGAAGTAATGAAAAGTTGTTTAAATATATTTGGATTTCTAGAATGGGTTGCTATTATTACTAATATGATCAAAAGATATTATATACTATTTGTATAAACAAAGTATTACAGCAAGTATTTTTTGTTGAAAGTTAATTGGAGAGAAAATAATCACTTCTTTCTCCAATGTAATAAAAAAAAGCCTGAGACACACTTATGTAAAGTACGTAAATAAATTTTCTTAACCATTCCTGTTTATTGAAAAAGTATTTTATAAGTTAGAATTTTTTAAATTAGGTTTTTCGAGTTAATAATTTGTATTAAAAAAAAAAAACGATGTAAACAATTTTGTTTCTAGAAGATGCCACCCAACGGTTTGGCGAAATATTAAAAGAATTAAATAATAATAAACCATATTTTTATTTTAAAAACTGACCAAGCGCTTGAGTAATTAGAAAATAAAATGCTGTTGTCACACCTTTCGATAAAGACTAGCGTCACTGACTGTTTCATTGGTACGTTGGTCGGGCGCTTTTTTTTTTTTGTTTAGAACTTTAATTAAATTAATTCAAAATGTTTTGTCAGAAAACTTAGGACATAAGCAACATACGCAAGCAATTTCATTTTTTATAGAAGACTTAAGTAATCACAAAATATCAAGCACCTTTTTAAACTAAATTGTATGAACAACGAATGATTTGTATAGAATTTGCTTATTTAAATCCACATATTTTTCCACTGTACGATCTACAATTTCAAAAATGAATCAGTTCTATTAAATGAAATAATGTAAAACTTTTATATAATGATTAACAGATTTTGTTATTTTACGCAAGTTCTTTGATGTCATAAATTAAAAAAAAAACTGTTGTCGTATTTTATTATGAGACACAATTCCTTACTTTTAATTCTAAGTATTAGATAAACTTTAGATACGAAATAAGTTTTCCAGCTAAATTTTAAATTCGTTTTAAATAACATGATACATGAAAATTTTATAAGAATTTAAAACTGCGTTAATTGTAGGCAATAAATTTTTAAACATTTTTCGTGTCATGTTTTAATGGAATTAGAAGGTGTAGATAAAGATGTTGTATTTAGATAACGAAATATGTTTCGCGAAAATTAATTTTAACAATCGACTTTTTAGACAATATTTAAATAGAATAAAATATAGAAATCTAAAAAAACAAGAATTCAAATTTTTTTATAAGTAAAATTATTTAAAATATTTAAAAAATAAAAGTTTATTCTAGAAATTCATAAATTATCGACACTGATGCCGATATACTGAATATTTATTTACATCTTAATTACAAATCTCGTTGGCTCGTTTACCAATCCATACCAAGTTTTTGAATGTTAAATAACGGTAAAAAAAATGTTTTTTCAATACAGTTTTACTTAAACTCCATACACAACAATTCGCGCTCTTCAACTTTTAAAGACTAAAAAGCCTCAACCTCAGATTTGTGGTAGAGCTGAGCTCCCTATTTACCTCTAAAGAATTCCGTATGGCCTTCTTATCACAAATTATCAAATTTCCGTCGAAATCAAAAATCTTCATGAAGCGTGGAAAATTGTAAGTTTTGTTTAGGGTTGTTGTCCCAGCTAGTATTATTGTGGTAAATAAATAGATAGAGGTGAATAAAAAGAAAACACAACCATAGGGTAGTTGTGGTAAATAAATATTATGAGTAAGGGTACGGTCAGATTAGTCAAATATTTGACCAAAAAGACGTAACCAATAAATTATGGAAAATTATTTTTGTCCTTCTTAAATACGTCTTAAGAAATATAAGATCCGTCTCAATAAAAAAGGTAAAATATCATTTTTATTGTATTTAAAAGTCCTCATTTGTAATGATACGTGTCTGGTCAAATGTTTGACTAATCTGACTGCACCTTAAGAGTAGAAAACACAACCAGCTAAAGGAATACAAGTACAATCGAAACTTAAAAAAAGATTGAGAATATTTAGAGGCAGACGTGGTGTTTTTCCCGCTGCCTCAAAGAACCTAGACCGATCTTTTCGAAACTATGTCTGATCAATTGGCGTATTTTAATTTTCTCTAAATCATCCAATTCCTTGGCAAAGCTAATTTGAACCTGAACATGAACGGACATGGCTCAATCGATTTCGCTATAGAAAAGAACTTAGCGTATATTTAATAGGGTCAAAAATTGGTTTTATAGAAAATACAAACAGAAGGCCAAACTTGGATATACCCTTTTCCACCTGTGGTGAAGAGTATAAGAAAGTAAATCATCTGTAGGCCGTATCAGCTAATGAGCCAGTTATCGATTTGCTTTGTTCCAGATGATCCAAAAAAAGAAAAAAGTTCGTAAGGCTGTCGGAATCCAATGTTGTAATGGTTATGGTGTTGATTTTGAGCTGCCGTATGAACATTTCTGCGAACCTCCATTAGCGCTGTGTTTTTAGTATGAATTTGTTCTCAAAATTTGGAAAGATAAAAACTTTGCTGGGTGCCAAATGACTGGAATACGGTTGAATCAGGTACGAATTTTAAACAGCGACCTAGTGAAAAGCATATTTGCTGAACAAATCAATAAAACTCTCATGTATAAACCGGTGCTTTAAAGTATATTTTGAAAGTAATAGACCACAAGAAGGAGAAGGGGAAGAGGCTCATAAGTGATAATTAGGTATCAAACTGTAGTAAATCACTTAAAATATTTTGTACCGTATAATTATCAAGTCCCAACTTCTGAGGTCAGTTGTTTTTTAGCCAAGCAGTTGATTTGTCGGACAAGCCTCTAGCAGAAGACGCTTCTGTCATTAGAAGAATGTTCAGATCGAATAGCTACCAAAACTACTATGGCCTACCTGATCAAAAGGAAAACAACAAAAATGTTATTTTACGTCCTTTTGCTGTATCTTGAGACACATTTATAAAAATTTCTTGCAGTAAGTGAAGAAAATAAAGCTACTCTTTAGGGTCTGGTTGTTTTTGAGCATACAAAGAGTAATAGCTAAAGCCGAGTCAAAAAAGCTAAGTTATTGCTATTGTTTTAGTCACAAGCGTAACAGAGAGTTTTTGGGAGTTGGTGTTATAGCCATTTAACGGAGATATAACTTCCAAGAAAGAAATGGATAAATTATATCAATGGATAGTTTAGCCCTCACTCAAGAACTGATTATTTTATGTCTGAAAATTAAAATAGTTAAAAAAGATATTCTCCATATTGGCTAATGTAACTGGTTAAAAAGGAGTTTAGTTGCTTTTTGTAGTTGGCGCCTATTTATTCTGTGCAATTAATACAACGAAAAACTAATTTTCTAATTTTTTCTATTTCATTCGTATGACTTTTAGTTTCATTAAAATCTAATAAAATCGAAAGTTTGCAACTCACACAAGGTCTTTCAATTGTTATAAAAATTATGAAAAACAAACAAAGATCATGCCATTATAGAAATGACGTTTTCGCGTAGCGTCTTTATGTTTATTTGGAACGTAAAAATTAAAAAGAAATATAATTACGAATACTTACATCCAAATAAAATAAACAATAAGACAAAACAGCGTCAACAATTCTATTGAAGTGAATAACTTGTTTTTGTTTTGAATAGAACATTGAACCGTTTTGCTTTCAATTAAAATTCTGTAATACTCTCCCGATATCTCTCTCACTCAAACGTACTACCATTTTTAAATTGCACTAGTTTTTACAAATGTGTGTTACCTATTAGTGTTGCTTATTTAAAAAGGGGGTGTGTATTTAACCTTCAATATCTATTTCTCATTCATAAAGAAAAAACAATACGATGATCGTGACCCTCAGTAATAACAACTGCGTAGCCCAACGACAAATTTATTTAATAAAAAAAATATTAAAGATAAACAACAGCAACAAAATACAGAAAAACAGGAATTTTAAAAATAATACAGTTTCATTGCAAATGATAACTAGCAGGTGATTGAGAGGTAAGCGGGTAAGATTAATTAGAATTATCAACACATTAACGGCTAAAAACTCATAAAAACAAAAACAAATGACGTTGGCATAGTTGTAAAGTGTTTTGAGGTCATTTTATTATTTATTAAGAAAACTCAACAACAAATATATTGTAATAGTCACTTGTTATGAATTAAATCAAAACAGTGTGAAAAACAAGCTCTTGTTGCAAAATTATCACAAAAAGTTGAGTAATTTGAGACAGCGTAAGTAGGAAGCAAAAATATTATTGAATGTATAATGATATATTTAATATAGAATGATGTATTTATGTGTCGGTGCCATAGTGTTTTTGACATTCGCTTGTATTCGTTTTCTTTAAAAGCAGTGGAAGTCCCTTTTGACAAGAAATTAATTAATGATGTACAGCCAAAGCCCGACATAACAAATCTCCCTTTATAACCGATATAAATAACAGCCCTTGCTTGCGGGGGTGTTAAGAGTCTGACTGATGGAACCTAGATTTAGACAAAGTGCTCTCGGGGTATAGGGGGAACCAGCTCCTCGGTGTGCAGGCACTAAATCTGAATAGACAAGTTGGACACTTGTCGTAGGAATGACCAGCGTCCTTAGTTATACTGGAGCCACGAGAACCAGTAGCCTATACAGAGAACCGCCCATCTATGTAGCCGGTTATTGTTTAGCTCCCCACGGAGTGCACGTGGTGGCTGTTAGTTAAGGTCGGTGTCCGCATTGATAGTCTCCAACCTTTAAGCAAGTTCATGGTTCTGACAGGAGGCCGCTAGTCAACGCTTTGTATTTCACTTAGTAATAAGACCATCGTTAATATGTATCCCATAGAAATTTTGCAGTAGGAAGCAACTAATAAAGTTGCTCTGCTGGTTGGTTACTTGCCAACGAAAAAACATAATTTAACAAAACTAGAATTTTCAATGGTCGCTCTAATCTTTTACAAGGTAACTCGCGATATGATTTTTAATTCCCATTAATTTCTATTTAAAGATGATGTCAGATGGAACTTTTATACACGTTAAAAGACTAATGCCTTAAGAATGAATATAATTAAAGAGAGCACAAAACCATTGCACTTGACACTCTTGTAGCTGACGTAAAAAAAGTCTTTGAAAGGGAAGGAAACTCCACTCGCTACTGATCAGCAAAATAACATTAATTTTTTAAGTTATTTATCTTGTGATAAATTGAGGACAAACTAGTAACAGTGAATACCACTTCTACATATACGTAGTGTTTTTGTTGCTTTTAATTAGTAGCACATATTTAAATTTATGAAAAATAACTAAATGAATGATAAAACGGCTTGTTTTTTAATAAAAAATAAGGAAAAAAAAACTTAGCGATGTATTTTTTCGATATAACGAAAGGGCCCAATAATATATATTTCGTTATACCGGGCTTCGACTGTACTACGTTTATACGCACGCTATTTGCAAATAAAATTTTTTCTAATTATTTAACACACAAAAAAAGTTGTACACCAGAATATTTCCGACATTTAGTGATGCCGCATAGCAATTTTGTATTTAACTGGTAACATTTCTCAAGAAAACATTTGAGCATAACTACATCCGCAAAAATCCTTATCAGAAAACAAAATATTTATACGAGGGCTGCTATATATATTTCTGGCCTGGCAACACTGGGTGCTGCCAAGTGCAATCTGACATTTCCATTGGAAAGTTTGTCATTTTTTAAGCATAATCGTACTCAAAACGTTTTGACGTACGACCATTATTTGTGTTGTTTACAGCGACGAAAAAATTAATATAGAAAAAAATGTAATTAACTCGTGAACATTTTCGTGCCATCATTTTTCACAACTTTCGACGTGGATTATCACGACAAGAGTGCATTGATGAACTTAAATCTTAATATGGCGATGAAGCACCATCCTATAGCACTATGAAAAATTGGTATAATGAATTTGATTGTGGCCGAAGCTCGCTCAAAGACGAATTCCGTGAAGGTCGTCCAAAAACGGCTGTTGTGTCAGAGAACATTGATGCCGTGCGTGAACTCATAATGCAAGATCGACATGCGACATACCGAGAGATAGAGACATCCTTGGACACCAGCATACATTCGATACTACATGAACACCTGGCCGTAAAAAAGGTTTGTTCTCGTAGGATCCCGCACAATTTAAAAGTCGCTCAAAAAAAGGCTCGTGTTGATTGGTGCAAAGAAATGTTGCAAAAATAGGATTGCGGTGCTTCAAAAGACGTTTATAAGATCGTCACAGGTGACGAATCATGGATCTATGCGTATGAGCTCGAAACGAAACAACAATCGACCGTGTGGGTCTTCAAAGACGAGCAAAATCCAACGAAAGTTGTTCGTGGAAGAAGCACTTCGAAGCAAATGGTCGCCTTTTTCTTAGGCAAAACTGGTCATGTGGCGACTGTTCCGCTTGAGCAACGTAGGACGGTCACTTCTGAGTGGTACACTACAATTTGTTTGCCTGAAGTCTTCGGAGAAATTCGAAAAACCAACAAGAGAAGACGAATCGTTATTCACCATGACAATGCGAGCTCTCACACATCGGCTCAAACCAGAGCGTTTTTGACCGGCCAAAACGTCGAATTAATGGTCGTCCGCCGTACAGCCCTGACTTGGCACCTAATGACTTCTTCTTGTTTCCGCACATCAAGAAAAAAATGCGTGGTCAACGACTTTCGTCGCCAGAAGAAGCTGTTAAAGTGTTCAAAAACCATGTTTTAGAGGTGTCTCAATCGGAGTGGAAAAAGTGCTTCGACAACTGGTTTGAGCGCACGCAAAAGTGTATAAATCATGCTGGAGAATACTTTGAAAAACAATAAAACCATTTTTGATTATAAATATTCGCATTTTCACTATTAGGCCAGAAATATATAGAGCAGCCCTCGTATTAAAAATTGTTTATACACTCTTTTCTTTTTAAACAATAATATTTTTCCTTGAAATTTTAAAAACAAAAATTTTATGGTACAATTGAGTGGCGAATAAGTAGTAAGGCGTGGTGTCTTTTCCAGTGATTGGAAGGACATTCAATAAAAAAAAATTTTAAACTATGTCTGATCGATTGGCAACTTTTTCTTGCTCATCGCTCAATCGACTTCGCTATGCGTAAAAACTTCGAATATAGTTTATGGGGTCATAAATCGATTTTTGTAGATCTTAAAAACGAAATGACTTACATAAACATTTTTATTATAACATATTCATTTACAATTTAATTATTTAAGAACTTAATAATATTTTATGATTACAAAGTTAGTAGACAGGGCACTAGTTACCAAGGCCTAATTTTACTTTTTTTCCTTTTGTTTTGTTAAAATATTATTATTATTATTATTTTTTTTTTAATTTTAGATTTCTCGTGATTTTCGATTTCTCAGAAAAAAATCGTTGTTTTGGCAAGGTTTCAATTTTTTTTTGGAAAATTTTTATTATTTATTCCATTTTTTTTTTTTTTGTTTTTTTTTTTGTAAAACCATAATTTTTTTGTTCAATTTCGATTATTGCTTAAATTTGAAGTAAAAACATAATTTCACAGTTTACAGAGAACATCGTGTTTACATTTTTCAACAACATTTGGATTATAATTAAATTTTAAAAGCGACAGCAAGAAATAGTCAAAATATGAGCAAAATAATTCAGGGCGACAATGTCAATTAAAAAGCAGTACGTAAGAGTGCTTGTTGATAGTCTAGAAACATTAATTTTGGATAGTGTGAAATAATAATATCTTCTACTCTCTAGAGGTCAGAAGTAGTCCTTCAACTTTTTTTTGGTAAATTTACGCCTCTCTCAAAAAGCTAGAATTTATCCTGGCCCTAGAACTACAACTGTTTAGAACATGGATTTTTTTTATGAAAAACATTAATTATTTTTGAACACGCCTTATATTTATATGATCTATATCATTAAATCCGCCGCATCGCGTTTTCTTACCACTTCTTCACTCTTTTCGAATTAAAAAATGCTGGATCAGCTTTAAATAAATTAAAGTCGGGTGACTACAAGGTAATTGGTTTAAAAAAAAGGATTTTTGATCAAATTTCTCTGCTTACATGCACTGTCATTGTAGGTTCACTTCTTTAAAATATAATAATGTTTAAAACCAGATTTACCACCCTGCTTAACAGCCCTTAATTAGAAAAAAAGTCTTAGTTGTGAATTTTAAAAATAATAACTAAAAATTAATAACAGCTTAAGCATAAATCATTATTAAAAGCATTTATTATTAATCGAAAAGGGTAGAGGAAAATTAAATTTAGACAAAGAGAAAACTTTTTATTGACTATGATTTGGTTTCGTAATCTTATTTCTAGAATTTCTACTCATCCATTCTCATTACACAGCAGTGTAGTACTTAAGAGATTACTTCGCTACTAAATTTTGACAAAATCTAATAAAAATCTGGTAGTACTTACTGATGCAGACGTGGGTTTTTCCAAGTTATACCAAAAAATACTACTCTGCTACTAAATAACAAAACAAAATTGCTATAGTTAGTTAAGTAATCTTTTTTGAACGTATTGAGATTTTTTATTACTTTTTAGTATGCACTCGATGCTCGAAACATTTCAATTCTAACAATTACATTTTTTATGTTTTTAAAAAACATATGTATTTATTAAAAATTAAAAAACTTTCATATTTTAAAAAATATTTTTCTTAACCAGTGTTGCCATACCAACGTTATTCGTTTATTTATTATTATTATTATTTTTTTTTTTTGACGATAGAAATTTGCTTAAATCGGCAAAAAAAAATACTTAAATTATACCTTCGGATTTTTTGTTTAATTTTATTTAAATAACTTTACATAAATAATAAACATTTACATGTTTATAACCTTAAAAAAACGTTTATTTTTAATAACTGATTGTATCTCAACAACTTTGAAAAGAAAATAATTTTGCAATATAACAACATAAATTAAAAATATTCATGAGATGGCAAAAACTTACAATTCAGAAAACAACTTGTTTTTTGTTTTAATGAATACAATATTTTCTTATATTACATCTGTATTGGCAATGTAAACATTAATGCTGTAAACACATTCACCACAGCAGCTACCGACTGCCAAATTTCAAAAATAGAAAACATGTGTGCATACGAGAATGATTATTTTGAAGACAGCAAAGCAATAAGGCGAAAGGTTGTTGTCTAAGCTGATTTTGCCGTGCAGTCCAATTAAACTAATTTCTATTTTTGTTGGCGACAATAAACAGTTGAGTGATGTCAGTACTATAAGTCATGTAAATTAATAAGTGCTTAAAAATCTCTTATTCAGAAAAAATAAAAAACAATAAAAACCTAAAATAATTTTGTATTATTTATTAAAAAAGATTTATTTATATGTTTAAAGAATTATATTAGTTTTTAAGTTTAGGTGTGTGCATACGTATTTTCAAGTATTTTTTAATAAAAAATACTTCAATCGTGGTGGCGAAAATATACGAAGAATAACTCTAAATATTTCAAAGGAATGTTTTCGAGTGTTTATAAAATCACAATTCCTTTTTGTGTGGACAACATTTTGTTAGATATGTGTTTACTTTTTTCTTATGATAATTTCAATTTGTCTATTTTTATTAGTAGAAAGTTTCTTGAATGGGACACCTGTTAACTTTTAACAGAATTGCTTTTTTGGTAGATATCATAAAATTGTATAGCTTTCAACATTTTGTTGTTTTTTGTACTTTTTTATCGCAGTAGAGGAGTAACTTCATTTTCATTTAAGGGAAATAGTTCAATAAATTTTCAATTTTAAAGACAAGCGAAACGAAAAATGGACGCAATCTTAAAAAAATATTGTTTAAGTCTTCTAATAGCCTCTTAGAAAATAATCTAAATATTTTTTTAATCAAATACCAGAACCGATTCTTTTAAAAAACGCTAAAAAAATATTAAAGTGACATCACTGCAATACACTATAATCATATTTTTATTATGTAGCTGCTGCGTTCAAAATAATTTTGTAGCTGGCTACATGGCGGCAAATGTAGCTAGCAGCATTTGCTGCCGTGTGTTCGTGTAGCCTGCTGTGTCGAATGTGTTCAGAGCATAAGATTTTGTTTAATCTCTTTAAAAATTAAGAGAATGCTTTACAATATTAAAGAGAACTAAACTAAGCATTTTAGTACTAACTAAAAACTATGAAAAAATGTGTTTTTAATCAGAATTCTATTTTAAACTCATTTAAATTCTTGTGAAAAAGAATACATAACTACATAGGTATTTTGAGAAAAACAAAACGGAGGTAAAACAAACTCGTTACGCTTGGCTTCATTCAACATTTTGTACTATAAATTTGTGTATGTATGTGTGTGTGAATGAAAATGATGAACTTTCCACACGTGTTGCATCAGACAAAAAAAAAAAAAAACTAAAATAAAAACAATAAAAACACGCCGATTCAATGTCATTGAATTTTTCCGGCAAAGAAGTGTCTTTAAAAATATATTTTAGTAAAATATTATAGTGAAACAATTCCAAGAAGTATGACAATTACAAAAAAAATTTTTTTTTGTAATATTCGCTTTTCCCTATCATTAAGATTATGAGGGATTTTTTTTAGTTCAATAATGTCGTTGCCTAATACATGATAACACATCTCTAAGATTTCAAGTTCAAAAAAAACATTTACAGAAATAAGTTGAATTTCTTACTGAAATTCTTCTTTGAATTGCATCAGCTAAAAATGTCAAAATGTTTTTGTGAACAAGTTTTAATAGAAGTAAAGCTACACAAAAAAGAATTATGAGTAGTTTTTGTTTGTTTTCTTTTTCTTTTTTAGTAAAAGTTTAAACAAACAAATAAAATTATAAAAATTCTTATCACTCACTAACTTTTTAGTTTTGTCAATTTCAACTTATTTTTTATTTAAAAAGAAATCATTCGAGATATTTAAAAAAGTATTTTTCAAAGGATGGATTTACGTTATTAAAAAATTAATATTTTTCACTTCAATTAGGAATTTATAATTGACATATAAAATTTCGAATGACTGTGTCCTACATGCAGCTTAATCTTAGCGGTGTCCTCCAGGGCATCAAGATATTGGCTTGACCTAAATTAAAAAAAAAAAGTCCGCCTCACTAGATTTTCTTGATGTTTTTGGACAAAGCACGTAAACTTCACGGGAGATAATCATACTCTCAAATCGCACATTCAACTGTCCATTGCTTTGCTCGCTTGTGATACGTATCGCCATCTTGCTGAAGCATTGTTTATTGGCAATATGCGGTAAATGTTATTTTGGCTCATCAGTTAAGCAAAAAACCAAGAAAACATTTACAAATAATATTCGAACAAACACCGGTTATTTAAATTTTATGCTGATAAACCAGCAACAATTGACGCTTAGGAAGCCTACATTGTTCCTGTTATTCGTGACATACGGCCAGCAGTACTTGAATAATAATTGGAATTGGACGTCCAGAATTCTCTTCGTCATGAGCAGCAACAATGGCCATTTGCCCGATATCATTTTTAAATATAAATCATTACATTTTAACTTTTTGTGTTATTTTTTACAATTTAAAGTTCTATCGGACTCAAAAGAAACACTTTAGCTCTTTAAATAATGCTTTCTGGACTTAACTGGAAGAAGAGAGAGGAATTTTAGATTGGTAGCGTAAGTAGTCACCTTGTTATCCATCTAAAGCGTAACAACTTAAATTGCGTTCAATTCATCCCATGAGAATTATAAATGGGCAGGAAACTAAACGCAATATAGAAGAGCGCTAACGAGTTCGTATGACTATTTTAAAAAAGTGTTTGGCATTTTTTAAAAACCATTTAAAACATCCTCCTTAAAACTTCATTGAATTACTACCACATATGCCGTACTCTATAGATTTATCCGACATTTAAAAATATAAAAATAAATTCGGCCAACAGATATTAAGTTCCTAGAAAAAAAAAAACACTGAACTGAGGATTTTTACCTACTCGTATAAATAATTCGGAAACAAGTTAACACAAAACAAATTTATTTGTTTACGGTTTTTAAATATTTTTTTTAATGTTTCTTTTGTTTCAAAGGCCATAGACATTTCATCTGGACAATTAAAAATAAATCACACACAAGATTTTATTGCTTCAAATATTTTGATTTCAAAAATTTGCAAAAACACGCACTCAAACCCACTCTTATGTTCCTATTTGAAATTTTTATTGTATTTGTCGTGTGCCAATTATACGCACTTTTGTTAAATGGCTTAATACACTAAAATCATTTCATCATTAATTTTAACGTGATGAAAACGAGATGTTTAATAAAAATCTAAAATATTGCAAACCCTGCTCTCTTTACCGCGCTCTTGTATTATCAAATTTTATTTAATATTTATAGTTTTTTATGTCATATTTGTTGTTGTTTTAATCAAATAAAATGTTTTTTTGCCCTTGCCAACAATTTTTGTTTTATAAATTTTGTTTTTTTTTTTTTTTTTTTTTTGGAGGAACCAAAATTAGAGATCTGTATTTATTAATTAAATTAAATTAACTATCACTTCATGATAAAGAATGGAACTGTATTTTTAGTACACCCGGAAAGAGAACACTCTGATTTGACGCACATATACATACATCCATATATAATTAAGTACTTGAAGAAATAAGAAGAGCCGAAGTCTCATTTCTGAATAACCATATCTTGTGATTTAATAATAAAACACTTGTCACACCACCACAAACGCCCCACAAAGACCGGTAATATAAAAATAAAGCACATAGAAAATTATCTAAATACAAAAAATATGTCTGTAATGCCACATAAATTAATAATTTTTCTCTTAACAAAAGAAAAATGTACTAAAAATCAACACAATGCTAATTTTAGGAGAAATGAACAAACACTCGCACAAATACACACATTCATTCTCACAGATACACACTCCTACAAACACACTTTGCAAATAACGACAATGATCGCACGAGCAACCAGGGCTACCATGTCTATTTTTTTGTTTTCGACAAAATTAGAGAATTTATATTTAAAAAAAAATAACAATAATTAGAATTAAACCACGATATTGTTAGACAAAAACATTTAAATTGTTTAAACATTTTTATAAGAAGTTTCCAGAAGAGTTATGTAAATGGCCATCAAGACATGCTTTCATCTTCAATAATTCATATCCGTGAATTTCATAATTTTAATCAGTATAATAACACGACTTAAAGTTTAATAAAAAAATATATTATTTAATCTCTGCTTAATTTATATTCGACGTTCTGCGTTATAATAAAAAGAAGCACCCTAGAGTTAGAGCAACTAACATCATTGAATTAAAGTCTCTCCATAGTCGTTTGCTGCGTACTTTTGGTAAATGGGTGGACGGAAATGTTGCTTTTACAATACGCATTTTTTCTAATTTTCCTTAGTGATAATGTACACTTTAAAAAGCAGACGTTCAAAAAATCTGCGGCTGTAAACCTATAAGAGCTGGGGGAATCACAAATATATATCTATGTCCTTAAAACTGACGATCGAAACCTTACAATGCCTTCGACACTAAATTAAAGAAAATTAAGCATAAGAAAGTCAACACTTGAATTGTTATTTTCGAATCATATTCAGATTTATTGCAAAAGTGTTAAAATTTTGTGAGGAATCGCTACTTAAAATTCGTATCAAGTCGTGTATGTAGTTTCCAAGACAAGGGTAGGTCCTCAAACACAAAAACAATTAAAGAAATCTTATGGGGACTAAGCTCCTCCTGCTTGGCAAGAAAATATATTTTCAAATTCTATTGCAGGTTAAGACTTTGGCGCAAGACCATAAAGAAGTGTTAGCCAGGATCTCACGCGAATATAGAACACAAAATGAAGCTTCTGCGGTGTTCACATAAGTACGCTATAAATTTTTTCAAACATTTCAATAGATTACTTCAAGCTGGTTGTGCTGTGTACAAGCAGTAAACATTCAATTGTAACTTCCAGTAATGAAGAATGAGTTTTTAACGCAACTTTATATTCTTTAATTGCTTAAATAGTTAAAAATTATTTTTCCCTAAAGTAAAGAAGCACTTAATAAGAACACGAATGCCTGAATTAACTAAATTCTAAACTCAGAAAACTGCTTTTATTACATGATTTCTTCAGACAACTCGATATTGTCATTCGAATTAAGACAATCGTAAAGCCACATCTGGTTGTGGCAAACATACTTTTCAGGGAGTTCACATCCTTTAGCTTAGCAACCATCTTTTTTTTTTTTTGCTAGCGGTACTGTATTGGATTGACCGCTGAACAAATTATATTCGATGTTTTATATCCGTTAAGTGATTTAAAACATAATGGACTTACAACAAAACAAAGAATTTGTTATAACAAAAATATTAAAGCAACAACAAATAATAATTATTTTTTATTTTATCAATAATTACAAATTATTAAGTAAAAAGTACCATAAAAAGTACCGAAAAACCTGAAAATTTCTTTGCAGAATAAGAAAGAAATTTATTTCAGACCCTTAACTTTCCGATAAACGAAGCAGCTAAATTATTCTAACGGAATTCTTAGAAACTATCAAAGGCAGTAAGTCTTTTTTGAACTAAACAAAAGGAAGAATTTTCCTTAAGAAATGGTTGTTAGCCCTGTTTGACCTTCAACTAGAGTTAAATTTTGTTGCTGTAAACGCTTTAATTGGTAAAGAGGAAGAAAACAGAAATGTTAAATACAAGCACTACACACATACAAATTAATATTAAAATAATAATAGGAATAACAAATTTCACTGAATTAAGGAATTTCACCAAAAAAAATTTCTAGCATCTTAAAAAATTTTAATGTTTAAATATTTCTTTTATATTGTAATATTCCTAGGTTTTCAGTTATGGCTTTTTATTTGGCAGCCCTGCTAATAATACTCTTTGCAGCTTGTTGTTTGTGTTGAGTGTGTGTTTGCTAGTGTTAATGAACGTGCGTGGAAGAGTGAAGAGCTTAAGAAGGCAGTTAATGCGAGGCCAAAATCTATAGATAGTGGCCTCATGCAGCCAAATTATTCAGTTATTGCCGTAACTTAGAGCTGTTAAGACGTTGTTGTTAATAAAAAAAAATAGGAAGAAAAAATAGAAAAACGAGAACAATTTATTTAATACGAAGTGTTTTTTGTGTAACAAACAACAAGTGAATTGTTATATATTTAAGAAAGTATTGAAAGTTACAAAATAAAAACTGTGCAGAAATAAATTTTATAAAGAAAAAAAATTTATGCGGTAACGACAATAAAAAAGCAGTGAAATTTAGTACAAAAAATAAAGCCTTAAAAAATTTATACATATTTTTAATTTGAAAGTGTGTGAATGTTCAAAAATATTTTTTTACCTCAGACAAATAAATAATTTTATTAAAAATCCAGCAAAATGACTACTAAAATGGCTATAAATGCAAAGGTAAGGAATTTAAAAACATCAGGACTTTTGTTATGGGTAAATGAAAAATGTGGTGTAAGGAAAAGGATTTTTACTGAAAAGAAAACCATTTTTAAATTAAAAAAAATATATTCTTTAAACATTCACTACTTGCAATAGCAAGTTTTTCCGTTATCAGATTTTACACTTGATTCTAATTTTTGAACCGCCAAAATAAAAATTGGTTTAGCAGTTGACATTAAAAGACTGTAAAGGCAAATACCTTCTTAAAGTTGCACATGATGATTTCCGTTATGTGGTTATCGTTGTTTTGTAATAATTGCCGAATTTACAAAGCATTGTTATCATATTTTCTTTTCTAATTTTTCAAGCGCTTGGTCAGTTTTTAAAATAAAAATATTGTTTATTAATAAATAATAAAATATTTTTTTTTATAAAAAATAATAAAATATTTTTTTTATAAAATATAATAAAAATTTTTTTTAATCATCTTTTTAAAAACTGACCTAGTGTGCTTAAAAAATTAGAAAAAAATTAATCATAAAGGCCAAAAAAACATAAATACATTGTTAATAAAAAAAAGCGTATACAACAAAACTTAGAAAAATCCCTACGTTTTATTTTCAAGTGTCATAAGTGGGACTAATTGTAAAAAAGCAGATAAAAATTACATGACATTTAAACCCAACCGATTTGCAAATATTTAGAAATAAAACAGACATTCGAAATTAACAACAAAGAAATCGACATCGACCGTTAACTAAGGCTAATAAAACACATTTACTCGCTTGCGCTTCAGAAAGTCTTCCAACATTCTTCGTTTTATCGTTCGCAGCGAAAACTTGTAATTTGTATAAAAAAAAAAAAAAAAACAAGTCAAATAAGGCTTTATTTCATAGAATACATAAGTAAAATATTTGATATCCTTTTAACCGAATTTTTTTTTAATTTTTTGCTATTTTTTGCGCAATAAAAAATAATTTTTTACTGACGCCAACACAAATTCTTTTTACATAATGAATTTTTTTTATCAATCTATAAGTCGAAGAATAGCCCACGACATTGCTCTGGAATTTTTAATGGTGATTTAAGAAACAAAAAATAATATTTTTTTGGCATATGCACAAATTTATGAGGAAAATTATAATTTTCTTTTTTTTTAATTTTTTCCATTATTTATGAGAAATATATTAAAAATTAACTAGAATATTTTTTATTTTCCAAAGCCATTTATTAAATTTAATATTAAAAAAACTTATTTTAAAAAGTTTTACATCTTAAAACCTTAAACACAGAAAGCGGTTAAATTAACGGTTTCTTTGTTATTATTAAAATCATTCAACCAGTCCTGATCGAAAAGTTGATAAAAAATTTCAAAAAAATTTTTTTTAATGTTTCTCAATACGAATAATTAAGTTTTATTGAATATAGAAAGAACATTTTTTATTATATTATTTTTACTTTAAAGCATTTAGTGACGTTTATCGTTTTTTAAATCCGAAAAGCAAATATTTTAAATAATTTTCAGAAATCAAGAGCAATTTTCTTTGATATTTTCTTTCAACAAATCCTTATTCAAATTGGAATATATGTTACTGTAATTAAGATGGCTATCGAAAATGCTTTTTGCTTTCAATTCTATGTATTTCGGGTTTAAATTTTATAAAAGACTAAATTTAACAAGTGTGTTTAATTTATACAATCTCGATACAAATGTTTGTGCTTTTGTTTTGCAACTTGTGCAAAAGAATGTATAAAAATATATTTTTTCTTAAAAATAAATTAAAGTTCAAACCTTGAGATAATTTTATAATAAAAAAAAGTTGTTAACTCAAATTAAGCTGGGTACAAAAAGTGCTTTTGTATTAAAAAATTTGCTTTCTGTTGTTGAAAAAACTCATTAAATATTTAAATAATAGAAATTGAACAAACGAGTGTCGAGAAAACATTGGAACAAATATAAATTAATATATTTGTGTACAGTGTTGCCAACCAATGTTTCTTTAAAAAGTAAGCAAATGAGCAACAAAAAAAAAAAACAAGTAAGAGTGCTATGCAGAGAAACAAGTCGTGATAAAAACTCGGCGGCGGCGGCTAAGCAAAAAATTGTCGGCGGCGGCTGTAAGTCTATCGACTATCAAGGAGTTCTTGTGTATTGTGTTAGGAAGAAGAAGAACAACAAAAATAAACTAACTTTAGATGAAGTAAATGTTACAACAAATAAAGACGCAAGATTTTAAAAATTTTTTTAATTATTTATTTACATACATTTAATAAGTTATGCATTGTTTTCTGTAGAAATATATTTCTATTTCAATCAATTTAAAATAACAGTTTCAAATTTTAAATTATATTTCTTTACTGAAAGTAATTTAAATATACAAAATTTAAAGAATTAAAATTGCCGGCTAACATTTTTGAGTCGTGACAAGCCGCACTACTCGGCGGCGGTTCGACTATTAAGAAAAAATCGGCGGCGGCTTTCAGCCGGCTGTGAGCCGCACGACTTGTTTCTCTGGTCCTATGTTCGGCTATGTTGAATCTTTATATAAGATTATTATAGGGTTATTCACTGACTGCTCACTGCCTGGAACCAAGATCGATTTTTTTGATTTTCAAAAGCAAAATTTTTAAAACTATAATCGATTGGCGTATTTAAATTTTGTTTAGCTTATCTAGTGCCTTGGCAAGGTTGATTTCAACCCAAACACGGACGGACATGGCATAATCGACTTGGAAAAATTAGCGTCAATTTTTTGAATGAATTCGCCATGGTATTCTATGTGCCCCGGGCCTAAATTGCAGATTGAAATGTCTTATATCAAAGAAAACAAAAGCCTCCAAAACAATTAAAACACTTCCAGTTCCCAAGTTTTGAAAATAATCATCCTAAACTGGGCGGCGTAGTGTTGCAAGTTCTTTTTCTCTCTCTTTTTTTTCTTTCTCTCCCAAATGGCTTATCGAATATCGCCAATATATAAAAATATATAGTATCAGTTATAAAAACTGTGCCTCACAAATACCAAGTGCGTAATTAGGGGCTACAAATATTTTAAAAAATTCTTGAACTGCAGAAAATTTATTTTAAAATACAGAGTTACAGCATATTTTAACTGACAATAATCTTCCTTTTTGCAACTGTTTTAAATACAAAGAACAAAATTCTCTTAAAAGCAACGTAATTGTTAAATTTAAATTAGCCTTGTACAATTCTATTTAAAAATGAATTGCGAAAATACATGTTATCCCCACTTTCAGAAAAAAATTTTGGAAATGCATTTTGTATTTCAACTTTTTATTAATTCATCGCTGTTTCCTTTATTATTACTTTTCATGTTGTGAATACATTTCTCATTTAGCTTCAATAATTTTGATTTTTTCATTTCACTGGCTTTTAATATACATTTGGCGAATAAAAAATTAAGGACAAATATAGAAGTCAGTCAAAACGAGATTGTTTAATTCGTAAATATATAAAACAAAAATGCTTGCTAAGTTTTTTAAATGTTTTTAATGCAGAAAATCATACAAATAATTAAAAATATTCGCTAAATATTTTAAAAACCGCCAGGTATCGGCCCTAACATTTTAAAATATAAATCGCCAAAAAGGATCTGGTATCGCCACGTTTGACGAGAAATCGCCATAACTGACAATTGTGCGGCTGCAGATAATCCATAAATAAACTTGTCAACCTTAAGAAGATGCTATTAGTGGAACTTCTGATATTTTGAAAGTTTATAAATTAATTAGCCCTCTCGGGCTTGCAAAAATTGCCGTAGTGGACGGTATTTCACGTCCCCATGGCGGGGTATTGGTTAAAGTTTTCAACTAGCAATAATCGCACCTCAGTAGAACTTCATTGGTTACGATATCGCCTCTGCGCAAAGCTGGTTGTTATAAGCAAACTCTCCACTATTCATACTTATTTAAGTATAAACTAAATGAGAATTTCATAGACAAACACAGAAATAAAATACAGAAAATAAATTTTTAACAATTTTTCTTCCACAATTTGTGAAAGTTTAAAAAGGGTGGCTTTTTGTTTGACTGCATATGTTGTCATTGCATTTTTATCTTGCACTTTTTCTTCACAAAATTCAATGCTGTTCTTGTCCTTCACACAAGCAGTAATTTCTTTTTGTTTCCTGGTTTTACACGTTTATTTCAACTTTTGTTTGTTTGTTGTTATTTTAGATTGTACTTGCATAACATGTTTTTGTATCAGGAATGGCAAACTCAATTTAAGAATTGTACCTATTAGTCCACTTTCTTAATTGTATTTATTTTAATTTATATTAAATATGTTAATTTTAATTTAGAAGAAAAACATAAATAAGTTAATAAAAATAAACTGGTTTTAAATTTTACTCCTTTCTATTTCATTTTTTATTAATGCACATATATATGTGTGTACATATGGTTGTACTATGTACTATGGTTTACACTCAGTATACAACTGATTTAGAATAAAATTATATTATTATTTATATTTTAAGTTACGTTAATATATTATAATATTTTAAAGATATTTTGCTGGGAACACAATTGGAACGAACGACGAATTTCGTCTTGCACGACGAATTCATCTGTAAAAGTTCGCTGCGTACATTCGCAATGTGGCGCACAATTAGGACGAAAAAGTTACAGCTGTTATAATAAACAACATTGTTTACTGTCTATAACAAAAAAGTGTTACCATAGAACAAAAAATAGTTATACAAAAAATTAAGCATTAAGAAAAAGCCATTAGAAAGCAATTTTATGGAAAATAATTGTGGATGTTTAACTTAATGATGTAATTAAGAAATAAACAATAATTAAGGTAAAAATAACTTTATTTACTAATATATTTAAAAGCTGAAAGGAGAAACGGCAACCCTGTTCCAATTTAGTCGTCGTTCGTCGGCGTAAAAAATAGAAATAAATCTATCGGAGAGTTCGTCACGCACGACGAATTTCGTCGACGGCGGTGTTGTGTTAGTTTTCATATACACCAATGTGTTTTATTTTTGACGGCGAATATGCGCAACGAAAAATTCGTCGTTCGTCCCAATTGTGTTCCCAACATTTATTTGTAGTTTATGACAATCTATACTTTAGTCAACGGTTAAGTACGTTTGGAAGTTAGTGTTTGAAATTGCTGCCAATATATTCACACATAATAAAATGTACATAAAGACTGAAAAATAAAAAAATTCAGCAAGAAATGCGAAACATTTATTCAAAAATACTTTGTTTTTTTATTCGATCTTATTGGTGAAAATGCGAATTCCTATATATTTCTACATTTAATAAAACTTTAACAGGATCATTTATGTAAATGAAATACTTTTTAAAAATTTTGTTGTTAGTGTAGATAGTAATCGATACGAAATACAAAACACCTATTTTTGTAGTTTCTGTCTGTCTATCTGAAAGTTTGTTTGTATTCGAATCACGTAACAAATACTGAAAGGATATAAATAAAATTTTTTGAGGATGTTCTTTAGAGTCTTAGTTCAAATATAGAATATGTAAAAAAATTTTCATTCTATAGAAAAAATAGTGATACAAATGTGAAAGCACCCAATTTTACCGGTAAAATGATACTAAAATAGTATTCAGCACATTTTATTTTCGTAGATGGAAAATTTCTAACATACACTGTGAAAAAAAATCTACTTTAAACTTTTATAAACTTAAATTTTAAGAAATGAAGAAATGACACGCTGACAAAATCGTAGGCACTGCTAGTCTGTCATAAATTAATTTCATTTGAATTTACTTTTTTTGATTCTAAATAAGATCGAACAGTTGTGCTACTGTTCGTATATATTGTTTATATTTCTTTTCGTATGTTAAAATCACGTCACTATAGAAACACCCTTAAATTTTATTTTTGCGTTTGTCTTTTAGCGCACATAAATTGTCTATTAAGTTTAAAAACACGTCATTATAGTAGATATATTTTGTTATAATGTCTATAATAATGCACCTTTTGTGAATATTTCAAAAGTCCAGCTATTATGGCTTTGACAGATGGTAAGAAGATTACAGCAGTAACAGTAACCTAACCTAAGAAAAACGAACGTGTTGCTATTAAAATTGAAAACTGGTCTTCGAAAGATGTGTACAAATGTCCAACATATTTTAAAGCAGTGAGACATTCCTTGATTAGATGAGGTTATAAACGACATTCACACTTGTTCTGAGTATTAATGTAATCACAGTTTCACCCTCTAAATAACGAATTTTAACACATGGTTCTTGTAAGAAATCCAAACTGTGGTACTATTTATTTTCTCTTCACTTAAATTACTAAATTACTTCTTGATTACATTTCTACTTGTTAACTCTACCGAAATTATTTTTTCAAAAATTGTGACATAAATATAATAAATAATGAAATCAATAGGCGCAAAGATATGTTTTAGTCTGCGAAATCAAAATTGCAAAATAAATAAAAAATTTAGTACAATTGTAACTTAAGGATTTAACTATAATAAAAATTTTACTATTGTAGCGGCTTTACCATCCCTGGTAGGCGACACCTAAGCAAAACGAATTTAAATGTGTGCATACATACAATACATACTGACTTTATTTTAGGATATTTTATTTAGATTATGAATGAATTTTTAGAAAATCATGGTAGACATCTTAGTTATCTATTAACTGGTGTCAAGGCTGTCATATGAGTGCATGCTATAGATTAGGAAGATTGCGGAAATAATTATAAAATATGCATGTGTGTACACATTTTGGTTATATCCCATTTCGGTGTAGGTAGTACAGTTATCATTATAATTTTTGCAAGTAATTAAAATATTTTCTTTATTTAAAAATTAATAGTTTTTATACCCTTCGCTACAAAAAGTGGAAAAAGGGCATAACTATGTTTGTCATTCCGATTATAAAATCTACAATATCCCATTTTTTACTCCATAAAGAATGTAAATACTTATGTATATTCTGACTTCTTATGCCCAGCGAAGTCGATTGAGCGATGTCCGTCCGAGTTAGTGTTGAAATCAATTTTGCCAAGGCACTAGATCAACTAGAAAAAATTTAAATAAGCCAATCGATCAGACATAGTGTCGAAAGAGGTGCTATTAGAAATCAGCAAGATCGGTCCATGTCCTTTAACGGAGCGGGCAAAATGCCACGCCTACTTTTAATTTTTTTATATCATTTGGAACAATGAAGTAACTTCAATAAAAAAAATAAACAAATATATGGGACGATAGAGAATTAAAAAAATAAAAAACAACAAGTTAATAGTTTGGCGATCGCCCATATTTTTTCCCCGAGTTACGGGTCTCTGAACTTTTAAATTTTTTTTAAAATATCATCATAGGTATTATTTAAAAGCTTTTATTTTTTTTAAATAAAATACAATTTTACTTTTTCGGCTTAAGATTTATTTTAAATTTAATATCTAAACATTTTTTAGAAATAAAAATTATTTATAATTTTTACAAAGAAAACGGCATTACTTCGTCCAACCAAATTAATATTAATATAAAGACTCCTCGTATTCTTATTTACAAAATTAGCTGGTTAAATAGATGATGTTTACAATGTACACAAACTAAGGTAGATAGATGCAAAGAATGCTGATGATGGATTTGGTGGTCCTGAAAATGCAGCATTACATTATGCCAGCGTCTAATTTTTCTTGTTTTCTTAGAAAACGTCCGCATACATTTGTTTAAAATTGATTTTTCTAAAAAATGTTTAGAAATTAAATTAAAAATGAACCTTAAGCCGAAAAAGTAAAATTCTATTTCATTTATAATATCCACGGTTCAAGTCCCAGTTGGGAAAAAATTAAAAATTATTTTTTTTTATTTTTTATTCTTAACCGATTAAAACCCGAACACATTCTTATGTAAAATTCTTACCCTAAAGAAAAAATATATATATACATACATACATGTGGTTATACATAGCTATGTGGTGAAGGGTATATAAAATTCGGCAAAGTCGAATTAACATTTTTATGAATGAAACGGCGAAAGCCGTTGTATTATTTCTTTTAGCCTGTTAATGTTATATTCAAATATATTAAAAAATAAATTTGCATTAAGTGCTTAAAGTAAAGATTGAGTAGGGACAGGAAAACACTTCAAAGTTCAGTAAAAAATTTAACGCAATTGGGAACTATTTGGCAGGTAAAACTTGGAATTATAAGTTTAATATAAGAAATAACAATTTTTATGGTTCCAAAGATATGACCATTTACGTAAGTCAAATTATGTCACCTAGGTCTTTTTAAACACTTTTTATTGATGGGAGCTTTAGTGAGACCAACTTGGTCTGTTACGTTTTAATAGACATTTAAAAATCAAGTGAGTGTAAGGGGAGTACCTTTTGAATTTTAAAATTATAATCTTTTTTGTTTAAAATGCGACCAATTGGTAAGCAATACTTTTTAATAAAAATATTTGTAAAAATCATTTTAAGCTTATAAAGAAATCAATAAATTATTAATTATTTCGTTTTCTGTGGGACCAATTTGAAAGCACAACATTTAAATAAAGAAAACTCTGAACAAAAATGACAAAGCTTTAAGCTAACAAGTATAATAACAAACAAGAATTGATTACCTTCTTCTTTTTGAAGAAGTTTAAGAAAAACTTGTTAAACTGTGTCCGTAAACTTAAATATTTTCTTTAATAACAAATGTAAAACATTTGCGGTATTTAAATTAAGGAAATGCGTTTTACTTTTTTAAAATTTAATTTCTTGTCCAAAACTCAGCAAACTTTAGCCTCTAAATTAGAACAACAAAAAAAAATAAATGTTTAATTTATTTATTTATTGCTTACATTAATGCATTTATGTTATTACGTTGTGGCGAAAAATATTTACGTCATAAAGGGAATTTAAATCAATTTTTCCTAATTGGTGTCACATATAATTTAACAAAAATCTTATATAATCGTTTAAATTATTTAAATGCCTACTTAAATTTAATTCTTTTTAATGATTAATAATTTCAATGACTTTCATCAGATGTTTAATATTGTTCGTTTTGATTTGTCTAGTGATAACATTTCGAACTGTACGTTTTTTTAATCTTGAACTTTTAAAATACGTGAAAAGATTAAACACTTTTAGTAAAATGAAATTAATTTTGCACAATACAAATACAGGGGTTAAAAAGATTATCTAGTCAAATGTGGGTACAAACCCAAATACGGTAACATTTGAAAATTTTCAAATTGTTTGCATCACTGAAAACCAACAATTAAAAAATGCAAATTCGCTTGAAATTTTAACAAATCCAGTTCATTCTAGTTGATAATTTTGTAATTGTCATCACGAATGATTTTTAATTAATTTAAAACCAGCCTTTTTAATTGATAAAATAAAAAAAAATAAAAAACTAAAGGGTGTCCCTATAAGTGGCATTTTTTTGACATATTTGATCTTGTCCCTTGAATCGTTATGGACAAAATTTATTTATAAAAGCAACAGTGCCTATTTAATTAGTGTAACCGTGCGACATTCTTTAGGAAAGGGATAGAGGAGAGAAAAGACAGGTGGTGATAGTATAGCCATTTATTTATTATTTTACTTCGCCAGCGAATGTGCTATGCAGAAAAAGTATCGAAAAAGGAGGCATCGTTCTGTACTGTTAAATGTATTTGTACTATTAAGCAAAAAAAAAAAAAAACATATTTTTAATTTTTTAGTTGCCGCAGGGGTTGAATCCTGACCAACCCAGATTGTAGTCAACGTCCTTGCTACCATGACTTTAGGAGAATCCAATTTATTAAAATTTATTCTAAATAAATAAAACTATATCTGCTAAATGAAAGGTTAGAAATTACAGGGTGTCTCCGTAGAAGATGTGAATTGAACGTATATGACCTTATTTTTCAAACCGACTTTAAAATTTTTTTTATTCAAAAGGCTGCACCTACAGATTGGTGCCAATTAGGAGGTATTATATAAATTTTAAAAATAAAGGGTGTCCCCATGTAACATACGAAATTATAATTTATCGTTTGAGCGGTAAGGGGCAAGAATTTCAAATTTTAACAAAGCAATTTAGCTGGCAATAACAAATCGTTATAAGAAACGAAATAATCAAATCAAAGGGTGTTCTCAGAGGCGACTTTATTTAAAGTACATGGCCTTATTTCTTGAACCAATATAAACAAACACTTATAAATTAAACGGGATACATGTTTCTATACCCCCTAAAGAGGAAGTTAGAAATTAAAAGATGTCCTCCTAGAAGTCGTGAATTTGACGCTTATGAATCGCCGTATCTTTTAAACCGTCTTCAATTTTTTTATATGAACGGACGTGAATAAAGATTGGAAAAATTATTATAAATTTTTAAATTAACGAATATGACTTTTAAACCGTCATGACAGACTCTTACAGTTTATATAGAAAATGTTTCGCTTTACCAGCGAAGTAAACAATTTTAAATTAAAGGGTGTATCCATACAAGACGTGAAGTGTAGTTATATGGCCTCACCTTGAAATTCGTATGTGTAACTAAGGCCAGTATAAAATCAAAAAAGAAAACTAGAGTTAGTATTAGAGGGTATTGTAATAAGCTTATCTATTGAAACTTTTTATATAGAAAGTTCAAAAATAAATAGAAAGTGTAATAACCTTTCCGATATAAAATAAAATTTTTGATTCGATAAACCTCTGCCCTCTGTTTTGAATTCGGTTTTAAAAATATTTTTTAGATCTTTTTTATTGGCTTCGTTCGACATTCACATTTCAATTTAAAAGTGAGAAAACCTAAATATGGGTTTTCAATGAAACTTTACAAATCATGCATTTGCATCAGAAAAAAATTTAAATAACGTGTTATTAAAATACGACATTTATAGGAAGTTTTATAAAACAGCGTAAAAGAATTTTCATGTAATTAATTGAACATTGAACTCAATATGTGGGGTTTTGCAAAAAAAAGTAGAGAGCAGTAATTTTTTTAGGAAAATGTAAATTGAAATACAAGAATTGTTTAACAAAAACTACAAAAAAATATAAATAAAATAAAAGCCACCTAAATTGAAACGGCACACACAGTTAATGGCATAAATTAAAAGTAATATAAATTTGTTTGAATTTTAAACACTTCAAAAGTTTTAATTTAAAATTCGACTTTGACTTAAAATGTGCTACGTACTAATTTTTATTTTTTTTTACTGCTCCCTTTTTTTACAGGATATATTCCGCAATCAACATCGTTTAATACGTTTTATTGAACAATCAATTCGATTATGCAGCAATCAATCTTTAAAGGCTGCTCAAAAGCAACAAAAACAACAGCAACAACAGCTAGAAAGCGATTTTCAAATAACCAAATCTATGACATCGCAATTATCAACAGTTATACCTGAACCAATAGTACATGAAGATGATGTTGGTAATCAATTCAAAGCCAGTCAGTTGACAGTACGCCTGGCCTCACCACAACAGTTGCAACCAAAACCCGAAAATGTTGAAGAATTGGGCTTTGGAAAACGTTTTACAGATCATATGCTGAAAATTTATTATCACAAGAGTTTAGGTGGCTGGCAAAAACCTCAAATTACACCCATGGAAAATTTAGTTATTCATCCGGCCGCTAAAGTACTGCACTATGCCGTCGAGGTAAGTTTATATTAAGAAATATAAATGCATAATTTACTTTCGAAATTAAATTTTTGTTAGAAATTTAAATTACATTTTTTATACCCTTCATCACAAAAAGTGCAAAAAGAGTAAAACTAGTTTTGTCATTCCGTTTGTAATTTTAACAATATCCATTTCCGAACCCATAAAGTTTATATATTTTAACTTTTTATGTATAGCAGTAGAATAAGCTATGTCCGTCTGTCCGTCCGTGTCAGTGTTGAAATCATGTTTGCTTGAAAAAATACGCTAATCGATCAGACATAGTGTCACAGAGGTGCTATGTCTTTCGATGCAACGGGCAAAACTTCACGCCTACCTCTAATTTTTCTATATTATTTGAAACAATGAAGTAACTCCAAAAAAAAAAAAAAAAACATCACGGGAAAAAATTGGCGCTCGCCCATATTTTCCGAGCTACGGGCCTCTGAAATTTTCAAAATTTTTAAAATATCAATATGGGTATCATTTGAAAGCTTTTGAAGATATCTTTAAGGAAAAATTAAAATTTATTAAAAATGCTTAACCCATTAAGAGCCGATAGCATTATTATGGATTTTTTTTTAGTTTTTTAATTCTCTGTCATCCGTATATTTGTGTATTGATTGGAGTTACTTCACTAAACTAGATTTAGATAAATGATGAAGGGTATATAAGATTTGAAATAGCCAAATATAGCACTCTTACTTGTGTTTTCTGGTTTTACTAGTATCTAGAAGGATCTTAGTCTTAAAATTTACACTGCATATTTCAAAATATGACTGTCTATTCCTTATAGTTTGTTAAATTTATTTTAATTGGTTGGAATGTTGCCATATATTTTACTATTTCTTAAAAATCGGTTTAAAAAAACATCTGAAATTACTTTTTTTTTTTTGTTAAAACACTAAATTTATTTTCGATAGTAAAAATATTTTCGATAATTAAAAAAAACGATATATATTTTCAAATTATTAAAGCAAAAAATAACCTGAATAATTCGCTTTTCAAACAAAATAAAAAATAAATAAAAATTTTCGTATCCAAAATTTCAAGCCAACCCTTGTATGGATCTCCTCTAGCTGATGCAAGACAATCTGAAAGCCAGTTTTAGTAGAAAAGTGACTACTCAAAATTCCCACAAAAATTAACATTAAATATGCTTTTTAGTGGTAAAAGTTTCTATCCTAATCGGATGTCACTGGTTGGTTCACACGACCCTTGGAAGGTCACTACGTAACATTTATTTTTGTTACGTAGTGTCGTCGTAGTAAAATTAATATACCTTGCGACGTGTGAAGCACTGTTGCCAGATATTTTTTCCTCTATCTAAAATTATGCTTTCTAAAATAAACTTACCTTAAATTTTTATAATTTTTATTAACTGCTTTTTTTTAATTTCGAAAAAGGAAACAAAATTAATCGTTCTAATATCACTACCAAGTAATGTAAAATTCACCGATATTGATAATGGAAGAAGGACTTCTCTTCATTTCTTTAGGAATTTTTTCAAAAATTTTTAAATATACTTAAGATTTTTGACCAAATAAATTGAGTTAATTAGAATAATAAACTGAGAAATTGAAGACAAAAATCAAAGTTTAAACAAAACAACAATAATAAACAATAAATTTTCTTTTAAATACGGCTGTCTTTTGCTATAACATTTCTATGATAATTTCTTTTGTTTAATGCATAGGCACTTTAAAAATTATTAGTTTCATTTTAATTTGCAAATTTATTTAGAGAAGCGTGCTCAATTTCCGATTAAATAATTCAAATTTCCCCTATATTGATTATTATTTATGACTAACTAATGAATTAGTAACAATTAAAAATATTCAACTGATCCAAGCTAATCCTAAGGATATTTACAGTAGAAAATCGACCAGTTAAAAATCAGCAAATAAAATCTCTAAATATAATTTTTATTCCCTCAATTGTTCCCTTCGCATATGTTAACTTCCTAAAAGAAAAAATTATATTTATTCAGGGGTAAATACTGTAATATGGCAACACTGTCATAACTCTTCCCAGCCTACAAAATTGTCAAAAAATCCATAACATCTCTAATAATCATAATACACATTTGTTTGCTTTCATACCTTTCACTACAGGTGGAAAAATGGTATATCAAAGTTTGACCACGAGTTTTTAATTTCTACAATATCCATTTCCAACCCCATTAAGTATATAATTCTTTTGCATAGCAAAGTCGATTTAGCGATGTCCGTCTATCCGTCCGTGTTCGGGTTAAAAATCAACTTTGCCAAGGCTTTAGATCAGCTAAAAAATTTTATGTACGCTAATCGATCGGACATAGTTTCCCACATTTTGCTATTGAAAATCAGCAAGATCGGTCCATTTCCTTCGAGGCAGCGGGCAAAACACCATGCCTGCTTCTCATTTTTACAAATCATTTGGAAAAAATCTAGTTTAATGAAGTAACCCCAATAAAAAAACAAATGTATGGGGACAATAGAGAATTAAAAAATAAGAAAAAACATAAAGTGAAAAAATTGGCGCCCATATTTTCCCAGTTATGGGCCTCTGAACTTTTCATAGATTTTACACCATATTTTTTAAGACATCATCAATATGGGTATCATTTAAAAGCTTTTAAAGAGATCTTTCAGAAAATAAAAATTTTTTTTAAATGCTTAACCCATTAAAAGCCGACGATGACATTTTTATTTGAAATTTGTATCGTACCTAATTCTTTTGTCTTATTTTTAAATATTATTTGTTGTTTTGATTGGAGTTACTTTACCAACTAGATTTACATACAAGGGAAAGGGTATATAAGATTCGACATAGTTGAATATAGAACTCTTATTTGATGAAATTAGTAACGTTTACTGCAGTCCTTCGTGTTTTGGTATTGATTTATTTTTACGGTTATTACGTTGCATTTTTTCTTTACCTCGCAAAAATTATACACTAATTTAAAAAAATAGTCAAATTAGTTCTTGCAAAGAAAACTGACTAGAAAACAAACATGCGGATAGAGAGTCAATAAATATAATGACAGCACACGTATTATATGGGGACACCCTTTTATTTATATTCTGTAGGAATTTTAAAAGTCTATCTATTTTTCTACATAGAGATACGGTCATATACGTTAAATAATGCCACCTATAGGGACACTCAATATTATTAAATTCTGTTCACTTGTATGTGACCGTTTTTCCCATTTTCTCTCATCTAAATTCAGAAACCAAAACTCTATATTACCATGAGGACAAAAATATACCCGTTTTGAAAATTTTATTAAAATCGATTCGGTCGTTTAGCCGTTATTGACGCACGAACAAACCCGCAAAGAAATTTATTGCATATCCTCGGTCACAGGTGTACAACTCTTAACATGTTTTTGTACTTTTCAGAAGACAAAAGAAACGTAATTACTTCGTTGCTAAACCATTTTAGAAGTAAAAAAAAAATAAAACAAAATTAGTAGGAGATATATATTGTGAGATGATGTAAAAAAAACAAAGTTACTGAAATTATTTCTTATTAAAAAAATTGAAGTTTTTAAAGATTCGATTTTTTTGCGAGATAAGAGTTGTCAACCTGTGACCGATGATATATTATTGATATCCATAGCATCAAGCTGTTAAATGGAGTTACCCTTTGTTTTTTAAATTAAAAAAAATGTTTTCTTTTCAACATGGAACCAGTCTGCAAGCAAAGCCCCCTTTGCAAATAATCATTTTTTTTAATTGGTTAGGGAATGACGGAATTAATAAACGTCTCCATTCTTTGATGTTAAGAAGTGGGGAATAGGTCACAAAAATTTTTTAACAGACGCAAGCGCTGTATTTATAAAATTTAAACAACAAACCTACGATTTTAGAATAATTCACTGTTTTTTTTTAATTTAAATTTCTAAATAAACAGGAAGCAAAGTTTAAACTATTTACAAAAATATTGTTGTTTTTTTTTCAAGCCTGTAATCTGAAGAAATAATTGACGTAAAGTCATTATGTAAAAAACAAGTATTATATGCATTAAAAAAATAATAATCAATCAAAATTTGTTAGTAATTAATTAACTATTAATTTAGAAAAACAAATATTTCTTTCCTGTTGTCGTGTTCTCTTATCAGAAGATTTTTGTTTTTTTTTTTTTGTTTTTAGAAATTTCTATATTAAAAAACTTATCAAGAAAAACTACCTTGTTTATATTATACCTTTAATTAAACATGTTTTTAATTTACATAATTTGTTTTTAATAAAATAAATATATGATTGTATTTACAGCTTTTTGAGGGCATGAAGGCTTATCGTGGTGTCGATGGAAAAATTCGCATTTTCCGTCCCAACATGAATATGAATCGTATGAACTTGGCTGCCCAACGTTCCGGCTTACCTACCTTTGAGGGTGAGGAATTTATTAAATGTATATCCCGCCTTGTATCGATTGATTCTGAATGGGTGCCGCACGCAGAATCTGCCAGTTTATATATTCGACCAACACTAATTGGTATTGATGTAAGTATTTCGAACTTTTTGGACAAAGTAATGAAGTATTAAAAAAAATCAGCTAAATTTGAATATACGGGTCACCCTTTAATTTTCCGTTTTATTATTTTTTTTTTTTTTGTTAAAACTTACAGTCTGCTAATTATAATTTTAAAGATAAGATTATATGTATACGGTAAAATTAGATTTTTTATGGGACACCCTTTATATGTATTTATGGGTTACCCTATATTTTTTGGTTTATATTTTTTATTAGCTTTTTTTAAAAAAAATTTACGTCTACCTGTTTCGGCTTGAGTAAAAACCACGTTTTGTATGAGGAGACACCCTTTAGTTTATTATTTTATTTCTTAAACTTCTTCTTAACAAGTACATAAGCTGTGGAAATTTCAAGTATTTGCCGACAACAGCTTAACGGAAAAAGTGATACCTCTATGGGGACACCCCTTAATTTTCATTAAATTTCATTTACATATAAATTAATAAGGTACTGATAGTAATAACACACCTTCCTAAAAAAAATTCAAATATTTAGCTAATTTAATTACAGTAAGAGGTCTGTGACAGACGGACAGACAGTAATGGTAGCGATATTAATACGATTGCGTAATGAATATTACAAAAAATATAATACAATAAATAAAAACGTTAGCCAAAAGCAAAATGCTTTTTTGTAGTTTCTGCGTTTTTTTGTACAAAATTCTTGCAAAAACAAACCGACTTCAAAACAGAATTCACCTTTCTGTCTATAACGGTTTAAAAGCAAGGCGTATTGATACCAGGTGAATGCATAAGCTTTTACGTGTAATTTGTTTTTGTAAACTCTTATTGAGCTGTCAAAAAGGTCTGGCAATAGGTGCGTTCCAGTATTCAACTTTGTGAACCCTAGGGATCCCAATGTTACCGAAAACTGTTCCCGTACTACAAGTTTGGGTAAAAAAGAAAGGGAGAGAGAGAGCTGTTGAGAGAATAAAATTCTTCTTCTTCAATCCAGACTTTTTTTTGGGTAGATTGTGTAAACGGAAAAACAATCAGCTGATTTAAATGTCAACAGTAGCAAATCCAAAAAAATTATGTTTCATGCACGCAAATGTCTACCAAAAGTATTATTTAAAAGTTCTATCTCAAAAAAATATTAAAATAAATTTTAAGAACAAACAAACTATTTGTGTTTTTATGTTTACTATGAACAACCACATTGTTGTTTTGGTTGACATCTTGTTTTGGGATTGAAGTTTGGTTCTTTGTGTTCCCGTTCTTCTTGGCATTTTCGTCTTCAAATAAGAATAGTTTATGTTTACGCTCATTTTACCAAATTTTCTTTTTTTTGTTGAGGTCGGTGTCTTTTAATAAAGGAAAATTTAAAAACTGCAAATAAAAAAAAATTCAAAGAAACTAAATTTCACTTTGAAATTTAAAAGTGGTTTCATTACGAAGAAATCGTTTTCTGAAGAACAAAATTTCGGAATTTTAAAGACTTATAATCGGAATTAAGTTCTATGACATGCCTGATTAAAAAGATTTTTTTTAATGTCTTTAACTGAGTGAGAATTATGAAATTTTAAAATTAGGAAAAGTATAATTTTCGTTTTCTTAAAATTTTTCCTTTGCATTTAGAGTTTAATGTTAAGAACGTTTAACACTTTTAAAACTGTTCCTAATCAGGCACTTTGTTTTTTCTTATCAGTTATAAATACCGATTTTTTTTTATTATAAATATTCTTCTCTAATTTATTAATCACTAGGTCAGGTTTTAAAATAAAAGTATTTATAATTTCTTTTTGAAAATACATAATTTAAATAATTTTCTGTTTCCTGAAGATGCCACCCAACGATGTGGCGCAATATTGAAAAAATAAGAAACAATGTTTTTATTTTAAAACCTGATCTAGTGCTTAATAAATTAGAAAAAAAAACATTTAAATTATAAATATTCTTTAATATTATGTTTTAATTTTAGCCTACTTTGGGTGTTGCTTCCTCCGACTCCGCCTTATTGTATGGCATTCTCAGTCCCGTTGGCTCTTACTTTAAAAGCGATGAATCTGGTGCTGTTTCGTTACTTGCTGATCCCAATTACACAAGGTTTGTTCCATTTAAAATTTTATAATGGCAGATGATATTTTTTAACTGAGTATCGTTTTTTTTCAATTAATTTTTAGAGCCTGGCCAGGTGGTGTGGGCAACCGTAAAATGGGCTCTAATTACGCTCCTACCATTAATGTACAACAAAAAGCTGCTGCCAAGGGCTTGCAACAAGTTTTATGGTTGTATGGCGAAGATCATCAATTAACCGAAGTCGGTACCATGAATATTTTTATGTTTTACATAAATGATCAAGGCGGTTAGTTCGTTGGTATTAATTTAATATGTAAAATTCTTTATTAAATATGTTTTTCTTTGACAGAAAAGGAATTAATAACACCTCCCTTGAATGGCCTTATATTACCCGGTGTTACCAGAGATTCGATATTAACTTTAGCCCGCCAATGGGGTAAATTTAAAGTATCCGAAAACACCTTTACTATGCCACAAATCTGCGAGCTTTTAAATCAAGGAAGAGTAAGTTTCTTTAAAATTCTCAAATACGATTTTTAAATAGAAACTAATTTTTCTTTTTTCTTAAATAAAAAAAGTTGCTTGAATTATTTGGCGCTGGTACTGCCTGTGTAGTCAGTCCTATTAATCGAATTCATTATATGGGTCAAGATTTATACATTCCCACCATGGAGCAAGAGAAGCCAATACACAAAACAGTTCGAAAAACTTTAACGGACATTCAGTATGGAAAAGTCGAGCATCCCTGGGCTGTGGTTATTGAATAATATATTTCTTTTTCCAACATTTTATAAGGAGAGATAAGATTTTTTTATTTGAAAATTTTATTTTACTATTTATGTGTATTAGTAGATTTTAATAGCTCGATTTATGTTATAAGTTTTAGTTTTATTATGCCCAAAAAAAAAATAATTTCTAGAAGATTAAAATCTATTTAAACTTTTTGCTCCCAGAACACAGTTGTTAAAGGCCTTAGATTTTGTATAAAATTAAGTTAATTAACGTTAAGGTTTAGTTTTAGTTTAATTGTTAGTTTTGCTTCATAGGGTAATGGAAATTAAGCCTAGAGTTACTATAGCTACATGCTCGAATTTTTGTAGAAAAAAAACTGCATTTAAAAATCGTAATCATTAATAATTTTTTATTTGATTTGACTTAGCAACTGCTGTGTCTGTGGGCTTGAAAAAAGTCTTTCCCGGTTACTGAAAAATCTTAAATATTTATTTATTTTGTTTTTTTAATTGTAAATAGAAAATCTACTTCTTTCTGTCTTCTTATTTTATTAGATCAATTAGATATTTTAATGGAATTTTTATATTTAATAAAAAAAGATATATTTTTTTGTAAATACAATATAAATTAAGTTTTATACTCAGGGCCTATAATTTGTGCTTGTATGTGTAAATTTTGCTTTTGATTTTTTTCAAGGCGAATTAATTTACAGGTGGTCTTAATAGCCCAGCTGATTTTTGTTTATGTTCAACTTTAATCTCAAAATTTTGAAATAATTTCAAGAATAGAAAACTTTCAAGCCATTTGCAAATGTAAAAAATTTTAAGTTTTATACAATTAAATTTCAAAAAAAAAAAATAATATATGAAGTATTAATGCATACACAGCAGAAAAATACCAACTGGGTACAACTTCATTTAAAGTAGCAAATGATAATGGAAGGAGAAATTAAATTCGACTTCCTTTTGTTTAGTCAGCTGTTCGACATCAACCTGGTGCTCTAAAATGATGAAAATGAACGAATTCGCCATTGCGACTACTTAGAAATTAATTCGCCTTGATTTTTTCCCTTAATTTACTTTGTTAAAAAAAATTTTCATGTGAAATTATTTTCGAACGTACTGGAACAAGTGCATTTATTAGTTTTTAAGTGTATGAAAAAAATTAGTTTCCCAAAAACAAAATTTTTATTTAGATCTTTTTTTGTTTTTGTCATTATAACTTCAATTCGTTTAATAACATAATTTTTGCGTAATGAAATTATAATTTTTTTTTTCGATTTTACCCAATTAATAAATATTTTTTTTATGTTTTGTTCAATAAAAATACAAGGATTAAGGAAAATTTTTAAAACAATTTTTATAAAATGTAAAAAAAATACTTATAAATAAGAAGAAGAAACTTTTTTGAAAATAAATTTTTTATAATTGAAAATAGATTTTTCAAAACAGCAGTAAACGATTTGTTTTTATTTAAAACGGATTGGATGCCAAAGGAAGAAGATGAAAGTTAATAATCACCCCTTACGATTTTAAATTTTAAAAAACAATATTTTATGTTGTAAACTTTTAATTTTTTTGTTTTACAATTTTTCGAAGTCAATCCTGACAATTTCTACAGAAGTCATTAAAAGGGAAGCTCATCTTTCTAACATAGGACCCCAACAGGCAGTGCCAAGTTATCACAGCCACCCTGCCCCGATTCAAAGCAAGCCAAATTGTTCTCGCGGTCAAGCATGTCGACTCGTTAGACCATCTTATCTGTGGCAGATAGAGAGCAGCATCAAAACGCTATCCACAAGCAGAGAGGGGTATGCCACCGAAGGTGTCAACCGCCTGAAGCATTGTCCCTTTTTTGCCAGCTCGTTAGCAACATTGCTGCCTGGGTTGTATCCATGTCCCCTCACTTTAAGGGTGTCTGTCGAAACCTCTGCCATTCCATTCAGGGATTCCCGGAAATCAGACACAGGATAGATATGGTAAGCACACCGTTTAAGAACAGTTACGACTTTGCTGTCGGTACATCCTCTTTAGATATGCTATGGTACCTTAACCAGCACGCCGCCCTTTTGCTAGCAGATATTTCTGCCTGTAAGATACTACAATAATATAAATGTATACCCACCTCCAACTCTCGTTTCACTCTTGGAGCCATCTGCGTAAATACAAAGTAGCCCTCTTTTAGGTCAAAGAAGAATATCCTTGTAAGGGAGGATCTTGGGGGGCAATAATCAATGAGATCACGAATAACATCCGTGATCCGTAGAATGCTAGCTTATTCCCATCTTCTATGGTTCCATGCCACTACGACAACTAGCCAAACTGCCGTTCTCAGCGCCTGTCTTTTGGCCAGCAACCCCACGTGCAGCCACTTGAGCATGGCAAAAACCGCCTTTGTAGGCGTAAACCTAATGGGCAGACTGCGCAGCACCTGAAGCATTGTCTAGTGTCCTTCACCAGACAAGAGCAATATGGGCCTTATGAGCGTCTCAAGAAGCCAATTTACAACCCTTGGGCTGGCACCCCAGGTTTTGCCAGTTAGCCTCCTGCATACTGGAATATTTATCTTACAGCTTACTATCCAAGATAATGCCTAAAAACTTCACGCTTTCAGATAGTTTAAGTGGCATTCTATTCAATCTAGGTAGTCCAAAGAGGGAAAGCTTGTATCACCTAGAGAAAAGAACAGGTTCCGTTTTGGTCGGATTAACAGTCAGTCCGCTCTGCTCCCGCCAGGTGCAAAGCGCTGTGAGCGCTGTTTGCAACTTCTGCGGCACCATTTCAACGTAAATTCCAGACACTTTCACCGCCACAGCGTCCGCTTAGGCAACAGTCTTACAGCACACCGAGTGTAGGAATCTGTTAATTTTAACTTTCTACAACAAAGGAGATCGCTTTTCTGGTGACTCCTGCCGTTTCAAAAGCGAATGTTATTGTCCTATACCCAAGCAATCATGTTACGAACCTAATGATTGATTGGTCAACCCTCAGCTCCATGAGAGCCTGAGTGATTGCGATCGGGTCGATATTATCAGAGGCCCCTTCAATACCATTAAAGGCTGACCCACGAGCGATTGTAAATCCGTCTTAACTGATCTACCTTAGCGGAACAATGTTAAGATGGAGAAAAAAATTCTTATCGACTGTCATTCATATACGAATCTCCAATGTTTTGAGCAAAAAGGATGTTAGACAAATCGGTGTGAAATCTTTTGGTCCTTGAGCAATTATTATTTTTATATCCTTCACAACAAAAAGATAATAAATAATTTTATTATTCCGTTTGTAATTTCTACAATATCCATTTCTGACCCCACAAAGTATAAATATTCGGAGTTTCTATGCATAGCGAAGTCCGTCTGTCCATCCGTGTTAATATTAAAATCAAGCTTGCCGAAGCACTAGATCAGCTAGAAAAAAATTTAAAAACGCCAATCGATCAGACAAAGTGTCGAAAGAGGCTATTTGAGGTATTGGAAATCAGCAAGATCTGTCTATGTGCGTTGACGCAGCGGGCAAAACACCATGCCTACCTCCAATTTTTTTTAATTTTTGTATATCATTTGGAGCAATGAAGAAACTCTAATCAAAAAAACAAATATATGGAACGATAGAGAAAAAATAGAAAAAAATTGGTGCTCGCCCATATTTTCCGGGTTATGGGCCTCTGAAATTTTTAAAACTTTAAAAATATCGATATGGGTATCATTTTAAAGCTTTTAAAGAGATCTTTAAGGAAATACAAAAATTTTTAAAAAACGCCAAACATGATGCATTTTTATGTAATTTTTTTTTAATTCTCTGTCGTATTTGTTTTTTTGAGTGCACTTACTTAACTAAACAAGAATTAGCTAAATGGTGAAGGGTATAAAAGATTTGGCATAGCCGAATATAGCACTCTTCCTTTTTTGTTGTTGTTGTTGTTTTTTTTTTTTTTTTTTTTTTTTTTTTTTTTTGTTTCAGATCCAATTTTTTTCTAATTTTTTTTTTTTTTGTTAGATTTTCAATTGGTTTTAAACTTTATACTTTCGGTAATATATCGATTTTCGAAAGTTTAATCACCAAAGGTTTTATAAACTCTGCAAGAAACTTCGTTTTTATTGTTTTAATTTTTTATAAGTAAAGTTTTTTATTTAATTTCGTTTTTTGGGAAATTTTGAATTATTAAAAAAATTTTTTTTATTTTCCTGTTTTTTAGCGAAACATTTTTTTTTGAGTGTTTGACATTTGTTTTTGGCTTAATTTTGTTGTAAAACCGGTATCGTTAAATGTGTTTGTCTGACTGAAATTTTGTACTTTTATTTTTTATGTTTTTTTATGAATTTTTAAAACAATATCATGTTAAACGTGGAAAAAATTAAAACCAGGTTTTGTGTTTTATTCTTTTATCGTCGATTTCGATTGCCGCACCACAAATAAAACTGCAGAAATCTATACATGTAATAAAACAGTATCGGGGTCATTTCTGTACATAAAATATTTTTTGAAAATTTTGATGTTGGTGTAGACAGTAATCGATGTGGACTATAAAATACCCATTTATGTCTTTTCATAAAGAAACTAGAGATGCCAATGGAAAAGCACCCAATTTTACCGGTTTAATGGTACTAAAACAGTTTTCAGCACGTTGAATTTTTGTAGATGGAAAATTTTTAATGCTGTTTTAAGAATTTTACAATAAATATTTAAAAACCCACTTTTTCTAAATTTTAATTTTAAGAAAATTGCTGCTAGGCTAGTTCGGACTTGGAATTATTCTATTTATAAACAAAAATTAATTTGTTTTCAGCTTCAATTAAACTATTCCATATTTTTAATTGTTTATTTCATTTTTAATATATATTTTTTATTTATTAATTAAAAAAATAACATTATTAGTTAAAACAGAAAAAGTGTATAAACATTTTTTTTCTAAGTTTTAAATAAAATTTCAAGATTTTAAATCTTAAGGTTTTTATCATTTTCTAGTTTAATAATCTAACAATACATTATTATTTCAAATACAGGTTTTATTTCAATTAAATATTAATTTATTAATAAATAACAAGTCTTTAAGACTTAAAAATACGTTTTTAGAAAAAAAAAATACAATTCTTTCTAATTAGATACTGGACAATTATTAAGAAACGCCAATTATTATTTTTTTTTTTATTATTAAAATTAACAATTATTTGATTTAAATTATTACTTTATGTTACATATTAAAATTTATTTGTGTTTTATTTTAAGAATTTGAATTTGGGTTTGTGTGTTTTTTAGTGTGTGTTGGAATATATTACAAAGAGTGTAAAGTTTTGATTCATTATTAAACGAATTTAAAATTTCTTTTTGTGCTTGAGTTGCGTTAAAGTGCGCAAAATATTTTTTCCCCTTTTGGTTTTATTGTTGTGAGCAAGTTTTTTGTTATTGATTTAAAATAAATAATTTGATTTAAAAAAAATTATTAATGATTGATTTATTGTTAACATTTTAAAAAAATACCAATTTGTTTAACAATTAAATTTACAACCCAAAAAGAACTGTAAAAGTTTTAGAAAACAATCATTAAATCTGTTTTCACCTGATAAGACTTTGTGATTCTGCAATTCAATTTTCACTGCCAGTAAATTTTTGCTGATAAACCTTAAAGCTTTTTACTGATAATGCATTTACTGATTACTGGATATTTTAGTAATCAGTAAAAAGTGCAAATCGAACTTTAATATCAGTAAAAATTTACCGGTTACCCATGCAGGCTTATTCCACTACAAATCCATTAAAGACTGATTGTTAGATAAGACCACAGACTATTTGGGGGCAGTCCCATATCTATCCAACCTAAGATATCGATAACGGCCATTTGAAAAATTAAGGATTTGTTTAGGAACTACGGTAGAACATGACATATATATTTATCTCTGCTTTCAATGTAGAAACATTCTTTTACTTTTTGAAGCGATTGCTACATTTGCTATATTGACCGAAGAAACAGATTTTCATTATTGTTTAATTGCTTAGAGTAGTGGATAAAAAGCAAATTAAAAAAAAAAAAAAATTAACATAAAAATGTCACCGACTCTTAATGGGTTAAGTATTTAAAAAAAAATTAGCATTTCCTGAAAGATCTCTTCAAAAGCTTTTTAATGATACCCATATTGATGTCTTAAAAAATATGGTGCAAAATCGAACTTTTCTATGAAAGGTTCGAAGGCCCAAAAAATATGAAAAAAAATAGGCGAGCGCCAATCTTTTCACTTGATATTTTTTTCTTTTCTTTTTTCCCATATATTTGGTTTTTTCGCTTGGAGTTACCTTATTGTTCCAAATGATATGAATAAATTAGCAGGCATGGTGTTTTGACCACTGCCTCGAAGGAAATGGACCAACCATTCTTGCTGATTTTCATGAGCAAAATTTTCAAAACTATGTCTGTTCGATTGGCTTACTTTAATTTTCTCTTGCTCATCTTATGCTTTAGCAAAGTTAATTTTAATATTAACACGGACGGACAATCGCTCAATTTATGGGTTCAGAAATGGATACTACCCTTTTTTCGCTTTTTGTGGTGAAGGGTATAAAAAAAACGTCATTAAAAAATTCTAGTGATCTTTTTGATACACATGCATTATAGAATTAGAATCATTTAAGAACCGATAAAGGCCCACTCACACTTTTGTACAAGTCTTAAGATTTGCATTAGATTTTGTTAGAAAGAAATCTAAAAAAGAATTGTTGTGATTGTCAAAAAATCCAATGCAATTTTACATTTTATATCTACACTATCACACTTCCAGTTAAATATTTCCAGAAAAATATTTCTCGTAGCTTTTACTCTTATAAAAGAGTACAAAAACACAATCATTTGTCATCTGAAAACCCTCGGAAACGAAGTCTTTTTTCTACTTAAATGGTTCTGCTTAAAGTGCTCTTAATTCATTTAAAAAAATACTATTTTTTGATAGCTCTTATATTAGTACTTTTGAAGATTCACATATTTGAGTTTCATATGGGAGTCATGGCGTGAACCATTTTAAGACATGCTCAGAAATAGGTCCCTATGTGGATTCTTCTAAGAGTATTTTTTCGGACGCCTCATTTAAAATGGATGGCTGGGTTATGAAGTGAAAAATCATAGTGTTAAGAAAAATTTCTAAAAATGATTTTGTATTACAGAACGTCAAATTCTTTTCCGTATTATTTGACATATCGTCGCAAGAATTAAAGAACGCTATAACTGATAAAAAAAAAATCGAAAACACATTTTTTTGCGTCGATTGGAGTCTGCCCCATGTATGTATGATAAAAAAAATCACTTACGCCGTCTGCGTTTTGAAAAATACCAGTATCTTCTTTGTCGTAAGCCTAAAAAAACTAGTGTTTTGTTACATTTGACACTTTTGCTTTAGCTAAATTTTTCAAACTAAAATTTAAGGCCGGGGCACATAGAATCCGTCATACGTTAAACTTTTACGTATTTAACTTAAAATAAATGTTTTCTTATGAGCGTTGTCACAATCAATAAGTGTCCGTCAGTGCAAAGTACGAAAGTTGGTCATCTTTTAACTTTTGACGTACATTGAATACTTTGATAGCTATTAATTGTTCTTTTTCTTTGTTTTCTTTTAACTCTTGATGTGTTTCAATTGTATTCTGCAATATTAATAAAAAATTTTGGTGGCAGAAAATAAAATATAAAATTAATTAAATTAACAAGTGAACAAAATACATTTTTATTTAAAATTTATTAAAAATAGAGAGTAAATTTTGATTAAACATCCGTCAGCAAAATATTCATTGTGCCAACCTCATCCGTCGTACTTTGACTTCAGTTGAATACTTCAAAGTACAAAGTAAGACGGATTCTTTGTGTCCCGGCTTTATGCCATTCATTTTGTTGAAAAAATATTTTTTCCAATTTATTTATTTACTTTAACTTACAGCTAACAAGTTTTACTAAAAAAAACCAAATGTGTCACTTAAAGCATTTTAGAATTCTAAAATTTTGTTTCCATAAAAATAGATTGTAGTTACAGTATTTTATAGGTCTGTGGTAGAAAAATCGTTTGCTGTAAGCCGCAAAATCACCGGGAATAATAAACTTGAGAGAAAATATCTACAGCCGATGTATAATGCGAGAAAAAATAAAAATACGTTTTTAAAATCATGTTCTTAAGTTGTCCGAGGGCTGCTGTATATATTTCTGGCCTGGCAACACTGAGTGCTGCCAAGTGCAATCTGACATTTCCATTGGAAAGTTTGTCATTTTTAAGCATAATCGTACTCAAAACGTTTTGACGTACGACAATTATTTGTGTTGTTTACAGTGACTTGAAAAAATTAATATAGAAAAAAATTAACTCGTGAACATTTTCGTGCCATCATTTTTCACAACTTTCGACGTGGATTATCACGACAAGAGTGCATTGATGAACTTAAATCTTTGTATGGCGATGAAGCACCATCCTATAGCACTGTGAAAAATTGGTATAATGAATTTAATCGTGGCCGAAGCTCGCTCAAAGACGAATTCCGTGAAGGTCGTCCAAAAACGGCTGTTGTGCAAGAGAACATTGATGCCGTGCGTGAACTTATAATACAAAATCGACATGCGACATACCGGGAGATAGAGATATCTTTGGACATTTCTTCCACCAGCATACATTCGATACTGCATGAACACCTGGCCGTAAAAAAGGTTTGTTCTCGTTGGATCCCGCACAATTTAAAAGAAGCTCAAAAAAGGCTCGTGTCGATTGGTGCTAAGAAATGTTGCAAAAATACGATTGCGGTGCTTCAAAAGACGTTTATAAGATCGTCACAGGTGACGAATCATGGATCTATGCGTATGAGCCCGAAACGAAACAACAATCGACCGTGTGGGCCTTCAAAGATGAGCAAAATCTAACGAAAGTTGTTCGTGGAAGAAGTACTTCGAAGCAAATGGTCGCCTGTTTCTTCGGCAAAACTGGTCATGTGGCGACTGTTCCGCTTGAGCATCGTAGGACGGTCTTTTCTGAGTGGTACACTACAATTTGTTTGCCTGAAGTCATCGGAGAAATTCGAAAAACCAACAAGAGAAGACGAATCATTGTTTACCATGACAATGCGAGCTCTCACACATCGGCTCAAACCAGAGCGTTTTGGACCGGCCAAAACGTCAAATTAATGGGTCTTCCGCCGTACAGCCCTGACTTGGCACCTAATGACTTCTTCTTGTTTCCGCACATCAAGAAAAAAATGCGTGGTCAACGATTTTCGTCGCCAGAAGAAGCTGTTGAAGTGTTCAAAAACCATGTTTTAGAGGTGTCTCAATCGGAGTGGAAAAAGTGCTACGACAACTGGTTTGAGCGCACGCAAAAGTGTAGGAATCATGCTGGAGAATACTTTGAAAAACAATAAAACCATTTTTGATTATAAATATTCGCATTTTTACTATTAGGCCAGAAATATATAGAGCAGCCCTCGTATATATGCTTTCAAAATTTTTCATAACAGGTTTTTGACAAATCTTAGTACTCAATATTAAAGTGTAAAACGGGCTTAGGTTGTAAAAATTCAACCTGGGAATTTCCTTAAAACTAAAATTGTTCATTTTATGTTATTTTTTTTTCTTTAAACATTTTATTTATTATATTTTTTTTACTTCATATTTTATTTTTAATCTAAATTTATTTAATAACAAGTTTTATTTAGGTTTTCCTTATTTTTAGTTTTTCATAGATTATATAGTCAAATTTAACTTTTCGTTTTTTAACATTCGTTATTATTTTTTGTTTTGTTTTTTGTTTACAATTTTAAAATTTTCTTTAAGAATGCACTCCTGCTAATTTATTGACTATTTTGAAAACCTAAAGTATGGATTTATTTTTGCTTTTAACTCATGTTTCTTAGATTTACAAAATTCTTAAGTAACAAACAAATGTTATTTAATAGATTTTGTTTTCTTACGTTTTATTTAAAAATTAAATAGTAATTTTTTTGTGTAAATATTTTTCTTTAATCTAAAATTATTTAAAAATAACAAATAAAAATTTCTTGTTCAAGTCTTGAAATAATTTTTATTCTTTTATTTTTAAACTTAAATAAATAAATAAATGCTAAATTTACAGGAAGTAAGAATACAGGGTGCTTTCTTTTGCCAGTACGTTGTTTTCTTTTTAATTTATATTATTTTGTTATATGACACTAAAATGTTAACTATTTTGGATTTTATGTAATGTAATATATAACGATTGATTGAATACCTAAGTGATTGACATGTGGTTGACTGGTAGAAAAAATCAATTTACAAATAAACATTCGCAATATTTCAATATTTTTTTACTAATTCCGTTATGGTTTTGCTTCAAGCAAAAAAAAATACTTTAGTGCTTCAAGGATAAAAAATCAATTTGGCAACACAACTGAACAGTTTAAACAAACTGCTAAAAAAAGGACTCCATATCAAGTTTTACAACAAAATGTGCACACACATTTTTATTGCAGCCTTATTTAAAAATAAAACACAAAAAAAGGCTACCAGATTTTCTCCATATTAGTAAATCTAAACGTTTTTAGTCGCCTAGAATTTGCACTGGAATTGGTATGACAGTATTAAGTCAAATGTCTAGGACACTACTACTTGCTCAATATTGCAATAATTACTTTTGGGAAGAACGAAGAATTTTTAATTGCGAATATTCGTCATTAGAAATAAAACACATTTGTATATTTGAAGGCGCACACAATTAGAGCGAACGAATACGTAGATGAAGGAAAAATACTTTGGAAAAGAGTAGCGTTTTTCTATTCATTTTTTTCTAAATTTTTTTATTGCGTCTTGATTTTTTTTTTTTTTTCATTTATAGCAAAAGTATGGAACACATATTTTTTTTATTTGTTTTTAATAATAAATTAGTGTATTTTTTGCTTTATTTAATAATAATTTTGTCTTCCGTACTAACTGAGTTTCAATTGTCGAAATTACGCAGAGAATTTTGCATGAAAAATTCGTAGTGCTGTGCAAAATTTGTCGTTCGTTGTAGTTGTGTTTTTACCATAGAGCGTGCGATGTTTAACAATTTGTTTTTTTTTTTTTCAAAATAAAGAAATAATCGAAAGAGTGCTGAAATAATGCTAAAAATTTAATGTCGGCGATCGAAACTTTTCATAGTTAATTTGATCGAACAATCTTATGCTGCAATAAAGCTAAGTTGTGGCATTTGTTAATCACCCCTATCGTGAATAAGAATTGAAGTTTTTGTTCCTATAAAATTTTACAAGTGTTTTATTTACTATGTTATGACATCTCACATAACTGTCGCTGAGATGTCTCGACCGATTTTTTTTTGTGTTGTTTGCGTTATTTTCAGGACAAAATTTGTAAAAAAAAAAAAATTTTAAAAAATCACCTGAAAATCGGAGATGTGAAAAAACTATATAATTGGATGTTATTGAGCCATTTCATACAGTATTTATTGATAATTGCAAATATGTTATTCTTTAACCCATTTTTTGTTCTCTAAAAAATTTTGAAAATTGTTTTTTTCTACCAGAAGATTTAAATCGCAAAAAAAAACAACTTTAACAATTTGATTGTATATGTATAACTTTGTATAAGAGCGGTAGAGATAGATGGACTCGTTTAGATGTCATTGACAATGATTTGAATTTCATGAACAAAATTTACTTAAATTCGAATACATTTAAATATGATACACACAGCTACTGATTGCATTTTTTTAAATAAGTTTTTCTTATCAAAATAATGAGTATGAATGCATTTAAATATTAATAAAAAGAAATTTTAGTTTTTTAATTAAAATTTTGTCAAATCTTATGCACAATTTGTATAAAGGCTTAAAAATAAATATAATAGAAAAGAAAATTATTGGGTTTATTATCTAAACTAGGTCGATGTATAATAATTGGAGATAAAGTAATTCTGAAGGCGCCTGCGGAATCTGGCAAAACAAGTTTTCCTACTGGGAGAGACGCTTAAGTGAAAACTAAAACGTAGCCTCCTCTTTAAAAGTAAAATTAGCAACATGACGCATACAAGCAACGTAAAATTGCCGTCTACTTGATATATACAGATAGATAAGGCAGGCAGCTGTGTTACCACAGAACACTTGGGTCCATTTACTGGTCGCTTTATGTTAATTACAGCTAACACGATATCGTCTAGGTGGACATGCATGTATGAAACTGTAAAAACTTTTCACTGTAGTTTTTAAGCGGTCCTCAGTCCCTTTTTTTCGAAAACTACATTTGTGGAACCATGACTGAACATAATTAAACATTACGAACGCAAAGGACCAATTGTTGCTTTCAGTATGACGATACGTGCTACAGTGTCTGTCATTCTGCATGGACGATCGATTTCTAGTAGAATTTCGTAAATTATCGTGGCGTATCTGAATCTTTTTGGGGGATTTTCTGTAGACTCAGGTCTACAGCAACAAATAACATCGATCGATATTTTGAATCATACATTTGTAACAAATTTCTATCGAATATTAAAAAAGTATAACAAACCTTTGGAAACATATTAAGGATTTAAATGACAATCAGGTACGTAATAGAAATCAGTCTACTTTTTAACAAAACCAAATGCAAAAACAAAAGTTGTAAAATCGATCAATTTCCATTACATATCTTATTGAATTTGAAGCTCTAGAAAATATCGCTGGGTGTATAACGTGGCTGTAGAGCCTCTAAGTTTGATTTATAAAAGCTAAAAGTTCTGGCTTATTTTAAACTAACGAAAATTAAAATTATATTTAAAACTCTTAAAAAGGATTTTAGCCTTTATTAGGAGTTGCATTCGATTTTCGATCTTCGCTGGCTAACGAAAATCAAATATCGATTGTCAAATTCGTATTATGAGTTGGTAGCACTGTCAAAAATTTCGTTGTGCAAGGAATTTTCAATCGAAGACAAAAACTTACTAAAAATGTAATTATTTGTGAATTTTTTTTACAAATGGTGGCAATAAATTATTATAATTCCATACAGGTCTAAGGCCGTAAGTACAAAACAACAACTGGAAAAGCTTATTTCTCTAATGGAACAAAATCCGAAGCTGGCAAAAGGAATATGCACAAAAGTTCAAGCGGCAAAAAAAATTTAAAGAAATTACACAGTAGATAAATAATGGAACCTAAATTCCTTCGTAGTTATTTTTTTAATAAGTAAAACCATATTTCTTTAGAGTGACAGCTGATAAACATGTACTATTCTGAATAATCCAATTGAGTAAAATTCACAATAGCACTATTTTTTACGGAATGTGCGCATTAATACCAAATGAAAATTCGTTTGATCAGCTATTTCGACTACAGTCAAAGACCGAAATTTGATCATAATAAGCACCTTTATTAGGGCGTGATTTCAATTCTAACTAAATATTAATAAGTACCTAATGATATCTACTTATTCACACTTAATAAATCTTTAATAGGAAAATCTTGCCTTTTATTAATTTAAATTAAGCTTTAAAAACCTTATTTTTGTAAGCAAAATCTTACTAGAACTTTTATCAAACATCGACCTGACTTAGTAATAAACCCTTTTATACTATGCTTAATATTAAAAAAAAAATTAACTTTAAAGACTAGAAAAAGCAACAGATTTTAAAGTTCATAAATGCTATCACACCATGTTATAAAAAAAACAAAACGAAATTTATCTACAAACCCCAAGTTGTAAGTATTTCTATATTAATTCCTTTAAGCCTTAAATATTTGGGGAAATTCATTGGCAATATCTCTTACTAATTGTTGATCAGAGGCACTACATTCAGTTTCCTCGCAAAATATGCGCGTAAAGATTTTCATAAAATCTTGCTTACGATGCTGATGCTCCTGGTAGTTAGTGTTGCGTAAAATACGACGACATAATTCCAAATAACAGCGTCTCAACTAATATTTATAGAAATTTTATAGAAATTTATTTAATTAAATAGAAATTTACAAGAAATAAATAGAAAAAAGCAAAGCAAGCAGACTTACCGGATTACCAGCACACAAATCAGTTAATTGTCTAACAATTATATCAATTAATACTTTACTATCATTTGTATAAAACATTCCTGCAGTTTCTGGTAGGCTAAAGATGTCTATAAACATTTTCAACACAGAATTCATTGTATCCGTTGAGTGTTTAAGAACTTTTATAGGATCTTCTGTGAATTAGAAAATAAAAATTAAGTTCTTAGCAAATTCTTTTAATAAAAATTATTTAGACAGACAAACCTTCTCGATTAAGTAATAATAAAATCTTTTCAGTAAAAACTTTCGCTGAAGGTAAATTTTGCATGGCCTCTACCACCACGTTTTGTGAAAAATCCGTAAATTGTAAATTAAATGCTAGAATTAATGCTATAACCATATCAACTAATATTTCAGGATTATTGCCTTCAACTATTTCTAAGAGAAATGAGGCAAAATGTACTCCCAGATAATCTAAAAGAATTAAAGAAAGTAAAAATTTTATTAAAAATTGGAAAATTATTCCGGAACGTTATAGAAATCGATTTCAATATGAAGTCGATTTTATTTAAAATTTTTGGATGATACAAATCGATTTCAGTTCTTTTTATCCGACACAGAATTAACAAAATTAAGAACTATATATAATTTTAGATAAAAATGTCACCGGCTCTAAATTTTTTCAGGAAAATCGGAAATATTTCCTGAAAGATCTCCTGAAAAGCTTTTATTGACCAGACGGCCATAACTCGGAAAATATGGGCAAGCGCAAACTATTTTCACTTGATGATTTTTTCTTATTTTTTTTTTTTTTTTTTAATTCTCTACGACTTCACATATTTGTTTTTTTTTTGATTGGAGTTACTTCACTAAACTAGATTTGTTCAAAATGATATGGAAATATGAAAGGCAGATGTGTTTTATAATAGCAAAATTTTCGAAACTATCTCTGATCAATTAGCGTATTTAAATTTTCTCTAGCTCATTCAGCGTAAAGTTGATTTCAACACTAATGTGGACGGACAGACAGACATCGCTCAATCGACATCACTATGCATAAGGACTCAAAATATATATACTTCATGGGATCGGAAATGATATTATAGAAATAACAAATCTTTTTACCACCTGTGATGAAAGATAAAAAAAAAATGACAATTGAATTGAGAAGCCTTTTATAAGCACTGATAAGTACATGGAAGCGATGAAAACTTTTAGCAGTATAAAAAGGTGGAAAAAAACTGCCACTTATGAGTAAGAAAGTAGCAAAACATAAGCGGAATAATGAAGTCCGAGTAGGTTGTACGGAAGTGCCTAAAATAGATTGATACGTTACAAATGCTCTGGACTAAATTTATTTAACCGTGGGAATGTGTTCGAGCTCAACCTATAGACCAGAGCAAAGGCCGACTGATAAAAAGAAAGGATTGCAACAGCCACTAGTCTATGCCTACAATGGAAAGGTACACGGTCGACAACCAAAACACAAAAACCAAAAGACATGAGGGCGGTTGAAAAGGTGTTGTATCGAAACTTCACGATTGTTATACTCGTATGTTTAATCAAAATAACAGTTGATTTTTAAATCTCAAATCTTACAAGAACAAAATATATATTTCTCACGGTAGCTGCAGTTGTGAAAAAGATCATTTCCTCGTAGTCGAATTTAATTACGTTCGTTCAGTATGTTTTATGCTAGGGGGCATGAAATGTGTTCCAATTTTTACTTTTTGTACATTTTTACACATTTCCCGATTTCGGCTTTTACTAATTAGTCTTTGATACTCGAGTTTTTTTCACATAGCAGGGAGCTACACTGATCCATCCATTCGTAGAATTTATTATGGCATCTTTGAATTTTTTTTAGTTCTAAGCAGAGGCAGTGCCTCAACCAAATTACGTAACACCCTTAAGGTTAGGGATTCGCATTATACGTGTATCGTTTCTTTCAATGAGCTAGCTAGCAGTCCAATTGACTTTGACAACAAAGTCCGAACTCTTCTTTCTTTCTTATTTTGGGGCTTAAGTTGTTTACTAATGGCAATAAATATTATCTAGTTTAACCAAAGAAAGGAGTACAAAACAAACTTTTCAAAACTAATAATACGATCCTTAAAGAAGCGTATACAGAGAAGAAACTACGTCGTAACTTACTATCAAAAAATCAAATAGAATGATGTTCTTTCTACTGAGAATAATCGCAAATGTGGCACACAAAAATATATGAAACTCTGAACGCACGGAAAGTCTTACATATTGAATTGTTTTTAATAGATTAGCAAATTGGAATGATCTATTAAAAAATTAGTTAAACATGTTAATTTTTTGACAGATCGCATTTTTAAATTTAATAGCAAACCCTGAAAAAGCATTTTAAATAGAAATTTTGTATTTTCTATAAAAACGCTTAGGTAAAATGTTTTTGCTTGATTATAAAAAAAATGTTTATTTATCACGACGATACAACTCACCTTGATGATTAACTGGCATTGGCTGGCCCAAACAAAATATAATTGTTAACATTTTGACTAATTGCTTAAAACGATCTAAATTCGAAAAATTCGTTTTCATGTCCTCAACGATCTCCAAAGGCAATACGGAGGTTAATAAAATATCAACAATAATGTGATCTAGATGGCAAGCAGCCGTAAAAGTTTTTAGCAGTAAACGTTTAATGGGCCATCTAGTTTCCATTTGATAATATTGAACTAAATTGACCAAGGCCTGATATTGATCACAAGACATTTCATAACAACTAATAGTTTCATCGGCATTATTCTAAACACAAGAAAGAAAGAAAAAAAATCAATTAAAGTTTGTTAATCCAATTACTAGTAAAGAAGAAAAAAAAACAAACCAATATTTCCACTAATTCTTCTAAAAACTGTACAATGTCATCCTCATCTTCATACAACATCCAGGTGCGTTGTTCTGCATCATTTTTACAATCGGCCAGCTGAGAAAATATATATTGCAGCCGTTTCGAATCATGTGTCACGCCTAAGAGTCCTTTGGGTGTTTCCACCTTATCGGTAACATGTATTGCAACGGCCTCTAAATATGGATTAATGGCACCATTATACAGCTGCTCCAGACTAGTGAGCACAACACGCAAAGCTTCACAGGATAAATCAAAACTCAAATTTGTGTTACGTCGTATAACATCAACAATTTGATAAACATCGGATGATTCTACTTTCAAGTTGGACTTGGAACATCCGCCATGAACTAGAGCAGCTGCTGCACGCATTTGCTGTCGTAAGGCAGCAGTACTATCTTCGCTATCTAATGCCTGACTATTGTCCACACTATTGGCTTCATCGCCTTTAACTTCTTCCTCATTTGCAGTCTCTGCTCCCTCACCGCTTACATTATCACTAGCTTCAGACTTATCGTTGACTTTATCGTCCTTGGAGTCATCTCCATTTAATTGCTTTATACTTTGGCCCGCTCCTTTGGCACTCTTTTCTTTGTTTGACCTCTCTGGCGGTGAGGAATTATTATTGCTGGTGTCATTTAAGCTACCATTTTGTTTGGCATGATTGTATGAGGCTGAAGAACAATCTTTTAGGCTGGGTTCTTTGTAGGTGGTCACCACATCTTCACTGGTCGTTGTTGTTGTAGTGGTAGTTTCTGAAGGCTCCGATGTTATGCTATTATCCTGGGCAATATCATTAACTTTGGTTTGTGCCGGCACTACTGTTTGGGCTTGTGCTGGAGGTTGACTGTTTTGTGGCGACTGTACTTGCATGGAACCCATACTAGGCGATTCGGATATCATTAATGGCATAGTTGTACCCATCGAGGGACTAGATATGGATTTCTTACTACTGTCTAATCTTTTTGTATGCGGTGGACTGTGTGGCCGATGTTCTTCTGAATGTGGAGCACTGTGTTTGCTGTTGTATTTGTCACCTAAACTTTGGGAAAATGACAAAGATGAATCAGCATCTCGTTCGGAATTGTCCTGAAAATTAGGGAAACATTGTAGTATTAAAAAATTTTTTTCAAAGATCAAAAACTTACCAAATACATTCTTTCCATAGATATTTTCTTTTCTCGCAATCTTTCCAATAGCTCCTCTTTAGGCATAATGCCATTTATTTCATTATCTTTGCATTTTTCCAATGATTCAATTGATGAATTTAAAAAACTTATTAAAAAATCCGGTTCAACCTGAAAAAAATAGTTAAAGTTTTTTTAAAGCAAATTGTTGTGTTTTTGTTGTTGTTTGTGTGTATGTTATTTATGATAGATTTGCCTTTGGAGTTTTAAAAACTTTAAATGTGTTTTTATTATGTTAGAAATTAATTGAATTGTATGTTTCCTGTTAATAATTACATGCAATTCACTTTAATGCTGAGATGTGTTGACAATGGCCCTCTAGTATGAAGCAACAACTAGCTTTTTGTTAGGTTACTTAAAGAATTGAAGCACATTTTTAGTAAAGGCACGGCCAGATTAGTCAAATATTTGACTAAAAAGACGTAACAATTAAATTATGAAAAAAAAAAAAAAAATGTTTGTCCTTATTTAATATAGAGAAGTAGATGTCATGATTAAGACGCCAGAAAATCTTGAACCAATTGTTTACAGAACATTAGTTTATGAGGAAGGTTACAATGTAACAAGTGCGTATAGCAGTCATGAGTTGGGTGAGCTGGTTTTAAAAGTGCCTGGTTGGTCTTGTCGGAGCCACAGCATATTGAGGTCTAGGTGGATGCTGGAGTTTCACGTTTCATTTTTTGAAGATATTGCGACAACAAATCTAACCGGAGTTACAGAGTAAGAAACAGAAAAGATTATTTTGTCATAGAAAAGACTCAAGATAAAAATAAATGATATAATAACAATTAGACTTTGTGTCAAACCGTTCATTTCAGTAAATGGTCGGAAAAATGTTGAAAAGTACACAAAAAATAATTTTAAGAGGAAAATTAATGTATTGAAATATATATACTTTTGCATTAAAAAAGCAGGTATGTTATATATAGAAATAAATCACCTATCAATTCTGGCATTAGCAAAGATTCGTAAAAAATTTAGTAAAAAAAACTTCTTACACATAAGAAGAAAAAGAAAATTTTTACCGATTTTCTAGCTGTTTTAAACAAGTCTCTATAAATCTGCTCTTTAAATTGTCTTGATAACAAAACAAATTGTATATTCTTATATAACCTTCACCATTTATTTAAATCTAGTTTAGTGAAGAAACTCCAAAGAGAAAAAAAAAAAAAAAAAAAAAACAAAAGTGACACAATTAAAAAAAAAAAAAATTCCATGAAAGCATTTTTAAAAAATTTTATATTTCCTTAAAGATCCCTTTAAAAGCTTTAAAATGATACCCATATTAATATTTTAAAAATTTTGAAAATTTCAGACGCTCGTAACTCGGGATATATTGGCGAGCGCCAATTTTTTCACTTGACTTTTTTTCTTATTTTTCAATTCTCTATCGCCCCATATATTTATTTATTTATTATTATTATTATTATTTTTTGATTGAGTTACTTTATTGTTCCAAATGATATAGAGTTCAAAAAAGGCGTTACTAGAAAATTAATTAAATTTTTACTGCCGGTTTCTCTATATTTGTTTTCAATATAAATATACGAAAGAAATGTTCGTTGGCATGTAGAGAAACCGGCAGTTAATGTTAACATTGGTAATGTTAAATGATTAACAGAGCTCTGTTAACGTAATATAATGTGGTTATGGTTATAATTTTAAAATTTAACTTTACACGCATAGGAAAACTTTATGTTTGAAAACAAGGCGAATAAATACTACGTGGTCGCAATGGCGAATTCATTAATTTTCTCCAAACCTGAAATGTTAAACTCCATATATAAAAAATATGTATAATTTTTTTTATATATGGATTTGACATTTAGCGTTTCAGCAAAAATTAATGAATTCGCCATTGCGACCACCTAGTATTGATTTCAAGGCGAATAAATTACCAGGTGGCAGCGTAAGCGAATTCGACTGTCAAAATCCATATATAAAAAATATACACAAATTTTTTATACATGGAGTTTGATAGTGGTGTACGCCAGCAAAATATACTGAATTCGCCTACGCTGCCACCTGATAATCGATTCGCCTTGATTGATTCGCTTTGTTTGAAAACATGGCGAAATAATTACCAGGTGGTCGCAATGGCGAATTCGTTCATTTTCGCTGTTGTAGAACTCCACGTTGATGTCAAAAATAGCTGACTACGCAAAAGGAAGCCGAATTTAATTTATCCCTGTATCATCATTTGATACTTTAAATAAAGTTATGCCCAGCTGGTTTCTTTATTCTGTATATGCAGCAATACCTTACATTTCATTTTTTGGTTTCAAAATTTAATTGTTTAAAACTTTCTTAACTTTTTACATTTTCAAATTATTTGAAAATTTTTTTTTTTTAAATTAATTTTAATATTTTACAACAAAGTCGAGTATAAACAAAAAACACCTGTGCTATTAAGACTACTTGGTAAGTTATTTGGCCATGGTTTAAAAAATGAAACGTTTCAATTTGAAAAACAATTTTTCAAAACTATTTGTTCGCAGATCTGTGTTATCAGTAACTAATGATTAAATGGTTTAAAATCATTACAATTTAATAGACGTCGTTGCTTGTTTTTCGTATGCTAAAGTATAGCAGCTTATTATTTGGAAATAACATTTTTATTACAAAAATATATTTAAGATTCTTAAAAATATCGGGACCCTACTGGAACAATAGAATAACAATTAAAACTCTTATACGAGTAAGAATATTGTTTTCTCAACCATGATTTTATGGTCAGAAAGTCATTGATCGATACGATACCAGCAAGTGAAAACTGAGGCAGATAATCGATCAAAAATTAGAAAAAAAAATTAAAAACATTCAATGGCATTACAATTTAAATTTTCAATGGTAATGAAAAAATCTCAAGTCTGATTTTTCTTAATAAAGAACTTTTATTGATATTTTCTGTCAATTATTTTTAATAATTTTTAATGGAGCTTTCTGTAGAGCAATTATGTTTTTCCTTACTACTGAGTAGTTCACGCTAAATAGGTAAGCAAATAAAAGCAAAAACAAAATCGAAAGTAAAAAATTTTATTCTGACATTTTTAAAATTTCGTTTTTTTTAAATGAAATTATCAAATGACTCAAATAACTTCCTGTTCCGGAAACACATTTTCTAAAATATTTATAAAAAGATTGTACATCCCGGCGGCATAGTCTACTATATATAAAACGTGTCGTGTCCTTTTTTATGACACTTTTGTCCTTACATTGTAATGCATTAATTGCAACAGCAAAAACAAAAACAAAACTGCGAACAATGTTAACTAGATTCATATATACATACATCCATATACATATATGTATGTATGTCCACTAGGAAAACAGTCAAGGACATCATATTAAAACAAAGTGGTTTTTCTTTCTGTTGTCGCTGTATTTCATTCTTAATCAACGAATATGACTACTTGCATTGTAACATAATTATGTTTTATTTCCTTTAAACAAGTTTATAGGAAAACTTTCTTAATTACAAAAAAACTGTATACACACACACACACTCATAGAAAAATCTTTTTAAAACAGGCTTTAAGTCCACTGCCATCAATGAAGGCAGTGTGTCAATTTTTTATGTCTATTAGAAAAAAAAAAACAAACAAATTTAAATGTTACATGTCAACCAGTCAGCCATCAGCACACACTTTGGTTATGCATTTTAATATTTTTTTTTGCAATTCACATTTATCTTTATCCTTTAATCTTTTTGCATAATTACAACAACATAAGAAATAGCAAACATAAAAAAAAACAAATCCCTGACGGCAAAGACGCAAAATGCATAAGATATTTTCAACAAAATAATAATTGCAACTGTGTTACAATAATATTGAACGAGAATTATCCTTTATGTACATAAGTTGAGCCAATTTGAAACGAATAGTTAAAAGGAAAACATTTTAAAAGTAAACTAGTGAAAACTTTATTATTATTTAAATGTGTGTGAAGATAAAATTTATTACTCAGACACAAACCAATTGCGTTAACAGGTAACACTTTGCGTTGTAAAGCATATAAAAATTGGACCTGTGCTCCCATTTTTGGATTAAACGGAACCTACCTAAAAATGCAAAGAGCTGCCTGGTTTACTGCTTTTCAGCGAACATTTTAAAACAGCTAATATTAAAGGAAATTTTAAGGTTTTCACATGAAAAGCTTTTTTTTAAGGAATCTAAATTCCAGGAGCCCTCCCCCGGGGGTACTACAAATGGTCTGGCTGATTCTAACCTAGGCACAGACAATACACTCGGGGTATAGGGGGAACCATTTCCCCGGTGTGCAGGCACTAAATCTGGATAGACAAGACGTGGGTCATTGTCGAAGGGCTTACCAGTAGCCGTAAAATACTGGCGCCGCGGGAACCGGTGGTCCATACAGAGAGCCGCCTATCTCTGTAGCTGGTTAATGGTGAGGTCCCTTCGGGGTACACGTGGTGGCTGTCAGTCAAAGTTTGGTGTCGGCAGGGAAGGTGCGGTGCTAAACGAATGTGCTGTTGCATATTCAACAAAGGAGTTGGAAAGTCTCCAACCCTCAAGCAAGGATAAGGACATCGTCCTGCAAGCCAGGTTCTTGAAATTGCAACTCTGTTGGCTACGCCTAGCAGGGGGCGCTAGTCGACGCTTTGTATTTTACTCAGGTACTGACGTTAATCTTGATCACGTAATTTCAGGAGCACTGTAAAGATGGACGATAAAAATTGATGGATTTTATAGAAATTATACCCTTTTATGTTTCCTAGTAATTCATAGCTATAGAAAATGGGTTTTCGATAGAAATTTTTGATGTTTCCTTAATTATGAAATTTGAAATTTTTTTAGAGGAGGAACTCCAGAAAAATAGTAGAAGATGGGCGGATAAAAATTGATGAAATCATAAAAGAGTGCAATTTCTATAAAATCTATCAATTTTCATCCACTTTTTTCCTGGATTTGTATGCCTTACAGCGCTATGTTAACAGAACTAAGTTAACGCAATTGGTTTGTGCCTGAGATTAATAAATGGAAATTTATCTTCACACACATTTTTTCCTTGTTATTTTTTCATGCCTCAAAATTCGAAATAATAAATAATATATTTACTAAAAAATTGCATTATACCAATTGAATGAATCTTATTTAGGGCCCATAAAGTTTACTTTGGTTAAACTTCACCGTAAAGGTACTTTATTAAACAAGATAAGTTAACATTGCACTTCAAGACACAGCGTTGAAGCTTTTTCTTTCAAGCTAGACGCGAGACAGCGTTACTCGTACTTAATTAAGTTGGTCTAACTATAAAAAAACTCGCCTAAAGTATTTTATTAAAGCCGGAAAAAAAGTCACTTTAATTCTTTAAGTTATTGTTTAAGAGTTTCTGTGGAAGCATTATCACCTCTATCTTATTTGACGTAGGCGTATTTCGACTACGACAATTTGTAATAGATTAATTAATGATAACTGTTACGAGCTATCTTTAATCTATTACAAAACTTTTTAAAAACGACTAACTTTTGCCACAAAAACGCCAACCACGATAAGGGTGATTATATTTTGTCTGTAACATCATTTTGTTGAAGTATATTTGCTAGACAGGTTCAAGGGACAGTAGAACAAAAGAAAGTGTAAACTCATTCGAGCTGAACCTTTCCTGTAGTCTGCGTTTTGGGGTATCACGTATCTACGTACCAAACATAACTACTGGGGTTCTGCGTATGTTGGATCACTTGCTGGAAAGTCGAGTGCATAGGAGAAAGGTACTCATTACATTCGACAGCCAGTCGGTTATAAAACGCATAGGGCAAGTGAACGTGTACTCGGTCTGGTGCTTGAATGTGTTATAAATCCTAACAGATTTGTCTCGGTTAATGAGGTAACGTTGATGTGGGTTAGAGGACACACAGGAAAAGCTGAAAATGAAGTAGCAGACCGAATGTTAGTTAAAGAGTCGCTTGGCAGGAAGACCAGTAAGGTGCTTGGATATGATAGAAGTTTCTTAAGCTGGATAACTGCGTTTGTCACAGGTCATGGAAACTTCAAGTATCATCACGGTAAGAAGTTTGCTAAATGTGGTTGACATGGAGGATCTACACCTTGAACGAATGCTAGCAATTACTGGGACTCCATGATGAGGAAGAAGTCCGACAGTTACCAGTCGACAGTCTAAAATCACTAAGGTCAAGAGTTAAGGCACGTGACTTAATGAGGGTAAGGTGAATTAAAAATTGGTTGCCTATAGTAATTAATGACGTAAAAAGTTCGAAAAGAGTCCCATTAATAAAGTAGTCTGAAGTGATTTATACTTCACCAAAAAAGATTACCACGCCTCAAAAACATCCACAAATAAATTCGTCAAAAATGTAAAATTGTGAAGTCTAGTTTCATGACTTGCACTTTTTTTAAATTTCGTTTGCTAGATTTTCAGTCCATCTGAACTTTATATCATCGATTTCGAACCTGAAATGAATAAGACTCTTTAATACTGCCCTGTGCTTAAGAGACTATTTTCGAGCTATTCAACCGCGTAAAGTAGAAGAAGGACAAGAATTCATGGGTGACTAAAGGTTATTAAATTCAATTAACTCACTGCAGCATCAACGCAACGTGGGATTTGTGTATTTCAGGAAAGTTTTTCGCCAAACTGGAGAGATGATCTCTTATTTGGGGATAAGTTGAGATTAAATGCATATAATTGTTTGTTGGGTTTAAAAATTCACTGGTGTGAAAAAAAACTTCTCAAAAATTTTAGCAACTAAAAACTTGTTAAAGTTTTATTCGTAAACCTGATTTGCAACAAAAGACCGAGTCGTGTCTCTTAAAATAGGATCCTTTAAATTATAAAAAAAAGAGATTGTGTCTTAGTACTAAGATTTTCACGAAATATAAAACTCTTAGTAAAGAATAATCTGTCAGCCTGTCTCATAAGTATGAAAATTGTTGTGCAAAAAATCAATTTCCTTCAGCTAAATTGAAGCAATTTTCTTTTTGCCATCAAGCTGTGTGTGTTAGTGTGTGTATGAACTAGATGAAAGGAAGTTTAAGTGATGTGTTTAAAGGCTAAAAATCCATATTAAATACACACTTGTCATAAAAATTATAATAATTTCATTTTCTTTTAAAATGTAGTTTAAGGTTATTGACATTTTATTATAAATTATGTTGAATATTTGCATTGGCACTATTTGTCAACACTAGAATATGATTTGATTAAAAGACAATTTTAATTATAATGTATCCTTCAGCTGTCTTTAAAAATATTTTTTGCAGGATTTCATTCAATTTAAAATAAATTAAAAATGTATGAATTTTTAAAATAAACTAACGCAGGTGTTCAGCCTTAAGCATAACAATTAGTTAAGTCTACATATTCAGAGGGCGAGGCCGATAGTAAATGACGACCGGCTATGACTAAACTATACTTGGCGGCGGCTAAGCTTAGACTATATCTAAAAAAATTTCGGCGATGGCTATGAAAACACATACGCCTCTGTTACCATATGAAAACAATTTTATAATCAAAGTTATATGCTGGTACCTGAAATGTGTTGTTGTATAAAACAAGAAAATTTACTTTAAAGACACTTTGCCGGCGGCTTTCTGCTTTCGATTGAAGTCTGCGGCTGTTGTAAGCCAAGCGGTTTCGGTCTCTGTATATAAATACACAATGTACAATTAAATGTCGTAGTCAGAAATGCCAATCGGAATTGATTTTTAAAAATCCTAAAATTCGAGATTTTAAATTTCCCGATATCCAAACTCCCGAAATTTCAGTAGTCCCGATTTACTAAAAATTTATTTCACATTAAAAGAAACTAAACCTTTTCAATTTACTTTGACTTTTTGTATTAAGTTTTTTTTTCATTTTTAACACTGACGCTTTTCACTTAAAACTTTTTATGTAAAACAAAAGAAAAATATTGTTATTGTAGCTTTTTTGCTGAAAAAAATGCTTTTTTCACTTAACCTCAATAAAAAATATTTTTTTCTTAATATTTAGAATAAAGTCTAGTTTACTATTTCGGAATGGTCAATATTCTTCTAAGCAGTGGGCAAAACACCAAGCCTGACTCTAATTTGTCTACAACTTTTTTTTTAAATTTCGACGGTTCAATATATTATAAAAAAATATTGAAAAGGTTAAGAAAAATTGGTGAGCTTTTCACTACTTCTACTTATTCACCGCCGAATTATACCAGGATTTGATGCAGTAACTATTTCATTTATATACTAGATCCTCCTGGTGCGCTTTCTAACATAATAGGAATAGTCGTATTACAATCACTATTCTAATCCGGCTTTCTTTTGTCTATGAACACTAATATGATAGTTATTTTTGCGAAATTTTAAGACCATTCCCTTTTTATGTACCACGTTCACCGACCCAATTCATCCACTGTTTCGCTAGACTATGCTAATTAATAATGAAGTCAGCACACAGTATACAGACCTCACACGCTCATAGGCGCCTACGTATTTCTTGTTTTTTTATATATGAAAAAATCACATGTTGTCATGAAAAGACATAATTCACGAATTCGGTTCAACCGTTCGTGAGTAATAAAGTCATAACACAATTGCCACAAGTTTATATATATATCGAATATATACGATTGAGCGATATCCGTCTGTCCGCCTGTGTTCGTGTTAAAATTTAAATATGCCAAATGATCAGACTTAGTTTCGAAAATTTTGCTTTTAAAAATCAGCAAGATTGGTCTATGTCCATCTAGGCAGCAGGCAAAACACCACTCCTGCCTCTATTTTTTCTATATCGTTAGGAAAAAATCTATTTTAGTGAAGTTACTCAAATAAAAAAAATAAAAAAACACAAATATATGGGGCGATAATGAATTAAAAAATAAAAAAAAATCAAGTGAAATATTGGCGCTCGTCCATATTTTCCGTGTGATGGGCCTCTGAACTTTTCAGAAAAAAGTACGATTGTACTTGCATTTTTAATAGCTTTAAAAGAGACCTTTAAGGAAATACTAAAATCTTTTAAATGCTTAATTTTTTCTAATTTTTTAATTCTCTGTCTCTGGAGTTACTTCACTTAACTAAATTTACATACATGGTGATGGGTATATAAGCTTGAGCATAGCCAAAATTTTATGTGCTCAGAAGATTGTAGAGTTGATCCTTGAAATGGAAATTGCTTAATGTATCACCGTCAACTCTTTAAAAAATGTTTAAACATTTTGTTATAATAAAATTTCAAAACTTTCACTATCACGATTTGTATTAAATATTTGGAAAAAAAAATCCCAACATGATTGACTTTTGTCACTGGCACATTCGTGTTCAGTGTATAAAAAAATCAACAAAAAAGAACACATGAAACTAAAAAACTTTTTAAATGTTGCTTTTTCTGCTCTTGATAAAATAGTGCCTGCCATGCAATCTTACGAAGACAATTTAAAATGTGACAATTAACTGATTTAGAAGTGTCACGTAATAGTTTTAAATTGTCGCACTGAACTGCAGTGTTTTGTAGTGTTGTTTAAGTACCCTACAACGAGTGAGAGAACTTTTAACGATATTTAAGAATTTCCATTTAAAAATAAAAATAAGAGAAACAGAAGGCTTTTCAAACCAATCTGCACAAACAGCTTCTTTAAGGTTGTTATACAGAAATCCAAATTGTTTATTTTCTAATTCAGTAACTTCTTAACAGATTTTGGAAATTTTTTCCTTGTAAGGTTATGCTTATAGATTGGTCCCGTTTAGGGCACAGTCCATAATTTTGTCCCCTATAACACGCCTGTGTTTTATGTGTATTAGAACCGTTAGAGCTTAGAACGTTAGAACTTTTTAAAATTCGGCAGACAGTCAAGTACTATAGCTGTTATAATTAGGAATGCAACCGATACCGATATATCGACGATACTTCTGGTTTTCTGATATATCGATATGGGCGGTATATTACTGTCGATACGCCGATAATTTTTATCTTTTTCTTTAGAGTTTTTTGAACAAAATATTTCATTTTCAACTCTTTTTTCTTTTTGCATTACAACTATGAGAAATAACATATTAAAAGCAGAACATAAAATTCAAATGAGTTCTGTCGCATCTGAGAGACTATTTTCTGCTGCAGGTCTCCGCAAAATTTGAGAACACTTTGTTTTTTTCATAAAAATCTTATTAATATCAATTTTAAATATTAATCTTTTGCAAAGTTGTTTTTATAATTTTAATTTAATTTTAACATGATCTCAAATTCAATTTGTTGCCTTTTAAATCTCATTGATATCAGTTTTAAATCTTGAACCAATCTAAACTGAATGCCATCGTTTATTATGTAAAATCATAAATATTGCAGACGTTTTGTAGTTTGAAAATTTGAATTTTAGAAACTGAAATGTATTGAAAATTTTGATGATTTGAATAGCTCATTAATAAACACTGTTATTTTGTATAATAGAAGAATAACTCTACTTGAGTTTTGTTAATTTTTACTTTAGTTCAATTTCAATATGCGCATCGGTATCGGTGATATTTATTTTTAAGTATCGGTATCGGATCGGCGAAATGGCGTATCGTTACATTCCTAGTTATAATATCAGGTATAAATGTACAAAACTATATTATAAAGGCTGCCCCAATAGTTCGTTTAATTTGTTGTATATGGCCAATTTTTGAAACTTTATAGACAGACGGTTGAAATTTACACAGACACTATATTGCTAAGTTTGCTCTAGAACGTAGCAAATTTAAAATTAAAAATTAAAGGGTGTCCTGCAGCAACATCTCTCTTATATAATCAATGTATAATTAGCGTTTTAAAGAAACATGATTTTAAGCTGTGTTACTGTGAATTCTCAGCTGGTTGTTCAAACTGGATATCTCAGCGTAATAACAGTTTTCATTTTGGCAAAATCAGAATCAGATGTTAACGTGTGATGCGATATGTTGTACAGCTTGTATAACATCTTAATTTCTGCATGAGAGAGTTGTATACAATTTTCATAGTTAGTCAAGTTCTTGTTTTTGAATAAAACACGAATATTTATAGCCTTAGGTACCGCGCAACCGTCCAGTGAGACATTATTTACGTCTCATACAAAGGTCTACCAAGGAAAATTATTGGGCAAAACCCCCAAGCAGAACATGCACAGAGTGCAAATAGTGTTCTGATATTTTATGGTGCAGTTCGCAGTACGTTGAGCCCTGTCCGAGCTTTTCAGGAACTAGAGAGCTTCGCTTTGAACCAGGTTCTACTCTAACCCTTAAAACATAGATTTTATACTGTTCAGCGCCTTGATGCTTTGAAAAAGCTTGTCTTTAAAAATTTTAAATCATTGCCAATTTTTTTTTTTTTTTTGCTCTACTTTTGAAAATGTAAGCTTCTGTCGACAGCTCTTTAAAAGTTAAACCTTACTACACTTCGTCTGTAGACGAATGAATTTTTTATAAAATCGGGATAGCCGTTTAGAAACTACAGAATAATTTATAAATCCCCCACTGTTAGCCATAACAGCCGCGGACGTTTTTCATTAAAAAAAACTTGGATGGAAGTGGCTTTTGTTTAATCTAGAAAAAAGTTATAACTACCATCCTTGAAACTTTAGCTGTAATAGTTCGTATTTAGATGAATCAAGGACGAAACAGGACCATAGGGTCCATCCATCATTAAAGCGGGTATAACTTATGAGCGCCATTAGCGGTCTTCAATCTCCATTTACAAATTTATAAAGTCGAAGTAATTGGCGTATTATTATTTTATTTTTAATATTATCTTCTGAACGGGAATCGCTCACGCTCATTTTTATCCCTTTTTAGAACAAACGTACGCATTCTTTTGATTGCAAATAACACTGTGGCGAATTTGTTATTTTCTTAACTTTTTATGGCTCTATCTGGGGCTACATAGTAGATCCTTATTCTACCCGTCCTTAGGATCCTCGATGCCTTGTTTAGTAACCTCAACTATAACACAGATTTCTCCACCACGTGGATTTAAACCCAAGCCAGTCATTCCTATTAATTCAATAGCTACAACTTAACATCTGCCGTACACTGCAATCATTTAGTTACTTCCGCTAGAACTCTTCTCTTTATTATAAAGGTCGTCTTGACAACTATCTACTACTACTTTTATTAAATAGACGTCTTCACTAATTTATCTAGACAAGGCTTCACACAATAGTTGTCTTTCTCTTTCCGGGAGGTTTGTACTGCAGTTTCTGAATTGTAAATTGCCTTACACAAATATTATTCTCCCTTTGTACGTATGTCTGAGGACGGGCTCGAACTCACGACCTTCTGTTTTACAGCACGCACATTTAGCAACGCAGCCATTGAGGTAGTTTAAATTGTGTTAGCTAATTGTCGTATTATCCACCTAATAGTGGTGGAAGTAACTTTTTCACCTTCTGTTTTTTTTTTACCACGCACTTACGGACAACAACAACAGGTGTTGACAGATCTCATATGAAAAATATTTATTATTGTTTACAAGTGAAACCGTTGAAAGTGTATGGCACCTATGAAAAACTAACTGGGTTTAGCTTTAGAAGCACAAAAACTTCCGCTTCGAATCATTCACTAAATTCACACCGCCAACGAATACATTCCGCGCGCAAACCAAAAATGTTCAGCAAAATTTTCGATTACAAGGAAATTTTCACCAACACTTCACTAAAGACCGGCAGCCGAGTTTTGTAAACGCACTGTTTGACACAAAAACGAATGTCAAAACGATCCCCAGATTTTCTATATTTTAAAAAACCAAAGAACCGTTCCCACAGAAAACAGTGCTGCCAATTACAAATTCTCCACCTTCGACGATTCAAATAAGAAAAACCCTTGAAAAACTCACATTAAATCTTAAGCAATTTATCACGTATTTATCATCCTCCCATACTCAACCACAAGACATTTTAAAAATTCAAAGCAAAAATACATTTTCTATAGAAAGGAATCATTTTCTATATAAAATTCAAGCATTGGAAAATCACAGTTTTTCGGTTTGTGAATAACGTTTAAAAGCGCCTCGGCATGAACTGAATTGGTCATAAAATAGACTTGATTTACAGCCACCATTACTATTTTTTTTCGTTGTACTTCTTATTTATTCCAAAAACATACTACAATCCGTACAACATATTTATTACTCCTCTGTGAGCGAAGTCCTCATGAATGAAAGTTATTCTCATACATTTAAAGAGTAGATGGAGTATATTTAGATTTTCAAGCTGAACCTTTAGTTTAAACTCTGTTCCTTTTTTAAAGTTCCTACATACGTTTTGCCTAAAGAGTTTAAAAAAGTTAGCAGTGTGTCAAATAAAATACACTGTTACTTTCAATGATGTTTTTTTGTTCTCTTTTTGCTTTTTGTTTGTTTACCGTTTTGAGTGCAAGAGTCCTTTTGTTTGTTCATTTTGTGGTTTAATTGAGGTTATTTTTACTTTATTAAAATGGTGCTTTTGAGAATAGTTTTACTTGAATTACAAAAAAAAAAGAAGAAAGAACACAAAAAGCAGCAAAAATAGCAAAAAGCAACGAACTAAACAAACATTTTCATTTAAATCATTTATCATGATTTAAAACACAACAGTGGCACAATACTCTCATTTCTTTAAATTATACAGATAAAGTTTAGTGCAACTTAATGACACGGATTTTTTTTTATAAATTTATTATGGAATAAAAATAAACGAAAATAAAATTTAACATACGCTTTTGGCAACCAAATGAAAATGTGTTTTGGAACAGTACAGCTAATACGGATTAAATAATATGTACTGGCATTAAAAAGACATGGCAAAAGGAATATTTATTTAACTAAACACCTGAAGAACAAAAAGTTTTTAAAACGAAAAAACTGCACGACCGCATTTCAATGCTGCATAAAACTAGCCAAGTGTAGAAAGTCAACCCGGTAAATTAAAACCCCCGTTCGTTTGTGGTTGTATTAGAGGAGCGTTAAAAATTATCTGAAGAAACTTTTAATTAGCTTACGGAAAAATTTTTACATTTCAAATATTTCTTTGAATGTGCTTAAGGTTTCTTTAACCGCCAACAAATACTTTAAAGATTTACTTTTTAACATCGTTGCCGTTTTGTTGTTTTTCATTTCGGTTAGCTTTTTTAACGGAATTTAAAGCCAGGATTTACTATCATACACAATCGTACGATTTAATCACACAAAAATCGAGCAGAAATTTGTCCTACTTTAAAAATCATTTCAAAATGGCGTCGTACTTGCCACACTATTATATAAAACAGATGCTTTTAATATTTTGTTGTTCCTTTCTCTTCATCTTCAAAAAAAATCAACTCTGATCGCATAGAAAAAATCATTTTATAAATTATTTGAAAAGATTATAAAATCGTACAGAGCTGTCAAAAAGTCTGTCACACACATACACTTTTAATCCACACTATCAAACATTTTGAGCACACATTCAATTTTTGACAGATCGTACAACTGAGTATGATAGTCAATCCTGGCCTTTAGTTCATTTTTAAGACCACTCATTTTAGTTCAAAGTTCAAAAACGAACTAGTTCAATTTTTAGTTTAAAATATCTTTTTAGTTCAAGGCTCGTTTTAGTTTAGTTTTGTTCAAATCTAAACAATAATGAATTATTATTGTAGGTACTGGTTTGGTAACATTCAATTTTACTAAAAGCAGCTGCCAGTGAAATCTTTTCTATCAATTTTACAAGCAACATATCGGTTAAGTAATATACTCCCTAAAAATTAAACTCCTTTGCTTTCTAATGTATGTTTTCTTTGTTTCAGGAATCAACGCAAAAAATAAGTAACTCTCGTTCTACATTATATTTAAATTGTTTCAATGGTAGTGTCAGAAACAGTGAACAACGAAACATATACATGCAATTTGGTCTATCTTGTTATAGTTCAAACACAAAGCGTAGTTCAGACGTGAACTAGATAGATGTACAAATTTGAACTAGTTCATTTAGGTCAAGCAATTAAATAGTTCAATTGAACTAGTTCGTTTATGAACTTCTCAATCATAGAAAGCTTAAAAAAGCAGTTCGTAGCACTACGGAACGCTAAAAAATAAATGCCTTCTATAATTGATGATATTTTTACCAATTAACAATGAGATAATGTGCTTGAATAACAACCATTGCAATGCTAATGGCATTTTTTCAAAATGCTGCTCAACTCTTAACACAGCATCAGACATTTTTAAAATCGAAAGAGAAGTCTCACTTATATATACTGTGGTGAATGTAACAAGTGTTTGACCCAAGATATACAGTGAAAAGTTTTTTTCTAAAATAGTTTAGGAACTTGCTTAGTATAACACGTAATTTGGGTTATTTTTACATAGAAAGCTAGTTTTTCCTCGTTTGGTTAATTTTAAAAGAAATTTTAATTGCAAAAATTTTTTGGAAAATGGTAACACTGCATTTCATTAGAATTAACAAAACAAAACATTATAATTTTTACGTTACTACTTTTTCATAAAGTTATGATATAAACGCTCTCCAACTTGGTTGGAAGTGATCACCAGGATTGCCAGATTTTTTTAACGAAATTCCCAAAATCGATTTTCAAAATCGCCAAAAATAATTTTTTTTAGTAGTTTTAGTTAATATTTTTATTTTTTTAATTATAAAATATTTTTTATAAAACACAAAAGAGTAAATTTAATCGAAATGGTCAAAATTCGCCATTATTAAAACGTTTTCTCATATAAGTTTTTTATATAAAGTTGGATTTTTATCATATTTCTTTCTATATGCGTCTTCTTCTTTGGAATACATTGAATTTGGTTTAAATTTATTTTACATTTCTTATGAAAGAAAGTGTAACAGTTTTTAGATTTAATTAATCAGAACAACAACAGTGAGCGTACAAAAACATTTTTGAAGTCAAAAATTTTTATTAATTTGTACTAAATTATCACATAGAAGATATTTTATTTCTCAGCTTCAGAATGTATACAAAAATAAAATAAAACTAACTTTAACCTCCCTAATACAGGTGTTTATGAATCATTCACTTTGCTTTAATAAATAATTACGAAGTTAAAGTGTAAAGTAACCAGAAAATTTGTTTATACCAACATTTGTTAAGACAAATTTGTGGACCATTAAGGCTTTTTTCAAAATAGCTAAGAAAACGACAAACTATTTTATAAATCGCCAAATCGAAAAATTTTACGACAAATAAGTTTGGAAATCTACAGGCTTGACTAGAAGTTACCATATGTAACATCCCTGATGATTACTCCCAATTTATCTTCCATAACGTAGGGCTAATATGCTTAAGGCACTTCATGTTTTACTTTTTATTCCTCTCTTATGTTTTTCTTTGGCTCTGACAAGATTTTTACTCACATTTCATTATTTACTAAACACATGAGCTTAAACAAATTTACGCACTAAGCCAAGCACAAAATTTTATTACTCCGGCGAGACTCAAAGGCAAACATGTGCCTTTAACCTGCTCAGCCATCAAGATCATAATAGAACGTACGACCGATCTCCTGTTTACCAACTAGACCCTTCAACCAACCCAGCCACTGCCGCCATACACTGTTGTATTGTTAACATCCTATTAAACTAGAGCTACATCGAGGTTTGAACAACAATATGCTTGCATTTATTTGTCTTTAATCAATTAATTCATCTATCGCAGCTATTCCACAACAATTATTTTTCTTTATGAAAAAGTCCAGTTGGGATTTGAACTCATGCTACTTTGTTTAAAAACAGCTCAGCAATTTTTTTTTGTTTTGCTGTCCTTTTTTTTGCTGTTATATAATAAAAATTGCTTAGAGCCTTAACTTATCTTTTAATGGGAACCTTACAAATACGACAATTTATTGGAGTCGTGGGAAAGTCCCTGTTTTTAGTTACTTTTATTTTTTTTAATAAAATTTTACGAATCGGGCAATTGACAGAACACCAGCCATCAATCGTTCAGTTTATGAAACAGAGATGATTCAAGATTTCAACGACTCGTAACAGCAAAATCTAGTAGAATGTTTCTTCGTTGACAATTATTTGAAAAATCTAAGCTAACTTCACATGTATTATTTTTTGCTTTAAAAAATATTTTTTCAAATTTTTCAACACCTTCCAGCCAAATGTCCAACGCTGTTTTTTATTGTAATTAAGAATATTCATTTTTTTGTTTTGTATGAATACATTTAGCACAAACGCAGGACCTGATGGCAATGCTGGTGTGCTTGGTGTTTGGAGAAGATGTTAATTTTTGAGCAGTTGCCAAAATGTAAACAAAAGACTGTTCGTTTTCATTTACTGAATTTTCCTAGCAAAATTAATACATACATACGTAAGTATTTATCATACGTCAATGTAAAGATGCTTTTGAATGCCATATGACTTTAACAGAGAAACTAAATGTTTCTTCAGGCATACAAATGCTCATGCATACATATGTACAATATAAATATAAAAAATTTGCCCAAAATATTTACAACATTTGTTATCTTCAGCAAAAATGCTTTACAATAAAATAATTAAAAATCATAAATAATTTAACAATTTTTGCAAAAAAAAAAACGACTCTTTAATTTCGAAGCACATGCGAAAGATCACGACGTACAGATGCATGTGACAATAAACTGACATCTAATCGAATTTTATATTTTCGCTTTTCCTACGAATCCAGCTCATCGTGCACTTTAAATATTAATATTACCCAAATTTAGACGCTAAGCTAAAAGGAAGATTATCTTGACCTTAACTTTTAACTTTTGGTCGAATAAATTCTTCAGGAAAATTCCATTCACGTAAACCCTCGTATGCAATCGAAAAAATAATAAGTTAGAGTGCTATATTCGGCGATGTTCGTCTGTGTTAATGTTGAAATCAACTTTGCCAAGGCACTAGATGAGCTAGAGAAAATTTTAATACGCCTATCGATTAGACATAGTTTACTATTGAAAATCAGCAAGATCGGTCTAAGTCCTTCGAGGCAACGAGCAAAACACCACGACTGCCTCTAATTTTTCCATATCATTCGGAACAATAAAATAACTTCAATAAAAAAAATTAATAGAAAAGGTAAGAAAAAATTGGTAAGCTTTTCACCACTTACTACGGATTCACCACTGATACAGTAACCTGTTTATTTACTAGGCTAAGACAACATCCCTAAGCAAAACTTACGATTTTCGAAAATAAAGCCTTTTTTGGAAAGAAACACTTTATGGTGGGAAAGAATTTCATATGTCATTATATATTCGACGTAGCCGAATGTAGCACTCTTACTAACTGACATATTCACGGAGTTGCACACGCAAACCGAAAAGAACTGTGAAACCCCTTAATGTAGGATGTATTAAATGTTTTAGGGCTGATTTAAAGCAAAACTTTTACTTTCTTTCAATAACGTAATCGCAGCACTAACAATGCAATTATTATGCACTCTTTTGTATGAATATTGAACGAAATACATAATTATCTGTTTAAATGAATTTTAAACAATCAACCTAATTTTATGAAAACAAAGCACTTGTGCATGACGTTTCATACTACATTTTATTTACAAGTTCTTTTATTGTGTTATTTTTTGTTATTTTTTGCATGATTTTCTTTTGCAAAAAAGAAAAACCATTGATTGGCACAATTTTCAAATAACAAGGAGAAGCCTCTTAAAGCAAAAAATAATTCCTTGAAAATTACAAGTATCTGTTCTAAATAAAAAAATATAAAACGCACACAAAGCTTGATCATGAAAACTAATTGTTAAGAGTTACGTACATTGTTTACGAGTAGTTTATGGGTTGTTATGATTATTATGTTGCTTTAAGAACACTAGCTAGCGTTTGGCCGGAGGTCAATGGGTTTATTAAATATAATTTTAAAGTACTTTTGTAAGTTAATATTAATTTGACTCACCTTAATTTTCATTACGTAATTGGAGGGTACAAAACCAATATTACCCTTCATGCTAACCACTTGCCACCAATTACGTTGACGTGCTGAGGTCTGGTATAAAATAAAATATTCACCCTCATCAAAACTGATGGTCTTTGGATAGACGGCTTGAAAATCGTACAAAGCTTTAAGCATTTCGATGTTATCTGTAAAAAAAAAAATACATGGAAAAACACACACAAACACACACTGTTTAGAAAATTATTTTATTAAAGAAACACAAAGAAATTATTATGATTTAACTAGACGTAAATTATCATAATTTATTTAATTTTAAATCAATGGATAACAATTTTCAAGGATTTTTTCTATTATTGTTATTATTTCTTAAGTTTTATATTACAATGATTTTTTTTATAAAACAAATAGAAACTTTTACGAAATTAAAATCAACTTTACCGTGTGATAGAAAAACTGCAACTACTAATGGAATTTCAGAGAAACAGATGAACAAACGGAATAAAAACAGGGAGGTGGTGATAATTGTCAAAAACAAGAATCACTTGACTTGGTAGGGAAATAGCGGCAGCTACCAAAATAAAGACAACAACAAAAACGAACTTAATACGTGTTGGTTGGCAAGGCAACAAGGATAATCATGTGTAAAAACAAGGAAATAAAACAAAAACAAACATCAACACTATTAAAATATATGCACACATATGCAAACACACACAAAACAATGATGTAAAATAACGACAAAAGAAAAACATTAAAACTTAACGTAGCCTTAAATAACCGCTACATTTAACTGAGTTAAAATACATACAAGCACACATTCTTAAATGTTCTCTTTTGCTTTTTCTGTTATTACTATTCTAAAAAGCGTTGCCAGATTAGCGCTCCTGTAAAATCATGATTAAAATATTTAGAAACTGTAGTTTTGACCAGACGAATTTAAACAAATTCAAGCAACAATTATGTCATTTGAATTTAAATCACTGAAACTTATTAAGCGTTCCTAATCTTTGTATCATTTAATAAGTCTTTGATAAGCTAATTGACACCGATTTTCAAGTTCATTTTTAAAAAAATGCTTTTAGTAATTAAGTTTATTGAGTAAAAACGCAACAACTGATGAAGGAATTTTAAGCCGTACTAGGACAATCCTCTGGGAATATGCGACTTACATGGTTAGAGAAAATTGCTAACAAAAGAAAAAAGTATGTATGTGAGACACGTGGTAAAAGTAAAATATCAAAAGAAGTATAAGAAAATTTTCATTTAAACAAAAGAAATAAATTAATGGGATTTGTTCCGCCAGTAAATATCATACTGTTGTCATAGCAAAGAGACGGAAATATTAAAACTATATACCTTCCATAAACATGACAGATATCAAGTAATTTACCTGCTTAATACAATTTCAATATACACTATCGTAACGGAAAAAATTACCTGAAACGACCACTATTTATATACAAATCCCTAACACTATCGGAGTAATAGTGTTACTAATCAAAACGCGGCTTGAAAATGATGTTCGAACATCGAAAGCGCCAAACATACCAAATAAATAGCCAGTTAAGACGGTCTTCAACGAAAGGTGTGATAAATGTAAGAGAAATGAAGTTGTGTTTTGTATTATACTTAATCAATTTAGTAATCCGTTTTTGAATTTAGAACTTTTTTATATACTACTAAAAAATACGATATCAGAATTTTTTTCACACTAAATAAGACTAATCTATTAAAAGATAAAGCAATGACTGGTAAATCACACAAGCTAACTAAATTTGTTTTAATTCAAAGTTGTAGCATAATGATTCGCTTAAATTTTTCATATAATTTAATCACTTTATTTAAAACAAAACCCATTTTCACGTGGCGGTGCGCTATGTGGTCTGACGCTGTGATTAATTTATTTTTTCCGAAAATGTCAAAAGTAATTGAAGTCGTTGATGATAGCTTCGACATCTGTTAGCGTGGCCGTGGTGAACATTTGCCAAATAACATCTTTCATTCATAATTGCCTAAATTTTTTCTTGGTAATACAAATACAAAATATATGAATCACATTCATCTAAATTTTTTGTTTTATTTTTTTAGAAAACAAAAATTCTTGCTGAAAAACGCGATATATGTTCATATATACACAAATTAAAATACCTAAAAACAGAGCCCATTTAAATAATTACACTTTTTATGCAAATATTTCTTCCTATCTGGTAGCTTTGCATTAAATCTATTCATTGAGGAATTACATTTATTTTGTTTCTTTTTTATAATTTACATTTCCGTTTGTTTTGTTCAACTAATTTTGATGTGTGTTTGTTTACACTTACCCATTATTTACGTCACACGCAAAACCCCTGTGTTTACTAAAGTATAGTTGCAAAAATGAATGAATTTTTAACACTAGACAAGGACGTTAATTAAGCTGCCTTTTGTTTTTGTTTGCAAATTCGCTTTTACTAGTTATCTGCTCTTCTTGTTTTGCTTTTTTCTTTTATTTTTCAAGCAAATTTATCTTGCCTTAAAAACAAAGTTACATTCCCATTTTTTTGAGACCCATACATACATTTGCAGTCAAATTTATACATATGTACACGATTTTTTTATTTAGGGCGGAGGCTGTTTTCTTGGCTGGGGATAATTTTCCTTTTTTGCATGTGCGTTGTGTTTCTTCTATTTATGGCATCAAATTCTATTTATATCTTTAAAATAATTTTGCATTACTTTAGTTTACTTGTTGATATTTTTCAAAAGAAGCAACATTGTCTTGTTTTATTTTATTCACATTTAATTTTAAAATTTTAATGTGAAAATTTTTTAACAAATTTAACACTTCTTTTCTTTAGAGTTGACACTATATAAATACAGGATATTATTTGTATAACGGTATTATATTCGTTTTATTTGGCTGTGTCTTCGTATTGACTGACTCCAATACATTGTTTAGTTTCTTTTTACTAAAGGAATTTGTCAAATAATACAGATGATTTCCAGTGTTGCCAGACATACTTCACTTTTGTAAAAAAAATTACCATATATGAATACTATTTACCAAATATGTGTATAAAGAATATGTATCAAAGTATATCTATAACAAGTACATGCAGGAGCTCAGGTGATATATGTTTACATCACCCGATATGTCAAAGTTTGTTTATATTTTTATTCTTTGTTTGCTTTTTTCAGTTTTCTTCGTGTTTCTTCCGGGGATGGTAAACGAAATTTTCCGATTACAATTTTAAAGCTCAAATTGAATTAAACATAGATTTCACAAATTCTTGTTTTAATTAACATTTCTATATATATAAACATATTATTGTGTTATATTTTTGTGATTATTATTTATTAAAATTGATATTAACTTTTTGTATTACCACAAAATACTATCATAGCCACTTCCCCATCTCTGAGTTGTAGTCAGCAGCTTTTTGACACATTGGGAGATTTTTACACAAACAAAATGCCTGTTGTTGTTTTAATGTTGTATTTGTTGTAGACTTGCATGTACTTGATATAGATATACTTTGATATGTATTATTAGGAAAATATACTGATAGTAACATCTTATTTCAACTGTAATAAAATTATTACGTCTACTAAATTATAATAATTTGAAAATGGTAACGCTGTTATCCTCAATTCAGTAAAAATTTACTAGGGTGTCAGACGATCAAGTTTTCATTCAATTCTTAAAATTTCTCTCATTTTTTTTAACAATACACTCACACTTTAAAAATTTGCTTTCAAGTTTTCGCTCAATTGAGTGTTTTAAATTGCATTCAAAAAAACAGCTGGTTGAAGTTTTTCCCTCAAAATTTGCATTAAAAATTCTGATGTCAGTGTTTTCTTGACATCTTGCTTTAAAACTTGCTTTGAAATTGTATGAAGCCTACGTCACAGCTTTCAATTTTTGTGAATTTTGACAAGCAGTATGTGTAAGTTTCTTGATAGAGAATTTAACAAAAACTTGACCGTGTGACTGCACTGTAACTTAATTTTTAATGCAAATTTTGAGGGAAAAACTTCAATCAGCTGTTTTCTTGAATGCAATTTGAAACACTTATTTGAGCGAAAACTTGAAAGCGAATTCTCAGCAAATTTTTAAAGTGTAAGTGCATTGGTAAAAAGTGAGAAATTTTTAAAATTGATTGAAAACTTGATCGTCTGACACCCTAGTTACTTGTTAATTATTTGAGTGTTGTAAACATAGTTATATTTAGAGCGGGTTTTAAAGCTTATTTATCGATTTTGTTACACGATGTAATTTTTAAAAGAAAGTAAAATATTCTTCAATTTAAAATTTACTAAAACCATTTGTTTATACAACTAAAGACTGTAATTTCTCTGTTTTTAAAAAATCGAATTTTGTTGACACCCGAAAGAATAATATATATAGTTTTTTTATTATAAGAAATATTCTATTAAAACCAAACGCTGTTAACCGTCGCTAGGTTAATAGATTCTGCAGATGGGGTTGGTTTTACGTGTTAAGAAATTTTCATCGCATCAATTTTTATCTTGTTTTAAAAAAATACATATACATAAATTTCCAATTTCTTATGAAATTGCCCTTACCTATCACCTTTTAGAAATAAACATCTTATAAACAAGAACAAAACGACAGTTAGCTTACTTGTTATTATAGGATAAACATTACTATGTAGTAAAAGACACGAAGGTTGTAGGGAACCAGTAAATGCTTTTCAATTTGCTGGTAACGAAATTTTACTTTTCTCTTTAGATTTGTCAAAATAAATAAAGAACTCGGGCTGAAAATTAAAAAATAATAGTTCATTTATTTATTTTATTTATTTATTTATTTATTGAAAAGTTTGTAATAATAGTTTAAATAAAAGTATGAAATTTATGTCCATATTTTTCTAATAGTAACATTTAAAATACTTATTTATAAAGACACAACTGTTAAAGAAAAATACAACCCTTAAAATTATAAGTTTGTTTTTATAACTTCTTTTAGGAATTTTAGAAAGACCGGCATACATTTTCATTAAAAAAAATGCCTAAAATCGTAGAATTAAGACAAGATCGGAATTTAATACGCTCTAATTTTGATGGTTACAAATTATCTTTGGAGACAGTACCAATTCTAAAACAAGATTTAAAAGCAGCACCCTTAAAAGCGGAGCCCAATGATGACCAGTATTCTTTGCTACACGCTGAGTTGTTTTCCATGCAAAATTTACTTTTACTAGATCCATGGGCTAGAACTCAATCTTATTTTGTAAATCGCATTGGTGAGGTTGTCAGGTGCGCATATGATGAAAACAAAGGCAGGCCAGAGCAGCAACAAGTAGTCTTTCGGCTACCTCGTACTGCTTTTGAAAATGGTCGTAGAAAGGGAGATTATAATTATAGTTTGCGATTTTTATCCGAAAAATTCTGCTTAATATGTGATGGAGTGAAGACTCTTTGCTTAATGGATACTGGTGATCGTGTTAAGGCTAATGAATGGAAACTAGTGGCCACATGCGAAATAGCAGGAGACGGCCTGCAAAAAGAAGAAAAGAATTATATTATTTATGATGCTCGTTTGGATATAATAAAAGAATGCAAACAAATTTCTATAATTTTAGGACACGTTGAACGTGTAGAGTCAACACGAACTAATGGTACTTCGGTACACTTCCTTTATTTGCATTGGTGTAAATGGACTCTGGAAGAAACTGCCTGGAATTTTAAAATATTAGACACCTTAGAAGGCAAGGGATCCCTATATTACTGTGCCTTCGAACCACGAGCTGAATCTGTAATAATATGCACCAATCGTGAGTTTATATGGAGGTCAAAGAAAATTTATGAGCAAGAAGAAACTAAAAGCTCGAAACCTCAGCTGCATGATAGAACTGCCGATGAAACCAATCAATTTTCAGGCATCTCTTGGTCACAAACCACAGATGACGTAGTAATAAAATTTGGAGTTAAACCGGGAAAAGATAAAAATGATTATAATGTTAAATGTTTATCTAAGAAAATTACTGTTAAATGCAATGATGAAATATTGTTGGATCATGATCTTTTTGAAAAAATTGATTTAGATTTAACCACGTGGACAATAGTAAGTATAAAAAAGTTAAAAATAAAAAGTTTAAAGCTTAAACGTTTGTAATCTTAACTTTAGGAAAATAATATGCTGCAAATTACATTAATTAAAAACGATTCGAGTTTGTTGTGGACGTCACTGTTGACAGATGGTATGGGGCCAAAAGAAATGATTGACACAAATATAGACAATAATTTGCCACAGGAACAGCAGCCAATACCTAATCTTGAAGCACCCATTGAAGAATGTGATTTTCCTATGGGCACAGCTGAAGATGAAATCAATGTTTGTAAGTTCTCCATTGACTTAAATTTATAAATAATTCTTCAGATTATTATTTTTAGATCGCTTTAATTTATGCTCAAAAAATGTCACTCATGTCATTATACTTGGATCATCGCCACCCCTGTTTTCAACTCCTTTACGACCTGGATATCCAATCGCTTTGGCCACCCGACAAGATGTTGATTGTTGTCTATGGTTGCAACATTACAATCCCTTAAAACCAGAAGAATGGTCTATGCGACACGAGGGTAACCTGCATGCTTTTGGTTATGTACAGGCTTCAAAGCAGCAAAAGAAATTTATAGATTGTTCACCCGATCTGGGTTACGCTCTTATTGTCGAACCACATCGTCATGTATTTTTATATAAAACTAAATATGAAACTGCTAGTGGCCTAAGAAATCGTAATGGTCCTCAAATGTCAATTGGCAAACAGCATTTAATAACTCTTGAAGATGCAGGTGAAGTTTTAGGACTAACGACGGCGAATAGTGTAGCCACATTGCTGACGGAAAAATGTGTTTTGTTTTTACAAATAGAAAGTTAATAATTAAGTATTCTAGTATACGGAAAAAGCAATTATTTTAATGAAGATACGAAAGGTAATAATCACTTGTTTTCATGGTTTAAAATATTGGCTAAAAGAAAATACCAACTAAAAGAAAGATAGAAAATAAGTTTAACCATTTATAAAAAAACTAAAGATTAAAATAAAGCAATTTAAAAGCATCTATGTTCTTCTAATCAGTCAAGATTCTAGAAGAACAGACGCTATGAAAATTAAGACGGTTGCGCACTGTATCCTTTACTAAACAGGAGATCAAGTCTTATTTGTATGCAAAATGTATAGTAGACAGATATTGGCTTATGGTTGCCAATAGGTATGGCAAAACTGCTAAAACTCATACAAAGAAGCTTTAAATTATCCATAACAAAAATTTGCGCACAATCTTCTCTGTACTATCACCACTGACTTACTACATTCACTTGACTTGGACTTGACGCTGACATTAAATAAAAACTTCAGATTGTCTAATTTTGAAACTTTAAAAAATTTACTAAGCAATCACTAAGATTATTTAATAAACTTTTCCTTAACTGTGTCTTTAAAAGTTCCTTATATTTAATTATTTAGTTTGTAATTGTTATAGTACTTTTATGTAGATATTTCATTAATTTTCGATATAATAATAAAAAAGGAAACCGATGAAAATTAATGAATTCGCCATTACTATTTGGTATTTGATTTGCCTTGGTACATATTTTATTCTATTACAGATTTAAACTTTTTTTGAATCTTCCATTACCTGAACATTTAATATTATTATATGAATCATGCTGTAGTGGTTTGATTACGTGATATACATACGTGCTCTTTAAACACTTTTGTTATTAGTACACACACATGTTTTAAAAAAAAAAGACATAAATAGTGGAGAGCAACCAGAAATATGTTTCAGAATTTTTGGAGTGCGGTAACCATTTAGAACTACAAGAATATACGGTTTTAAGAAAAAAATTTACCGGTGGCTATTGAAAGTGAATTTTCTAATATATTGCAACAAAATATAAATTAAAAATACTCCTATACTTGATCTAACAAAAACTAAACGCAGGCGGCGTGAGAAAAACTAATAAGCTGCATTTTTAAAGAAAAAAAAAATAAGTCTAAAAATAAATCAACATATGAAATTCGAATGAAGAAATTGAACTACTTGGAAATAGAATTGTAATTTGATTTTTTTCATTGTAAAGGAGGTTCACGTAATTAAATATTCTTTTTCTGTGTTGTGGTCACTTAAAAAAATATATATAAAACTGCTCACACAAATAAAACAACAATTACAACAACAAAATAGAGTAAAAGAAAAATTTCAAAACGATAGAAAACATCAAAATATAAACACACCATTCCAATAGACAGAAAAGTTAGAGGGGGCTTATTTGTTCACCAGAATTCCTTTGAACAACAGGGTGAGGTCATCATTAGCACCAGAATTGTTTCAATCGTTTTATTTATTTTTCTTTAAACACTTCGTACGTGTGTATTTTGGTTTAAATTGTAACAAAATCGTTTTACATAAGTCTTAAACTGTTAATTAGAAAAAAATAAAAAAAAATATACAGATAAAAATTTATCATTTTTAACTTAATTACGGTGACAGAAGAAAAATTAGTTATTTTATTGCCACTCAAATTAAGTATAAACATTTTTTTTTATTATGTTGTGAAATTCTAACAATTTGTTATATATTTCAAAACGAAAAATTATTAGTTTGAAAAAAGTAAATATTTGGTATTTGTTTTTTGGCTGGAGCAGTTGCCAAAAAGAGAAAAAAACATTTCGTAAACAGAAAAGGAATAAAAAAAGAAAAAAAAAAACAACAAATTGTTCCCTTTTTTGAAGAATAAAACAGGGTGTCTACAGTAATAAAAAACTGAGAATTAAATCAATTTAATTTGCAAATCGCCCTTCTTGAAAAGGAAAAAGGTGAGTGTGTTCATTTTAAAATAAATTTTATTTCAATAAATATTAAACATTTTTTAAACTTTGAATTTGAAAGATTGTACAAAAATAATTAAAAAATTGATTTTTTTTAAAAGAAGTTCAGTTAAATATATATTATAATATATAATGTTTACAACTTCATCGATCAGAAAGATCGCTCCATGTCCTTCGAGGCAGCGGGCAAATATGTCGCCTCCATATCATTTGGAAAAAATCTAGTTTAGTGAATTAACTCCAATCAAACAGAAATATATGGAGCGATAGAGAATTAAAACTACGAAAAAACATCAGAGTCCCATAATCCAAATTATGGGCATTTGAACTTTTCATTCAAAAGTGCGTTTTTGCGCCATAATTTTTGAGATATCAATATGGGTTTCATTTAAAAACTTTTGAAGAGATCTTTCAGGAAATACTAATTTTTTTTAAAAAAATGCTTAACCCATTAAGAGGCAATGACAATTTTTTCTGTCATCCGAATATTTGTTTTTATTCGAATGTAGCACTCTTGCTTGTCCAACATTCGTTTGCAGCAGGGTTACTATTCGCTCGACTATAGTCCCAATTTGACCCTTTTTTTATCGGTCTGCGAGTTTTTTATTACCGACTTGCAACTTTTTTAATTTATGGGACTTTCTACCCTTGTTTTTTGTAAAGTTTCTCACAAAAAAACATTGAATTTTCAGTAAATTATAAATAGCATACGACAACCAAATTTATTAAACTTAGGTAAAGCTGTTTTAATGTATACGAAAATATGTATAGATGCATGTGCAAATGTATAATGCAACTGTACATCTTATGATATATGATAAAAATGGATTCTGTAATGAGCTTTTTGTTTTGAGTTTTTTACTCAAACGACTTTTTTGTGCGACTTTATTTTTATAAAACGGCCTTTTGTGTGACTTTTCAAAAATTCCTAGCGGTAACACTGGTTTGCAGTGTGGTCAGTTATGACGATTTCCCGCCAAACGTGGAGAGATTCAGTTCAGATATTCCGGACCTCTTAGACTAACATGAGTATGGGATGTACTATATGTTCTATTCCATATTTGTCCAAAATGGTCATTTATCTTCGCAAGAAATGATGCAAAATGAGTTTTTTATTTTAACTTAATTTGATGCTTTTCTAAAAATATTTTGTTAAAACATATACAAACAATAAAAATAATTTCTAAATAATAGTTTTAGCAGTTTATAAAACAATTCAATTTACTATACATTCTGTTTCTTGTTTTAGTTGCGCAATTTCCAGCAATCGAAAAGACTTTCACTGTTCATTGTTCGAATGTTAGAGGCTTCCAATAATTCAAATTATTAACCTTTTGTTTTGTTTTATATTTTATATGGTAGAATTTACGGAATTTTTGAAGCAAAATAAAATATTTAAAAAATTTTAAATGATCCAGCAAAAACATTTGAAAAACAATCAGTGTTTTTTTTAAAGTGTTAATAATTTTTATTTCCCATTTCCCGGGAAATTTATCTACAATATTTTTCGGGAAGTTCCAGATAGTTTTTCCGTTTCCCAAACCCTAGTCCGAACCCAAAGTCTTGAACAGTTGATTTGTTTAAACATAAACAAAAGGTCGATAGAACTGGGAGGTTACACTGTGTTTCGGTTCGAAAAGAAAATCATTTGAATTCCTATGGCTTATACATGTGTTTCGAAAGTGGTTTCTATCGAATCGAAATACCGAGTTTTTTCATATGTAGAAAATGTGGCGATGTTCATGTCTTGTTTGTTCAGTTTTAATATATTTTCTTTATTTATTATTGTTTTTTGTTAATTCACATACAATTTTTTATAAATAGAAAAATTTACAATCTTTTTGATTTAAATATCGCCTAAATTTATTCTTTTGTAGAATTTTTAAAAAGAAAGTTACATTTCATGGCAGACAACGCTGTGTAAATAAGAACATGACATTGACAACGATGGTCTACACAAACCAAATTAATGTGCCCACATGAAACTGTCCAATGGTTAAACAAATCAATGGCTCGTTAAGACGGCATATATAGAAATTTCAAATCTTTTTAAATATTATGTAAATACGACAGAAATATTTTAAATGTTAATTTCAATTCCTCACGGTTTCTTGAAAGATAAATTTCAAATTTAAAAGATAATCATTATTTATTATGATATGAAACCATATTTTCTGAACAAATCGTAAAGGTTCTTGTTTGATTAATAAAAATGTCTAGTCATTTTCCAACAATTCGATCGATTCGTTCCATCACTGAAAGTGTAAAATCATTTAAAAATTATACTTTGATATGGAAAATTAAAGTGTTTTAATAACAAAACGTTGTAAAATACTTGTGTGTGTGTCATGATTAGAAGAACAAATATACTTCAACGTTTAAATGTAATCAAAAGCATTATATAACGTGTTGTGAAATAAATAACTTTTGTTTATAATTTTAATTAATTTGTTTTTGAAATCTTTTAGAAATATTTTGTAAATCTTTATTGTTGGCAAAACATAAAAAGTTTGTGCTACTTTGCATTGCTCATCGTTATCTTAGCCGAAAAAGAAAAAAACTTGCCGAGGTCTGCTTAGTGTCCAATTACTATTACCACTGTAACCAGCAGACCACAGTGCCACAGGGAGGCCTGTTCATTTTACCACATTCACCATTCAAATATTAGTACTACGAAATGAATTCAGTTGACTTCGGTTTTGACTACCCTTTTGACTACACAAAGAATGTTGGGAAAACAGAACTGAATTTTTTATTTAGTTTTATTTAATAGGACAAGCACTCAAGGGCTGACGAACTCTACTTATGCAATGCATTGTGCCAGAACTAGGGAATTAAGTGGTTGAAAGGAGAATAAAGATGTAGTGTTTATGTTCCTTCTTCTGTTCCAATCGCATCCAATAGCGCCAATCTTCAAAAGGATTTGCATATTACAAAATAACGGCCTCTACTACTATCACCTATGAAAGAAGAGGTAGGATTGAAAATTTGACAGAGAATGTCGTTAAGAAAAAGTATAAATTTTAAAGCATATGGGTCGTCTTCCGGCTACAAAACCGATTCTATAAGACTTCGAATTGTTTCATTTGAATTTATTTTTGCACACACATCCAATGGAATATCAACCTGTTTGAAGTTAAATTTTAAAATTTATAACCCTAGCCAGATTCTGTTACGATAACAGAGCTTATTAATCACCTAACATAACCAATGTTAATATTAAAAATTTAATATAAGAGTTTCCGGACAATATTTAAATATAATTTAAAGTGGATAGAACAAAAAAAGTATTTTAAAACACTTCTACTGGTGTCGTTATTAAGCTCCAATAGTTAAATTTATTAACATTTTGCTTTTTAAGAAATTATGGAGGTTTTTCCAAAAACACCACTTTTGAAATTTGAAAAAGGATTTTGGTCGTTTTTTCATAAATGAACGAGAGTGGGCAAAAACAAATTATTGGAGAAGACTTCTAGTAGTGCCTTTATTCAACTCCAATAGTCAAATATGTCAACATTCTGAAAAGGACTAAAGTCCTTTTTCAAATTTCAAAAGTGGTGTTTTTGGAAAGTCCTCTATAATTTCTTAAAAAACAAAATGTTAATATATTTGACTATAGGAGTTAAATAAAGAAACTACTCGAAGTCTTCTCTAATAGTTTTTTTTCTATCCACTTTAAATTGTATTTAAATATCGTCCGGAAACTCTTATATTAAATTTTTACTATTAACATTGGTTATGTTAAGTGATTAACAGAGCTCTGCTATCGTAACAGAATGTGGCTAGGGTTATAAATTTTAAAATTTAACTTCACACACATGGAATATCATCACTTTTAAAAGAAGCGTTTTTTGGCCTTTAGCATTTAATATCTTTTTCCAGCCTTAACATTAATTAATACATTAAAAGAACTCTCAACTTTTAGTTTCAAAAATAAAAAGGTTTACTAGCTGACCTGGCAAACGTTGTACCACCCCCTCTAAGTGCATTAAAAAAAATAAATAAAAAAATTTCATTGAAGTCGTTACGTTGTCCCTTTTGGTGAGTTACCCTTAATATTTAGGAGTATGAATAATTGATGTTGACTGCTTTTCAAACGATTATTTCTGCTTTGGCTTGACTATAAATTGCGTACAATTTTAGGAAAAATACTAACCAAGGCAAATAAGTTACCAGGTGGCAGCGTAGGCGAATTCAGTATTTTTTGCTGGTATACACGACTGTCAAACTCCATATATAAAAAATATACAAAAATTTTTTTTATATGGAGTTTGACAGTGGTGTACGCCAGCAAAAAATACTGAATTCGCCTACGCTGCCACCTGGTAATTTATTCGCCTTGATACTAACTATATCGGGCGTTAAAGTAGGCGTGGTAAAAAAATATCCTATTAACAATACCAGATTCTTAGTTTATACGAAAATTTCAAAAAGGTCGGTCCAGCAGTATGGCATACCTACGGGGGCGTGAAAAAAGCGTGGCGTTGAGGGGTATGAAAAATAGCTGTTGACTGATTCTCGGATCTACCCTTACATGTACACAAAATTTCATAAAAATCGGTCGAGACATTTCGGGGAAAACTAATCACAAACACTGCTACAAGAGAATATTAGATTAAACGTGAAGACAGTCTGCTTAATAGAAATGATTTTTCTGTATTTTTCTAAAAAAAATTCTTGAACGTATTTTTTGTGTTATTTGAGAAAATACTTTCAACACAAAAGGGATCGTAAATATGAAAAAATATTCATTGTCAGAAATGGACAACTTAACGAATTCACCGATCACTTGTAAAAAAGTTGTCATATGTTTGTTTGTTTTCTTTTTTCTAAAAAAGTAATAAAAGAGAATTCCGACTAAAACAGGTTTTAAGTTTCTTCATAGTAGAATTTAAAATTATTTTTGTTTTAGAATTCATAAACTATGAAACCTTGGCCAAAAACAAAATTATTGGAATTGAATTAGATGATTGTTTGTTTTGATAAATAAGTCAAGTTTTTTTTTTAAGTTTATTTTTTTTTTAATTATTTAAAAACGTTTTTTTCTTTACAATATTACTCACAACAGGTGGTTTTAAATAAAACGTATATCTGAATCACTGCATAACCTTTTAGATGGGAATTTACTATTGTAAACAAAAATATTTCTTTTAAACAATGAAAGAATTCACATTGTTTTCTTGTTTACATTTAACCGGTTTTTTTTATTTGGAACGGGTTTTTACAGCGCTAACCAGATTTATTTAATTTATATAAAAGTCACAAGAAATATATTTTATTTTAAGGAATAATTTAGAATATCATCTCCTGTCCTTATAGACCTATTTAAAAATCTTTTAGCCCAGTACGGCCACGATCTTGAAAACTATAATATTTTTATTACTGTAACATTAAAAACAAAAAGATTATTGACAGTACAATGCACTAACCACACAATAGCAATGAATAACTGTTGTTTTATTTCAAGTTTATTTCAAGTGATTAAAAATTCAACTAATTAATTGATGTGTTTTTTAATCATAACAACCAGATCGCTGTCTATCTCTTTTGAGACAAATACATAATTATTATTAATTATATTTTCTTTAAGTTAATGAACTCTATTTATACTGACAATTATATTAAGTCTATTCTCTATCGCTTAAATAAATTCATATAAAATTCTAAAAGAAATAATAAATGAATATTAAATAAGAATAAATTGAAATAATTTGTTTTGCTGGGGTAGAAAGTTCTGAGCATGGCGAAATCATGTACCAATTTGTGGCAGAAAATGACAAACTCCATATATAAAAAATCAGCAAATATTTTTTTTATATAAAGTTTGAAATTTTCTGCAACGGCGAAAATTAATGAAATCGCCACTGCCACCATCTGGTACATGATTTCGCCAGGGTTCTAAGTTTAACAGTAAGATAAAAATGTAAAAAATATATTCAATTTTCGAAAAGTGTGTCTAAAATAATTTTATAATTTTTAATTAAAATAATTAAAAAAGAATATTAAATGAAGTGCTGGCTATCCAAAAATATTAATTGACAAATTAAATAATATTTATTTATTTATTTGAAAATAAGCTTTTGTTTTTCAACAAAATAGCTAAAGTTCGGCTGGCGGCAGCTGATTGCCGATTCTAAGAATTAAAATCCATAAATTTCATTTTCAGTTGATGGCTTACTTAACCCTCGCAACTGCGGTAATCTTAACAATAGGTTTACACATGCCATGCAACTCGTGAAACAGTATAATGACTGCATATAAAATTTTATTGGTCGTTAGAGTTATCGTTCGTCAACTAAAGCTGCAATTCGACCCTTCTTTTTTTTTGGAGGTCTGAGACTTTTTGTGAGACTTTTTTTAACTCTGATAATTTGTGTCTTTATTTTTATTTTGTTTCGACTTTCCCCTCGCTTTTTGATTTTACCCACAAAAACACATTTTGTTATCATCGCATTGTAAATTTTTATTTTTGCAATACTGAAGAAATACTAGAAAGCTTTCATATATATTTCTTCAGACATAAAGTATAAAGTCCTTTGCATTGAATGATTTAAACGTTTAAAAAATTTTAGCAATTAATTTTTGCATTGGCAAAGCTGCAAATAAAAAATGATAAGTCGTCACAGACAGAGGAAACCACTAAGTTTCGAGTTTGAAAATTGCAAGTAGGCTACACATTCTCCCAAAAAAACTTAGTATTTCACGATATTATTCCAAAGAATAGGAACTCAAGTAAACATGGCTTAAGAAACACGAACAGAAGAAGCTAACTTTTTTTGTTACTTATTTTTATTTTCTAAAACGTCCTTTTTGTGCGACCTTTAGTACCACTTTTGGAAAATTTCCAGCGGTGTCCCTGTTGGTTTAAAGTTTAAATCTTTTTGTTGAGTTTTTTGAAGTGCGATATTGTGAATTTCTTGTTTCTGAGTCTAAAAGATTTTTTTGCGTTTTTAAAAAAACCTCGAAGTCTGACTAAAGCACTGAAATCTTTCTGGATTATACGGCTGAGGGACAGAAGAAATATATCTGGCTTAAAATCTGATGTTGCACTTTCATAACCTAAAGAAATACTTTTTCAGTTCTAACTCGTGGTCATATTATGTAGATAAAATACCGTTTCTGGCCTGGCAACACTGAGTGCTGCCAAGTGCAATCTGACATTTCCATTGGAAAGTTTGTCATTTTTAAGCATAATCGTACTCAAAACGTTTTGACGTACGACCATTATTTGTGTTGTTTACAGTGACTTGAAAAAATTAATATAGAAAAAAATGGAATTAACTCGTGAACATTTTCGTGCCATAATTTTTCTCAACTTTCGACGTGGACTATCACGACAAGAGTGCATTGATGAACTTAAATCCTTGTATGGCGATAAAGCACCATCCTATAGCACTGTGAAAAATTGGTATAATGAATTTAATCGTGGCCGAAGCTCGCTCAAAGACGAATTCCGTGAAGGTCGTCCAAAAACGGCTGTTGTGCCAGAGAACATTGATGCCGTGCGTGAACTCATAATGCAAGATCGACATGCGACATACCGAGAGATAGAGACATCCTTGGACATTTCTTCCACCAGCATACATTCGATACTGCATGAACACCTGGCCGTAAAAAAGGTTTGTTCTCGTTGGATCCCGCACAATTTGAATGTCGATTGCGGTGCTTCAAAAGACGTTTATAAGATCGTCACAGGTGACGAATCATGGATCTATGCGTATGAGCCCGAAACGAAACAACAATCGACCGTGTGGGTCTTCAAAGACGAGCAAAACCCAACGAAAGTTGTTCGTGGAAGAAGCACTTCGAAGCAAATGGTCGCCTGTTTCTTCGGCAAAACTGGTCATGTGGCGACTGTTCCGCTTGACCAACGTAGGACGGTCACTTCTGAGTGGTACACTACAATTTGTTTGCCTGAAGTCATCGGAGAAATTCGAAAAACCAACAAGAGAAGACAAATCATTGTTAACCATGACAATGCGAGCTCTCACACATCGGCTCAAACCAGAGCGTTTTTGACCGGCCCAAACGTCGAATTAATGGGTCATCCGCCGTACAGCCCTGACTTGGCACCTAACGACTTCTTCTTCTTTCCGCACATCATTTTCACTATTAGGCCAGAAATATATAGAGCAGACCTCTTATTACTTAGTAATTTTTTTTATCGATTACTACATTGCAACACATTTGATGTTATGAGAAATAATTTTAAAACACCTGCCAACCAATTTTTTATTTTTATGAAGAATTTTCTAATTTCTATTTTTGTTTTATAATAAAAGTATTTGTATACTTTTATTTATATAACAGATTTAATCGATAAATTATATTTAACCTTAAAATTTTCATGAAAGGTATATAAATTAAAAGATAACTTTCTTTAGAAATTTTTTAAATACAAAATAAGAAATTGTATTTATTAAATTTTCAATTGTAACTTTGCAAGCAAGAACACTATAAAAAACATTAAAAATAAAAACTTCCTTTAAGTTTATCAAAAATACTCTAAAGCAAAATTCCAATGAATTGATAACGTCCGTTTTTCGGTTAAAAATAAAAACTGTTAATTATCGTTTTGTCGATTGAAGCATGCAAATATAACAATTTTCAAAAACGTTTGAAAGTTTCATACAAGCAGTCTATTTGAATAATGTTATTGTGCTATAAATTTTATGGCCGCTCTTTGCTCCATTTTATACAAAATTTTTAGAACGCAATAATTTTGAAGTTTTATAATATTTTTATAATAACTACTACCTTGTTAAGTAATTTGTTATTTATTGCCTGTATGCATAAAAATGTTTCTGATTAGTAAATGTTTTCCTAAACATATTTTTGTATGAAAGTGTTTTATAAACCTTCAATAAATCAAAAATATATTTTATTTTTTGGAAATAAAATTGTTATCTTTATTTATTTTATAACATTTTTGTTTATGCTCGTGCTAGTCAACAGTTATTTTTGTTTTATTAAAATGTCAATTAAGTTGTTTTACACCTCAGAACTTAATGTGCAAAAAATGACAAAAAGCAAGTGTCTTATTACGTTGTTTTTCAAGTAGTAAATTTGATATGTTTTATTATGTGACGTTTTGTTAACGTTTAAGTAAAATAATAGTTTAAGGCGTTCAATGCACTTAAGTTAACCAGATGTGAAATGTATTTTTTTTTCTTTCTTACGGAAGGAAGGAGATAGAAAAAAAATTAATATTATTTGCTGATATGAAAAAATTTCTCGCTAATTTTTTTAAATCAAAAATGTCGAAAATGTGATTTTTCGAACTGATTTTGTCTTTGCAATACTGTGTTGTATCTGGGATATTCAAGTTTAGAATCGTGCTATCTATTAAGGCTGAATGTTTTTATCGAAAAAGTGACATTTAATTTTAAATTTAAAAAAATGAATTACAATTTTTAATTTTTCGGCTTAAGGTACATTTTTATTTCTAAACATTTTTAGAAAGAAAAATTATTTTTAAAAAATAAATAAACTTTTTCGTATAAAAAATTGTGTTTAGAAGAAAATATATAAAATATAAAATATATAAATATAAAATATATAAATATAAAATAAATAAATATAAAATATATAAATATAAAAATAGTGGTTGTGTTTCTTTAACGAAGAAAATTGTCAGTTTTACGTCACCAATTCGAATATACAAAATTATTTTGCTCAATGGAAATACTTTAAAGTGTTTTCCTTAAAACTAGTTGATTTTAGTTGTCAGTGGAAACATAGCATTAAGTTACCAAAAATACTTAAATCATTTGATTTATTTAAAAACATGTAGAAAATGTTTTTTTTGTTTTCAAATTTATTTTGCAACATTGTCTATGTTTTGTCTAGGATATTAAAGTTCATCTCTGTGTTATCAATTCATATTGGATGTTTTTATCAAAAAAGTGACATTTGATTTTGAATTAAAGAAAAAATAAAATTTATAAATTGTTTTGTTATAAAAATTGTCTTTTAAAATAAAACATTTTAAATATGCAAAAGCAAATTAAATATAAAAACGATTTACAAAAATAAAGAGAATGATTTTTCCCTTAACGGATAAAATGTCGTTGTTACGTCACAAATTCGAATATTTCAAAATTATTAGTTCTGTGTGGAAATGTATCGAAATGCTTTCTTTTAAATTAGTTGTTTTCAAGTAAATTTTTAGTTTTTTTTTTTTAGCAGTTTTTATGTGTTCAAGTTTTTTTAATAGAGAAATTTTTTTATTTTTTAAGAAAACGTGCTATCTTAAGTAATTAAATGATTTAATTTTAAACAGCACATCTAAGATAAGTTAACGTTTATTAGAAGCTACTTGTAATAAACATAAACATTTTAATTTTGCTTCCACATACAAAAAAAAAAAAAAAAATTGAATTTTTGGCGTTTCGTGTTTCACATGAACATTTTCTAAGATGTTTGACGAATGCATTTTTATTTTTGTTATATCAGTTTTTATTTGTGATAAATATTTTGTTAAAAAAACAAATGCTTCAAATTTTCTAAGCATAAATTTAATTCAAGTATTAAATTTTATTAATCAACAACAGCACAAAAAAAAAAAATAAATAAATAAACAAATAATAAAATCATTACTCTGACTAAAAATTTGTTTCTGTAGTAACGTGTCTTTTTTCGAAATATTTTCCCTAAAGTTCGAAACATACAAGAACAAACTGGGCCACATATATTTAAATATATCAATCAGTAGCTTCTTATTCCTTTACTTTTTTATTTAAAATTTACTTTAAGTGAATTAATAAACCAACAATCTGAAAAACAAAACATTGTTCTTTAGTGTTAATATCTTGGTATTTTTTTTGCAAACTAACAAAAAAAATTTCATTACTTTTGTTTATAAATACCCAGCTTATTATTTGTCAGCCCTGCTGCACACAAGTTCATCCTTATTTAATTTTATTAACCCTTTAATAGGACTAACATACATATACAGTGAATGTCAATGAAAATCTTACAACGAAGATCAAACAAATATACCACAATTCATTTGGTAACTTTGACTTGAAAAAATTTAAAACATATTTTTATTGATATGCAATTATTATCATGCAAAAAATTTTACTATTTTCTAAAAAAAAAGTTCAGCACACGCAAATAAAAAAATAAAAATCGTACAGTGAGCCTTTAAGCAAATTTTGAGAAGTAATTTGAAACGTTTGAAACAAGCAACGGTTAAAATTCGTTAACTAGTAATTAGCCACCACAAAAATGGAAAATCTCTTGGAGAAATAGCGCAATTTATTAATCGAAGCAGAAGCACAGTTCGGTATATTATCTCAAGATATGAGAAAGAGAATCGCGTTGGTAACAAAGTAAAAATTTCACCAATAAAGAAGCTAACTACTTCTGATGAGAGGGGGATTTTAAGAAAACCCAAAGAAAATCCGGCAATTTCGGCTCCAAAAATAGCATCAGAAGAAAAATTTATTTAAATAAGGTTGTGAGTGAATGGACCATTAGGCACCTTCTTAAAAAATTGATTACCATGGAAGAGAAGCGCGTAATAAGCCACTTATTAATGAATGTAGGCTGACTTCCAAAACGTCAGTTGCTTTATATTCGAACAATGTATTGTGTTTGATAATGCCGTGGTACTAAATGTTTACAATGCATACCATTCCAAAATGTTGCAAACAAGTATTAGAAACGTTGCAATCGAGCAACTACCGCATCATTTTCTAAATTGATGCATTGTTTCGCAACTTTGTATATTAACAAGATTAAAATACCGCAGCAAAACTGTATACAAACTTTGTATTAATACATTTTGGAAGTCAGCCGTAATCGAAAGTAACGCCTTGAATTTGCTAGACAATATATAAACCAGCCTGTAGAATTTTGTAATGAAGTAATTTTTACTGATGATTAAATATATGGAGGAAACTTAATAACTGGCCAACTGTTAAACACGGTGGTGGTTCACTCATGGTATGGGGCTTTATGTCAGCTAAAGGAGTAGGTATTTTAGTGTTCATAAATGGCCGCATGGATTAATGGAAATATCTGGATATACTGAAAGAAAATCTGAGGCCTAGTGCAGAAAAATTGGGAATTTCCACGAATTTTAATTTGTAAGCATATTGCCAGTATCCCATATGTGGGCTCTCTACAACTGCCCAAAAGTATTAAAAACCCCTGGCTCAATCGCCGTATTTCAACATTATCGAACACGTGTGAAACTACTAAGACAAAAAAATTCGAGAGCGACCCATTTCAAGCATTTCTGAATTGAAGAAAGCTCTCCAAAAAGAATGGTAAAAAATTTCGCCGGACTACTGAAAAAAAAACTAGCCGCATCAATGCCTAAATGATTGCACGCTGCAGAAACCAACCATGGATTTTCCACAAAATATTAGTGACTAAAAAGGATGTCCAAATACCCTAATGCTTACTTTTTTCCTCAAGAAAATAAGGTTTACTATTTTCACTGACTGACCATTTTTTTCCGTAGTAATAAAACGAATTAAATTTTGTGTTTGTATCTGAAATATTTTATATTTTCGTAATGAATGAATAAATTAACATTTTTCAAAAAAATATGGTACGATAGGTCTAAATATTAAGTGTCTGGAAGAATAATGGGCACATCATTCATTTAGTAATGTTGAGCTGTGTGTTTCAAGTGAAGCATTGAGGAGCAGGTTTGTTGTCTAGAAGGTCTTGATGTGCAAGTGTGCTGTGACCATTTCTGAGCCTTGTTATAATGTTGGTTTTTATCTTTGAGCAAGTCTTAGGATATAATGGATTAGATCCGCAACAATTGGTGTTTTTGTAATTATGCTGATATTCATTCCATTTTGTTTTGCGTGAACAGCGTTAATTAATGGTCTGTTTTTATCTTTATATGCAGTAACATCAGCGTGATGGAACCCACATTAATTTAATCTTGTTTCGATTCGCAATTAAAGCGTTACAAATGCTGTTAGATAAAGGTTAATCATGCTTCTTGTTCGGAGTAGCAAGAATAGTGGAGAGGCTGTCGTCGCAAATTATATATTTTGCGTCATCTTTCATTGCACCCTGCAAAATTTATTAGATAATTTAGTTCTTTAACTTCCTTTTGTTTAAGAAATACAACTTGACAACATTTAAGCTCAGCATATTCTTTATAAAGTCCCAAAATTAGAAAAAAGGTAGTTAATTTAGGGGAAATAGAATATATTGATTTTAAAAAGAATCAATGTTTTTTTTTAAAGAAATAATTTATTTCCTTTTATTGAACACACCTCCATTTTAAGTGTCGGTTTTTTGTTTTTTGCATTTTGCCAAAAAGTAGGACGCCGCCAATAGACGTCATTCTACAATACAAGAACACATTTCAGTGTTTGTTTCTCTTTTTATTAGGCATTTTATATGATACATTAGTATGTAAATGTGTTCCTTATTTTTTTTAAATATCGCGTGCTACGGATACTTGTTGCCAAAAAAAAAAAAAAAAAAAAAAACTAAAAACATAAAAGTAGTTGTTTTTAAACTATTTCTAAATGTTTAAACACATTACAGCGACTGTTTTATAACCTTAAGTGTTTTTTATGATTTCATTTTCATTTTATTATTTATGTTATTACAACACTTAATAAAACCTAATCCTGCTGCTAATAGTGATATATAATTTGGAAGTTTTTCACCTTTTAATTATGAAATTTATTTGTTGTCAAAAATTAAAAATGTTTTCTCTTTATATGGGGAAAGATTCAACAATTTATGTAAAAATCAGCCCTTTTATGGTGGACACCTTTAAGCTTTTATTGCTACGCTAAAGCTAAGCTAAGCTTAAAGCTTTATACCTTAAAGAATAGTGTCGGTCACTTGACCGGTCATATGACCGTCTTTTTAAGCTTTTTTAAGAGCAAATGAAGAGTGCGAAGGGTATGAAGATAAATACGTCATTTAAATACGTCCTGCAAAAATACGTTGCACATAATGCTAACTGCGCTGATAAAGTTACATATACATTAAAAAAAACTATAAAGCTATGGATAGTTAAAATTATTAAAGAAAAAAATAATTAAAAATTAAAAAAAAAAAACATTGTTGGCTCCATTATAACCGCCTAACGTTTTTAGAGAAAAATAATATGAAAAAGAGCATATTTTAAAGTGGAGCAAGTGGGTATTTAGTAAGACATGAATCGGGTCATCGGCATAGTGGAAGTAGCTTAGGACTAGTAGATTCCAGCAGTATAAAATCTATGTCTGGATTCAGCCCTATATCGGAGATATAAAATTTTGACACTATTTCCGATCGATTGGCGTATTTAAAATTTTTCTATATGATCTAGCGCCTCGGCAAACTTGATTTCAACACTAACACGGGATGACAAAAGGACATTGCTCGCCGACACTTTAAGTCCCTTTTTCGAGTCGGTTAAATTGAATAATTTTAAAAATTTTAATTATTTGTTTAGTTAAAAGAATTAACAATTGTTAAAATTTCTGTGCTTTCTTTTGGTGCTATTTTCTTTTAAAATTAAAAAAAATCTAAATTAAATTATAATAAAACATATCTGTGGTCACAAGCAATAACAGCTTAACTCGTTTTTTGGAAGTTTTCAAAAACATTTTTAATTGTAATATTTTGGCGTTAAATAAGGGAATATCGACTTTAGCTGTTTAAATTTTAAGGTAAAAAATACTCAGTTTTTAAGCTACAAAGATGAATTTTGACTTGCATTACAGATTCGAGTGTTAAAAGTATAATATTAACAATAACTCAATTTGTTCTTAACTCGACTTAAGCTGTTATTGCTTGTGGACACAGATATAGTTTGCAAACCACATTTAGTTATATTTTTAACCGAATCAGTTTTAGCGTAGTGTAGAGTATCTCACAGCAATGCAACACTTGCATTTGTTTTGTTTGATTAAATTCTTTTATTTCAAATTAAATATTTAAAAAAATATTTACTCATGTCCCCATGTGTATATATACACGAGTAATATTAACAAACACGCTTTAAATAATTTTTTTTTTAAATGCAATTAAAAATTGACATGCAAAGTAGCATGACAGTATTTAAATTGACAGCGTTTTTTATAATGTCGTTGTGAAAGTTTCTATTTTTTTTCTAAAAATTACTCATAAAAAATTATTTGTTTTAAAGGATATTTTTTGAATAAATGTAAAATACAATAGAATAATAAATGCTAAATAAACAATGATATTCCTCGTTATTTCGTATGGAAACGCCAATATTTTTATAGCAAACAATTTTTTAATTTTTTTGAGGAAACATGAACATACAATTATTAAAATAAATAATATTTTTATAAATTATCGTTACATTGAGTTGTGAAATATAAAACGAAATTGACAAAATTAGTTTATTTATACCCAAAAAGTTAAAAAAGGGTATAACTAATTTTGTCATTCAGTTTGTAATTTCAACAATATCCCTTTCCTGAGTCCTTACCCAGCAAAAAATTTTACAAAAGGTAATCGAGTGTGGAATTAAGCATTTTAGCGGAAGAACTTCCCAACTTGATTACAAACCCAATGATTTTAACAAGGCATTAGACTTTTATAATCAATTACTGATGATTGATTACATTGATTATTACAGGAAATAATAATCATCATTAGTATGTATTTTAAGGTATTCTTTTTTAACTTCAAGAACCAGTTCAATAACTACTTCCATTAATTGCGAACTATTGTAATGGGTTTTGTAATCGAGTTACAAAATTTGGCAATCACACAAGTAAGACATTATATGGCAAGTAATTTTTAAGGTATTGTCTAATTTTTTGCTGGGTATGCATAGCAAACTCGATTGAGCGATGTCCGTCTGTCCGTCCGTGTTAGTATTGAAATCAAGTTTGCCGAAGCACAACATCAGCTAGAAAAAACTTAAATACGCCAATCGATCAGACATAGTGTCGAAAGAGGTGCTATTGGAAATCAGAAAGATCGGTCAATGTCTTTATCATTTGGAACAATGAAGTAACTCAAATAAAAAAAAAACAAATACATGGGTCGGTAGAGAATTAGAAAATAAGAGAAAAACATCAAGTGAAAAAAACTGGTGGTCGCCCATAAATTTCGAGCTACGGGCCTCTAGAATATTGAAAATTTTTTTAAATATAAATATGGGTATGATTTTAAAGTTTTTGAAGAGATCTGAAGGGAAATACTAAAAACGCTTAACCTATTAAGAACCGATGGCATTTTTATGTATTTTTTTTTTTTTAATTTTTAATTTCTGTGTCACCTCTATATTTTTTTATTTTGATTGGATTTCCTTTATTAAACTAGATTTAGATAAAGTAAAGGATATATAAGATTTGGAATAGCGGAATATAGCACTCTTACTTATTTTTATCTTTAAAATGTGTTTTTCTCTACGACAACGTCAATGAAAAAATGCCTGATTTCTGTGATTTACTTCTTCGCACTTCTTTTTTTTTCGAAAACAACGGTAAATTTTTTAATGAAAATATTTGAATGGAATTTCGTACGTGAGTGTATCTGATCAATTAGAACAAATAAGTAAAAAAGAAAATTAGCTTTAAACAAACCGAATCCTGAAATTTCCAAACCATGCACCAAATTGAAATTCTGTTAAAAGAATGGGTAGAGTTCAAGAAAGTCCAGCGGTAACACATTTAGCAACTTGAAAAATAATATTTCCAGAAAGTATTACCCTAATGGTTCATTAAAAAAATTACTTTTTATGGGGAAAAATTCATGTTCATGTTCAAAAATATTTTTTTATGGGGAAAAATTTATGTATTTTTTTACACAAAATAAAATTTTTAAAATTTTAGATTGAAGATCTCAAATTTTCTTATTAGTTAAGATATTGGACTGGATTTTTTTTGTAGCTTTCATAATTTTGTTGCGTATTTAACTGCAGCCAAAATTACCGAAATGTTTTAAGAAAAGTGACCAATAAGTTGAGAAATCTAGTATAAAGTCCTAAAAAATTCAAAATTTTCAATTTTCAAATGCAAATAAATTGTTAACTATAGACATGGTAGTGGTCTTCATTCATATTAAATAGCTAAAGAAGTTGTTTGATTATTTATGTGTTCTCTTCGTAAATATTATAACCAGGGTTGCTTAAAGAAAAAAAAAAACTAGCAAAAATATTCTTAAAATGTATCAAAACCAACTGTATTATCGCTAACCTTTATTACACTAGTTTTTAATTTATTAACTGATATGTATTAACTGATATTGTTTTCATAATTCCCGCAAAACTATTTTTATTTAATTTACCTATCAAAAGCTTAAAAAAATGTAAAACGATAACAACACTACAAAAAAGTTCATAACATAAAATCCATAGAATATCTCTAATCCAAAGTACCTTATTTTGCGATTCTAATCTGTCTCTCCTAGAAAGCCAGAAAATTTTAAGCGCATAACCTAAGCTTTAATTACTCTGCTAATGGGATGTAAAATTTTATTTCCAGCGGTCCAGCCCTTTAGTAACTGATTAATTTTTAAAATATTTTGTGTCTGCTCCACAGTGCTGTGGGCAACATGCCAATATAAGCTTTTCATCTTTTTTTAATTTTGCTAGATAAATATTTGTATGTACATGCATATTTATTTATTAATAAATATATTTTATTAAATTCTTGCATTTTAAAATTAATTTCTTTCAAAAAATTTTATTGACAAGAAAAAGAAACAAAAATGCCATTTAAAATAGATTTAAAGCAAAAATGAATTTGTGAACAATAAATTTAGAACTTTAATTAAGAAAAATAATTTTTCAAATGTACGCGGACGTTTTCCAAAGAAAACAACAAAAATTAGACGCTGGCAGAATGTAATGCTGCATTTTCAGGACCGCCAAATCCATCTTCAGCATTCTTTTGCATCCAACACCTTGATTTGCGTATATTGTAAATATCATCCATTTAACCAACTAATCAATATTAATTTGGTTGGACGAAATTCACACACAACTCAAAGCATTTCTTTGTTGTCTTCTCTACAACACGTCTTGTACATTTGTTGCAATTTTGTACTACACCGTCGGTATAGTCACCAAATGCAAATTTTATTTTTAGTCATTCATACTTGTTTTTCTCACAACATTATAGATGCTGTTCCAGAATCATATCAACTATTGATGAGTAAAATTTTAATTGATTTATGAAGATCACTGGTTCAACCCCTGGCTGGGACTAAAATTTAAAAATTTCGAAAATAGTACAAAATTTCGAGTAACTGGACAAGAGGCCGAAAGAAGTTATGTCTTATGCCTCTGGAGTTTATTTCTTAAATCACTACTGTATTTATCGTGAGAACCTTTTTTTATTCCCAATAAGTGTTGCCTATAATCAGTCTAGCTGTGCTTGTGTAATAGGTTAATACGAAAGTATAAAAGTATAAAACTAAAATCCAAATAACAATGAATGACTGTTTTTATTACTTTAAATGTCAGCCGTTTTCTTAGCCATTTTCATGGAAAGTGGTGTAAGTGGATTTTATTTTATATGAAGATTTCGGTATCACGAAAAATGGAAATTTTTTTTCAAATGCAATAGTCGCTTCTATTTTAAAGTGTTCAGAAGAAAAAATTAAAATTTTACACAAAGTGCATTGACTGTCCATGAAAACTTACAACAATAAAAAACAGTTAACAAACGGTAACAATGCAACACAGTTCAGTGTTTATAACAACATGAGGAACAAAAACAAAAACATATTTGCACTTCATTTAATATTTTTAGTTATAAAAGACAATTATAGTTGTTTATAATTTTTTTTTCTATTGACTAACCCTGGAAAACTACAGATGGTCATTGTTGCACGATTTAAAATGATAAAGTTGTTGGTTTTGTTAATTGCTTTTTTTGTTGTTGTTATCTACATTCGTAAAATTACTTACTTGTTTTAGTTTATGTAGTTCATTTCAATTAACCATCCAGTTAATACTTTTTACGTAAATTTTTATCAATTAAATTTGCTATTGTCTATAGTCCAAACAAATACACTTATGATTTTTATTATGATTATTTTGTTGTTGTTTTTTTTTTTAATTATTTTGCCATTAAAAATGTGTTCTACTAAAATGTGGTTGTAGTATGTTTCAAACTATAGATCGACCACTGATCATTCATTTTATCCAGGTAACGAAGTTATTCTCTTCGTAAATATTGCAACCAGGATGGCTTAAAGAAAAAAATTCTACCAAAAAGGTTCTTTAAATGTACAAAAGTTAACTGTTTCCCTGTTATTTCTTTACACGATCCTTTAATTTCAATGTCGTTCTGTTTTTTTTTGTCCCCTTCCTTCACCACATGTGGATGGAAAAGGGTATCTAATTTGTCATTCCGTTTCTAATTTCTAAAATATCCATGCCTGACCCCATAAAGTATATATATTCTGAGTTCTTATGTATAGCAAAGCCGATTGAGCGATGTCCGTCTGTCCGTCCGTGTTCGTTTTAAAAACAACTTTTTCAAGACATTAGATAAGGTAGAAAAAATTTAAATGAGCCAATCGATCAAACATAGTTTTGATAATCTTACTATTGAGAATCAGCAAGATTGGACCATGTCCTTGGAGGCAGCGGGAAAAACACCTCACCTGTCTTTAATTTTTCCATACCTTTTTTTCAGTATTTAACTTGATTACTTTCCTAACTGTCTAAATTGCCCAGTTTAGGGATCGAAGGTACCCACATATATTTCTCGAACGAGATAAGCATCCATTGTCATTATTTAGTGATAAACTGTGGTCATTGGATCATAGTTTTTAGAAAATTAGGCTGGTCAAGTAGTGACTATTACTGGTGCAACATTGAACTCCGGAATATTGTGATAAAATTTTTAAATTGACAAATATACGAAACTATCCGCAGGTAATGGGTTTGTAATGTATTAACGAAATTTAAAGGTTCCTTTGTTATAGATTATTGTATTTTTAAACTGACTTAATGCGTCCTAATTTTAAGCGAGCAGTTTTCCACAATCGCCACTAATCATTTTTAAATTGTTTGTATATACGAGATATTTGCTTTTTGTTGTCATTATTTTAAAATTCAAGTTTTTGTTTATTCATCATGATTTCCTGTAATTTCATTTCTACTTCCCAAACACCATTTCCATTAATTATACACGCGAGAGTAGTATTTCTCTGTCTTTTTTTGGCATAAACATACGAGGGCAATCTGACGGCATGCAGTAGGGGATTTGGTACAAAAAAAAAAAAAAAAAGAAGAAGAAAAATTAAACGTAAATAGTATTTTAAAAAATTCTATTTCATCAATAACGTGAACAAATTATTTTAAATTTTCATTAAAATTAAAATAACTTTTAATGTTGTACAATTTTTTACTATCAATCACAATTTTTGCAATTTTATAGAAAAAATAAATTTAATTTTAATGTAAAAATTAAAAAAAGTTTTAGAATTTACAAACATTAATCGTGGAATTTCCAGAAAAGTTTTAAAAGTTTCCAAAAATAGGATTTTTTGCTATGTATTTCCTAGCTAGAACGAAATAGTAAAAAAGGTATTAAAGCATTCTAGCCAGTTTTTGGTCTTTTAATTCCGGTTAATATAAAAGTATTTTGCTTAAAGTTGACTTTTAACAAAAACACAAAAATATTTTGTATTAATATTTTGAATTGCAACAACTTCTAACGCATTATATTTTATATACAAGAGATTTTTTAGAATTTTTTCTTCTTAGTACAGGATATATGGATGAAGGTATCCAGAAAACGCTGCTTTACATTCTTCTGGTGTCTTATTTATCCTAATTTCTTTGGAAAACGTCGGTACACTTTTGTAAATCATTTTTGTTTTTCGAAGACTTTTAGAAATCAAAACAAAGTGAATTTTAAAATGTTTAATGTTTAAAAATATCTCCCCAACTATAAAAGATAAAAAAGAGGATATTTCTTTAGATTTATCGCCAATCTTGAAAGTATTGAAAATCAGAGGATAAATAATTTGTAAATAGTTTCAATATTTTATACACTCGAGGTGCCCTAAGAACTACGAAATATTTAAAACTTCAATTCGACTACAGTCTTTATAGCAGTGTGAGGTTTCAACGCAATCGAGCTAGCAGTTTATAAACTAAAAAAGAATTTCCAATTTATTTTAGCTGTGTGACACATTTATTTCTCGAAACGTTAAGTCTATATTTTTTCTGAATTTCGAAGTCTGTAATCATTTAAAATTTAAAAGCCTTTAAAAATAAGCATTCAAATAAATGTGTTACGAAAAAATTTGCCTGAAATATCCATTAATTAAACAGTATATTTTTGCACCGTGTTGCTGAGAGCGATTTCTATTTTGAACTCTTTATTCGGTTTTTGTTTTCAAGCTTTTGCCGATCGTTTCTTACAAGACAATTATTGAAAATAAAAAAGAAATAGCAATGCGTATTTGTTTTAATAGATAACAAAATATTAAAGGTTGAATAAAAGAAAACAAAAATGTACTAAAGAGAATTGTAAAATATTGATGTAATAATTAACTATTAATTATAATAGACAAAACTGTATGTATGTATGTGTGGGCATTTAAGCAACACATAACATTAAACAGAGCCAGGAATGGGTCATTGGTACAATTCTCACTCACTTGTCAGTATAGTTGTGTTATTTCAATTGTATCTCTGATTTGATGCGAGGAACACAATTGGAACGACCGACAAATTTGTAAGCAAAAATTGGTTGTGTAAATTTGTCATACGAAGCAGAATAAGGAAGAAAAAAAAAACACAGCTATGGGGTGACCGTATAAAAAATAATTTTTTAAAAATGGAACTTTCAAGGTACGGTCAGGTTAGTCAAATATTTGACCAAAAAGACGTAACCACTAAAATATGGAAAAAAAATTTTGTTTGTCCTCCTCAAATATTTATTAGGAAATATAAGATCCTACTCCGATATCACATATAGTTTATTAAAAATCGTCATTCGTCATAATACGAAAGAAAGAAAAGATTGAGTAAACATTACAAAAAAATAGTGGTTACGCTTTTTTTGTAATATGACCGAACTATAACAAAAACACAACTAGAAAAAATATTATAAATGAATTAAAATTTACTTTATCGACTTTAGGTTCATTTATTTATTAAATTTCAAAAAAAAATTTTTGTATGCGGACGTTTTTCAAAGAAAACAAAAAAAAAATTCCACTTATTTTAAGTGCAATAGATTAAAAATAAATCATTTTTATCAATTAAAATAACTTTATTTATTAAAATGCATCGAAACTAAAGCCAAACTTTTTATATACGCAAGTATTTTGTGTTTTTGGCCATCAAAAATTCGTTGTTTTCCTAGTAGGAACTATTCTTGACGCTACCAAATTCTGTCGAAATATTGTACAACCCTTTATGCACAAAGTGCATTGTATTTTAACTGAATTACAAATAGCAGTTACCAGTAAATTTTTACCTATTACTGAAATAATGCAAAAATTAGCAGAGCTGTAAATGAATCACTTAATTTTGAGTTGAATTTATGCACTGAATTGGCAATTTTTAAGTTAATTCTTTTCACACAAAAAATGAATTCAATTCAATTGATTAAAATATAATCAATTCAAATAAATTTGACAATATTGAGTTACAATTTATTACTAATTTAAATAAATTTTTCAAATTGAATTGCAATTTATTTCCGATTGAATTGATATTAAATTAATTCAAATAAATTATAAAAAGCAATTAGCAATTCATTACAAAGTCATTTATTTAAATTTCAATTGAGTAAATAGGCAGTAATATTCTTCACGTTTTTTTTTTTAACTTTGATTTTCATTCCCTTTAGATCTGCGCATGAATTTGATTGATTTCAACTCATTTTCGATTTCATTTATTTTAATTGCAATTTGTTATTCAGCTCATTTAAATACGTTAAAGATCTATTCAATTCAATTTAGTAATAATGTTAAAATTGAAAACGAATTGCAACTCATTCTAAAATTGATTTGAATAATAACCGAATTAAAATTCACCTAATTCGTTTTAATTGATTCGAATTTCATTTAATTCTTTTTGTAATGAATTAAAATAAAAAAAAAAAGATTCATTCAGTTATCAAAATATTTTACTCAAATATTATTTGCATTACCATCAACAAAACGTTCCGTTTATAAATATCGTAACATTTCATTTAAAAATGAATAAAATCAATTCAAGAAACTTTTTTACCTGCGGCCAACATGCGCTAAATTTTCTTAATCGTCTTACGTAGTTGGATCCTTTTGAAGTTTTTTTCATCGCTGAAGAAAATTCGATAAGGAAAATGTCATCAAAATTCTGCTGATAAACGCTTTCTATAGTCAGATGGCTCTACTGCCGTAAAAGAATAAATTTTTGTTCGATATTACAGCACTAGTATTTTTGTTCGGCAGGACGTTATTATTATGTGCGCGCCTGCACAATCAGCGACAAAAAAGCGTATTGTCGACCTTTATGAACTTGAAAAACACGACTCAAAAAGACCTCTGCTAAATTCACATGACAAATATTATGTTTCCTTTTATAAAAGCGATGTTGAATCTTTCCTAAACCAATAATTAATTTAAAAAATTTCAGATTTAAGCTTTGACCCTCTAGTACCCAAAAACGCCTTTAGACGGGCTAGATTCGTTACTCACTTATTCGCTTTCCAAACACCATTTTACTTTTATTTTGAATTTTGTCTAATTCGGGGTATTTCTTTTAATTTAATAATTTTTTTTTAAACATTTTTTACTTTAAGAAGAGTACAGATCACAAAAATAATTTTTTATCCAGAAAAAAATTTGGGTTCTAGAGGGTTAAGTAATATTTTTCAGGGATTAACCTCATTTAAAAATTAATGATTTTATACTTTGAAAATTCTGCGAATAAAAATGTTTTTATGGCCTTAAAAAAATAAACAATGTTTGAAACTTTCAATGAAATTTTCTAATTTGTGTTTAATTTACTAATGATTCTTGCAGCAAAAGTTCAATACGATGTTTATCAACTTCGTGGCAAAAAAGCCAAAAAAATTTCAAAGAAAGACGAAGTAAAAAGAATATACACCGTTTCTTGATCTTAAATTTCTTATATTTTAAAGAAACGTGTGTGTGGACTTTGCTACTCAATATTATTTATTTATTTATTTACATTTATTTACCTTATAATTACAAATTATAAAATAAATTTAAAAAAGGAAGAAGAGCAATAGCAACTTAGGCCTTCAGCTCAATAGATATTGAAGTATGTACATTGTTTTATTATTATTATTATAACTATTTTTTTTTTTTGTTTTTTTTTTATACTGGGTAGGATTAAATTAAGTTGTATAGGTTTGACTCTTTTAGGAATTTGGTGATTAGTTCTATATTTTTAGAGGTAGGATGAAGAAGTGAAAATAGAGGATCGGAATTTTGAAAGGTTTTTCTTCTAAAGGTACTAAATTTCGGACAGTCACTCAATATTGAATTCATGTGTAAATGGAAACAAAAATCACTTCCAAGTTTTGTATTCCTTTAACTTGTTTTTGTCAAAACCCTTATTTCAAAATATTTTGTTTTATTTATTTTTATTTATGTTTATGCGGCGTTTAAAGCTCCCCTTAAAATTCAGAAAAAAATATCAAAAACAAAACAAAAACATCCTGTATTTAAGCTTAATTCAAAGTAATTTAAACAACATATTCCATTCACATTCCTGTGTGAAAATTAACACTTGTAGTAAATAAAAAAGAAAGAATACCAACTAACAAAAAAAAAAAGAGAGATATGGTTAAGTATGAGAATTAATTTTGCGGTAAGAAGAATTAGTAAAAAGTACTATTATTAGGCCTTATGTAGCAGACACAAAGACTGCTTAACACAAAGACTGCTTAACTACTTATTACTCAAATGACATACTTTTGTAACACAATGAATTCTCCTTCTTCCCCTCCTTTTTAAAGGCCTGCTGGCCGCTTAAAAAAAACCCTTCAACAAGCATCAATTAAATTCTCTTTTTATACCCTTCACCACAGAAAGTGAAAAAAGAGTACAACTAATTTTGTCATTCCGTTTGTAATTTGGTATATCCATTTCCAACCTAATTAACTATATATACTCTGACTTCGTGTGTCCGTCCGTGTTGGTGTTAAAATCAAGTTTTCTGAGGCACTAGATCAGCTAGAAAAATATAAACACATCAATTGATCAGGCATAGTGTCGAAAGAGGTACTATTGGAAATCAGCAAGATCGATTCATGTCCCTCGACGCAGCCGTTAAAACACCACGTCTACCTCTTAATTTTTTCATATCATTTGGAACAATAAAGTAACTCTAATTAAAAAAACAATTACATGGGGCCATAGAAAATTAAAAAATAGAAAAAAAAACATAAAGTGAAAAAATTGGCGTTCGCCCATATTTTCCGAGTTGCGGGCTTCTGAAGTTTTTAAATTTTTAAAATATCAATATGGGTATTATTTTCAAACTTTTGAAGAGATATTTAAGGAAATACTAACATTTTTTAAAAATGATTAACCCATTAAGAGCCGATGGCATTTTTATGTATTTTTTTTAATCCCTGTCATATTTGTCTATATTTGTTTTTTTTTTTTTTGATTGGAGTTACTTCACTAAACTTGATTATGATAAATGGTAAAGTGTATATAAGATTTGGCGTAGCCGAATATAGCACTCTTACTTGTTTTCTTTTCTTTTTTTCTTCAATGTTATCTGGTTTCTGTTGACGTGAGTAAAAATATTGTTGCTACAAAAAATTGAATGTGTAGGCAGCCGTGAATGTGTGTCGGATCTTATAAAATGTCTGTGCAAGTCTTCATAAGGCCTTTTAGTTTACGCCTCGTAATTATTGCCGCTGGAATTGATTGTATATGTTGTGTGTGTTTACTTTTAATTTTAACCTTGACATTCGTTTCAGCTTTTACAATCGTATTCACTGCATATACACATTAAATGTGTGTGCGTGTGTAAATGTATCCAGGCGTTTATTTGCATACAATTCGATTATATTGATATTCGATTTTTTGTAACTTTATTTATGGAAATTTTGTTTTTGCCTTTTAAACTATAAAAGTTAAGATGTCAGAAAGTGTTTGTTTATATTGGAATTTTTATATTAAACCTATAGGTTTAATTAATTTGAAGTTGTGGTAGGCGAAAGAAAAGAGAAATTATTTGTTGTTAATTTGTTGAAAATAAGTGGCTTAAGGTGTGGGCAGATTAGTCAAATATTTGGCCAAAAAATCGTAACCACTATTTTCTCAAATGGTATCTTAATCTTTTCTGATTACGAATTATGATTTTTAATATAACAGATGTGATATCTTATCTTTTTTATTCAGTAGAATCTTCTATTTCTTAATTAATGTTTGAGAGAGACGAAAGGTGTTTTTAGTAATTTAGTGGTAACGTCTTTTTGGTCAAATATTTGACTAATCTGACCACATCTTTACACTTTTTTTTAAATTTTACTTGAGAGGAAATAATTTGTTATCCAAAAAGATATTAATTTTTTTTATTTCGAAACAGATACAAAAACAGTTAATGTGGCCCAGCAATTGCAACAATACAATTTTAAATTTCTATTTATATATTCAAATTGCAAATCTAATTTTAAAATTACTTGAATTAATTTTACTTCAAATTTGACCGTGAATTTATATTGCCTCTTACTTTTTGTGAGTACTTCCTCATATTTAACTTTTAGTTAATTCTAAAATTACCAATTTAGTAAAAGTTTTGAATTATTTTATTTTTACTGAAATTCGTTATAAACTTTAAAATGTCATGATTACTAATTCATCAGGTTTAATTACTTGAAAAAGAATTCAATAATAAGATTCTGCATGCAATTACTTTTATTTTTTCTTCTACTATTTGCTCGTCTACATCTATCATTTGTTGTTAGATATAATTAAACATCTGTTGGTTTCTGACACAAACTCCAATGCAAAACGTAATTACTTTGAACAAATTAAACAACGATTTCTCTTTTTGTTTATGTACAATTCATTTAATAAAAAAACTTAATGCTTGAGGTAAAACTTTAATTGGACATACTTAAATGCTTTTGAAGGTTTTTTCCACTAAACGATTTAATAAAACATTTAGCTTGAATGTTTGTCGAAAAGCATGACAATGCGAGCTCTCACACATCGGCTCAAACCAGAGCGTTTTTGACCGGCTAAAACGTCGAGTTAATGGGTCATCCGCCGTACAGCCCTGACTTGGGACCTAATGACTTCTTCTTGTTTCCGCACATCAAGAAAAAAATGCGTGGTCAACGATTTTCGTCGCCAGAAGAAGCTGTTGAAGTGTTCAAAAACCATGTTTTAAAGGTGTCTCAATCGGAGTGGAAAAAGTGCTTCGACAACTGGTTTGAGCGCATGCAAAAGTGTATAAATCATGCTGGAGAATACTTTGAAAAACAATAAAACCATTTTTGATTATAAATATTCGCATTTTCAATATTAGGCCAGAAATATATAGAGCAGCCCTCGTAGTAGGTCATAGCACATATAATTTGAAATAAAAAAAGTTTAATATAACGATTCAAATCTGTCTGTATTTTATCATATTTAACACATGACTTTCGTTTTGCAAATCAAAATCTACTTTCCTTATCAAACGATATCTTTTCTGATATCAAAATTTGTAAAACATGAACAATTAAATTTATTCACCAAATATAGAAATATTTATCATAGAAAAATAAATAAAATGCTTTGTAATTTACAAAAATAATAGTCTATGAAACTTGTAACATAGAATTGTAGCTTCTAATCTAATCAAAATCAAATTATAAATTACGTGTTATTTCCTTTTTAAAAGAATATGGAAATTTATATTTTCTGTTAAAAAATAATCAACCACACAGATTCACTGGTCTGTTTTGTATCTACCCTTTTTCTGTGTGCCCTGTATATTTCATACGAGTACGAGTTAGTGTGCTTAAAAATTCTTTGACATCATCACTTGATAAGTGTATATTATTTGCAGTTAAAAACATTTAGCTTCTAATTTAGATAAGAAATTGTTTTCTTTGTAAGTTATAAGCAACTGATAAACTAAAAAATAAATAAATTTAATTGCTTGTTTTCTTTATATCACAAGTTAAAATAGAATAAAATTGAATGAAATAGTTAAATAGGGGGAATTGCAGGACACTGCATCTCATCTTCATTTGTTTTGCTGAAAAAGCTTAGAATTGCTGTCGTTCAATATATTCCAGTAAGTGTATGCCCAGCTGGTTTTATCTTTTGCGACAGAAAGCATAGCAGTTCAATGGGGTTCTCTTCTAATATTCCTAAACGTTGTTGCTCTCAATGTGTAGGATGTTCAGGCGCTTTCTCAACATGCACTGGCCTGTAAAGAAGGAAGCCTGTTAGCAGTCTGAAGTTAGTGTACGTGTAACTTTAAGACATGAGGTCTTTTAAACGATTTTATTTACTTTGCTTGGCGCAGGCTTGACAATAGCTGTAAATGTTACCCTTCTGACGAGGCTAGCAGAAGGTCTTGAAAAAAATTTTTTTTTTTAGAAAATTCCATAAGATTACGTATTTTACTTTACAATTACGACAGTGTAATTTAAAGTTTTACTTATTTCTTCTTTTTCTTGTTTTACGTTTCTTTCTCTGGGTGGCTTTAATGCAGCTGTCGACAACACTATAAGCGTCTTTAACCAGACCACTTGACACTGATTTTCTTATACAGGGGATTTCACCATATCGTCTACCTCTTTAACAATTGTTTTCTTTTTCTAGTCGAAATTTCGTGAGGTTTTTAAAAAATTAAAAAAACTAGTAAGAGTTCTATATTCGAATCTTATGTACCCTTCACCATGTACGTAAATCTATTTTAGTGAAATAACACCAATCAAAAAAAACAATTATTGAGGTGACAGAGAATAAGAAAAATTAAAAAGGCTTTTCCTTGAGATAATGCGACAAAAAATTTTTTTTTGTAATAAAACAAATTAAAGTCCATTTGGCAACCCTATCTGGTATAAAATTTTCTTTAGAATTCTGTTTTGGGACAAAATTGGTATAGAAATTCGGAAAAAAATACAAACAGTTTTTATAGAAAATAGTAATTAAAATATTGTGTTAAGAAAAATGTGCACGAATTGCTATGTAGAAGCCATTATTGACCTCAATATTCTATACAAAATCTCAATAACTTATTGCGCAGTAAGTACGAAAAAGTTATAATATTGAGTAGAAAATGAAATGCAACACTGTTCAGAAGATGTGTGTGAGGCGAAATTTCGTTATTTAAACTTCAGACACAAACCAACTGTGTCTAAGCAACTTTTGAAATTTAACCTTAGACACAAACCAATTGCGTGTTAACCAAACTAATTTTGTCAATACACAGAATATTTACTCAAAAGTACATGTATGAACAGTTTATAAAGATCTAATTTAAAAAAAAAATATTTTGTTAAATGAGACTGAAAATTAAAAAAGTAGTATTTGAAAATTTCCCTTGATTGTTTTAAAAATTTTCGTATAAAAATTATTAGCTCAAGAAAAAAAAAAAACAAATTGAAGATTTAAAAATGCAGTCAAGTCTTCTGCCGATTTGTTAAATGTTTGTCATAGACAAATTAGAATTATAGAAATTATTTCAAATTTATATTATGATTCATATTTCATTTTTTGTTTTTGTCTGTATCACATAATGATTTGTAGTTCAAGGTTATTTGCATTTGAATAGAAATATTTTTATTGTCTGCGTCTACTTTAAGAGAGAAAATGAAATATTGAATGTAAATTATTTATTTATTTTTTCAAAATAAAAATTGATAAAAAATAAATTATTAATCAAATATTCTTTTAAAATAGCTTTAAGAATACAAAGTAATAAATATTTGTCTGCTGGATCATTTTTTCTTTATTCAATTTAACTTAAAAGAAAAGGCCATTAATTAAACATTAAACTGAACTAAATAGACTTGCCAGATAATAGACAACTTAGATTAAGTAACAGACGTCTTTAATGGCTTTCGCTAGCAGTCGAATTATCACTTTGAAAAATTAGCAGGGAATATTTATCAAAATTTAATGCATTGATTTTTCCATATACTGTATACGATCGCGCAATCTTACACTACGTTTATACGCACGCAACTTGCAAGTTGCAAATTAATTGCAAGTAACTAACTTAATATTTATAAGGCAAATTGCTTACAATAAAATTTTCCATTTTTTTGTTAAAAGCCCAGAATTTATTTCATTATTTTTAGAATTTTCCACAACTGTTATTGCCATTTGTAATACTGAATTATTTGGCATTAGAAATAAATAAATAAATAAATATTAAAATATCTAGAGAGCTGGCACGTCATGTTTTAATTTGCAAATAGTTTTCCTAATCATGAAAGGTTTTCATGAGTTAGTTGTTGGACACTAAAAGATTAACTCAGCGGTTATGCGATGAAAATTTTATGTATTTAATATTTTACATTTTAAGTTTTTCCAAAACTTTATTTTTTTTCTGAAGTTGCTTTGCAATGTTATTCCTGCCTTCGATGCTTTTAAATGTTTTTCAAATAGGGTTTCGTGTGTTTTCAAACGCTTGTTTTTGTGTTTACTGGGATGTTTAGTATAGACCCATTATTCAATAAAAAAATTTTTACTGCGCATCTACGTCATCATAGAATGAAAATTGTGTAATTGTTGTAAAAAGTGTAAGAGATTTTTTAGTTGCACTTTCACACAAACATTACTTTGTTTACGAAAAATATTCTATGTCTACGTCACACAAAAGTAAGTAATAAAGTATTGGACTTGGGCAATGCCTAATCTTGTTTTCTTGATTCATGGTAATACCAGATCAGCGGTAGAGTAGAACATATTCCAAACTATAGTTTCTAAACTATGAATTTAAATCTGCTAAGACTGTAAATTTTTCGATAATATAGACTACAAAAAAGTGTACGCTAAGAGCAAGACTAAAAAATTAAAATATAAACTAGACAGGAGTATAAATAGATAATACATACATGAGCAGATACATTAATAATTGATTACACTTTTAAAGAACTTTTTTTTTTTTTAATATAAATTGAAAATTTTTTAAATTTAACTTAAGCCAAAAAAGTTGTAAAATTTTAGCGCCACTCTTCAAGTTTTGTAGAGCGCATCATTCAAATTTTAACTCAATTCACTGGGAATTTTTATTTATTAATTTATTTTTTTTGCAAATTTTATTTGATGTTAAAATATTTTGATTTTGCTCTACTGTACAATGTAGAATAGAGTTAGATATAACTCTTTATATAGAAATAAATGCAAAACGATTAAAAAAATTACATTTTTAATGTTTTAATAAAAACTATTTAAATCTAAGCACTAAATAAATAAGTTAATCTGATAGATTTTTTTTTTTTTTGTTTGTTGACCCTCGTATAATTTTGTGAAACATTTGTCGTAAAACAGTAAACAATTAAAGTTGATATCTGTTTGCATTCAACTATATTATCTTGATTACAATTTGTATATAATTTGGTATCTGGCCGTACAACTCAATTAGGGATGGTTTCAGTTTGTAAATTTTGAAAACCAGTTATAAATAAAAAAATTAATGACGAAATATTTTTAATCGTCAATTAAAAAAAGGCCTAAGCAAAAAGGTTTTTTATAAACAAAATGCTAATAGACCATAACATTTTATAATAAAAATGCAATAAATTTGTTCAGCTGGTGGTAAAAAGCTACACTTATTTAATTGGTAAAAAAAAGAATATCAACACATCACATTTTAAAAGAAAAAAACTCTAAAATATATTAATTATAAGTAAACGAAGGGTTTATATTGAAAGTCTCTCTAGATATTTTGGAAAAAAAAAAAAAAATAATAATAAAATCATGAAAATAAATAAATAAAATAAAAATTTACTAAAAAAAAATGTTCTGTTTTAATTAAAAAAATTGGAAATGATGAAAATGAACTTAAGCCAAATTAATGAATTAATTTGTTATAATATTAAACATTTTAACAAATAATTTCAAAAATATTGAAATTGAATCACACGCAAAGCATCGCACATCGAATCTTCAACTACAACCATCAGGATGATACTGAAGCACCCATCATAGACTGTGATGTGAAGAAAAAAGTATAAAAATAACTAAGCATGCTGATGATGTGCTTAGTGATACAGAATGTTGCATTATAATATGTGGTCACAAGCAATAACAGCTTAACTCGTTTTTTGGAAGTTTTCAAAAACATTTTTAATTGTAATATTTTGGCGTTAAATAAGGGAATATCGACTTTAGCTGTTTAGATTTTAAGGTAAAAAATACTCAGTTTTTAAGCTACAAAGATGAATTTTGACTTGCATTACAGATTCGAGTGTTAAAAGTATAATATTAACAATAACTCAATTTGTTCTTAACTCGACTTAAGCTGTTATTGCTTGTGGACACAGTTATTCTGTTAGTGTCTAGTTTTTCCTAATTTCTTTATAAAACGACCGCAGAAAATTTTGAAATTAATTTCTTTTTTATAAAAAAAAATTTCTTATTTTTAAGTTATATACTTGTTGTAGTAGACTATAACGGTTAAAAAGTGCGGCCATTTAAGTCAAATTATGTTAGCTATGAAGACACCCTTTAAATTTTAAATTGATTTTATTTTTTACTTTTAGTTATTGGCAGCTAAAGTGATACCAACCTTTTTTAAAATCTTACATTGCTATCCGTTTCGTTTTTATAGACATATAAAAATCAAATGTTTTGTGTGGGGGACACCCTTTAATTTTTTAAAAATTAAAGAGATTTTTAATGTAATCAAATTTTAAAATTGCTGACTGCAAAATATACCGATTAATAACCTTTTTCTCTTTTTTTAAAGTCAGTTAAAAATAATTTGGTTTTAAAATTTTCAAACTTTGTTTTAAATTACATTTTATATTAATTTTTTTTTAATACTGCAGTTAAAATTATAAAAGCAGTTAATTTCTGTTTTAAACGATTGATGCTTATCTGCGACTGCTTTTCTCTTCTATAAAACCTGTCCAGTTCCTTAATTTATATTTTTAATTATTTGTACTCGTAACTCTTCAAGTTAAACATGCAAAACGTTAATTTGTGTAATTAATTTTAATAAATTTTAATTGTTGTTATTTCTTACTATTCTCCACAGTTTGAAGCTGTAAGCAAAAATTTTATTAAATTTTGTTAATTTTTATATATACATTGTATAAACTGGCTTGATTAATTATATTTATTTAAAAATTTCTGTTCAGTAGCTTCGAACATTCAAACATTTCCGCGAAAGTTTCTAGCTGCACAAAATTGTTTAATTTTGTTTTGTTTATTTGTTTTACTGAAATAGTAATCACGATTTAATTGTAAATGAACATCTGTATATATTTCAAAATTGCAGTGCTCTTAGAAATATAAAAATAAAACGCAAATAAGTAATTTGATTAATTAAAAAAAGCAAAAAAAAAAATAAGTTTTTACGTAGGTAGTTTGTTTTTTCTACAAACTGACTTCGTTTTGTCTATTTTATATTTTAGTTCTGGTGTTTATGAACTTTATAAAAAAGAGGTAACAAAATCTACCTGATTAATGACTCGATTTCGAAAAAAAACTAAAATTTTTTTAATGTACCCGTCAGCAGGCCTTAATTTTCCACAAAACCAAATAGAAAACATTACCGATTTATCCTAACTGTTAAGGTTAATCGAGATCTTTCCTAACAGCTATTCTCCCGGGGGTACTACAAGTCTGGTCAAGCTGATCTAGGCTTATACACAAGTGCTCTCGAGGTATAGAAGGAACCAGTCCACCGGTGTGTAGGCACCAAATTTAGATAGATAAGTTGGGTACTTGTCAAAGAACTGACCAGTGTCCTTAAAGAAACTGGCGCCACGGGAACCGGTAGCCCATACAAAAAGCCGTCCATCTCTGTAGCCGATTATTGCTGAGGTCCCTGCGAAGTACACGGGGTGGCTGTTGGTAAAGGCCGGTATCCGCAGGGAAGATGCCATGCCGTTCCGAATGTGCTGTTGCATTCAACAGACGGGGTTGGAAAGTCTCCAACCAATATTCTTTTTTGTTAATTGTTAAAGGCAGACACGTAAAAAACTATGTTTTCTGTAGCAATAAGTAAAAAACCTAAACTTTAAATTAAAGGGTGTCCTAACAGTAATGTGATTTCTCTATATGTGGCCTTATTTGTAATCCGAAGTAGGCAGACAATTTAAGTTTAAGTGTTTTTATGTCTGCAATAAGAACGAATACAAAAGACTATTAATTAATTGAAAACATAAAGGGTATTCCCTAAGTGATGTGATTTTAAAGTATGTGGCTTTAATTTTTCAATCAAAATAGAAAGAATTTTACAATTTACACAGAGTGTGTACAAATACGTCCGCTATCAAAATAATTGTAAAAATTAAAGTGCGTTTCCATTGACACCGTGATTTTGACAAAATGTTATGGGCAGACACTTAAAATTTTGTATAATGAATGGGACAAAAATAAAATAAAAAAAATTAAAAATGAAAAAAATTGCCCACACATTATATGGAAGGAAGCCTTCGTGTTTGAGTCAGACCAACACTTGGCGGATGTTTAAGTGTTTCGCATTTTTCAAGGAACCTACAGTTTTCTTCAAATAAACAACATCTTATTATTTTAGTGTTGAAAAAAAATATTTCAGTTTTTTGCAACAAGAACTTTGTTTTCTAAAACAAAATTTTTAAATGGAGATATTTAAAATTTTTATTGCAGTACGAAGAGAAAAGTTTGGCAATTATAAATGAAAAATTATATCTGGCAAATGTCCACCACAACCACACTGACAGATGTGGATTCTTTCATCAAAGTTTTTAATTATCGCATTTCTATCCGAGAGAAAACGGACCAATCACGCCTTCGGATGACACCCTATACAGTGACAAGTAAAGCATGCAAACGCTTCTCAATAATCGATCTTAGATTTTCAGGAGGCCAAATGCTGCTGTTTTTCTTGTTGACATACCCTGACATGTGCAAGTGGGCTTCCTCTGACAAAAAAAAAAAATAAATAAAAAACCAACCCTTTGTTGTTCCCGAATGTTTTTTCATAGCGGATATTAATTATTTTAATGCGATTTTCGAGCGAAATTGAATTTTTTGTAACAATTGCTTATACCTCTACTACGAATACGTCAAAAAACTTAATTTCAAAACTATGATGTTGTTGGTGTTGTCACAATTAAAAAAACATAGTTCTTGTTGAAAAACTTAAAATCAAATTTTAAATCCCGAAAAAATATTCATGAAAATATTTATGAAAAAACTAATAAGTTGGGAAGATCAAAATGAAATAGAAGATCAGCAAGAGACTTTAGAAAACAGTCTTCAATATCTGCAAGTTATGACAAATTTGCGATTATATTTTAAAGCATCTTTTCAACATGTCTACAACAAGACCTCCTGGTTCTTTTGAGTAAAAGCTGCTTTGAAATTATGATACCTAACGCAGGCGAACCTTATCAAGATAAAGGGAAGATGCCTCTTTCTAATAGTAAAAAATGAATAAAACTGTTCAAAAACCTACTTTGGAATTTTTGTTAAGTTTTTTTGGAGTTACGGAATTTTCCTAATGCAATAAATTATTTTCTTTTTATAATTTGTTCAGTTAAATTCATATACGTACACGGAAAATTAAACATTTAAATAGTTTTAAATTTTAATTCAGACTTTTTTATCTATAGAGTCCATATGCTTAATGATAAGATCATAAATTTTTTCTGAGACATATAATTTATCACTGAAAGTCATTTTGAGTTATGACCCTCTCGATATATTAATCTTAGTTTTTTTTCCTGAAAATTGTTTTATTTTTATTTTTTTAATATAAAAATGTCATATTTTTACTTTCAGTCATGGGTCTATTAAGCGAAGGCAGCCCTTTGTCTTGGGAAGAAACAAAAGCTCATGCTGAACATGTTCGTGAACACGGTATACAACAGTTCATAAATCTCTATCACAGACTAAAAGATCGGCAAGGTGATGTACTTAAATGGGGTGATGAAGTTGAATATGTAATTGTAAAATTCGATGATAACAAAAAGCAGGCCAAAGTCTCTCTGAAAGCCCAAGAGTTATTGGGAAAGTTAAATGAAAAAGAACTGGCCGATCCAAATGGCGTAAAATCGCTGTGGCGTCCAGAATATGGAGCATATATGATTGAAGGTACCCCAGGTAAACCGTTTGGTGGCCTTATGGCCCATTTCAATCTGGTAGAAGCAAACATGCGATACAGACGTGAAGAAGTCACCGAACTATTGGAAAAGGATGAATGCGTCATGTCCATAACAAATTTTCCGCGTTTAGGCTGTAAGGAATTTACACATCCTGTGCACAATCCGAATCCGGAGGATCCAGATAGTGCAGCTAAATCGCTATATTTTCCAGATGAAGCTATTTATCCGGGCCATCCACGTTTTAAGACCTTGACACGCAATATTCGCATGAGGCGGGGCGAAAAGGTGGCCATAAAATTAAAAGTATTTAAAGATGAAAAAACCAAACTGCCGGTTGAGGGTAGTCCACCCATGGAACCAGATGTAGTATTATTAGATGCCATGGGTTTCGGCATGGGATGCTGTTGTTTGCAATTAACATTCCAAGCTTGTAATATCACAGAGGCTCGTACCTTGTACGATCAGTTGGCACCATTGTGTCCAATTATGTTGGCTCTTACGGCAGCTTCACCCATCTACCGAGGCTATTTAACAGAATCTGATTGTCGTTGGAATGTTATTAGCTCTTCGGTGGATTGTCGTACTCAAGAAGAAAGAGGCCTTAAACCCTTAAAGGAAAATAAATTTCGTATAGCTAAATCTCGTTATGATTCAATAGATTCATATCTATCGCCAGAAGGAGAAGAATACAATGATGTTCCTCTAACCTATGACAAAAAGGTCTATCAAAATTTGCGTGAGGGTGGTATAGATCATCTGTTGGCTCAACATGTGGCTCATTTGTTTATACGCGATACAGTCTCCCTATTTAGTGAGAAGGTACATCAGAATGATGAAGAAGATACCGATCATTTTGAAAATATACAATCTACAAATTGGCAAACTATGCGTTTTAAACCACCACCACCCAATTCGTCTATTGGCTGGCGTGTTGAGTTCCGACCCTGTGAAGCTCAAATAAGTGATTTTGAAAATGCTGCAATTGTTTGTTTTGTTGTTCTCTTGACCAGAGTGATATTGTCGTATCAATTGAATTTCCTAACACCCATTTCAAAAGTTGATGAAAATATGCAAACGGCACAACAACGTGATGCTTGCCGCCAAAAAAAGTTTTGGTTCCGCAAAAATGTACGCAAAACTCAAAAACTGTCGAATGGTTTCGCAAATGGTACTCTGCTCAATGGCACCGCAAATGGTGCAGCCAACACAAATGGTTCAACAAATGGTACCAATACAAACGGTGATACTAATGGTTATCATCATCAATCGCAGAACGATTCGGAAGAAGACTTTGAGTTGATGACTATTGGAGAGATATTTAATGGAAAGGTAAGCAAGTTTTAAACATAACTTAATCATTTTTTTCTTTCAGGAACACGTTGATCCTTAATTAAGCGCTATATATAATTTTATATAAAAATGTCATCGGCTCTTAATGGGTTAAGCATTTTTTAAAATATTTAATATTTTCTAATAGATCTCTTCAAAAGCTTATATATTGATGCTGATATCTTAAAAATAAGATACTCAATCGTGCTTTTCTATGAAAAGTTTAGAGTCCTACAGATCGGAAATCATGGGCCAGCACCAATTTTTTTCTATTGATGTTTTTTCTTATTTTTTATTTCTCAATCGGCCCATATATTTATTTTTTGATTGGAGTTACTTTACTTAACTAGATTTGTACCAACCGATATGGAAAAAATTTATAGGCGGGCGCTGTGTTTTGCCCACTACCTCTAAGGACATGGACTGATCTTGCTGATTTTCAATAGCAAAATTTTCAAAACAACGTCTATTGATTGGCTCATCTAGCGCCTTGGCAAAGGTGATTTCAACCCGAACACGGACGAAAAGACGAACTTCGCTCAATCATCTTAGTCATGTATAAAAATTCCGAATATATCGGGTCGTAAACAGATATTGCAAAAATTACAAGCTGAATGACAAACTTAGATAAACCCGTTTTCCTATCTGTGGTGAAGGGTATAAAAAAAGGTTCTAAGTTCAAGTTTTATACTTTTTCTTAAGGCGGACTTAGCAATACAGGTTCCTTGTAAGTTTCAGCTGTCTGTCGTTAACAATTTAATAGTTTTGAGAAATACATTAAATAACATTAACTTTTTTTGTGATAATGGACTAAGTATACAGGTTCTTTGTAAATTTTAACCGTCTGTCTACAGCTGTTCAAAAGTATGTCAATTTATATCAAATGAAATGAATTGGTACACCCTATAATTATTAATTATTATTTTAGCGGTCATAGTAATCGACACTCTGTATAATTTTCAAGCGTTTGTCTCTAATGATTTAAAAGATAGGCCCACATAGGTAAATTTTCGTCACCTATGGGGACACACTTTAATTTTTATATTTATTTTTGCTTTACTTTTTGCTATTGAAGGCTGTATATATTCATGGTATGCGTAAAAACCTGTGTGTTGTATGATTTTAAATCGTACCTATTTGTAAGCATAATTTTTCAAATAAAAAAAAAAATTTTAAAATCAGTTCAAAAATGACTGAGTCGGCGGTCGCAAACATAAAAAAACATTTCGAAGAATTGATAACCTCCTTTTTATACCGATCACAACAAAAAGTAGAAAAAAAGGTATAAAAATATAAAGCTTGTCATTCCGTTTGTTATTTCTTAAATATCTATTTCCAACCCCATAAAGTATATTCATACATAGCGATGTCGATTGAGCGATGTTCGTCTTTCCGTCCATGTTAGTGTTCAAATGAACTTTACCAAGGCATTAGATAAGCTGAGAAAATTTAAATACGCTAATCGATCAGACATAGTTTTATAAATTTTGCTATAAAAAATAAGTAAAATATCGGTCTATGTCGTTCGAGGTAGCGGGCAAAACACCCCACTTGCCTCTAATTTTTTCATATCATTTCGAACAGAGAAGTAAATCAAATAAAAAAAAAAATAAAAATAAAACAAATGTATGGAGCGATATTAAAAAATAAAAAAAAAAACATCAAATGAAAAAAATGAAGAAAAGTGGCGCTCGCCCATATTTTCCGAGTTATTGGCCCTGAACTTTTAATAGAGAAATACGATTTTGCACCATACTTTTTAAGATATCAATATAGGTATTATTTAAAAGCTTTTAAAGAGATCTTTCAGGAAATACTAATTTTTTATACTAATTTTTTTTTTTAATGTTTAAACCATTAATGGACGATGACATTTATATGTAAAATTATAAAAAGATTTTTTTTTAATTCTGTCACCCCAATACTTGTTTTTTGATTGAAGTTACTTCACTAAACTAGATTTACGTGCATGATGAAGGGTATTTAAGATTCGGCATAGCTTAATATAGCACTCTTACTTGTTTTTTAAGTCAATTAAAAATGAAGAAAAAAAATCAGGGACCGTAACTGTTATAACTTTTATCGTAAAAGTCAGAAAATAAAAGTTATTTTTTTACTTTTATTTTTTCGAGCAGAAATAACAGTTAGTTTTTGATTTTAATTTTTTTGAGCAAAAATAACACTTATTTTTTAACTTTTATTTTTTTGAGCAAAAATAAAAGTTATTTTTGACTTTTTTTGTTTCGAGCATGAATAAAAGTTATTTTTTAACTTTTAATTTTTCGAGCAGAAATAAAAGTTATTTTTGACTTTTATTTTTCCGAGTAGAAATAAAAGTTATTTTTTGACTTTTATTTTTTTGAGCAGAAATAAAAGTTATTTTGTGATTTATTAAAAAACTTTTTCAAACAAAGATAAATTTTCAGTAAAATAATTTGCATATGCTCAAAATCTCCTCCAAATTTTCTTCCGATAAATTGTATCTTAAGTTTCCCAAAATCAGCTTTAATGCCGAAAACGATCTTTCTACACTAACATGCGTAGCTGGCACCGAGTGCAAAATTAAGGCAAGTTTCCGCAGACAAACTTTTTGTTCCTCCAGTACTCCATTAAGTCATCGTCAATATCTATTCTTTTTTTTTATAATCGTCAATTCCGTAAATAGCTTTGCGGTTATTTTCAGAAAATTCATACCCAACATCGTCATCATCAGAAGACGATTTTAAAATTTCCAATTCACGAAATCCACTTCTCAGTAATGATGATGAAGAACTCTGCATACTGGATTCATCGACTAAAACTTCATCCGCAGTATTAGTGTTATGACCACATTTATAAGTCATTTTTGTTCGACGTCAATTTTGGCGCGTTTGCAATAGTGAATCGTTAAATTTAATTATTTAGAAAAGAATATTTGGAATATTACATAATATTACAAAGGGGTTGAAAACACAAAAATAACTTTTATTTCTGCTCAAAAAAATAAAAGTCAAAAAATAACTTTTATATCTACTCGGAAAAATAAAAGTCAAAAATAACTTTTATTTCTGCTCGAAAAAATAAAAGTTAAAAAATAACTTTTATTCATGCTCGAAATAATAAAAGTCAAAAATAACTGTTATTTTTGCTAGAAAAAATAAAAGTTAAGAAATAACTTTTATTTTTGCTAAAAAAATTAAAGTTAAAAAATAACTGTTATTTTTGCTCAAAAAATTAAAATCAAATAATTACTGTTTTTTTTGCCTGAAAAAATAAAAATCAGATTTTTAAAAAGCATCGCATTTTCTGACAATTTGGTCCAAGACTTTCAAAGTGTCATACTTGGTTTCATTCTCCGACATTTCCTTGAGGTTGCTTTTTTTCATCAAAAATTCAAAAATAACAGTTATTTTCGGTCTCTGAAAAAAATCATTCAGAAGTCATTTTACAAAAGAAAAAAAAAAAAATCGAAAAAACACAAAAAATAAAATTTGATAAAAAAAATTTAAACTGTAAAATTAATCTAAATTTTTCTAAACGGTAAATATTCACAAAATAAAAGCGTTTTCGAGTAGTTTTTTAATGTTAGTTGCAATTTTTTGATTTATTACTACCCCTTGAGTTATTTGTTTATTATTTTTAACGTCATGAATCGAAAGCAGACAAAGCGTTAAATTAGTTATAATTGTTATTGCAAAGTATTTAACATGTGATGTAAATTAATCAGGGTTCGAAAACAAACAAAACGAAACGTTTTTTTTGTGGTTTTATTCCTGAACACAAGGGTACAAAAAAGTTTATGCCTTTGCAAAATATTTGCGAAGCGTTTATTTGTTTTCATACACCAAAGTGTGTAGAAGTTTTGACATGGCCGAATGTAATAAACAAATTAAAAAAGTATATTTTTATAACTTTATTTTTTTTACTCTTGCAATGCCAACCGTCATTATAGAAGTTTTTATTTTTTTTATTTTACAGCCTGATTCCTTTCCTGGACTAGTGCCACTAATACGCAGCTATTTACAGTCAATGGAAGTTGATACTGATACGCACTGCACTATTGAACAATATTTGAGATTTATACAAAAAAGAGCATCAGGTGATTTAATAACAACAGCTACTTGGATGAGACAGCAGGTCCTAAATCATCCAGATTACAAGTATTATTTTTTATATTTTAAATAAATTTTAAGAATTTAAAATATATATATTTTTCTTTATTTTATTAACAGCAAAGATTCCATTGTTACAGATCGTATAAATTATGATATTTTAAAGAAAATACAAAATATACAAAATGGTAAATTAATTGAACCTGCTCTGCTGGGACAGGAGGGTAATCATACAAAAACAAAAGATTTCATACCACCAGCCATACAAAAGCACCTGAAAAGTACTGGTTGTTGTGAAAGCAAATGACCATTTAAAACAACCAAACAACAAAATCAAAGTGACGATAATAGTGATATAACTGACGATGATTATAAAAAGCAACAACAGCAGCAAAAGCAACAGCAACAGCAACAGCATCAGCAATCGGTTAAGGAAATAGAAAAAAACTAACATTGGCCAAAATTGTAATGAACAACAAGAAAGACAAAATAAAAACAGCTTGAAAACATTTAAGGAAAGTTATGCATGCAGGCCAACATCATTGCAACAGCACAGAACTACTTACAACATTATTGTTTTATTGTGAAATCTGTATATGTAATTAAAAAACGATTGAAAGTAAACAAGACTCTTGTTAATTTTTTTTTAATTTTGTAATCAAAATTTATACATTTTCTAAAAGACTTAAATGAAATTGTTAAAATATTTAACCAAATAAAAATTGAATATAGGGGAGGTGTGCAAATTTGTTAATGAACAACTTTATTTTTTTCTTTCTAATTTTTTATTATTTTTCTCAGCAGTATAAACAACCGAAGGCAAATTATTACATTTAAGGATTTCTTTTTCTTAAAGAGTGTCTAAGGAAACTCTTTAAGAATTTTGTTATTTCTATAAAACAATTACACTTTTATTATATTAATACATATTTTATTATTTGTTAAATTATTCACTTAACGCATACTTATACAACATAGGATTTTCTTTTATATTTATAAAAATGATTAATATATTCTGAATATAATTCTACTTAAATAAAAATCAAAACTGAAATATTAACCGTCATATTCATAAAAAATAACACAACTTTGAAATGTGTTTTGTGGCAAATTTGAATGGAAAATTTCAAATATATTTTAATATTTTATGAATATGACAGTTAATGTTTGAACACAAAAAAGCATACTTATTTTTTATATTATTAAGAAAAAGATCTTAAAAAAAAGAAACTAAAAAATAATAATAATTGTTAATGAAAAGAAGAATTATACTTAAAAAAATAATAATAATATAGACCAGGGGAAAGTATAAAATGCTTTATAAATTAAAAAGAAAAACTAAAATTGTATATTTAATTTATTGGAGTGAAAATTCCTTACAAGGGAAAATGTTAAGATATATGTACGAAAAATTCGAAAATAGAAATATGAAATTCAAAGAAAAAATAAATATAAATTTAATAACTAACTAAAACAACATTTGGTAAACATTTATGCAGATAAAACAATTATCAGAAAGTTTTAAAAATATATATTTTTTTTCAATTCTTAATTTGTGCTCTAGATTACAAACTGGTTTTTTACAAGTAAAAAAAAAAAAAACAAAAAACAAAAAACAGTGAAAAAGAGAAAAATCATTATTGCTAAGCGGTAACAGAAAAAAAGTATTAAAATTATTTTGTTTAAAAATAAAAGAATTTTTTTCTTAGTTTTTTGACAACATTGATGGTTAGGAAAATATTGTTATAACTTCTATCTTCAAAATCTATTTTTAACGTTACGAACGTTGTAAAATATTTAATTTTTTGTAGCTTAAAATATAATTTTCTTACAAAATCTGAAAATTTTAATTTATTTGCGGTCTATAAAAAAAAATCAATTGAAGAATTGAACAATAAGGTCTAGAACAAGAGCTTTATTTATAAAGTTCAAACTTTAATCATTAAATAGACATCTATGTACCAGGATTAGCTGCCCCTAAACCTAACAAATCTGCCTCAATGTCGATACTTCTTGTTTTGAAAGTATCGATTTCGCTAGGAATTGGGTACAGCTTCTGCTTTTGCAGACGATCTAGTTGAAGAGCCTTTAACGAAAATTCTAGCAGCGATATGCTCTGGGGCTAAATCGTCGCATTCGTGATCGAGTGAGGTTTCGTATCGAGTAAAATTTTGTCACGTATCGAATAACTAGATTGCGGCATTCGATAGCGTTCGGATCGAAGTTTGTTTAAAAATGAAAAGGTTTTTCTGCTTTGTAATAGAATAAAAACATGATTTTTATAAAATGTAAACAAAGATATAATAAAATAAAGGTAAGTAAACGTACAACTTCATCTGATAAAGATGAAAGTAACATGCGCACCCGGAGACAAATACAAAACAAAACCGATCGCCTATCATTGCCCGAAACAGCGGCTTACCAAATACCTAAATGCTTTGGGCGCCTTCAACAGCAGCTTCAATTCCTGTAGTGCGATTCACTAACTTTTAACACTTTAAAAGGTGTTAACTTTAACCACACATTTTATTGTTTGCACTAACTACTATGTGATTCACTAACTTATTTATAACCATGGTAAACAGTTTTATATTTCTCTCTAGTCAAATTGATATTACACGGCAACTCTGCAAAGAAAAATGTTAAAATAAGAGAAAATAACAAAGAAGAGTACAAAAAAAAAAAAAAAACAAAACAAAAACCTTGTGATTAATAAATTTTAAATAGTTTTGTGCAAACTAAGTAGAAAATTATAATATATTACTATTTTATTCATTTAGTAAATGCTTTTAAATTTTCAAGTAGAATGGGACTTGCTGACAGTAAATTTAAAAAGCTCCATGGAAAATTGGAGTGCGACAAGAAGTGGAGCGAATTGTCCGAAAAGCTAAATAGTCGTGGGGCGCTTAAAACGTTCAACCAGTGGCTTTTTTATTTTTATTATTTTTTAATGAATTATTTGCTTTGTGCTTTATTATTTTTATTTTTTTTTTATTTCATTGAATGCTTTATCTTTTGATTGAATTTTTAATTTTTTAACGTTATCCACTGCCAGTGTACAACTTTTTTTCACTAATAAACAAATAAATGAATAAAGTTGTTTTATTTCACAAAATCATTAAAAAAGGGTTATATTTAATAAAAGAGGCATATAAATAAAATGTTATAAAAACAATAAACAAACACTTTTTTAAACAGATTAAACCACAAAAAAAAAAAATGCTGCTGTTAATAAACCACAATTTGTTTTGCTAAAAATAACAGCTGACTGAAGCAGCTTGCTTTAAACACCAATAGATATCGTTTAAAGTGTTAGTGAATAGCAAAATGGTTAATTTTGTGGTTAACATTTTTAAACGAAACAATTGTGGTTTAAAAAGCATAGTGAATCGCACTACTGCAGCTTAAATAATGTGTTCGGCTGGTGATAAAAGTACTTCTTCGTACGGTCCACCAACCGTGTTTCTTTTAAATTCCTTGTTAAAAATAAGTTTCTTTTTAGCATTGTATTTTTAGTCTGCATACACCAATAAATTTAAAAATTGGTTGAAGCTTATAATGAGTTTACAATGTGTTATAAAGATAAACATACTTTTTGCTAAACCGACAGACACAGTTTTCACAGATGGGCCGTACGTATTCAATTTGTTTGCAAGTTCGTCCCATAGCCTTTTAGCGACTATTTTACCTTGCCCACAATTTGGTATACAATTTTTTGCCAAGCTCGGGTGTTCACCATAAATTGTGCCATGAGCTGTTTTTGCTTGCCATTTATTTTATTTACATTTGTCATTTACATTTGTCTTTTGATACCATTATTCATGAAAATAACGTTTAATATGTAAATACTTACATTTCTTATTATTTATTTAAAGAAAAACTATTGATTAGTAACAATGCAATTTTTATTTTGTTTATAGTAAGCAAAACGATGCCTCTTAGCCTATCGAATAACATTTCAAATGAAAGTATTCGATCGACTATTCGTTCTCGAATGCCATGATCTCAAATTTCGATACAAGCTATTCGATGTCGAGTACTGCGATCTCAAAATGCAAAATTTTAATCAAAGTCATTCGATCACGAATGCGACGATTTGGCCCCTGATTAATAAGGAAATCTAAGAATAAATGCAATCTTAAATTGATTTATTTATATAATCGAGCTTACTTTCGATATTTCGTCCGGATCTTAAAATTTTGCTTTAATGACAATAGAGTCACTCTGTATTTCTATTAAATACTTTACTGTCATCCGATGAACGACGAAATATAGAAAGTAATTAAAGGAAGATGATAATCACCCTTATCGTGCTTGGCGTTTTTGCGGCCAAAGTTAGTCGTTTTTAAATAGTTTTGTAATATATTGAAGATAGCTCGTAACAGTTATCATTAATTAATCTATTACAAAATTGTCGTAGTCGAAATACGCCTACGCCAAATACGAAAGGGGTGAATATTTTTTAAAACTTGATCTTAAGCTCGATTATAAAAAAAAAAAAAATATAAAAAAGGTCAAATAAGTCAATACAACGATCTGCAATCTAAATTTTTTTAGTGGAATCATTTAACAAGTGAAAAAAAAGAAAGTCAAATTTGTTCATAAAACAACATTACTGAAGAGTATTTTTTTTTTTTTTTTTTTTTTTTTTTTAAATTTTCAATAGTTCCTCTAAATTTCTTATATTTCATTTCTAAAATGTTTTGCCTTTGATTAAAAATAAATAAATCAGTTTTTGTAATTTTTACTTTTCCGCTATACAACGCAATGTCTACATCCCTTCGAATAAAACGAATTTAGTTTTTTTTGTATTTTCTGGAACGACTGCGAAAATCGAGAGATATGATTGATTGTCATCATTTGCATCTGCTACTCAATCCTAGGTTTTTATTCCTTTTTATTAATGACTCAGAGTGTCAATATTGGGTTCAATTTTGTTACGTGGAATTCAAGACTTAATCACCCCTATCATAAATATCTTTTCACTTGAAATGTTCTCCATTTTCCTCAAATTACAATAGTGAATAATTCACATGAACAATTTTTTACGTAAACAAAAATTCCCCTTATCATGATTGATTTTTTCCCTCGAAATTTTTAAACTTTTCTCATGGATTTGTTCACTTAAATTTTACTGGAAAGCTGCAAGTTTTTATCACTTATAAGAATATTAAATTTATTGATACATTTTTTAATTCAAGATCAGTTTCTGGAGCGCGGACTGACATTATATTCGATTCGGAACTTATTAACTGGAGCGTAGTTATAGCCTTTATAAACATGCATACATATGTATGTCTCTGTTTTGTTTGTGAGTGAAAAATAAAGAATTAAAATTATTCTGCACTCCTTTTTCATAATTAATAATTTTTGCGACAATGATCACAAAGAAGAAGAGCTTTCGGAACAATATAATATCATTAATTTACTATAATTAAAGAAACTTAAAAAAATTGGAGAATCGAGTTTTTTAAATTTATTCAAACAAAAAATTAAATCAACGATGTACACATTTTAACAATTTGGCTCTTGATATAGGACTCCTGCAGCAGTAGCGAAATTGCCATTTGGATATGATTTCCCCGCAGTAATACATTTCATACTTTGTAGTTTTTAAGAAACTGAATCGTAAAATGAAGATGAAGAATAGTATTTTAAAACCAGTTGTGTTACACTGTGGAACGTTTATAATAAGAGAAAAATTTAATATTTTAAGTTAAAAATAATAACTTCATTAAGTGCAATAAAAACAGTGACTTAATAATTAAAATAATGATAAGTGTGAGTACTTTAATGAAATTAACACATCGTACATTAATTAAAAATGCAAGGCCAAACAAAAATCCAGAAAATAATCAAATGTTTGTGTCAAAAGTTAAAATTAAACTCGCATTTAATATTTAAAAAAATAATTGTTTAGAATCAATTATAAAACTTACTTTTTTAAGACTTTTTCTTATTAACACACTTTTTAAAGATGAACAACAAAAATCGTAGGACTGTTAGTCATATATTTGACTACGCTTGTAGTATAGAAAATATTCAATCAAAACGAAATGGAATGCAGAATATTAAATTCGCCAAATGGTGAAAATCTTAATTCAAATCGAAATGTACAATAGATGTGAATGTGACAATAAGATGTAATAGCTCATTATAAATTGTTGTTCATTATGCATTGTTGTTCTAAAATTGTACACGATTTACTTTCTGATTAAAAGTTGTGCATTATTTTGTGTACGAAACTCTTAAGATCACTTAAAGAAATTTTAGATTATTTTGAAACAAATTTTTACTAAATTTTATATTTTTAGCCATTCAATGTGACTTAATTGTGACAAAACAACTTAATATTTTTGGCTTCAATAAAGATTTAAGAGAAATATAATTTAAAATAATTTAATTTGAAATTGAAAAATTAAATATTTTTTACATGTATTTTGCTAACAATTTATTTTGTAGACCATTTAAAATGAGTGCAAAAAACTTAATATGTATGGGGTGAGATATAATAATAATAATAATGATAAAAAACATACTCTTTGGTTTGTATTGAAAAATAATTTATGCACCGAAATTTGTAAGGCGTTTTAGAAAATATAAAAATTATATATTTTTTTAAATTTAATTTCTATTTATACGAGTATAATTTTAATTTTACTTGTCAACTCTCATTTGTTAAATGTTTTTTAATTTATTCAAATCATATACTTTAAAGGTACATTTATTTTACTAGGTAGTGTCGTCCGCCCAGCTGGTTTACAGTTGGAAATGTCAAAAGTTGTTTATATTTTACAGCTTTTCTTTACGAATTTCAAAAAACACCAACAACAAGCATATGAAGAACGAAGAAAGCGTTTGTTTTTAGAGCAATTATCTTTTCTTTTTTCTTTCTATTTTTGACATTTCCACTCACAAAGCAACAATAAAATGCCATGTTGTTTTTACAAATGTTGTATTTGTTGTAGAGCCGCTATTACCTAATAAAATAAATGTACCTTGATATACTTCAATGAATTTTTAAACTATTTGAATCTTATTATCAACCTATTTTTATTAAAAAAAGTTAATAACTTTTTAAGTAAAAGCACACAAAATAAATAAAAAAATATCTGCAAGTTATCCTTCTTAATTTAAAAAAGGAACCCATTTTGTTTTATTTTATAAAAAATGGAGAAGTAGTGAGCTTTGATAGAATTCAATAAATAAATTCCTTTTCACACACATGCATTCAAAGGATTTTCAAATTAAATTTATTTAAAAAATACTAAACTTATTTTATTTTAAAAGCAGTTGAATCCTTCAGTGCATTATGATTTCACTACGAAAAGAGTATGAAAAGGAAATTAAGTGGTCTCTTACAAAAACTTATCTTACGCCATGACAACAAAATGAATCAGTCGAAATCGTTTAACAAGGGTGTTGACAATCTCAAAACGGACTTGTCCCTTTTCTTTTTTGCTAAATTGAGAGTTACCCAAGGTACTTAGGACTTTTTAGAACCATTTAAAATGTTTTTTTTTTCTTATAATTAAATCGTGATTTTAGAACATTTAGGCTCAAACCGAAATTTCTTAAAAAACATGACGATTTGGAGGAGGTCTATGAGTCAAACATTTTATTCATTATTTATTTGCTTAAATTTGCTTTTAAGAAAAATAGAAGAGAAGTAGAAGTTATTAAGGAATTTTCCACTAAAGGGGCTTAGGATTAGTTATGCTGTTAAAAAAAAAACAAAAGATTTTTTGTGTATTTTGGTTTTGCCTAATGCATAGTTTGTCTTAATAAAAAATTCACTAAATTAGTGCGTTTTGGTAAAGTAAATAAAAACTCCCCTCAAGAATTTCTTTATTTCAAAGAAATAGAAAATTGTCTTAACAATGAGTTTCATCAACTAAAGAAGAAAAACAAAATAATTTTCAAGTTTTCGGTTTTAAAAATTCTGTTAATGAAAATCTGTATTTAACTGTTTTTCCTGGTTATAAACGTCTTATTATAAAGCCTTCTATTTTCAAACACAGAGATTGAGAGTTATTTCTGTATGATAACTGTGAGTTTTATAATTTTAACATAATGTTAAAGTTTGAGTAGCTTTTGTAGGTATTGCAGTTTTTGTCTGTTTATGAAACTAAATAACAGAAGGTAATGGCGGTTTCAGTGGACTGAACTATTAAATGTTAACTTTACAGTTAACTGTTAGCAAACATTATTTATAAATTGACATGCGTACACGTACATAATTTAAATTAAAGCAATAAAAGAATAAATAGCAAGCCATGTTAGGCCGATTACTATAACTTGGCAATAGTTAGTAGAATGTTATCGGACATATAATTTGCTTTTCCTTATTATGAGTGTTAAAACTGACCGATAAACAAAAGGGAAGATAATCATATCTTTAATTGTTAACATAAAGTTTATTAATTTGAAGTTTTCATATATAAAAAAAATTTTAATTTAATTTTGTATTAAAATATGAACAGAAATATACCAACGGAATATAGAGCAACCAAAAAAATTTCCCCAAAACTTAGTTATAATTTTTTGCTTTAACGAATAAGCAAACAGTTAAAAGCACTTCGCACTGCGCTTTGGTCCATAGAAAAAAAATATATAAAATAACTATATCTTGTATTGTAACCAAAGTTATACTGTCCGAAAGCTAACACTATAGGCCGAGCTTATGTGAAAGAATTTTTAAGGTTCTATTGACGGCACCAGAGTTTTGATACTTGCTTAAAAACAGCTAAACACTAGACTTGTGTAGTTCATAAACGAACTAGTTTATTTAAACGATTCCATCGGTTGAACTAAGTAAACTAGTTCATACTTTTAAGTAAACCTAGTTCATTTTTAAACTATACTTTGTATTTGAACTACCAGACAAGATAAACTAGAATCCATGTCTTTTTTCTTGTTGACTATTTCCGAGATGAAATTAGTGTTGACACCCATTCAACTTAACATTCGTTATGGCAATGCTACAGTATTGTTGCCATCATAGTTTAAAAAGAACATTTGAACTAAAAGAGCTTTAAACTAAAGAAAGCGTTTGAACTAGAAGTTGAAAGTTGAACTAAGAGAGATTTTGAACTAAAGAGAGCCTTTGAACTAAGTTTTGAACTAGTTCATTTTCAAACTTTGAACTAAAAAGAGTGATCACTAAATTGAACTATATGGCACAAGTCTACTAAACACATTTAAATTTTGGAAGCAGTAGATCGAAATTTGCTGTTCATTATTAGCAATAACAAGTTATCAGGACTTTTTGCAAGTAAAATGCTAAATTACTGTACGCTTCACCACAGTTTGAAAAAGGGTATATCTAAGTTTGTCATACTGTTTGTAATTTCTACAACATCCATTTCTAACCCCATAAAGTGCATTTAATCTGAATTCTTATGCATAGTAAAGTTGATTAAGCGATGTCCGTCCGTGTTAGTATTTATCAGCTTTGTCAAGGCACTAGATGAGCTGAGAAAAATTTAAAAACGCCAATCGATCAGACATGGTTTTATAAATTTTTCTAATGAAAATTAGCTATATCGGTCCATGTCCTTCCAGGCAGCGAACAAAACACTATGCCTGCCTCTAATTTTTCCATGTCATTTGAAATAATGAAGTAACTCCAATCGAAAAAACAAATATATGGGGCGATAGAAAATTAAAAAAAAAAAAAAACATTTAATTGGCGCTCGCTCATATTTTTTGAGTTATGGGTCTCGTAAATTTGCAGAGAAAAGTAAGATTGTGCATCCTATCATTCGTATAATTTAAAAGCTTTTGAAGAGATCTTTCAGGAATTACTATTTTTTTGTAAAGCTTGACCCATTAGAGCTCGTGATGTTGTGATGTTAAATTATATATAGTGCTAAATTTTTTCTTATTTTTTAATTCTCTGTCACCCCAATATTCGTTATTTGTTTGGGGTTACTTCACTAAACTAGATTTACATACGCTGCCACCTGGTAATTGATTCGCCTTAAACAAGACTGTTGGGCTATTGCAAAATAAATTTTTTTGCGAAAAGCGAAACCCGAATTAGCGCTTTAAGCGTAATCTATCTGTCAAAAATTCTCTTTACATACAAATTGTATGTAACAAAACATAATAGCGCGGCGTCAAAGGCTGTCATACGTTAAACTTTGTCGTATTCTACTGACAAGTGAGTTAAAATACGTGTTTTCATATGAGCGTTGTCACAATCAATACGTGTCCGTCAACGGAAAGTACGAAAGTTGGTCAACTTTTAACTTTAGACGTAAATTAAATACTTTGATAGCTATCAATTGCTTCTTCTTCTTCTTTGTTTTCTTTTAACTCTTGATGTGTTTCAATTGTATTCTGTAATTTTTATAAAATAATTTTGGTGGCAAAAAATAAAATACAAATTTAATTTAATTAACAATTGAATAAAATAGAAATTTCTTTTAAAAGTGAATAGAAATAGAGAGCAGACTTTTTTTTTCACATCCGTCAGCAAAGTATTCATTTTGCCAACCTCATACGTCGTTACTTTGACTTAAGTTGAATTTGTCAAAGTACAACGTATGACGGATTCTAGAGGCCTTTAGAGAGCAAAGTTTGCTACTTCTTATTTTGTTTTGTGTTTAATTGTTAAAAAGAAATAACAATTTGGTTTTTTTCAGGGCAATCTAGCAGTTTTATGGCCTTTTTATTTCTATACGACGGGTTTTAAAAATAAAATAAGTAAATATTACTGTTTAAGACACAAGTTAACGCTTTTATTTAGGTATGACATTTTAGCCCAAAAGTTATGAACCAGATTTGGATGTTAAACGATTCTGCACTGTATTATCATTTAAACACGAATAAATAATGGTTATGTTCAAAAGAGAATGTTATGTTAAAAATACAAAAAAAAAATGTGAAAGCTCTAAATTCAGTAAGTAAAACTTTTAAAGTTTATTGCATTAATCGGTTATTCCATATTAATCGGGTTTGATATGTAACTGGTTCTAATAAACATTTCAACATACTTATTCCTTATCTTAATCGGTTATTCATGGAAATATTAAATTAAAAATAATTTTTAATTTTATTAGAAATGAAGCGAGAATAAATTTTTTAATTGAATAAAAATAATAATATTTGGTGAGATGCTTTTTTTAAAATTATTTTAAAACTATATTTAAGACCATAATACGCTAAGCAATTTAATCCAAAAAGTGTATCTCTCTTATTTTTTACAGGTCTCTCTCTATTCGATTTGCTACTATCAGAGTCAGGTTTACCGCTAGGAAGTTTTGAAAAGTCGCACAAAAGGTCGTTTGAGAAAAAAAAAAACAATCGCATATCCTTATTTAGCATTTTTATTAAAAACTCATAACAAACCAAAAAACAATTGAAGCAAAACAAAAAGCTCATTACAGAATCAATTTTTATCATATATCATAATATGTACAGTTGAATTATACATATATACATGCATCTATACATATTTTCGTATGCAATAAAATAGCGTTACCTGAGTTTGATAAATTTGGTTGTCGTATGCTATTTATAATTTATAATTCGGGCGAACGGTAACCCTGATCAGAGTTGTATTTAAAAATGAATTTTTCTTGTCTGGCAGTAAGGCAACTAAACACGCTTTTTCTTGCGATATTTTAAAGTAGAACGGTCTTCCAAAGGATTTTTTTGTAAATAAATCGTATTATTGTGTAGGAAAGTCAGTCGCCGTGGTCTTTAGTGGCGAGTAAAAAAAGGTAATATTTTTAACTGTTGATAAAACATTTTAGAAAAATGTGTAGCTATTTAGTTTTTACTACTTTTTTTTGTAAATAAACTTGAAATCCTAAATTTGCTGTATACACTGCCTACAAAGTAATTTTTATTTGTACAAATAAGAAATTAGTATTTTTAAACTTGTTGTTTTGCAGTAAATTTCTTTCCCAAAATTCTGATACGTTACTTTTTAAACAAATAATTAACAACATTTAAAATGAAATATATTTTTAAATTTTATTAAAAATTAATTTTTATAAATTATTACCATAAAATATTGTTAAAATTTATTTTCATTTTATCATTGTGAATGCGTAAGTTTTAACAATTATTTAAATTTTTTTTTTAAATGTGAAAATTTTGTGTACAATTTAATTTTTTTTATCAAATACGAATGACATTGTTTCAATTAATTTTACTTAAATATTTTGTTTGTAAACTTTTTGTTATTTTTCTTATGTTGTTGAAAAAAATGACATCAAATTTAATTAATTTACGGGGGGTTTTAAATATTGCTATAATTTCTAGTGGTATTTTGTTTAATTAATAAAATTTTACACAATTGTACGACTACTTATTTACTTTTTTTCAATAAATTTGTTGTTTTTATATTTTTTATAATTTATCAATTAATACCTTTTATGTAATTATTGCAAAAATTTATTTATTTTTATTTTTTTTTATACTAAATTTCTTAATTCTTATAATAATCGTATTTTAGTTTAAGTTTTTTTTTAATGTCTAAACAACATTTAAGTCTAAAATAACAACATTTATTAAAAATATGAAAATAGTTTTTGTAGTTGATTGTTCATACGTTTACATGGGGGGTTTTTATATTGATTTGTTTTAATCCGTTAATAATACATTTTATTAAAAACTGTTTTTGGTGTCTATTTATTTAGCTTTAGAATTATAAAATTAATTTGAATCATCAACGATACAGTCCTATTTAATATCGGGCACCACATTCCTAAAATTTAAAAAGTTTTAACATTTATAACCCGATTTTTGATATTAACTGGCATGTTAAAGTTGCTTTCAGACGACATATTTTTTTTTTTAAATATGGGCTGACTTCCAAAATGTCAGTTGCTTTGAATTCAAACAATGTATTGTGTTTCATAAAATGTAACAATGCATACCATTCCAAAATGTTGCAGACAAGTACATATTAGAAACGTGCCAACTGAGCAACTAGCGCATCAACTTCTAAATTAAAGCTTTGTTTAGCATCTTTGTATATGTACAAGATCTAAATACCTCAGCAAAACTGTATATAAGCTTTGCTTAAGTACATTTTGAAGTCAGCCATGACTTGTCAAATTTAATGCCTGGTACTCTGTTCAAATTTGTGAAAATTGTTGAGCAACATTGATTACTTCATGTGGAAAATTTGACCCTTAAAATGTAGTGTCTATCTTGCGATTTAGAAGAATTTAACGTTTTATTGTTTTTACGTACATGTGATCAACTGTTATTAGTAAAATTCCGCATGAAATAATGCCTCTTTGCTTTATTTCACAGCTTTGATAAAATGTTGCCAGAAACATTTCATATGTTTTTCTACAGTAAAAACAGAGTACTACTTTTGCTACATTTTCAGTCCACCCTAAATACGAGCGTAAGATGTTATATAACTGTCAAAAATTCTCATGCCCATACAAATGTATCAGACCAACCCAAATAGCGCGACGCTAACGTTGGACAATTGAAAAATCCAATTTTGACTGCGCGTAAAAAGTGAAGTTGGCTGCAAAAGAAGTGTTGTTATTGTTTTTTTTTTGTGGTATATACAAAAGTATTTCCAACAGTAATGACATTACAGCTTCTTTAAGGTCAATTTTGCGGTTTTATCTCTTTCAATTATTTTAATTTTGTGGTTTTTAGCAAATAAGATAAGTAAGCAATACTGTTCGTTTCACAACGTTGGCGCTCTTATTTAAGTTACTCATTACAGCGTAAAAACTAGACGCTAAATTACGTCGTGCCTAACGCCCGTATTTAGGGTGAACTGTTTTTCGTTACTTTTTCATACATATTTTTTTGTATGTAGTTTGACAGCATTTCGCATGGAAAACTAAACAGAGTACCGGGCTTAACACTGCAAAACATTACAAGCCGGGTAAACAAATTGAAATATGACTTGTGTAAAAATCAGCTGTAAAAGTCATCCCATAAAATTTTAACTTTTTTTATTTAAAATTGTTTTGCGTATTTTTATAATATTGTTTATTTTATTATGCTCATATTCCATTACCATTTTAAAATAAATTAAAATAAAATTTATTTGTTGTTTTTATTTTAAATAGGCCTTACGTCTGCATTAAGAGTTTGGTTTGTTTTTAAACATTTTTTTACTGGCTTCTAAATAACTCTCATGTTGTTTTTGAAGTTTTTACACTTAAAAGAAATGTTTTTGGCTTTTCTAAAAATTGGATAAAGGTTTCCTGATGAGCTGTAGGTTTAAACACAAAAGTTAAAAGTTGCCTACCAAATCATGTGTAAAAACATGCGAAAAACAGCTGATTTGCAAATGTACGTTCAGCACAATAATATTAGGTCTGTTAAGTAACTTAAGTAAATTATCGCCAATATCGATATATCGGAAAACCAGAAGTTTGGCCGATATATGAAAATATTTATTTTAAAAATATCTTTAACTTCATACAAGTTATACACGCTTATTTATTATACATATATTTGTATTATTCTTGTTTAATTGTACCGGAAAAAAGTACATTGAATTGAATGTTTTATCACTGGCTTGACCACTTTAAATTCTAAAAACAACAAAAACACCTGCAAAGACTCTTCTCTAAATCAAATGTCTGTTGTTTTACACTTCCTTGCTCCTCTCATAGTTAAATTAAAGAAAAATAACAAAATAATATTATTTTTATATTCTTTTAATTATCAAATACTTGCATTTTCTAACATTTGTTTGTTTGGCTAATTCTTGTCAGTAAAAATTTTATTAGCCCAAATTTGCAAAAAAAAAAAAAATTATCTCTCACATTTTAGCTCCTTTTTCACTTTCTTCTTGCAAGTTTTTCGAGTTCGTGAAAACGTTCTGGTAACCATTTGTAAAAATTTTTAGTTACTGAACAGACCTATTATTTCAACTATTTTAAATTTTATTTGAGAAATGAGTTCAAAAATATACTTTTCAATGAAAAGTGAATATTTTTTTGGAGCCCGCATCGCTCAGTTAATTAGAAAACAAAGTAAAAAATTTTTAAACTTTTATTTTGAAATAATTTTTCACACTCATTGAGAATTACTAAAATCGAGATTTTCAGCCGTCTTTCTTTAATAATAAGATTTAGTTATTGATTTTTTTTCGTTGGGATTATAACTTAAATTCGCTTTTATCTTTAAATTGAAACCGCAAAGATATTTTCTTTAAATAAAATGATGTTAATTTAATTATTTTGATCTATTTTAAATATTTGTTTTGTTGTTTTTTCAAAAATATTTATTAAATTCATGAGTTTATTTAAATTATTCCAATAGTTCTTCAAATTTAAGAGTTAAATGTTACTCAATGTGTGAATATTTTTACTCTACCGAAAATTGTTTTAAATAAAACCATGAATTATTGTGTAATTATTCAAATTTTACACATATTTATGTTCAATTGTTTGTTTCAATTGTATATTTTGTTTGTTTTTTATTTCTAATAATTTTGATCTATTTTGAATAACATTTAGAAATAAATTGTTATTTAATATTTTTTTTTTATAATTTTTAAATTCTTTTGTCCTTTGTTGGTTTTCATTTTTTATTTTTTATTTTTTATTTAATTTAAATTTATTTTATTTTAATTGTCGTCCAGCGACTGTCTCATAAATTTTTTTTTATTTGTTTAAAAATTACAAACGATATTCTAATGTAATTAAATATTGATGCAATTAACTTGATAATATCGTATTACACTCATATTAATGTTATTTAATTTAATTTTAGATTTAATTATCATCTATTGTTGTAAATTATAAAGCAAATAATGCTCGCCGTAAATGAAACGACTGTGGTAGAACAACAACAAATAATAAATTAAAATAAATAACACAATGTATTTTGAATTGTTTTAGATACTTAAGAGATCAAAGGTTTATAAAGCTGGAAGCGTTTTATTTATTTCAGAGCTGATATTGTGTTATTCATTTAAGTGGCACCGTGAAGTTTATGTCCAGAAAACTTTGTTTTAAGTTTGTTAAGGTATTCCTTCTTGTTTTAAAAACTGCTTGATCTGAATTTTTATGAAGATTCTTTTCTTCTTCAGGAGACTTAAATTCTATCGTCTCTACATTGGTCAACTAGCAGTGTCACAAAAGTGTCCTCAAGGCCCGTAAATATTTAAAAAAGGTTCTTTTTATATGTTAGATATTTTAGGCCTTAAGCCAATGAATAAATTTTTGGTCGGTCCTAGGTTCGTATTTTCAGAATTGCTTATTTATATAAGGAAATAAGTTTGAGCCTAATGACCTGAATCTTAGGTTATCGAACCGGACTTCGAAATTATCTGAACAATCGACTTTAATAAATTTTTAATTAGTTTTTAGTTTAATATAAAAAAATTATTTTTGTTAACCTATTAATATTTTTTTATGTTTTTGTCTTAAATAAAAATATTATTAAATTTTTAATTTATTCAATTATATAATTAATTAAATATTAAATACAAAATTTATTAAATAATTAATTAACTACAAGTTCTTCTGAAAAAGAAGAAAACAATTTTTTAAATAAATATGTGATTCAATAAAAACTTTAATAGAATTTCAATCTGAGAACAAATAAATAACTTTTTTTTTGTAAAAATCAAATAAATAAATAATAAATTTGTACAGGTAGGGTGCTTTTATATAAATTGTATTGTTGCTTTTATTTATTTTTACACAACTTTTTCGCATGTTTAAGCTCGGATAATGTTTTTCAGAAGCAAAATAATTTTCAGTATAACATTTACCAAAGTAAAGTTTTAATCTTCTATTAGCTGGCTCGTTTCTAACACAGTATTCATGGTCAAACACTTGATATGGTGTCGGGCTGCTGTAGACCATCCAGTTCAACTTAAGATTTTATAATGTTCATCAAAGCCCCTGACCGGTTCTAAACTTTTTTAGTAAAATATTTTGATTTTACACCTTTTGAAGAATCATAGAAATAATTGGCGATTTTATTAACTATTTTTACTTAAGCTTTAATGAGCAATAAATTTGCCTAAACGAATTTTTAATAAAAAAAATGAATTTTTTATAAATTTTTTTTCTAAAGTAAATTTTAACAAAAAAATTTTTAGGCGATTTTTTATATTAAATTTGGCGATTTTCGGATATGAAAATCTGGCAACCCTGATTGATAATTTAACTACGGTTTACTTAATCTTATTCATTGCACATTTTTATTAAATAAAGACTTAAAGATGACTTTTGGTTATGTAGTTCCTTTTCGTTTGGTGAATTTGAAAGAAGGCTATAAAAAAAATTTTTATTCGAGCTATTTTCACAGTTGAAATCAGATATTTAAAGAGGTTGTGTAAACAAAACATTGATTTTTCTTTCAAATTGTTAAAAAAATTATGTCTTGAAGTGTAAAATTACCTCAATATTTTTCAGTGCCGAAAATACGATTGTGTAGCTCAAAGGGTCATAATCCATTATGTAGTTCTACTGCTCGAAACAATTATAATGTAAGAAACAATATTTCTAAGAAAAGCCAAAGTTGATAACTAGATAAATTACTGAATTATCCTGTAGTCAAAAGCTTTTTAGGCCAATAAAATCGCTAGAATTGCAATATTTACATCTATTAAAATTATCATACTGCTTTTGACTCTATGACTTTTTCAAAGGGCCACTAGGACACAGACGATTTGTAAACATTATGATATTGATCCTTTAATGCTTAAATTATTTCTTACTTTACTCTATAAGCCAACTTCAAACAGTTGTATTTATCCCTTAAGTATCATAAACTCCACTTAAATCTGCAGTATTTAATTAATAGTTTTAACTCAAAATTTTATAATTCAATTAAAACTTTATAAACAACCGATTAAATAATATTAAAAAAAATACTTTTTTTGTTTTAGTTTTGTGTTTTACTTAAAAATTAATTTTAGACTGCAACGCCATAAATTAAGTACTTTTTTGCTTCCATGAAATTTAAAAGCTCAAAGTACTTTTCATAAACATACAATAAATAATTCAATTTAATACAATTAAATTTTTTTCATGTTTTAAATTTTAAAATATTTTTTATTTTTATTGGTGTCTGGTATGTGAGTGTTTTTAACTCAATTTGTTTTGTATCAAGTGCTTGTTTATTTTTCTTAAATTAATTATAATTATTTATTTTTTCTTTCAATTACTTGTTTTTGTTTTAATTAATTTATATATAGGTTTTTTTACTTTTAATTACAAATAGATTGGAAAAAGGTACTTGGTACATCTCAAGGTTAATAATTTTGTGTGTAATTTTTACAAAATGGAATTAGAATATCAATGGGTTTTTTTCTAATTTTTCTAAATTTTTGTTTTTCAATTTACTTCTTATTTATAATTAAATTTACAATTAGTAGGATTAAGGAATAGGATTAACAGGAATAAAGAAACGTTTACAAAAAAACTTGGCACACTTCGTTGGACAGCAAGAAAAGTTTCAGAGTTGCCTTTTTTTCAGTGATAGTAGTTTAAAACTTTCCGATTTTACGTATATTGACGTAATATTGATGCAAAATAATAAAAATAAGATTGTGGTTTGAATTTCATAAATTGGGAAAAACCAAAAAACAGTTTCTGCAGGAAAAACAATTATTTTAAAAGTCTCCAGTCAAAGTTAGTGAAGGCTTTTATAAATCGAATTAATTCAATTTAATGTGAAAATCAAAGTAGAAAAAAGTCAAAAATTTTTTATAATAAGAAACAAAAATGATTGTTTCAATGAACCAATATTTTTTGAATTATTTTCTTTTTTTAGTTATTCATTAATTTTGGATAATTGTAGAGTTATTATGTTTTCCTTTTTGCTTTAAATTAAACACAAAATAATAAATTTATAAAAAAAACACCGACTTTAGAAAAACTTAAATTCAAGCTTTTTTAAGACAAATTACATCAATTATAGGAACAGCTTTTAAATTTTAGACTCAAATTGTATTCTAGTTTTTTTTGCCTGTATAAAAGGTTTCAAAGGTTTAAACACATACATAAGATTATGTCGACTATTGGGGCACCCTTTAATTTCCAAATCCTTATTTTTTACTTGTTGTTATAAAGTACTTAGCATTATATGATATTCGTAAATTTAAACAGTCTTTGTACAACTGTTTAAATACAACAAATTACTTCAAATATTGGGGCACCCTTTAATTTATAATTTTAAATATTTATGCCTGTTATTATAACAATCATAAAATCTGTAATTTGTCCAATTTTCAGAAGATAGGACCAAAAAAGTTAATTTACTTCACCTATTGGAACACACTTTCATTTTAGAATTTATTTTTGTATTAATTTTTCTTATTAGGAGCTATAGTGATACGCAGTTTTTTTTTAATTTTTAACTGGTACCCTTTACGCTTCATAATTCTTATAAAAAACGTAAATCTTGCTTAGGGACACCCTTTAATTTAAAATGATACAAATCTGAAAGCATAATCTTTTAAATACAGAAAACATTTTAAAATCACTTCAGAAACGACAGAGTTCTGTGACAAAAACATAAAAAAGCATCATTCACACGAATTGATAACATCCATCTTTTTTTGAAGTTCGCTGTAATTTGAACGAGTAATTTTATTTTAAAGGAATTTAATTTTTTAGATAAAGTAAAGTAAAGTAAAGTAAAGTAAATAGTGTCCGTGCGAATGACTGTTCTATAATCCTTAAAAGCTCCTTTCACACTATTATTGAAAGCAATATGTTGTCAAAGTATGAAATATTACGAACTAAAATTTGACAATTCGTAATACCGAACCATTCTTACAAATTTTTCTAAACGCTAACACTTTTCATTTTATCAGGGTTGTTTTTTTTCCAAAAGCAAATAAAGAAAATAACAAAAGCAGCTGTTGAGCAACGAAACATGTCGACTGCATCGCAGACGATAGCGCGCCTTCATCTACGCTTTCTTTTCTTTGCCTTGCAAATGCTTAAAATTGCCCTATACCTGTCGTTTACATATGGATTTCGTTTACAACAAAGTACAAATAGCTGCAATTTTTTTAACTATTTTTATTTTGTATTTTTATTTACAAAGAAGCTGAACGGGCAAAAATTGTTTTGAGGCGGCACTTCCGCACTATACATAATATTTTTCAGTCGCCGTTGCTTAAATCCAAAATCCAAAATCCAATGAAATTCTTGATACTCAGCATTATAGTGTGAAAGGGGCTTAAGCAGCCATGATGCACTCGTATCAAAACGTTTTGTTTTTAGTATCGGTGATAGGTTCTCCGGATTTATATCAAGCTCTCTTAGGGATTACACTGTTTTAGCTGTTAAAGATGGGATTGCATCAAACGAGTTCAAGATATGTTGAGGGGTAGCGCAAAGTTCCTTCTTTTCCCCTACCCTATTTCTCATTTCATTTTCAACCTTTTATGATGTATTAAGTGCAAAACAATATTTAACAAGTTTTCATTCGCCAAGAGAACGTGCTGCAAAATTTTCTTTTTAAGTGACACCTTTTAAAACCAATGTTTTCTTTTGTTTTTTTATAAATATTTTAAAATCGTCGGTAAAAGGTTGATAGGTCTTAACATGTTTTTTGTACTTTTCAGAAAACAAAAACAAAAACGTTATTACCCGGTTGCTAAACCGTTGCTAAACCGCATTAGAAGTAAATAAAAAACCAATAGTAGTAGGAGAAATTTATTGTGTGTAAAGAAAACAAAGCTATTGAAATTATTTTTCTTAAAAAAAATTAAAAATAAATAATAATCCGATTAAATTTTTTTTGCGAGTTAAGAGTTGTCAACCTGTGACCGACGAAATGTATTTCTAAAGTCAGTTTTAATATTAAACAAATTTTTATTAAAAAAATCTAAAAACTTTAAGGAAGCTTTATGGGTTAATGACCTGAACTTTGAACTTCAAAATTTGAATGAGAAAACTTTTTAAAGAGTTGGAAGCTGCACTTTGGAAGACAATAAATTACTTCAGTTGAGGAAGCGTGTTATTTTAAAAAATAAAAATATTTTTATTCCAAATGATTGTGTGTGAAAATCCTTTGAGTCTTCCTGGGATCACCCTTATTAAAATCGCATATTGCTTCAAAATAAAACCTTTAAAATTAATTCAATTATTTTGTATAAATAAAAATTAACTTTAATAATGTATTTAAAAAAGGGAAGCTTTCAAAAGTCACAAAAAAAAAAAAAACAAAACGTCAAATGCTAAAAACTCAACATTATCTTTATGTTGTCTCATATAACAATTTAAAATTTTTCTTATTAAATAATATTTTGTGCTCAATTATCAATATTTGTTTTCTTACTATTATTTCTGTTAAAGTACTTTCATATTTATTTATATTTGACATCTACAATACTTTGAAATATATTTTGCTTTTGGGCATTAGTTGAGGAGTTGCAACATTATGAATCATTATTTTTTACATTCTTTGTTTGTTTTAAGGAAAAGCAAAAAAAAAAAAGTAAACAATTCTCAATATTTTTAACCTCAGGAAATTAAAGTCAATGTATGTATGTATGAATGTCGTATGTTGTAAGCACAATGTGGGTGAATGATTGTCACAAGGGGTTTATGAGTTAATAATGTTATGTATGGGTCAGAGTAGGTAAAAAAAAAAAAAATAATACTAACGTATGATTATTTGTTTTTGTTGCTTTAAATATGTTTAGTTTATAAAATGTCAAGATTTTGTTATAATTTTACTTTGTCCTTTTTGTAAAGAAATTGTTAGTTAAACAATTGTGACTCTTGGACTTAACTTGTTATTGATGAGAAACAATTCACAACTTTTTACAAATAAAAAAAAAAGAAAAAACACAAGGGATTGAGCGCAATATAAAATTTAAATTCGAGGACTATTGTAATATGTGAAGTTTATTTAAATCACTCACTCGATTTGTCATTGAATAAAGCACCACTAGTATACAAACGTTAGCCTTCTAAGTTGGAATTAAAATGTTTTTAAAAAGCTGCCTTCTTGCATACGAAAAGATGTCATTGCTTGCCAATTTCTAACATTTTGTTAAAATATAAATAAATCTTTTACTAAATGATTCTCATCTTTTGGTATTTGGAAAATTATGTTTTTAAATTTAAAATAACTAAAATATTTTTATTAAATTATTATAGTTTTTCATTTTTATAATATTTCTATACAATAAACATTCAGTAAAATATATCGTATTTTGTTCTATATTCGATAAGAAGTTAATTCTACTATTTATTTTACATTGATTTTTTTAATTAACATAAAATAAAATTTTTATTAATTTTATTTTTTATTAAATATTTCGCACAAAAAAATTTTAATTTTAATATAATTTTATATTTATATTTTATAAATTTTTACTTTAAGAAATTTTTATATTTAATACCTTTTGTAATTGTTATCTACATAATTTAATTTGTGGTAATTATTTTTTAATATTTTTATTTTTTGTTTTAACTTAAACAAATTTTAAATATTTATTTAATTATGCATTAATTTTATAAAATAAATTTTTAGCAATTATTATATCAATTCCTGATAAACTTTCCCTAAGACATGAATATGTCTTTCTGTTCAGGTGGTTTCAAGCTGGAAAGATATAAAAAATTAATAAATTTAATGAAGAATAGTTCTTGTAGTTTATTTTTTATGTGCATATTGCTTTGATTTATAATACAAAATTAAAAAAAAAAAAATAAATTAAGTTGTAAATGTATATGTGTAGTGATGAAAAAAATAAATATTAGTCGAACAATTAATCAATTAATCATGGGAAGGCTGAATATTTTTATCATGAATAACATAAATCGTTTAGAGTCTTATGAGAAACAAATTTGTTCATCTATTTTTTTTATCACAAACTGAACTTTATATTCTCTTCAATCTATTTTTTTAGTATTAAAACAAAAACACAAGCTTCGTAAGCCTGCTTTCTTTTCTCAGTAGAATTTATAATTTTCAGTTTTTTCGTTATTTGTTTTTGCCTACAAAAAAAAAAAAAAAAAAAAAAAAAAAAAAAAAACAAATATATAACATGGATTATAGTGCGTTTCCATTTACGTGATTTTGTCTTAAACACTTGATTTGCTCAAACCAAGCGTTTTGCTACTCGATTTCCCGTACATTTTTCATGCTACCAAAACCACTTAAATCACTTGATTTATTTTACATCATGTCGAAAATGTATTTTTTCGACCTGATTTTGTCTTTGCTATACTGTGTGGTGTTTGGGATATTTAATTTTTGCTCCTGTTATCTATTCAGACTGGATGTTTTTTTTTTATCGAAAAAGTGACATTTAATTTAAAGTTTTTTTAAAATGTAAACTTTTAGGTATAAAAATTGTGTTTAAAAGGAAATAAATAAAAATATGTGTAAAAGCATAAAAAAGTACGAACTCGAGTTTTTACAAAAATAAAATAGGAGTTGTTTTTCTTTAACGGAGAAAAGTGCCAATGTTACGTCACAAGTTCGAATATACAAAACAGTTTGCTCGATGAAAACACTTCGAAGTATTTTCTTCAAAACTACTTGATTTAAAGTCAATGGAAACATAGTATTATAATGCAACCAGGGTACGAAGATAAAAAAAAAAAAATGAAACAGAAGCAAACGTTTCGTTTTGTTTCCTTTGCAGTGATTAAAAAAAGAATAGAGAAACAGTAAGAATTGTTGCCCTGTGTTTTGAATTGGTTATGCTCGTAAGCCTAAAAATTACATTAAACCAAACGTACGTAATCAGGAGATAAAATAAAGCGAAAAATTGGAAACATTTTGAGAAAAAACGTTTCATAAGCGTTTGATTGATTTGCTCGTAATAGTAGACTGCATAAGCGGTAAAGAAGAAGCACTTATTACATACTGAGCTACACAACGCATTTAAAAAAGCTATTGCTTTTATTTTGTTCATATACAAAGTGAATGAGTAATTTAAATTTTTTTTTGCCAGAAACGTTTGCGTAACGTTTTGTTTGTTTTCATACACTGAATGTTGTAGATTTTTCATCACTAGCTTAAGAAGTCATTTTTTTTTTTTTTTTTTAATTAGGACCAGCACTCAGGGGATGACCCCTACTTATGCAATGCATTGTGCCAGAACTAGGAAATTAGGTTTAGGGATGGGGGATAGAGGGAGTAGTGCTTGCGAACATTTGATTTGAATCTTTGCACATTGAAAGTGGCAGGAAAGACCTCTGCAGGGAGTTTATTCCACATACGAACTGTTCGGCTAAAAAACGAATTCTCTCTGTAATGCGTTGTGCGATTCAATGGCCAATCGACCACAAAGGAATGCGCTCTTGATGCAGATCGCGTTGCGCGTATGAAATTACGGTTTTCAGGAACAAGTTCCTTGATTTCATAAGAGCACATTCCGTTGTAGTAACGATAAAACAGTGAAACACACCCCACATTGCGTCGATGCTCCAGTGAGTCAATAGAGCTGGATACCCTACTGTCACCGATGAGTTTCTTCGCTCTCTCCTGTACGCGGTCGAGTAACTCCAAAATAGACTTTGAAGCACCGGCCCATACATGAGAGTTGTATTCCATTTTCGGTCTGATAAAGGTGACATAGATAGTAAGGAGATCAGATGGAGTGAAGTATTTCTTACACCGTTTTAGAAAACCTAGACACTTGAATGCTTCTTTTGCAACATGAAAAATGTGCTTGTTCCAACGAACATCGCATTGAATTTTCATGCCAAGAACATCGAGAGCTTCTGATTCCTTAATATATGTATCACCCATAATTACAGATGACGTAGCATGTTCAACAGTACGCCTGTGCGAAAGCACACAGCACTGGGTTTTATTAGCGTTAAACTGAACCCTGTTCGCCAGGCCCCATTCGGAAATTACTAAAAGGTCGCGATTAAGGGTATCGTCCATGTGCTTTCTCACAGCCCCAATTTCCTGAAGGCTTGGTCTACTGCGAAACGAAAATGAATGGCATATGCTATTGTCATCTGCAAAAGAATAGATAGGGTTGGAAGTCTGACGTAGAAGGTCATTAAGAAAAATAAGAAATAGGGTAGGGGAAAGGACGGAACCTTGCGGTACCCCTGAATTTAACTTGAACTCGTTTGATGAGATCCCATCTATAACAACTCGTATAGTGCGATCCCTGAGAAAGCTCGATATAAGTCGAGTGAAGCTATTACCGACACCTTGAATAAATAAAGTATTTTTAAAATTTCTTCTTAACTCTTTCTGTTATCATGGGTGCTGCGTAAGCTGACCATGCTATTGAATTATTTTCTATAAAAAATATAAGTATCTTATTTAAAAGACAAAAACGTTAGCGGAATAAGAAAACATATGTCGTTAATCGGTTAATATCTCGAATAGGCAAATTAGAGTTTTTACTTTACTTAAGTCGTTAATTGCAACATAACAATCAATCACTGCCTATCTTGTGAATAATCGTGCCGTCACTACTTATGTGTGCGTCAATCTAACGGCATACACTCTTAAGGCCAGGATTGACTATCATACTCAGTCGTACGATCTGTAAAAAATTGCATGTGCTCAAAAAGTATGATAGTGTCGATTAAAAGTGTATGTGTGTGACAGACTTTTTGAAAGATCTGTACGATTTTATAATCTTTTGAAATAATTTATAAAAGATTTTTTCTATGCGATCAGAGTTGATTTTTTTTGAAGATGAATAGAAAGCAATAACAAAATATTAAAAGCATCTGTTTTTTGAATCTTTTTTGTATGATAGTGTGTCACCTATGACGCCATTTTGAAACGATTTTTAAAGTAGGACAGAATTCTGTAAGATTTTTATGTGATTAAATCGCGCGATTGTGTATGATAGCGAATCCTGGCCTTTAGAAAAACAATTTAATCCTTCATTTTGATTTTGTGTGATGAAAAATCTCAAAATAAGACCTTTAAAATTGACTGAGAGTAGCTGACTGAGTTTAAAAGTCCTTTCCCTCTCTGGTAAGATTTTCTTTCTCTCTTTTTCTAATATTTTTTAAATTTTTTTTACAGCAAATTTGTAATAAAAATTTTTCTTTAACAAAATCTCTTTAATAATAATTTTAACAGTTAAAGTTTAAATTAAAATTCCACTAATTTAAAGTTAAAGAAAATAAACTTACCACATCCATTTTCAAAATATTTTAATGTCCATAATTAATGTGAAATAATGTTAGACTGATGAGCATACGCAACAACTGAAGACAAAGAGTTACATGATGAGTTTCCGTTTCCGTTGAAATAATTAAGCTGCTTTATTATTTAAAAGATGGGGTCAGCATTTTCATTTAAAATATATTTTAAATAAAAACGTTTTTTAAAATTCGTTTAAACTTTCAGTTTCTTACAATTAAATTTCTTTTGGCACAAACTTCTAAATTTAAATATTGAACAAAAAAATTAAATTTTATTTTCTACAACTTTTTCGACTGTTTTAAAGTTTAATATCGATTTGTTTGCTTAGGTGTTTGGTTGGTTTTTATGGTTTGCATGGTTTGGTTGGATTGCATTTTTTTAATACAAACTGTTGATTCATTTACGAGCAACTGCACAGTTGTTCCCTGTTGTTTGGTTTGTTTTTTTTTTGTATTCGTTTTTATTATTATTTTAAATTGAATTGTGAAAAAATAAAATAAAATCGAAAGAACAATATTGTAATGAATAGAGTAAAAATCCTTGTGCATAAAAGTAATTTATGTTTGAACGGGTACATTGCTTTCGGTCTCTTTCAGTATGGGTGCCTGCCAAACACCGCTGCCAGAACGTGTTTTACGCGTCTGTACAATGCCATCCATAATATCCAGCTGTAAATTATGTATGCTACCTCGATGTTCAGTTAGTGGTGGTCCTTGAATGCCACTACCTCTGCGACTTCCGCTGCAAGGAAAATTGACATTGAAATGGAAAAAAATTTAGTAAACGTTTTTTTAATGTGGCAAAATTTTAAAGAGAAAATAAATGGATAATAAATGTTTATTATTTACTTAAATACAACCTTAAAATAAAATTTTTTTAATATCTATTTTAGTTCCCAAAAGCTTAAGATATTAAAAACAAGTAAAAGTGTTATACTCGGCTATGCCGAATTTTATATACCCTTCACTATGTATGTAAATTTAATGGAGTAACACCAATCAAAAGAACAAATGTAGAAGTGACAGAGAATTAAAAACAAATTTACACAAAAATGCCATCGGCTCTTAACGGGTTAAGCATTTAAAAAAAATTTAAGTATTTCCTTAAAGTTCTTTTCAAAAGCCCATATTGATATTTTCAAAATTTTGAAAATTTCATTGGCCCGTAACCCGGAAAATATGGGCGAGCGCCAATTTTTTCACTTGATGTTTTTTTTCTAATTTTTTAATTCTTTACTGCCCCGCATATTTGTTTTTTTTTATTGGAGTTACTTCATTGTTCCAAATGGAATGGAAAAATTAGAGGTAGGCGTGGTGTTTACCCACTGCGTCGAAGAACATGGACCGATCTTGCTGTTTTTTATTAGCAAACTTTTCGAAACTATGTCTGATCGGTTGCCATATTAAAATTTTTTTTAGTCCGTCTAGTGCCTTGGCAAAGTTGATTTCAATCCAAATACGGACTGACAGAGAGACGTCGCTCAATCAAACTCGGTGTGCAAAAGCAGTCCCAATTTATAAGCGAATTTTTATCATTTCTAATTTCTCTATACAATCCTCTACTTGACAGAGTAAGGTAATTGGTGACCTTTTTCCCGTGTTAGGCCTTTTGTGGTCGGTGTCTGCACTAGTTCTGGTTTAAAGTAAATAAAACTTTAAAAACGGAACTTTGTACCATATAGCAGTTTTTGTTTTTTTCATATTTTTTTTTTGGATTTTTAGTAAAAAAATATGGGAATTTAATTTCAACCAAGAAATTTAGAGCCGATTAGCAGAGCCAACAAAAACCATCGCTGTTGACGCAATTAGCCGCTCATAATCTGAAATGCAAGAAACGCCGTTATGTATTCGGCGCAACGGTATTGCCATCTGTTAATTTGTGAAACAAGACTGGAGCAGACAAACATAATAATTTTGAATTATTATCCCAATTGTACAGCATATTTTGAATGGAGATTTTGCAAGAATTTTTATATCAAGCGATTTTAATCGCAATCAGGCATCAAGAAAACTTAAATTCGAAATTATTTTCTTAGTTAACTACAAAATGTTCCCTGAAACCCGTTTATATAAGTGTCCTTGTATCTTTGTAGTGTCATTAAATGACAATATTCCTTTTTTTATGTAGATTTTAATTCAATTCAATTTTGTACGAACGCACTTGTGTTAAATGTAACAACACAGTTGTACGAGGGCTGCTATATATATTTTTCTGTCCTGGCAACACTGAGTGGTGCCAAGTACAATCTGACATTTCTTTTGGAAAGTTTGTGATTTTTAAGCATAATCGTACTCAAAACGTTTTGACGTACGACCATTATTTGTGTTGTTTACAGTGACTTAAAAAATTAACATTTTCGTGCCATTATTTTTTACAACTTTCAACGTGGATTATCACGACAAGAGTGCATTGATGAACTTAAATCTTTGTATGGCGATGAAGCACCATCCTATAGCACTGTGAAAACTTGGTATAATGAATTTAATCGTGGCCGAAACTCGCTCAAAGACAAATTCCGTGAAGGTCGTCCAAAAACGGCTGCTGTGCCAGAAAACATTGATGCCGTGCGTGAACTCATACTGCAAGATCGACATGCGACATACCGAGATATAGAGACATCCTTGGACATTTCTTAAATCAGCATACATTCGATACTGCATGAACACCTGGCCGTAAAAAGGTTTGTTCTCGTTGGATCCCGCACAATTTGAAAGTCGCTCAAAAAAAGGATCGTGTTGATTGGTGCAAAGAAATGTTGCAAAAATACGATTGCGGTGCTTTAAAAGATGTTTATAAGATCGTCACAGGTGACGAATCATGGATCTATGCGTATGAGCCCGAAACGAAACAACAATCGACCGTGTGGGTCTTCAAAGACGAGCAAAATCCAACGAAAGTTGTTCGTGGAAGAAGCGCTTCGAAGCAAATGGTCGCCTGTTTCTTCAGCAAAACTGGTCATGTGGCGACTGTTCCGCTTGAGCAACATAGGACGGTCACTTCTGAGTGGTACACTACAACTTGTTTGCTTGAAGTCATCGGAGAAATTCGGAGAGAAGACGAATCATTGTTCACCATAACAATGCGAGCTCTCACACATCGGCTCAAACCAGAGCGTTTTTGACCTGCCAAAACGTCGAATTAATGGGTCATCCGCCGTACAGCCCTGACTTGGCACCTAGTGACTTCTTCTTGTTTCCGCACATCAAGAAAAAAATGCGTGGTCAACGATTTTCGTCGCTAGAAGAAGCTGTTGAAGTGTTCAAAAACCATGTTTTAGAGGTGTCTCAATCGGAGTGGAAAAAGTGCTTCGACAACTGGTTTGAGCGCATGCAAAAGTGCATAAATCATGCTGGAGAATACTATGAGAAACACTAAAACCATTTTTAATTATAAATATTTACATTTTCACTATTAGGCCAGAAATATATAGAGCAGCCCTCGTACATTGTAAATATACAAAAAATAATAGAACAGTAGATTTGCAGCTATTGAATTTAATTATCTTTTGTTAAATAACAGCCAGACAAATGATTGACAAATTAAAGTAAGAATAGACACAAGAATAGACAAGAACATCACTTGGATGGCATAAAATCTTAATATTTGAATTCAATTAAATAATGACGAACTGTTACCAAGTTGTTAATTACAAAAAGATTGAGTCATTAAATTACTTCCGTTTCTAACGAACTCTTTGCATTTTAAATTTGCTAAATTCTACACTGACAAAAGGATAAAGAAACACACTTAAAAAAAGAGAACACAAATACATTTAAAAAGAGAACACAAATACATTTAAAAACACGTGCGATAAACTTACCTATACATTGCTCCAGATATAGATTCACGACGATTGCGTCCAAATAATGTGGGTGGCACAGCCGATATTGTTACCACTGAATGCCTTCTGCCACCACCACCTGGATTGGTTTTCTGTGAAAGTGTGGTTAGAAATTCTACGTCGTGAGGACTTAAGCCGCCCGTTTCACCACCCACTTCAGATAAGCGTCGCACTTGACTGGCCGTAATGCCTTCGGTTATTTGCAATGATGGCAATGAGTGTTTACGACGTTGTTGCATGTCTAATAGTGGGCACAGAAGATAGGGATTTTTTGGTGATTCTGGATCTGAATCGTCACTGTTTGTTCTACCGGCATAAGCAAAGCCTCCCTCTGCCCCTGCACTACCACCAACAGCTCCTTGTACATTGTCACAATCATCTGTGGTTTGGGATTCTTCAACCACAATAAGTGGCTCTTGTGTGCTGATATTGAAAACTGGCGTAAATGAGGAACGACGCATGTTGATGCTGCTGATGTGGCTGTTGTTTATTGCTGTTTTTTTTGTGTGTGTTAAATTGTTGCCAGTGTGGTTGTCTTTCAAAAAATATTTAAATGTTTTGGAGTTTTGTTCTCGTTTTTTTTATTTTTGTTTTTCCTTTAATGGAAAATTGATACGTTTTGGTACGTTTGTGGTTTAGTGCTAAGTGTGTTTTTATTTTTTTATTAAAGAATAAAAAGTCTGAAATGAAACATAATATTAGGAATAAATATAAAAGTTATACTCTTGTCAAAGAAGAATGTTTTAATAATAAGTAAAGTTTTATATTTGATAATAAATGTAGAAATATTTTTTTTTTTAATTTTGTGTCAAGAAGCTAATTTATCAATGCTAATTTATTAAAAATATATTTGAAAGTTTATTACTTGTTTTTGTAAGACACAAGGATTTTTCTTTAGATTTTCGTTATTTTTTTTCTTTTCTATTTTTTAAATGCTGGTTTTCTTTCATTTTTCAAGCTCAAATAAACGAAATCGATTTGCGTGATACAGAGGAGCCAAAGAGTATTTGAAAGAAAAGAATGAGTGTATATTTTTACGAAATAATTTATAATTGACATCTAAATAATTTATTTTTGATGATTTACAGAGTTATAGTTTTATCAACTTTTTTTAATAAAGCGCTTATGTGTAATTTAAGTGATTCTCAAATCAGTCGTTTTTTTTTATTTTTTTTTTTTCAATTCCTTGTTGTTAGCCTAAATATTAAGGAACTATTTAGTATTTTTACTTTTCGTTAATAAGATGAATTTTTAGTCCAGTTAAAATTGTATCATGTCCTTAATTAAATCATATGTTTTTTATTAAGAAAGTTTTTTGGCGGTTTTGTTATTTTAGGGGTGCTTCGAATGTTTGGCTGAGGATTAATTTTCAGCATCTTGACAACCAATTTTTGATTTAGAGATTTTCTTTAGTCTTGCATTTCTTTTTAAACTTATTATAATATAAGGTGATTTTTTACAGTTTCATATTGATTTTTGTATTTGTTCCTGATTTTATCATCGACCATATATGGAATTAGTATTGTTTATCACCATAAGAAAAATATTTTTGCACTAGACTACCCGGTTAAATGATGTCCTTCTTCCAATTGTAAATTAAAGCTTAATTGATTTGAGGGATGTTTGTGTGTAGTCATCTTAGGTTTTCAAAAACCAAATATTCTACAAAAAATAAAAGCTGCTCAATAATTTTTAATTAAAAATTAAAAAAGAATTTCACGAAAAAACGAATACTTAAAATAAAAAAGTAACGAAAACTAACACAAAAATAAATAAATAAATGAATCAATAATAAATCAAAATTTAACCCAAAACTCCTGATTGTAACATAGAAACACCAAACAAAAAAATCGCAATTGAAAAAAAAAACCGATATTTCACCTTAAACCTAGTATTCAAAAGTAAAACAGAAAAAGATAAAGATAAAAAAATAATAATATTTAAATCGAAGTTTTATCCCAAATTCTATATCACAAAAAAAAAAATTAAAAAAAAAGATTTCTAAAAAGAATTCAGTTGTTGAAATCGATTTTTCAACAAAGTTTAAGAAGGGCGTTGAGAAAAAACAGAAAATTTGTAGAAAATTCGCCTAAAAATCTAATTTTCTAAAATTTAAAAATTTTTTCCCAATCAGGATTTGAACCGTGGAATATTATAAGTGAATTAAAATTTACTTTTTTGTCTTAGGTTCATTTTTTAATTTAATTTCTTAAAATTTTTAAAAAGAAAAATTATTTAAAAATGTATGCGGACGTTTTCTAAAGAAAACAAGAAAAATTAGACGCTAGCAGAAGGATTGGGAAAAAATTTTAAAATTTAAGAAATACGCAAGGCACCGCGCATATACGTTCATACCTAACTCATGAACAGTTAATATTATACCCTGTGGTTAATAGGATACTGGAACAGCATCTATAATGTTGTGGGAAAACCAGTATGAATGATTAAAAACAAATGCTCTAAACACATAGACCACAGCGAGCTACAGACTAAAATCTGTCAAAAGTGAAATGCATCTCAGATTACAATTTTCGGTGTCACCAATTTAAACTAATTTCTATTTTTAGTTACGATAATTGACAAAGAACGCGTAGAAAAAAATTAGCTGGAATATATAGCATGAAATATATTTGTATAATTAAAAAACAAATACCACATGAAAGATGCCAAAAAAGAATATTTTTAAGCCAGATCTGTTAAAATAATTTTTTTTTTATTTAAAAAAATTTTGAAGTGGCAACATTGAAATATATATCTTCCTATCAGCTGTTTATGACGTAGCTGCCGCCTTCAAAAAAATTAAGTAGCTGACTACACGGCGACACATGAAGTCCACTACATATGACGCCCTGAAGCTGTGTAGTTTGCTGTGGTTTATGTGTTTAGAGCATAAAATTTCATTTTGTGGCCATACCGATGGTTTGGTACAATAGCAAAAACAAATCTACAAGATGTGTTGTAGAGAAAACAACGAAGAAATGATTTGAGTTGTGTGTGAATTTCGTCCGACCAAATTATTGAGTTGGTTAAATGGATGATTTTACAATGTACACAACTTGAGGTAGATAGATGCGAAAATTGCTGATGAAAGATGTAGCGGTCCTTAAAATGCGGCATTACATTCTCTTAGCGTCTAATTTTTCTTGTTTTCTTTAGAAAACGTCCGCATACATTTGTAAATAATTTATCTTTTTTAAAAATTTTTTAGAAATTAAACTAAAAAATAAACCTAAGCCAAGAAAACTTTTAATTCACTTAATAACAATTTCCTACAAAAATTTTTAATTTGTAAATGTTATCTTTTAAAAACATGTTTTATATTCTAATTGAATTCACGAAATTGTAAATGAAGTATAATGAACGATTTCGATTTCCATAATTTGTTGCTTGCTTATAGATATAACGAGTATTTTTTAAAATTTTTCCACAGCCTCAGTGGGTACAAATTTAATTATTTAGTCATAATTTAAAATAATTTTAATGGTCTATTCCTTAAATTCATATACATTATTATTACTGTTCAATACTAAACTGTAAACGAAATAAATGAAGCATGAAACGGCCGTACCAGCTTCATTATTATAATGCTTCTATTCAGCACCAGACTCTCAGTTGCAGGATTCTGAAATAAGAAACATTTTAAAGCACTTTATCGCACTGTTTTACTACCAATATTTTCTACTCTATAAATTTGCAAAGAAAGTAAGAAAAAAAATAAATTGCCAGAGTTTTATCTTTTTTACAAAAACAATTTTTATGTTTGCACGCATAAAAATGTAACTTTATATCTGAGTTTCATATATAACTCAGTTGAGCCTTAGGTTAATGCTAATTACGTAAACAGTTTGTTGAGTTATAAGTGCTTAATTAAGTTTAATGTAAATCTTTGCACGTCCTGTTCCATTTCGTTTTTATAATTTTTTTTAATTAGACAGAAAATATCTTTACTAAGAAAAATATGTTCATTAGAAATTATTTCAATTTACAAGAATATTCAAGTGTTTGTTTGTTTTTTGGTTTATATCATGTTAATTAAAAATGTGTGTGTGTTTGCGAGATTTGTGTGGATGTGTGGTATCAACATATGTTAACCAAAGGCAAAGCAAAGACAATAAAGTTATTGTCTTTGGCCAGAAGCTCAGAAAACAATAATATTTAGGCGACGTTAAATTATGTAATTTTTATTAAAAGCCGCTCAAGCGGCTCAACTGTAATGTGCATAAACTAGCTTAAGCTTATATTAAAAACCTAACGAAAGGTCTGCCAAATGCTTAAGGAAACCATTAAGGAATTTTTGGTGACTTCAATATACTAACGTGAACTAAGTAGCCAATTTGACACAATTGCACTTTAATTATGTCTTTATAAATGTATAAAATTTAAAACAAGTTAGAGTACTTTATTCGGTTATGCCGAATATTATATACCCTTCATCATATATGTACATCTAGTTTTTTTTTCAATTCTCTATCGCCCTATATATTTTTTTTGAATGGAGTCACTTAACTAAATTAAATTTGCATCAAATAATATACAAAAATTAGAGGCAGGCGTGGTGTTTTTCCTGCTGCCTCGAACGACATCTTGCTGTTTTTCAAATAAAAAATTTTTAAAACTTTGTCCGATCGGTTGCCGTATTTAAGTTTTCTTTAGCTCATTTATTGCCTTGACAGAGTTTATTTAAACCCGAAAACGGACGGAAATCTCTCAATCGACTGCACTATGCATAGAGACCCAGAATATATATACTTAAAGGGATCGAAAATTTATATTGTAGAAATTACAAACGGAATGACAAACTTAAATATACCAATTTTTTACATGTGTTGAAGGGTCTTAAAATGTATTGAAAAAACTTATTTTATATATTTATTAACGTTTACAAGCATATAAATCAACATGAAATGAGCTTGATTTCTTTAAGGGTCATCCAAAAAAGGCGCCTACATGTTTCTTTGAAATAAAACACAAACTATTTGCAATTTTTTCAAGCTGTTTTTTTATTAAAAGTATGATCCATTACAATTATAAGTGGAATAGAATATCATTCAAATGTCCACCATGACTGCGTCTGCAGATATCAATCCGAATATCGAAGTTTTCAATGACTTTCCGACATGTTGCTGGTGTTATTTCACGAATTGCAACTTGAATGTTGTTCTTTAGATCATTAATTGTTTGTGGCTTGTTAGCATACACTCGACTTTTCAAAAAACCCCACAAAAAAAATCGAATGGTGTTAGATCACATGACCTTGGAGGCCAATTGAAATCTGCATTTCGTGAAATTACACTTTGAGGAAATTTTGATCGCAAAAGCGTAATGTTTTCTCGAGTTGTGTGACATGTAGCACCGTCTTGCTGGAAATAGATGTCAGACACATCAATATGCTTCAACTGTGTCCATAAAAAGTCTCTCAACATTGATTGGTATCGCTCAGCATTCACAGTAACAGCATTTCCAGCATCATCTTCGAAGAAAAATAGCGCAATGATTCCATTTTCATGAATAATACGAGGATTTCCATCACCCCAGATACGAAAATTTTGCTTATTGACGAATCCATCCATTCTGAAATGAGCTTCGTCACTAAACAAAATTTGGCGATGGGTATTTTTCAAAGAACTGCCATTTTCATAATAACTTTGAATGATGTAAATGCGTTGTTGCAATGTGTACCTGTCCATGGTTAAAACTGTACTACCTTCTAATAAAACAAAATGGCTTATGCCATTTGAAAAGATGTCACGTGCAAAAATTATATAGTTCTGACATCTAGGCGTCACATTTGGATGACCCTTTTTAAATGAAATGTGTTACTGCGTAGAGATTACATCCATATGGTCATTTTGCTAGTGCTCATATAGATCATCTGTGGATTCTACTCAAATTTTGTATAGAAAATTCAAAACTTTTATATCTCAAGCCAAATTGATTAAATGAGAATAACAAAGCAAAAAGGCAATAAAAACACAAAAAAATTGTATATGAAAACACAGTAACCATTGAGTAATTAATTTTTTTTTTATTTTTCTACATAAGGCTTGGCAGTGGAAATCATTCTTATGAATACGAAAGATTTAATGAAAAAAAAAAAAAAATAAAACAAGTAAGAGTGCTATATTCGGCTATGCCGAATTCAAAATACCCTTCACTATATATGTTAATCTAATTTAGTAAAGAAACTCCATCAACAAAAAAAAAAAAAAAAAAAAAAAAAATACAAATATAGAGATAGAGATGACAGAGAATTAAAAAAGTAAAAAAAAAGAATACATAAAAATGCCATCGGCTCTTAATGGATTAAGCATTTAAAAAAAATTTGTTTTTAAAGATCTCTAGAAAAGCTGGAAACTGATATCCATTTTGATATTTTAAATATTTTGAAAATTTCAGATCCTCGTAACTCGCAAAATATGGGTGACTTCTAATTTTTGCACTCAATGTTTTTTTTTAATTGTTAATTCTTCATCGCCCCACAAACTTGTTTTTTTCATTGTTCCAAATTATTTAGAAAAATTAAGGCAGGCGTTGTGTTTGCCTGCTGCGTCGAAGGACATGGACCGATCTTGCTGATATCCAATAGCACCTCTTTCGTCATTTTGTATGATCGATTGGCGTATTTAAATTTTTTAAGCTTATCTAGTGCCTCGGCAACACTAACAAGGACGAAAAAACGGACATCGCTCTATCGACTTTGCTATGCATAAGAAGTCAGAATTTAAATACTTTATGGGGTCGGACAAACTTAGTTACACCCTTTTTCCACTGTTTGTGGTGAAAGTTATAATAAAAATTTTATACAAAATTTGGGTAGAACCACTAATAAGCGGTAACAAACAAAAGTTTCCCAAAAATTGTACAAAAGCATCGTCTGATGTTTTATTTCCACCGCTAAAAATTATGCTTAGATTTTTTTGTATTCATTCTAATCACATTCTGTTTCTGTTGAATCCTTTAAAATGCTTTAAAATTAAAGCAGCAGAGCAAGGTTGAAAACACTGTTTGTTAATTAATTAAAATTTTGATTCTGCATAAATTAAGGTGAAATACGAAGCATTTGCATTTGCTCCATCGGTTTCCTATAGAATTCTATATTTGTAGTTTCTAAGGTGCTACCAAGTTACCAGTACCACTTAAATCGTATTCCATGGAAATGAGACACTTTTTTGGTTTATAAGTATCTTTTTATAAAACTGAATACTAATTTATCTCGTCACAAAATTTTATTAAATTTTATACAAAAGTTTAAAATAAAATTCCGAATTATTTTTTTTTATGAGTTCGTTATCGAAAGTGTTAAAACGCAATTCGTTTATTTGTCCGTCTGTCACAATCTTCTATTTCTCGAACCGTAATAGGTAGGTTTTTGAAATTTCAACAGAGGTTAAATAATAAAGCCGCTATAACAACAAATACTAAAAATTAAAGGGTGTTCTAAAAGTAAGGTAGTATTCATAATATTGCAATTATTTTTTGAGTGGAGATAGGCAAATTTGCAGAGTGTCAGTGTACATAATAGTAACAAGTATTAAACACAAAAGTATAAACTAAAGGGTGTTGCAATAGTGACACGATTTTTACTTACATGGCCTTGTGTTTGAGCCGTCATAAGCGGACACTTTAAGTTTGAGTGTTTTTATAAATGCTTTTTTATAACAAGTGTAAACAATTAAAGTATATTATAAAGGGTGTGCCTTTAGTGACGACATTTTAACGTATATAGTTTTGTTTTTGTTTAGCCGTAGTGGGTAGAGTTTTAAAATTTACACAGAGCATGTGCAAATCATTCCGCTATAAAAATAAGTAAGAAATATGAATATAAATATAAAAACTAAAGGGTGTTTCCATAGGGACTGTAATTTTGAAGAATATGGCCTTATCTTTGAGGCATTCTTTAAAATTTGAATAAAATATTTACTACTATGTCTTTTATAAGGAAAATTAAATAAAGTAAAATGTGTCTCAATCGTACCGTGATTTAGACATTAAAAATTTTAAACAAAAAATAAAAAAAGATGAAAAAAAATTAATAGGTGGCTTTTACATGATTCGGAACTCTCACTTGGTGGAGCTTTCTTTATTCTTAATAAATAGGAACCAGAGAAAAAGCTCAAATAATCAAGTTTTCATATTAACGAGACTTCAAAATATCAAAAGAAAAATAAAAAAATTCAAATTAACAAGAGCTTATAGAGCTGTCATAGGAACTAAAGAGAACGGTTTAAATTTCTTTAAAAAAACAGAAACAAAATTGCATTAGGAGTTCAAATTAATAATAATAAGATGTACAAAAATCGAACTGCAAATTATAAAATGTTGGTAGCAAGATGTAATTTTGAAAATTAAAACAATTCAAATTATAGAGCGTAGAGCTAAAAAATCAAATTATAGAGCGTCGGCGATCAAAATTCCCTTGAAATAATTTCAACTTATTGAGGGGACCAAATTACATAAATTTTTTTTCAATATATTGAGTGTTTTTCAAGGGACTTGGAAAACAGTACAAATTATCGAGAGATTAAAAAAAAAAAACGAGTTTTAGATTATCAAAAGTCCATTGTACTGGCAACCATTAAATTTTATAAGCAACAGAACCTAAAGTAAACATACTTAGCTTTGGAAAAGCCTCGTTGCTCCTGTGAAAATAATTGAAATTTGAAAAGCTTTTATCGATAGCAATGTATTGAGCAGCAGTAACTGAAATATGCACTACTAAAAGATTTTAAAGATTTTATTTAGTTTTAAATTAATGTTTAATAAATTTTTTTTTTGTATATTTCAATTATATAATTAATAAAAAAAAAAAAAAAAAAAAATAGTTTTGATTAAAAATTTAATTGATAGTTTTTAATAAAAAGTTAATTGATTTAAATAAAATATTTAACAGTTGAGCAAGATTGATTTTGTGTACATTTTATGCGAAAACATTAAATATAATGGAGATAATAATTAATGAATACTTTTACAGTATTAATCAGTATTAATCTATTTCGATGTAACAAGCTTAACAGTTCAATATGTTACAGCAATATTAACAGATCATGTTAACACCACGTCATTTTTTAACATGATGTATTTAATTGTAGATTTAACAATTCGACTAAAATGTCCAATAAATTTTTAGATTTTTAAAAAAGATTTTAATTACAATTATTGTAATTATTATTTATAAAATATTTAACATTTACATTTTTATAATCCAAGTCTTGTACGTTAATTAAATTTTTATATTTCGTTACAAAAAGAAAAACAAAAAATGTATATATTTAACACGACTATAGCGTGACACTTAATCAGCTACATGATTTTCAATTTACCAAATTGCTAAAATTAATTGAATAAATAGACGCATTTCGAAAGATCCAAATACAGTTTCAATACCGTTTTAAACCGCAATCTTAATAAGATGGGAAAAATAGTTACTTTAATATCAATAATTAAATTGTTATCCTTAATTTTGAATACAACAGGACTTCCAAATTCTAAAGTAAAAGAAAAAAAGATTTAAAAACATAAAAATATTTTTAAAAAAGTTTTTATAAAAAAACAATTAATGTTAAACAATTTTATTTTTTCCTTACTTTTCTCATACAGAAAACCTGGACTTATGAACTCAAGACGATTGTTGCTAAGTCCTCAGATACTGAAAAACTAAAAATTGATTTAGAAATTAAACGTATTTCTCGTGGTGTCTTTGCTATTTCCGGTTCTTTTGTAATAAATTTTGACATTATTGAAGACGATTTAAATAAAGTAAATATTAAAAAAAAAGAAATATTTTAATAAAAACTTATTATTATTTCTTATTAATTTTTCCTAAACAGATTTCAGCAAAATCTTATCGCAGTACCCGTGGTGATAACGACTACACTGTTCTGCCATTTCAAATGCCTAAAACACATATATTTAAGTTCTTTAATACCTACTATAAAGATGTTATAATGGAAACTGTAAAGACATGCTCAGACTTGCCTTCATTTGAGGATACATTTCAGCCTCCATTGGAAAAGAAAGAATATAAACTTGATTCATGTCAATTTTCTCAAGACGGTCTTCCTGATCATTTGCAAGAAGGTCTTTATAAACTTTCACTTTTTGGCACTGGCGATGTCGAGTGGCAAATCGATATTACTGCTGAAATTTCACATGATATTTAACCGAATTATAGAAATGCATCTTATTTAATTTAAATAATTTTTAAAATTATGAATTATTTTTAGAATGGGACAAAAATGTAAGCATAACCTTTCAAATAAAGGAAAAGTTTTCTAAATCGATTCATAAATAACTGAGTTTTGCTGGGACAAACATATGAAACATTCAGACCAACTGATAACATCTTCCTTTTTTTTTTAAGTCGGTTAAAAAATGAAATGTATACCCTTCACCACAGGTCAAAAAAGCTTGTATCTGAGTTTATCATTCCGTTTGTAATTTCTACAATATTCATTTCTGACCCAATCAATTATATATATTCTGAGTTCTTATGCATAGCGAAGTCGAATAAGCGATATCCCTCTGTCAATCCGTGTTTGTGTGGAAATCAACTTTGCCAAAGCACAAGATGAGCTAAAGAAAATCTAAATACGCCAATCGATCAGCAATAGTTTTGAAAATTTAACTTTTGAATATCAGCAAAATCAGTCCATGTCCTTCGAGGCAGCGGGCAAAACACCACGCCACCTCTTCTACATCATTTGGAACAATGAAGTAAGTCCAATAAAAAAAAAAGTAAATACAAACAAAAAAAAATTAAAAAAAAATAAATGGAGCAATAGAGAATAGAAAAAATAACAAAAAAGCATCAAGTGAAAAAATTTGTGCTCGCCCATATTTTTCGAGTCACGGACAGACTCTGAACTTCTCATAGAAAAGTACGATTTTGCAACATATTTTTTTGGATACTAATATGGGTATCATTGAAAAGATTTTGAAGAGATCATTTAGAAAATACTAAAATTTTTTAATAATAATTAACCCATTAAAAGCCGATGACATTTTCTGTGAAATTATTTTTTTTAATTTTTTAAATCTGCCATCGCAATGTTTATTTTTTGATTGGAGTTACTTCACTACACTAGATTAAGATAAATGGTGAAGGGCGTATAAAATTTGGCATAGACGAATAAAGTAATCTTATTATTTTTTAAATTCTTGTAAGGGTTATTGACTCAGCTTTTATTAACCGAGGGCTTAGACTTGATAAATATTCTATTTTGGTGACTCATTCAAAAGTGAAAAATAGTAATTGATTTTTTTTTCAAAAGTTTATTTAAATGTCGAAATGGAAAGAATTACAAACCAATTGAGTTCTTAAAGATGCCTGTACAAAAAAAAACTTTGCCAACGCATTATATTTTTTACTTTATTATAAACAAAAATGCAGGGTATGAAAATAAACAAAACGAAACGTTTGCTTTCATTTTATTTGGCTCAGGCTGAGTTCAAAGCAGATGACTTGTTATATATTTTGCTTCAAGAGCTTTTCGCTCTTTTAAAATCCAGTTCAGCTCTCAAGTACTTGCAATGCAAAAGAAGCAAAGACAATAATCTGCAGGCCATTTGTCATCGAATTGCCTTGGATTTTTTTCTTTAATAAAGTATTTCAATAACAAAAAAGGAACAATGAGAATAATGGTGTCATTAACATTAAGCTTAATACATGTAGTAGGCCATGAGAACACAATCAAAACGTTTTAGAAAAAAATTCGCAAGCATTTGCTGATTGATTTGTCGGGTAAAGTAAAGAAAGCATTAGTGTTTAGTTATAAACATTTATTTGTTAGCGAGCTATAAAACCGCAAACGTAAGATTGTATTGTATTGTATCAAGTAAATGAGAGCATAAAGGTAATTGTATTGTTTGTGCTTGTTGTCATTTAAAAAGTATTTATTTTGGCTTTGATCGTGTGCAATAATAATGAAATTTTTTTAAAAAGTTAATGGTTTTGCATTAAAAGTTTGACAAACGTTTTGTTCGTTTTCATACACTGCAAACGCTTAAAAGTAAATTAACAAAAATTAATTATTGTAAAACTTAACACGACCTGTAATGTCCTTTAATTAATGCAAAAAATTATGCCTGTGAAATTTATTTATTTTTCTTTCAAGGTTTTCCTGACTCTGCTTTGTCCAAAATATATGTACATTTCTTAAAATTCCTTACAAAACATAAAAGCTTAAAGTCTTTATTTTTATGCCTTTATTTAAGCACTATTGGCCCTACAATAAGACATACATACATAGGTATGTATATTGATTTTTTTATTTATTCTTATTAACAGATGTTCAAAATTGTTTTCCATAGAACAAAATACAAATTCCAAGATATTTATTTCGAAATATGCCAATTGTTTTGATAAAGAAAGGAGGTAAAAAACAAACACACACAAAAATAACCATAGATGACTGAAATGATGGAAATAAATTAACTTTTACGTTTTATTTTCTTCTTTTTCCAAGGCAATTTTATATTTGTATGTAAAATATCTTACCTTGTGGTTATAACTCAACATTTAAATGGATTTGTAAAAAAAGTGGTCAGACTAAAAATGATAAATGAAGGAGTCACTGCACACAGAGATAAAAAGTGATTGCAAAATATTCATGTCAGTCAAGAAACATTACTTAACAATTTGTATATCGACAATCATTAGGTAGCTTGATTTACATGAGTATTTTAACTTTGAAATAACAATTACGGTTGTTGATGTAATAAAAGTAAATGAGAAATATATTATTATAAGTTTGGATGCAGCTTTATTTTTCGATTAATATCAAACGAAGAAGCAAATTTTAATCTCGAAAGCATTGTTAATCATCATATCGGGGTTCGTAAAATATGACTGCCGAAAGCACTCACAACGTATCATTGCTTGTTAAAGATCTGGGGCTGTAGGTTTCATTCGATAATAATATTTATACAGAAACAATGCTGTTCAAGCAATGACATTGATGCAAAATTTCGTCTTATAGTAACATACTTGAGCTAACCGTAATCTGGGAGCAATATATTATGTTTAAGGTTTTGGGTTGTAGCCAAACCATATTATTGTTGCACTTTATAGTATTGTTGTTAGTGGAACCATATTATTTTCCACCATAATAATAACATTATTAACTATTAACATAATAATATTTTTGAAGAGAAGTAGCACTTCAGGCAACAATGTCTACTTAATTAATGTAACCGTGCTTCATTCTTTAGGAAAGAGATAGAGAAGAGAATAGACAGGTGGTGAAAGTATAGCCGTTTTATTAATTATTTTACTTCGCCGGGGAATGTGCTTTGTAGAAGTACCGACAAAGGAGTCTGCGTTCTGTATTGTTTAGTTCTGAATATGTATTTATACCACTAAAAAAAAAAACATATTTTTATTTTTAGGTTGCCGCGGGGGCTTAACCCTGGCCAAGCAGGTTTGTAGTCAACATGCTTATTACGATGACAAGAGCACAAAAAGTGGCAAAAGGGTGTATCGTGTTTGTTATTCTGCTTGTATAAATATCCTGACTTCTTATGCATAGCGAAGTCGATTGAGCGATGTCTGTCTGTCCGTACGTGTTAGTGTTGAAATCAAGTTTGCCGACGCACTAAATAATCTAGAAAAAATTTAAAAACGCCAATCAGTAGTTTTGAAAATTTTGCTATTGTAAATCAGAAAGATCGGTCCATGTACTTAGAGGCAGCGGGTAAAACACCACGCCCCTCTCTTCTTTTCCATATCATTTGGAACAATGAAGTAACTAAATCGAAAACGTAAATATATGGGGCGATAGAGAATTAAAAAATAAGAAAAAAAACATCAAGTGAAAAAATTGGCGCTCACCCATATTTTTCGAGTTACGGGCCTCTGAAATTTTCAAAATTTTTAAAACATCAATATGGGTATCATTTTAAAGCTTTTGAAGAGATCTTTAAGGAAATACTAAAATTAAGAAAAAAAATGCTTATTCAGTTAAGGACATTTTTATGTACTTTTTTTTTAATTTTTTAATTCTCTGTCTCCTTTATATTTGCTTTTTTTGGATTGGAGTTAATTTGCTTTACTAGATTTAGATAAATAGTGAAGGGTATATAAAAAGTGTAACCAATATATTTTCATATATTTATTTAAGCTTTCCGGACACGTTTCATTCGGAATGACGATTTATAATACAAAAAATCTGATATGTTGAGTAGGATCTTACATTTCCAAAAAAATTTTGAGAAGGAAACCTTTTTTTTCCATATTTTGGTGGTTACATCTTTTTGATCAAATATTTGACTAATCTGACCGTATCCTAAAAGTAAAAAAAAAAATCAAAACAGCTGTGTTGAATATTCTGTACCTAATATGCCAATAAAAATTATTTTAAAAAATCTTGTGATTCAAACTTTTTAAAGTTCAATTCTATATTCTTTTTCCAACAATTTGTTAATTTTTTAAAATTTTTTAATTGTTGACACTGATGGTTTTTTTATGATTATTTAAGACTTATTATGGCAACTACATAATGTTGCTTGTTGCAATTTTTTCTAATAACAAACAAATAGAAGTTTGAGAGTGTTTTTTTTTAAATTTTGACAAACTTTATGTTAAAAAATATATTTAAAATTTTAATTATGTTAAATGTACACAAGCTTCTGAACTTCTTAAGAAATTTGGAATATTTTTTTTTAATGGAAAAAGTTGTAATTTTGAATAGAAGAAATTACCCCAATTTACCTGAAAATTTTTGAGCTATTATCCTCAAGAGAAAAGTAAGAGTCATATTTCAAAGAATCAGGTTTTTAGTTTTTTCATAAAAATATTGAAAGACTGTAATAAGTATGTACACTCCAGTTTATTTAAATAACAACAGCAAAAAATTTATATGTTACTGCGAATTTTTAATCAACCAACCAAGACAAAAAGGTGCAATAATTTTTTTTTAGATATTTTGTTTTATTGTTTATTATTATCGATATTTTTTTAATGTTCTTGTAATTTAGTTAATAAAGTTTAGGTAATCTAAGGAAATTCCGTCCCAAGCGGTCTCGATTGCACTGATCAACGATGGAACGTCTTCATATTCTTTACCTTCTTCATAAACTTTCCATTAAAGCCATTTCCAGACGTTTTCTACTATGTTTAAGTCTGGTGAGTAGGGTGGCGAGTCCATCAGCGTCACATTTTGATCATTTATCCAGGCTTTTACCGCTCTAGCATTGTGTATCGAAGCGTTATCCTGGAAGAAAATCCAACGCAAAGGTCCAAAAATGTTACTGCATTCCGGAAAAGCTCATTCCAGAATGTTTTTGTATTATTCTGCGTTCAGTTTTGTCGTTTTAAATTGTAGTTTAATTTAGCTATAGTATGACACGGCACTCCATACCATAAATCCACTAATTCGACTGTATCGACGGCGTAATATTACTTCCTCTTTTCTTATATCATGGTAATAGAAGTTATACTCGTCAGGACCATCCAGGTTAAATTTATTTTCGTCAGAAAAGACAACCGTTTGCCATTCGGTATTCCACGTCACGTGAACTTTAGCAAAATCCAATCGTTGTTCTTTGTGAATGGGCTTTAGCACATGTTTTTTTTAAGTTTCGTTCTCTGGATATGCGGAGCATCCACAATCAAGCGCCGAACAGTCGAAATACTAGCAGAAACTTCGGCTTTAGCCTTAATTTTTAGTATGGAATCAGAGGAATTAGATGCAATTTTTAAAATTGCACGCTTGTCTGTTGGCGATAAGATACTTGCTTGATCACTTATTTGATCATTCAGTCGTTTTTGGAAGGATGAAATGCAACACTGCCACAGCGACATATAGTTGTATTTATGCAGATTGATCATAAAAGAATTCTACAAATGGGTGTCTATGTGCCAAAAAAAGCTGTGCTGGGATATATTGCATACGTATGCCAATCCTGTGTGCCTTGCATTGAAATATATATTGACCACAAAATAATGATATAAATATAGCTTTTCCTTTGAATTAATGAAAACGCACTCTATAAAAATTTTTTTTAATGATTGGCTTCTGTGTAAGTTTGCAACATAAGAACAATGTTAAGATATGTTTTAACCATAAATTTCCATATTGATAAAAAAAAAAGAAAAACGCTTTGATGTTTTTTTTCCTTTTCAAAAAGAAGACAATTTAAAATTGTTCAATTTCCCTATTATGACTTGGCGCATTTAATTTTTAAAGAAAATACCATTTACGAGTATTCATTTAAATTCAAGTTGCATAAAGGTTAAACAGTACTTGAAAATCACTCATTTTCAATTGCTAAGCATTTTGAAGTTGATGTTTTATATGGTAAAAATATTACAGTTGGTGGCCAATCAAATGTGGATAATATAATCTATAAATACTATCGTGTTAAAAATTTTACTTTAGTGCCTTTTTTATACTTCATGGTTAAACTTTTATTTAAATTGCTTCATGCAGGTATTAAAATAACATATTTGCAACATTTTAAGTGAACACCATCTGTATACAAAAATTTGCAAGGGTTTCCTTATAAGAACGGGTAGATTTGTAAGGTTTATAAACGTTATTTTGTTATAATTATAAATTTTTAATATTCTTTTTTTTTGGTTTTTTAGACAATAAACACAGTGGCAGAATGAATTAATTATAAAGCTTATAAATAAATGGTTGCTCTTTAGTGGCAACCACGATTATTCTTATTCGGGCATTCAACAATTTGTGGTTTTTTATTAAGAAAATAAGTTCATATTTATTATCCAACAAAAAAAATTTGACCAATGAGCAACAGGGCAATACCCGTTCTTCTTCTTTTAAGCTTTAGATCTATATAAAATACAACGTTCAAAAAAAATTATGAGAAATTAAAATAGTTACTTTTTTAATAATACGCTACGGTTGCCAAATATTTATACTCCTCTCCTATAAACACGAAGAAAGTCCGTGACATTATGCTTCCTTTAAAAAATTCGATATTTTTCTTTTTTGATTGCATAAATCATTTTTCATTATAATAAAAATTTATCTTAACAAATTAATAAAAAGAAAAATCACCTGAATTTATGCCATTCTAAGCGAAATTCGTCCAAATCAAAAATTATATATTTTTTTAATTTTTATAAAAATTCAAAAATTTTTTTTAGTTCCGAAATTTTTCTCTGGCACGGAAAAAAGCCCTCAAATCAACGAGAAAATCCTCCAATTTAAAAAGTAGATTTTTCTTTCATTTTTCGTTGTTTGTTTATGAGACCAGCAATCAGGGGATAAACCCTACTCATTCAACGAGTTGTTCAAGATGTAGAAATTAGGCTATGGGAAAAAGCAATTTTTGCTTTTGTTTTAAAAGAGAAGAAAAACTTGAGGCAACAATGCCTCTTTAATTAGTGTAACCGTGCTACATTCTTTAGGAAAGTGATGGAGGAGAGAAAAAACAAGTGGTGAAAGTATAGCCATTTTATTAATTATTTTACTTCGCTGGCGAATGTGCTGTTGTATTCTTAAATTCTGAATATGTACTTATACCGCAGGGGTCGAACTTCGGCCAACTGATTTGAAGTCAACGTGCTTTCTACCGTGACTACAGCAGCTTGTGGACATTCGATTCTCATCTTATTACACTAAAAGTGACAAAAGCAACCTCTGCCGGAAGTTAGTTCCACAAAAATCTGTTAGCTAAAAAATATTTTTTCCCGTAATGCGTAGTGGGACTCAATAGCCATTCGATCTCAAAAGTATTCGCTTTTGGTGAAGAGCCTTTTGTGCGTAAGAAATTTTAGATTTAAAAAAAGTTCCTTCATTTCATTAGAGCACATTCCGTTGCTGTAATGATAAAACAATGAAGCACATCTCACACTGCGTTAATGCTCTAGTGAGTCAACAGAGATGGATAACCTACAGTCACAGAGGAGCTTCTTCTCTGTCTCCTGCATGCGGTCGAGTAATTCCAAAAGAGTCCTTGAAGCACCAAGTCCGGAGATATTAAAATGAAATGATAAAGTAATTAGCGACAGCTGAATTTAACTTGAGGTGACGTGTTTTGAATACGAAGAATGTCCCTAATTTACGTCATGAAGAAAGTTGTCTTTTTAACGATTTAATTCCCATGTATTTAATTTCTTTTCGATTATCATGTATGCAGCTTGATTTGTAAAATTTTATTGTCTACCTGTCTCTCTTTGGAAACCATTTCTTTTTCTTCATTCTTTTGGAAAATTTTATAATAAAAACTGTGGAAAAGAAAAAGTTTAAATAGAAAAAGTTTATTTTTATGTTCCCTTTAGTTATTTTCTTCCACCAACTTAAATTTAAAACAAATATTTTTTTAAAAAGAAAAAGTAAAAAATAAAATTTTGTGAAGGATTTATTAACTACGTAAAGAAATCAGTTTAAATTTAGGTTTAATTAGGAATTTATACCATCTTTTAGACCGAATGTTTAAAGTTGTAAACTGTTGTGTTATTTTCATAAAATTTATTTTGGATACTTTGTAAACCTTAGATTTTTTAATTTTCTTTAGACTTTTATTACTTTGTTCAAATCAAGCAAAAGCTTGTGCTTCAAGTTTTTTTATTAACTTTTCGTAAAATTGTTAGGTATTGGACAATCTTCATTTTTGGAGATTTTAGGTTTGACCTGAAAATTAGTATTTTTTTTTTTGTAAAACTTCGAATTAAATTGGAACTTTTTTTTCTTTTTCTTAAATTCGTATTTAGTCTCGACTTTCATAAAGTTTCGAGTTTCATTAAAAGAACGAATTTTTTGTAAAACTTTTGTTGGAAATTTCCTCTAAAAATCGGTGTCATGACTTTCCTGCGAAATATTTGTCTCTTTTGTTGAATAGCTGTTCGAAATAAAATTAGCCATCAGTTCACATTGAATGTAAAAAATAAGAAAAAAGTTTTGTAAAAATTTTAAATTGAAATTAAAGGAATTAATAAGTTAATTCCAAAAGGAAAAAGTAGGTAACGTCCAGCTGTTGGTCAGGGCTTATAAGACCCAACTAAGAGCTTGGGGTTATCCGGGACATTTCTTCTGAGCCAGTTCAATCAAAATTTATTTATTTTCTTAATAAATTTATTAGACAAATTATGAATTTTTCAAGAAAAGCTTTACTTTTAAGCTTTTTCCCACACGTCTGTAAAAATGTTCTCAAACTTACAGGCAGGAAATTTTCTTGCTCGCATCTTGTGTAGCATAATGTCACTGTAGTAACTAAATTTAAAAAATGTGATTATAGTTTTAATATTTTAATTAAAACATATAGTATGTTGCATAAGGTATAAAGTTCCAGATTTAACTTTAACTAAACAAATAAAAATGAAAAGAGAGTTTCGAAATACTTTTGCGAATAAAAATTTTTTTTGGTGTCAACAATTTAGGAAGAATTTTATTCATAATTGAAACTTAAGGGAAAGGAAATACTCGTATATTCAGGGTAGAAGTAGGTGATTTTATCTTGGGAAAAAATTTTGAAATTTTGATAAATGTAACATATTATTATATTTTTGTACTTTTGTTGATTAACAATTTCAAGCAAAATGAGAAAATGCGGTATTTATACCACACTTTTTTTCAATATCTCTGTTTTTCTTTATTGCCAATTTTACTTATTTTAAATAGAAAAATGTGCGACTGCATGGGACAAAAACAACTACCATTCGATCTTTCTAAACGGAGAACTAAGCAAAGGAGGACCTTCTTAGTTTTTTGTTTCCTTATCTTGTGACACTCAAGGGACTTAAAACTATTTGTGGCCGTTTATTTTTATATCCTAAAATATTTTAATTTTATAAAGTACCAAAAAAGAATAAAAACATTATTCTAGGTTACCTCTTTTTACATAATGTAACTGATAAAGTATGATTTGCTTACTGTAAACCATGTTTTTTAAATTTCATGTCAAAAATTAAAAAAAACTTTTTCTCAGCATTATTAGATTTAAATTCATATAAAATATGGAATTTTTTATTTAATAATTTTATAGTATTAATTTAATCATTTAAAATAATATTGTCATATTTTAGATTTTTTGAAAAAACAATAATTTTAAATTTAAATTTACTTTTGTAAATTACATTAACATTTAACGTAAAAATGTTTAAAAATTAGTGTCTAAAAAAAACTGCATACTCTATAACTGTCTGTCCACCCATTACTCTAAATAAATTTTCGAAAACTGTTTTATAAAAATAATAAAATATAAAATAATAAAATCATATTATTTATTATCTTGTTTAACTATTTATTCATGCACATGAATGCAAATGTGTCAGAATATGTGTTCAATTTAATCCAAATGAATAAATAACAAACTTTTTATTAAAATTTATTACCTTTGAGCAAAAATTCATACTCTATAAAATACATGTGTATGTTTGTATGTTTACTCTCTTTTTAATTACTTGTATTTATGCAATCATATTCATAATAATATTTTCATAAAAAAATTTTAGTGGATTTCGTTCAATAAAAATCTGCAAATATATTAAATAGAAAAAATATACGATTTTGTAATTCGTTTTTGCTTCAAGTCGAGAATGTTAAAAAAACAAAAAAGTCAATAATTTTAATAAATAAACGTTCAAGAAGAATTGACAATTTACCAAAGAAAACTTGAATCTAATGCCATTGACGTATTAAAAATTTACCATTAATAAACTAAAAAAATAATACGACAGCTGAGGCGGTTGAGCGTTAGTAAATTTTGTGTTCTATATAGAAAAACGACGTTCTCATTTCGGTACATAAAAAAAATAAGATTTGGCAACCTTTTACGTAGCTGCTTATATTTTTGTGGCTTGTGTGAAAAGTAGACTGGTTTCAAGAAAATTTTACCTCAAATTTCATAAGAGTTAAAGTGGCTGTTAAATCAGAAGATCATGAGTTCAACTCCCATCAGCAGTATAAATAGAAAAATTGTATTTCGATGAGTTTAGTTAAAGGGCGAAATTTTGGAAAAAGAAATATAAATCTCTGCATTCTGCATTGGAAAAGAAGGGCTATTATTATATTCCGCCACAGCAACAATTTGATTAGGGCTTTTGAATAAAACGAGTTAAGTAACTCTTCTTTGTCATAGCTATAGCGTCGTAGAATCTAAAAGGTTGTAAACGTTATAGACACATGTTTGCAAAACAAAACATCGAGTAGTTTTAGTCTTGCCAGAATATAGCTGTGTATGTTCGTGCACGCTTTTATTTCGCTAATCAGAATATATCCCCCATATCTATTGATACAATGTCATTAAATTACCATTTATTGGTCAACAAATGTCTTCACTAATAAAATATAACCAACTGCATAAATAAAAAACTTATTTATGAAATACAGCCTGAGCTTTAATGGGAAGAATAACACTACAATTGGGAGCTAATTGTTTTGTTTAATTTTGGTAATTAAAAATTTAATTAATTTTGGTAATTAAATTTCTATAAATTCTAACAATTTCTCGATACTCTAGGTATGCGATCTGTTTACAAAAAACCCACACATCGTCTAACTTAATAAATATTGATTGATTATGAATTTTCTTTATTAATTTAATAATTAATTTTATTTAAAAATTTTTAAAATCCCAGCGCATGTCATTAAAACAAATCAGTCAACTATAAATCTAATTATCACATGATGGGTTTCGTACCATCCTACCTTGACTAACAATTCATATTTTCTAGAGTTTCGTATTAAATTGCATTTAGTGCCCTTCTTAAATTTATTTTTTTTTCATAAGTTGCCGTTTTGTAATAAAGTTTTAGTAAAATTTGTGTTGTTGGGTTTGTTAAAAAGATTATAATTAAAAAAAAAAAACAGTTAGAAATTGCTATTTAAGTTACTCTTTTTTTTTAATAATTGGCAATAATCTTTTTGTCCTTCTCCTCTGTGAACATTTCAAAGATTTTGCTGCCTTGAACGTTTAAACAAACAAAGTTATCTACGTTTAAGTCATGTCGCTAGAGGAACACCCTGTTTATATTCTCAATTTTTTCAAGTTATATTCATCGTGGACTTTGAAATACTTAAACTTAAAGTTTCTGTCTATTGCAATTTAAAAAAAAGGTCACGTTCGGGAAAATCGCGTAGCTCTTTGGGCCGCTGTAATTTAGATTTTATTTTTTTGTAGTTATTGCTATAGCGGACATAGTTTTACATACACGTGAGGTGTCTGATCACCACAAGTAAAAATTAATATTTTTATGTATTTCACATCACTTACTTATGAATCTGATACATATTCATTAGAAATTTCAATAGTCCACCTATAACAGTTTCAAAGATAAAGAGCTGTGACAGCTAGCCAAATATTGAAGTAAAAAATAGTGTCACGGTTTTACTTTTCTTGTATGAAAAGTGAATTCTTTAAACAATAACTTTTCAATTTAAAACAAAAAGGATTGAATAAAAATATTTAAGTTTAAAAGGCAAACAGAAAACAGACAATATTTATTAACGACATAAACACAGTTGCTGCAAATAATTTCTTTAACTGGCCATAAAACAATGTGCACCATTAAGTATTTAAAAGATCCTTTATTTTTTAGGTAATAAAAACAAGCATGTTTTCTTTTAATTTTTATGGATTTACTTTAATTGCAAAAAAGAAAACAGCAAAAATAGTTATTTTCCTATAAAATTTTGTTTTTATTTGTGTCCAAATTTTTGTGTTTTTATTTTATTTAAATTTAGAAGAAAATTATTTTGGTTAGAAAATTTTTCTTCTTCATTTTTTAATAATCATCTACTTTGCAAATATATTCTTTGGAATTTTAGTGAGTGTTAGTTGAGCATTTTTTTCTTCATTTTAGATGCTGCCACATTTACAAACACATTCGTTCCGTAATAGTGTTGATAAGTGTGTAACAGTTATTTAGAAAAAAAAAAAAATACATTTTTTCTTGTTTAAAAAGGGAAGGTTACCCAAGGCGGAAAGTGAGAAATTTTAAATTAAAATTTTTTTATACTTTCGTTTCAGTTAACACGAAATTTATTTTATTTTTTCTAAAAATGCTTTTGCTAGTTGGGAAGAAAGAAAAAATTGTATATATGAGTTTGCTTGCATAATAATAGAATACTAAAATAGTTGAACAAATAAAGAAGCTTAAAAATGCCAGTTAAAATAATGAAAATTGTACAAGACTAAATCGTGACATTTGAGAGGATTGTGAAAGACCGGCAACCCCGAAATAACAGAATGATTTTGCTCCCATTGATGGTTGATAGCCTTCTACATTAAATGGTCACAAATGTTTATGCTGTTGTCTTTAAGGTTTCACCAATATTTCATGGTTTTTAGAATTATTGGTTTGAATTAAAACAAAACTATTTTAAACGACCACAAAGTTGTTTCAACTTCTCTTTTGCACTTTTTTTTATCGGTTTGAGTTTTTTGATATTTGCTGTAGTGTCCAGAACTATGAGATATATGTGATCCCAAAGCATGATGTTCATTATTTAACAAGCTGTATCGTTGGCTTAACCACGCAATGCGTTGTTTTTAAGAACTTAAAAATATTTTTAATTTAATTATTGTGATTATATAATCACTGGTAACTACAGTGACTGATTTTATTTAGTAAAATTTTCTTGTACTTAAGCAGTCGGATTCTTGTACTGTTATTTCTTTCATTCTTTAATGAGTCAAAAACATTATATTACTATTTGGCTTGTTGTTTTTCCCCCCTTTTATATCCATCCTACAATCAATCGGTGCTACCTTTTGTTAGTTTTAAATAATTTCTTTATTAAATGTTTTAAGAACTTTCATAACAAAATTAAATGAACGAAAACCTTCATCACAAGTTAAAAAACGCTACATCTAGATTTGTCAAGTATTATCAACAATATCCACTTCCGACCCCATTAAGCATATATATTCTGAGTCCTTATGCATAGCTAAGTCCATTGAGCGGTTTCCGTCTGTCCGTACGTGTTAGTGTTATAATCAACATTGCCTAGGCACTAAATAAGTTAAAGAAAATTTAAATATGCCAATTGATAGTTCCGAAAAAATTGCTTTTATAAATCAGCGAAATCGATTCATATACTTTGAGACAATTGGCAAAACACCACTTCTTCCTCTCATTTTTACATATTGTTTATAACAGTGAAGTAGCTCCATTAAAAAAACAAATATATGAGGCAATAGAAAATTAAAAAATAAGAAAAAAAAACATTTAGTGAAAAAATTGGCGTTCGCATTAATTTACCGAGTTATGGGCCTCTGAACTTTTCATAGAGTAGTAAAATAGCGCACCATATTTTTTTAGAACATCAATATAGGAATCATTCAAAAACTTTTAAAGAGATCTTTCAGGAAATACTTAAATTTTTAAAAATGTGTAACTTCTTGAGAGTCGATGAGATTTTTATATAAAACAAATATCGTATTTAATTTTTTTCTTGTTTTTATAAAATCACTGTCACCCCAATATTTGTTTTTGTTGTTTGAAGTTACTTAACTAAACTAGATTTACGTACATAATGAAGGGTATATAAGATTTGGCACAGCCGAATACACTAGAGCCCCGAATTGCGTCGTTTCGATTTGCGTCGCTTTTTAAAAACTGGAAAAATTCGATTTGTGTCGTTACAATTTCAAGTTGCGCCGTTTTTAGCCTGATTTGCATCCTTTTGATTTCGATTTGCGTCGTTTTGTTTCCGACTTGCGTCGTTTTGATTTCGATTATTTTGTTTATTCTTTATAATAATCACAAAATGTTTTTAAAGTTAATGAAATACATGAATACATTATTCATTCTTGTTTTTTTTTTTTTTTATCAAAAATAAAAATCTTTTTGCTTTGTTTTGAATATTTTCCCCAATAAATTAAATTTCAGTGCTTTTATGAGAAAAAGGTGTTTCGATTTACGTCGTTGTGATTTCACAAATCGTGGCTTTAGTGTATAGCATTCTTACTTGTTTTTCATTGAGTTATTCTTTCAATAGAGTTTTTGCCGCGCCAAAACTGTTTCCGTAAATTGTGATCAAAAATCACGTTCACTGGCGGCCGGCAGGTTGAAATTGTCTTTCCTAATTCTGCAGGAAAAAATCATTCTACAATTGTCTTCAGCGCTTCGCAGTACCAATAATGGCAGCAGTAAGTTTCTAACTGCAAATGACGTATTAAGCAATCAATTTGAGGTTATGTTACGACTTGTTTTGAATTTCTTACATAATAACAATATTGTTGTTGTTATAACCATATTATTGTATAACAAAATAATAATAAAAAGATTGATAACATTAAATACGACCATAGTTATGTCTAAAGTGTGAAAATGTTATTTCATAACAAGATCATAATGCGATAAATATTATTTTTTTTGTGTTCTTTAAAAACACACATTATTTTTTAAATAATTTTTATTTTTTTATAAATATAAAATTTAAAATTATTTAGTTTGAATAAACCATGTTGCACTTTTTGTACGAAAATGTAATCAAAAATGTTCTTGTTGTTGTTTTATTGTTATAACAAATTTAATTACATAAAAAATATTATGCTTCTTACGTCCATACTGCAACCATTTTTGTCAAAGCCAAAGAGAGGTTACAAAGAAACAAATGCTAAACTGTTAAAAATGTTAAGATGCTGGACTGTTTTGATATTTTTTCAATTAAAGTTCATTTTAGAGAACTTCCTCTTTAAAGCTAATACATTAATTTAAACAAGTAGTGCTTTTTAACATGAAGTATAAATGTTGAACATCATGCTCATGCATGTTGATTATTTCAATTTAAAAACAAACAGTTATCAGAAAACACATCATTGAAAATTGTGTGTATCCACTTAATTAAATTTTCTTCACGTTTAATTCTATACTGGCCCCTTTACACATTTCATTTCATTTCATGTGTAAGTGTTTTGTGTCTTTATTTTGTTTTCTTCGTTTCTAAGGAGCATTAAGTAAGAGAAGTTCATTTCGTATGTCTTACTAAAAAGAACCTTTCAAATTGTAACGTTTTAAATGAGACAAAAAATAAATAACATTAATAATGTGTTAAATGTCTTGATTTTTATATTCTCCTTCAATTGGTTTTATTTTATTTCAATGAAAACGTAAAAACAAAAAAGATTAAATGAATGTTATTTTGTCCTTAAGTTTTTATTTAGGTGTTTGTTTGCCTTTTTCTTTATTTCTGTTTATTTTCATCTTTTCTTTTCCTAAATTGTTTTGAAATATTTTGTCAATTGATTTTTTTGCTTTCCGCTTATTTGATATTTCCGTCTTCTTGAAAAGTTGTTTGCTATCAAAAAAGTGCTTTTATTCAATTTAATCTAATTAAGTAACAATGACGAAATTAATGAAAAATCCGTGTTGAATTAAACAAAGAAATATTTTTTAAATGAAAAGCGGAAAAGTCGTTTTAAGAGTGCTTTTAAAATAAAGGCGCTATTTGTTGTAATTTTATTGAAAATAATATTTATTTAAAAGAAACGAATTTAGAAAATTTGTAAATTTTCTTTTTTATGAAATTATTTTTATTACAGGTTTAACTCATAAAATAAAATATTTTTAACAGTTACACGTCAAAGTAATGGAATTGGCTTTGTGCACAAAAATCGACACAAATTAAAAATTTTACATTTATAGTGACTTAAGGTACGGTCAGTTTAGTCAAATATTTGACCAGAGGCGTTACCACTAAATTATGGTAAAAAGTGTTTGACCTTATTTAATACTAATAAAGAAATATAAGATGTTACTCAATATAAAAAGGAAAGATATCACATTTTTTATATTATAAACCGTCATTGGTAATGATACGTGTAATGAACGATTGAAAAAACATTTGTAAAATCATGTTTTTTAGTCAAATATTTGATTAAACTGACCGCAACTTTAGAAATTAAAAAATTTTCAATAATATAAAAATTTTAAATTAATTTTAAATAAATTTATGTACCAGTAGACTTGTACGCAAACATATGACAATGTGTCCATTTCGCGAAAATGAAGAAGTTTTGAAAATTGACAATGAGCCTCACAGAGAGGGTTATATAAGAGTGTTAAGTGCCAATGCCACACATCAAATTGCTACATCAAATCTTATGTTATTTTTGTTGTACTTGCATTCCATTAAACTTCATTTTAAAGCTGTTTTAAAGACTAAACCAAACCAAACCAAAAAATATGTTTTCAAAAAATTACGCGCCAATACGTCAAATAAGCTTCGAATTTCTGCTGGTTTCTTATTTTGGCTGTGCCGAATATTATATACCCTTCACCATATATGTAAATCTTGTTTAATGATAAAAACAAATATGTAAATGAGAGAGAATGAAAAAAATTAGATAAAAACTAAGTACTGTATCCAATTTCATATAAAAATTTCATCGGCTCTTAATGGGCTAAGAATTTTAAAAAAATTTTAGTATTTCGAGAAAGATCTATTCGAAATCTTTTAAATGATACCCATATTGACCTGGCATCTTAAAATATACGGTACACAATCGCCACATATTTTTTTTTTTAATTGGAGTTACTTCACTAGACTTCACTAGAACATTTGTTCCAAATAATATGGAAAAATTAGAGGTTGGCATGGTGTTTTATCCGCTGCCTCGAAGGACATGGACCGATCTTGCAGATTTTCAATAGCAAAATTTTTAAAATCCGATTGGCGAATTTAAATTTTCTCTAGATCATCTAGTGTCTTGGAAAAGTTGGTTTCAAACCGAAGGCGGGCATCGATTTCGCTATGCATTAGAACTCAGAATATATTTACTTTATGGGTTCGGAAATGGATACTGTAAAAATTATAAACGAACTGACAAACAACCTTTTTCAACCTGTAGTGGAGGGTATAACAAGACCGTTTGATAAGACATTTTATATTTTGCACCAGAGAAAAATCTGTTACTCTAAAAAAAACAAATCAAATTATCACCTTGATGACTTAAGAATCGTATTTCGATAACTCATATTTAGTTATGGAAAAACAATTACATCGCTTGCATATATTTGGAATCATGATAAGACCAAACTTATTTAAACAACATGTCGCCGACGCTTGTTACCGTCCTTTACCTCAATTGAACGACAACTTTGATATGGATGTTATTTGGTTTCAATTTTTAAGCCAGAATAGATCAAATCTTCCAATTTTTTTCAGAATATCTTGAATTTTGTTTGCTAACTACGTTTAACAATTCAAGCGTATATGTTAAAAATTGTAGACAATATTTTGTATAATCAGGACCAGGGTATTGAAAAATCAAAAATTTTTATATTTTTAAAAGCTTATCACTCGATCAATTTTAAACAAAAACATGCTGATTAAAAAACCATTTTATAGGTGTTGATGTGCCCTCAAGGACAAATAATTGAAGATTTGCCAAAACTTCGAAATATTTTCAGGTGCGAGGTATCCAAATTTGAGTCCACATATTGCCATCCCCGTGGAAGGTGGATGGCATCCAGCCTTCAAACTTAAGCTCAAATAATCCTCTGCTATGCTCATGACAAATTTTGAATCAATTAGGATACTCCTTTATAAATGGCTTAATTATTTCCAAAATAGTTTGATTCTGCCCCACTGTGCGCTGCTTTATAACTAGACATTTAATTGTCTTGTACTCTCTAGTTTTATTGATAGGAATTGTCATCCTGTGAAATTGGTTTAGGTTGAAGGTCCTGTACGTTTCAGATGTTCAACTAAATATATCTTTTCTCTCTATAATTTAAATTTAGTATATGAAATGCTCTCTCGTAATCTTTAGAGGGCACATAACAAAACTTGCAAGCCTTTAGCTAATTGTTTTTGATTTACCGCATGGTCGCTGTATACGAAGGCCGTGATATGTAAACTGCATTGAATGCACTATATTTTTTAAGGTTTTAAAAATAATTTGAAATAGTATAACAATCTTTACGTTTTTAAAAGCAGAAGTGTCATTTTTATAATTAAGTTGTCTTACCATACCACAACCATTATTATTTTTCTCTGTGTAGAAATTAAAATAAATCAAAAAATTAAATTTTTTTCATTTTCTTACGTCTTTAGTTTTATGATGAGGGTGCTTTCATAATTTTAAACGGCAAAGAATCGACCTTAAAAGTAAACTTAATTTACGCCTGTTAAGAATTTTCAATAAAAAGGTGAAAAAGTTACATGAACCAGAAAAAAAAATCAAAAGGAATTCATGGGGTATCATATTTATTTAAGAATTTATAACAAGTAAAAAGGTCAAGAGTAAAAAAACTTTTTTCCTTTTTGGTGTCACGATGACACCGTTAAAAAATATTTTGTGAAGATTTAAAATAATACTAAAAACATAAATCTTCTTTTATGTTTTTTTTTTGTATCTTAAATAAAAAAATTAATTATTTGTTTTTTAAATCTTGTTTTTGGGATTAAGAAATTTTAAGAAAGAGTTTATTACAAAACAGGAAAAAAATTGTTTAATTTTTGGTTACAAGCAACTTGTTATATAAACGACAAAGAAATAACGAAGGTTATTTTAAATGTATTAATATAAAATCACTAGCGGTTTTCGAAACCATGTCTGTCTTTAACTCTGTTTTTTATTTTGAGGAGTGTAGAAATAAATTTACTTACATATTTTTACCTAACAAAATATTTTTATTTAAAAAAGACAAGTTTAAAAAATAAGAATTTTTTAGTTAAAATTAAATCACAGAAATATCAATTAAATTAAAAATATCGCGCTAATTATCCCGACATAATTTTTAAAATCATCGATATTGATTATTGAAGGTGAAAGCACGTTTCGATGGCCATTTCGCTACCGCTCACTTAGCCCTTCAGGAAACTTCTCACTTACATTTTAAATAAACTAAAGATTTTTGTCTAAACAATAAAGTAAAGACAAAAATCAAAGTTTAAGCAAAAACAACATTTACCAACACTGATTTTATTTTTCTGTGTCCACTGTATACGGCTGACTGTTTTTCGGCTTTTTTATACAGTTAAAAGGTGATGAAAAATAAAATATAAACAACAAATAAAACATCACAAAAACACTTGGAATGTTTATTTTTGTTTCAATAACCAATACCGGTGATTTTAATAGTTTTGCTGAATAATTAGAGCGATATTTTCAAAGTTTAATAAAAAATCTTTTACGTTACAAAACTCCAAAAAAGAGCGGTAAAGTTCAAAACAAGAAAATTTTAAAAACTGAAAGTTAATTGAATTTACTTCAAAGCTTTTAAGTTTTAACAAAAAAAAAAGTGTGATAAAATAAATAAATTGTATTCATTGCTAAAGCGGCAATTAGCGAAATCAATTATAAATGTATGTGACGATTAATAAAGAAAACAACAAACAAACCTTTAGGTTGCTTGGTAGACTTCTTTTATTTCTTTTATTCTAATTTCTTTAATTGGTTGGTTAATGTTTACAATTTACATAACTTATATCGTCAGGTAGATGCAACGAAAGTTAATGACGAATGTAGTGATCCATAAAACGCCGCATTACTTCTGTTAGTGTTTAACTTTGCCTGCTAACATTTTTTTATATAAATGAAAAACTTTTAAGCAAAAATTTAAATATTGTTACAAAAGTAGACTTAATACCTTTACATTTCTGAAACGAAAGATATTTATATTTTACTAGACACAAACACCCTGCTCTCTGTGTTACTTTTACACATAAAAAAGAGCACATTTAACAAATTCAAAACCAAAGTACTTATGTATAGGACTTTTAAAGGGTGCTTTTTTAAGCCCGACAGAACTCAAATTAAAAAAAAAAAAAAATTAAAAGAAAAAATAAAAAAAAACAATGTAAAAAATGTTTCAAGCAACAAATTTTTTTTATTAAAAAGATCAAAACATGATATCGCGGCTGTTCTTAGCAAAGTGCATTACGGACGACCAATTTTGGAGTACTTTTTTGAGCTTTTGTGGCTGTGTTGCAAATAACATTAATAAAGTTGACCTCCTGGGTGCCAACTGTTGTTAGTTTTGCAGCATCAGCCAGTGACTTTATTTGACTCAATAGAAAAAAATTGAAAGGTGCCAAATAGCACGACAAATTACTGGTTTATTTTTCGAAATCAAATTTGCGCCAAATTTTTATTTTAAGTCGATGCTTGTAGTTGCCGCATGACATATAACCCCATCCCGTTTAAACTACAACTCGCCTGGATTAATGAAACTAGAACTTTTCAACATAACACGTATTATTCGTGGTGCAGTTAGTTTTTTTCCATTTGTTGGAACCCGAATTCCTGCTTCATTTTTTTTACAAATCGGATCCAATAATGTCACCAGTGTGCACACGGTGCATTTTTTAAAATGTAAATGTAATTGGGTTTCATTCTGTTTATAACAAATCCGTTTATTAGTAAATCCGTTAAGCTAAAAATGAGCTCCATTCCTGAAAATTGGATTGATAACTAAAGAAGTTGGTTAAGCTTCAATGTATTTATGATGATTTACCAGTGTATGCTGAATTTAAATGTCAAATGTTGAGTGCTGCGTGACAATTCCTTCCCTAAGTTCTAGAAAAATACCCTTTATAAAAAAAGAATTTCTAGTTTAAATTGCCAGATCTTTTTATATTAAAAGAATATAGACGTTTTTACCCGCTTATAAATAAAATTCACAGTCTTTAAACGTTGAACGTTAAACGTAAAAGTTGTTTGTTTATAGTTTCGTTAAAAATATTATGCAGAGATAAATAAATAAGGCGACATCAAAGAAAATAATTCCTGTCGTGAGCTATTTTGCAACTAAAATAACTCAAACAGTAATAAAAATAATATCAAACAATAACTCCCATTGAAATATTTGCAAAAGTCCCTGAATATGCGAAACACATAAATGTGCCATTTGTATAATTAAGCCTTTGGCAAAACAAAAAAACAATTGACTTTTTCATTCGACGTTATGGTTTTTTGTTTTAGTTTTTCTTTTCAATTTCTGAACTTGCAAATAATTGACAGTCATTTATTTTCTTCATTTTCAGAGTTTTCTTTTAATTACTTTTCTGCCCAACAATTTTACGTCTTGTGTAATTAAAAAAAGGGGAATTATCTCAGATATTTATTGCAAAACTTAACCAACCTTCGAACGACCACATTATAAAAACTAACCAATGGAGAAATTAAACCAAAATGTAAAGAAAATCATTATGGGCTGTGACTTAAAATGTTTAATTTCGGTTTTCGTTTACACAAGAGCTCAATTGTGTGTGTGTTTTTGGTTGCTGATTATTTTCCTTTATTGAAAACTTTTTAAATTTATTGTTGAAAACTCATTCTATAAGCTAATGATTATAAGTTTTTGCGTCAACAGAGCAATATTTTTAAATAGATTTTCTTTTTTTCTTTTGAATGTAAGAAAAATACATAAATAATGATTTAAAGAAGTCAGTCATATCAACATATTTTTGGTATCTGCTCAACAAACACAAAAAAAAAAAACAAAAGCAAGGGGCAAATTACGGCATTCGATATCGATCGAAATTTACATTTAAACTCTATAGAAATTTCGATCGATATCGAATGCCGTAATTTGCTCCCTGCTTTTGTTTCAAAACAATTAGAAAAACTAGTTGCGTAAATGACAAGAAGAAACATTTTTAATCAGGCTATTTTGTAATTCTTGCAAGAAAAACCGACTTCAAAATATATTTGAGCTGTCTGTCTACAACAGCTTAAAAGTTTGGTCGTATACATTCAACATCTATGGACCGAAAATGGAATACAAATCTCATGTATGGGCCGGTGCTTCAAAGTCTACTTTGGAGTTACTCGACCGCATTCAGGAGAGAGCATAGAGGCTAATCGGTGAGAGTAGAATATCCAGCTCTATGAATTCACTAGACGCAATGTGGGGTGTGTTTCACCATTTTATCGCTACTACAAACGGAATATGTTCTTATGAAATCAGAGAACTTGTTCCTGAAAACCGTAATTTCGTACGTGCACCAGCTCTGCATCAAGAGGGCATCTTTTTGTCATGGATTGGCCAATGAATCGCACTACGCATTACAGAGGAATTTCGTTTTTTTTAGCTGAACAGTTAGTATGTGGAATTAACTCCCTGCAAAGGTCTTTCCTATCACTTTCAATGTGTAAAAATTCAAATCAAATGTCCACGACTACTTTTCCCTTTATCCTTCTTCCCGCAACCTAATTTCCTAGTTCTGGCACAATGCACTGTATAAGTAGGAGTTATTACCTAAGTGCTGGTCCTAATAAAAAAAACTATTGGTACACCCTTTAATTTCCAATTAAAAATTTTATACTTGCTGTTATAGGAGACTTAGCAATACATGTTCTTTGTAAATTTCAACCAACTGTTCAAAAGTGTGGCCATATGCATTAAATTAAATAAACTATTGGAGCATCCTTTAATTTCTATTTTACTTATTACCATAGCAGAAATCAATATTTGGTCCAATTTTCAACAAAAAATATGCCCATATTGGTCAGCTAACGTCTCCTTTGGCAACACCCTTTAATTTTTAGAATTATTTTTGTATTAATTTTTTATGATGGGAGCTGTAGAGACACGCATTTCTTTAGATTTTAAAGTGGCGCCCTTCATGCCTCAAAACACACGAAAAAAACATGTAGGTTGTATTGAGACATCCTTTAATTTTTAATTATGAACTGATAATATAACGGGACTAATCTGTAAGCATAGCCTTTCTAATAAAGAAAAAATTTCATAATCGGTTCAGAAATTACTGAGTTTTGCGGGCACAAACATACAAAAAATAAAACATTCCGCCGAATTGATAACGTCGTATTTTTTAGAAGTCGGTTAAAATATGCGCTGTATTCTGCTACTGTTTTTTACTTAAACTAATTTTTTTTCCTTAATAAAAATAAAAGATATTTAATTCAAATTTCACTAAAAACTGTTAAAAAAATGTTTTTGACAATAATCCTTTTTCAATATTTAAAAAAAAAAAATTATTAAAAAAGAAATAATTAATAAACAGCAAATTCAACTGTGGGGAGAACTATCCGTTTTGTCAGTTTGGTACAGCTTAAAAATCTCATCAGTGGGTTTTACTTAATGAACTAAATGAGAATTATTTTCGATTTAGAAAAAGTAGAAGACAACAAAAACTAACATTTTTCTACAAATATATGCGGCAATCAATGAAAATTAATTTTTCTTTCATTCTTCAACATGAGGGTTGCCATTGGATCCAGTTTAAAATATGAATTTTCCTTTATTCTATGATATTTGATTGCTTTTTGTAAAATGTTTCTTTAAAATAATAAAAATTTGAAATTCCCAACTCGTTTAAAAATTAACGCGTTTCATTTTGATTCATTCGATATGCAATCATTTTAAAAGAGTAAAAATTTACTCTTCAAGCATCGCTTGAGCAACTTTTGCATTTTAATTTAAACCTTTTTTAGGTCAAAATAAGGTTTATTTATTTATTGATTATTTAAAATATTCAAATAAAGAAGAAAAAATATTTCTTGTATTTATTTTTGTTTTAAAAATAAAGACAATATTTTTAGCGTAAGAAATTTAAATTTTAATTTAATTATCTTTTTTTAAAATAAATTATTTTCCTGCAAAACAAATTAAATACACCCTGATTTTTTTGGTTTTTAAAATAACAAAAAGCCTAAGTTTTTTTTTGTGGAGAAATTGTGTAAAATCTAATTTTAAATATTTAAAAGTGTTGCCTTTATTTATGCTTCAATGAATTTGTTCAAATTTCTATATTTTTAACTTTTACATCGAGTTTTTTCCTCCTAAATTTAGATTCAAAGGACTGAGAGCCATAGAAGAAGGTGTTTGCACCGTAGATGTGTTGGGTATTTTGTTGTTGTTATCATACTTACACCAGTGGAATTTCCAATAATATGCTTAAGTGTTCAATTGCTTTTCTTAAAAATAAAAAAATAAAAAATTAAAATGGAAATGAAAGTCATTTAATAAAAATGCAAATTATTCCTGAGATTGAAAATAATACAAGAGAAATGTTGAAAAAGTTTTTTTTTCTTTTTTTTATTATTATAACTTGAAGTTGTTTAAAGGAATAAGAATGACGGGTAAAATTTCAAGGGTAAGAAAATTTAAAGCGAAAAGTAAATGTTGAAAAACTTTAACCAAGAAATATTTTATTTAATGTAACAAACAAAAACCTCCATCTACGCTGCAACTATGACAGCTTAAAATGTTTAAGCTTTTATTCTGTTAACACATATTGGACTTGCAAGTAGTGAAATTAACAACTTATTCAGCTCTGTTTAATACTCATACAGACAGCGTAAAATGTTAAGGGAATATAACAAAAACAATAACAAAATGTCTAAAGATTTTAACTTTTATTATTTCACTAGCCGAGCCCACGTCTTCGTCTGCGTATCATATTTTAATTTCCTAAAATGCCAATTTAGAAAAATGTGTCACAAACAAAGTCACAAACTCAAAAAGATTCGAATCAGCTAAATTTCCTCTTTAACATGAATGGCTTTATTTTCCTATCATCATTATAATGTTATTTAAAAAACTTTAAGTTAAAAAAAAAATAAATAAAAACAAATGAACGATAAGTTAGTTAAGCCAACCAACTAAATGTTGACTCTTCAAATTTCATTTTAGTGTTTTATATCCGCTGCATGTCTCAATTACGAAAAACTTTATGATTTTTACAATTCTTTCAATTTAATTCCACTTTATTTCTTCCAATTGTTTTTATCTCATCTATTTAAGGATTTAAATTGACAGAACACACACACATACGCTAGCAAATTTACAAAGGCAAACAAAATAGGTTTTCTAAAATCTCAATCTTAATAATCATATGACTACGTTTCAATTTAATTTTTATGGACTTGAAAAAATACCAAATAAAAACAAACTTTTTGCTGCTGCATGCTTTTATCGATTTTTTTTTTTTTTTTTTTTTAACCATAAACTGTATCTTAAAATGTATATATTTGGAAACCAAAACCCTAATTTTACACAACCTATAAAAACAATTTTATCTTTTTATTTAGTTTTTAACAAAATGATATAAAGAATTAAAGTCATAGCACATGTTGTACTACGGTACATTCCTCTGGTCAAGTTTTCTAAATTTAATTAAAAACTTTAAAATTTTTGCAACGAGGGATTTTATTAGGAGTGGCTACCGTGCAAAAAGTTTTTTATTTTATATTTTAAAACTTTGAAGTTAAGGCTGAGGAAGCGGTTAGTCGCACAGTGCTGTGAATAATGTTGATTTTAATATGTAACAAAAAGATCTTTAATAATTTGTTTTTTCATTTTTTTCAAGAACCAACTGAATAGAAAAAAATATTTTGTAAAAAAGTTATGATGAGAGGAAATAATATTTTTAGTCAAATAAGACCTGTGGTCCCATAAAGCATCTCACATAAACATTTACTCTTATTCTGTTTGGTATCGGTAATACAAGGCGACGTCAATTTCAATCGTTTTTTGAAAATCGGTATTCTCGTTGCCATTTATAGTTGACTGGCAATATGAATTTGGTATTTTGTAAGGAAATGTGACGTTGATATTGCCTCGAATTGCCGTTGATATTGTCCTTTGTAATTTAAGTTTCAAGTACAAAAAAATATTAAATAAACCATAAAAATAGTAGAAATAAAATTGAAAATGAACAAATTGAAGATTTTGGTAATCCCCAACAAATTTGAAATAAGTTAAAAAGTTGGAAAAAAATCCATCACTTGCCAGAGCTTTTCGAAGAGGCACTGTTCCTTTTATTTTAACCAATAGTGGAATAGTATTGCAACTGCTGTAAACGCCTTTGGCCTACTAAATAAATCGAGTGATGATTGAAAAAAGGTATGGTTTAAAATGATTTACAAATTTATTTTTGACAAAATTCGTTTTACAGATTTGGTGCGACTTTAAATTTGAATTAAGAAAGGTGGTTACAAACAAAATGGAATGTAAAAATATTGGAGGCGGTATATTTAAGCAGTAGGTACTAAGCCCTTTTAAAGAAACTGTGGCAAATCCTCTGCAGTTCCAAAAGCAAGTCAACCTTAAGGTTATGATCCAAGTGAATGAGAACTTTCTGAAGTCATAGACAACGCCTAATTGAAATAATAAGCCATATTGCCCCAAGATGTCCATTTGCATTTATTGGTATTTTACTTTGTTTACAGGAAAAAACGAAGCATTAGTTTGGAATGGATAGCTTTGAATTTATCACTTACTTTTCGTCTGTTACCTGAAAGATTTTTAATTTTTGTCTAAGAAGTCTTCTTTGCACCATTTATTTTTGCTTACTTTCTTCATCATTAGAATGAGTGTCGGTCAAGTTTTCACAAAATTTTATTTTTAACACTCTTAAAAATAGTAAACAAGGAAATCAACTGACTCAAATATTAGATATGTGTGTTATTTTTTATTGACATTATCGATAAAACCGCAACGTCGACAATAAACTGTTAGGGATGTATTGATGTTGTATTGCAGTAATGTTGCCTAAAAATTGATGACGATGTTGCCGTCGCAATGCAGAATAATGGTAATTAATTAGTTGGCAATGTATGGCGTCATACCAAGGTCTTTATGCAAAATTCGTCTCAATGATGTTTCCAAAATGTTCAATTGTTGATAGCGACGGTGAATTGATGTTAATGGCAGGGTATACGCACTGTTTTTGGCTTTCAAGCTTTGGTTTATCGATGAGGTTGCCCGTTTCTTTCTCGAGAATATTCTCGAGAACTATTAGTAAAGCTGTGCAATAATTTCTAGCAGCTCGGTAGCCAAATTGATTCTCTTTCAGAAGTTTGAAAGCTCGTAAATGTATGTTTATTTGATAAGAAGTTTTCCGATAAAAAGCTTTTGAAAGAGATGGGAGGATGCTAATGGAAAAATAGTTCTGAAAACTAGAGGGATGATTTTTTTTAACAACTAAGTTAATTTTAGAAAAATAATTTTTCATAAAATGAAATGTGTGATTAGTGGATTTAAAGGAAAAATCGTTTATAGTTTATTTAGAAGAGTATTGTAGCCCTTTTAGTGTTGGGTAGGCGCATTATAGTTTACAAATTAATGCGGCGGTATTTTATTTATATCTTTAATTGTCTCTCAGAGGGCAAAACACCACGCCTGTCACTAAGTTTTCCATATCATTTGAGACAATAAAGTAACTACAATAAAAAAACATATATGGGCCGATAGAAAAACTAGGAAAAAAACATCAAGTGAAAAAAATTGGCGTTCGTCCATATTCCTAGAGTTATGGTTTTCTGAACTTTTAAAAAAAAAGTACGAATATGCACACATGCACTATATTCGTACTTTAAGATATCAATATGGGTATTAATTGAAAGAGATCTTTCATGAAATGCTAAAAATTAAAAAAAAAAATTTTTTAACCCATTAATAGACAATTAAGTTTTTATGTAAATTATTTTTTCCTTTGTTTTCAAGACTTTTTACCAACACTTCCAATTGAAATAAAATTCTTTTTAAAAATTAATAAAATATAAAGGAAAGATGTATAAATCCAAGGTTCTAATCTTTTTATGCGTAGAGAAAAAGAAGGAGATTTTAGGTTCTGTTGTTTCGTACAAATTACAACATACGGCTTGAAATAAATTTCAACTCTTATTTCAACAAAAAAAAAAAAAAAAAACATAATTTTCATAAAACTCTTTTTAAAGCCATACAAAAATGTTCAAAGATTTTGTTATATATGTTATGCAGGTGTCACCTAAATTACGACTTTATTTTGTACATTATTTAAACAAATTTTATACTCTGTTTCAAAAAAGCACAAAAAAAGGATTATTGAAAAAAATTAAATAAAAATGTTGCTGACTTGAGTGTTTAATAAAATTTTCTCTTTATAAACCAGTCACAAGGCAGCAAAAAGAAGACAGCAGCAACAAAGTTGTCACAGAAACAAATCTTTTTGTATTTCAAAAAGTTTCTTAATGTTTTCGTTTTGTTAAAAAAAGTTGAAATTAAAGTAAATTAAAATGATTTAAAAGAAAAAGTTTTTATTCAATTCAAGTAAATTTTATTTTAAAATTCGTATTAAGAAACACATGATTATGTTTGAAATGATTTTTAAACTTTTTGCCAGACTAAGTATGCTGTTCAAACAAATGACCTTAGAAGCAAAATTTATCATTGTGACAAAGTAAAAAATTAAATTCGTTACTCCTGAAACAACCAAAAAAAAAAAAAAAAAAAAAAAAAAAAATTAAACATGTCATAAATTCCGTTAGAATTGATTATAATTTAGTAATTGAAACTTCGAAAGAGTTTAATATTGGTGCTCTAAGGTGCGGTCAGAATAGTCAAATATTTGAACAAAAATTTTAAACACTATTTTTATAAATGTTTCTTCAATCTTTCATGATTTCGAAAAAAATTCTAAAAAGTTTTTATGTTTGATGTGTCAATTTGTGGCATATTTCACCGTAATTTAAGGAATTTGTATACCCTTCACCACAGGTTGAAAAAGGTTATATCTAAGTTTACGAATCGGTTTGTAATTTCTACAATATCCATTTCTGACCCCAAATGAATTTTCTGAGTTCTTCTGCATAGCGAGGTCGATTGAGTTATGTCCGTCTGTCCGTCAGTGTTGAAATCGACTTTGCAAGGGCACTGGATGAGCTAAAGAAAATATTTAAACAAATTTTGCTATTGAAAGTCAGTAAGATCGGTTCATGTCCTTCGAGGCAGCGGGCAAAGCATCACGTCTACCGCTAATTGTTCCATACCATTTGGTATGTAGCAATAGAGAATTAAAAAAAATAGACAAAAAAAAATCAAGTGAAAAAATTTTTACTCGCCCGTATTTCTCGAGTTATGGGCCTCTGAAATTTTCATAGAAAAGTACGATTGTGCATCATATTTTTTAAGATATCAATATGGGTTTCATTTAAAAGCTTTTGAAAAGATCTTTAAGGAAATACTAAAATTTAAAGAAAAGTCTTAACCTATTAAGAGCCGATGAAATTTTTATGTAAAATTTTTCTTTTTTTTTATTCTCTGTTACCCCAATATTAATTTTCTTGATTGAAGCTATTTTACTAAACTAAATTTACACGGTGAAGAGTATATAAGATTGGGCAGATTTTAAGAAATTTACGCAATAAATCTTAATTGAATGAAGTGGTCAAGAAAAGCTTTGAAAATATTGTTTCCGTTCATGAAATAAAAAGTGAAAAATTTTTTAATTTTCGATGTTCAAAGTACCAAAATCGATTCGTATTCCTTAAAGAAAAGAACTGAACACTGTAGGGCGATTGAATACATATAAGGTTTATAAATGTAAAACAAATGCAAGCAATATTTTAGAAAAAAAAGCGAACAAAGAAATAGTGAGAGTCGCAAAAAAATTTCTTTTATTGTTAAATTTTTTTTTAATTAATAAAAAAAAACACATTTGAAAATAAATAAAATAAATAAAATAATAATAATAATTTAACTTTGGCAAAACACGTGGTATTTTTGAATTAAATGAAAAAAACAGTAGGGAACTGAGAATTAAGTCTGGAATGAGACTGATTTAAGTAGTTAAAATTTTTTTTTAACAAAATTTAATAAAAAATTTAAATTATTAATTTATATTGACTGCCCTTTTAAATAGCTATTCATCCTGTGAGTTCAAACAAAGTTGTAATATTTTGCCCAACTAACAAAATTCGATTGGCAACAAATTTATTTATATAACGAATCTCTTGTAGGATACAAAGGCAACATTCAACCTATAAACACACTTGTATTTACGCTTTGATACTATTTATACTTAAAGTGACATATTTATTTATTTCTTTTAAAATTTAATTTAAAACATGAATAACGCATCCATTAAGATTCTAAGCAATTTTTAATACAACTTTTAAATAAAATGTTCAACGAAAGAATAATTATTTAAAGCATCTTTTTTCAATCGAATTATCTCGTATATGTTCAGCTGGTACATCCATCCACCTTAACTCTTTTTTCTGGAACATATTTTCAATAATAATATTTTATAAAAAACTTTTTATTATTTAATTTAAGCCAAATAATCGGGCCAATCAAATTTTTTTTTTTTCATTATAAAATACTTTTAAAGCTGGTAACTCGTGTGCCAGTATTTTGTTGCTCAAAGTAAATGACAACCACCACCTTTTAACATAAAAAAATAAAGGAGATAAATAATGTCAATAAATTATAAATAATTTGAATATTTATAAGCCAACAAAGTCATTCAGTTAAGAGGATTCAAATGTATAATCAATATTTTGTTATATAAAGCGATTTACTCTTTGAGTACACACACATAAACACATACACACATACACAGTAAAGCTTACATAAGATGTGCGTATTTGTGTTGTTATACAAATACGCATTTTATATTAAACGAAATCTATACCCATTGACATTCATACAGCCATAATTGTCAAATTGAAATACAGTGGGGCAAATAAATTTAATATTTTTTATTTTTTCTTTAAATTATGGAAAAATTAAAAATCTCTCATCGTATTGTGCGAGTTAGCCTCAAAAACTATGAGTCCGGTTGCAGAAACTGACCTGATATTTTATAGGGAAAGTACTCTAAGACAAACAGAAATGATCTCAAATTACTTCTAATCATTACTGCATTTAGAAATGTACTGTTGGTAGAGTTTGTATTGGGAGCACAAATTAGTTCGGTCCGTTTTCAATAGATGGTCCTGCCTGCTATAAATGTTTAATAGTAACAGCTGATATCTGCGGTATCAGAGAGGTTATACATCCGTCAATAATATTCAGTTTATATCGCTTTGAATTTCATACAAAATCCTTGATTTTTACTGTGTTCAATATGTCAAATTTTATGTTAACTAAGCAGCATGTACGCGAGGTTTTATTGTTCTGTTTTAATTGGAAGGAAAGTGCAGGTGAAGCGCATCGAATGCTTGTAGAAGTTTATGGTGACAATTCTCCAACTGATAAATAATGTAGGGAATGGCAATCGACCCCAATATCAACACCGAGGCACAATATTTATGGTTCGAATTCCATGCTGTGTATCTGGTGGGACCAAAAGGGTGTTGTATACTATGAGTTGCTGCAACCTGGCGATTCAATTACGGGCCATGTGTATAGGCTACAATTGATGTATTTGAGCCGTGCGTTACGAGAAAAATGGCCGGAATACGAGAAAAAACATGAGAATGTTATGCTTTTGCATGACAAGGCTCTGCCTCACGTCGGAAAAGTTGTTGAAAAATATTTAGAAACACTCAAGTAGGATATTTTACCACACTCGCCGTATTCTCCAGACATTGCTCCTTCAGACTACTGTTTGGTCAGACGCATGCAGCACGATTTGGTAGGTCACTGATTCATTTCTTTCGGAGAAATTTAAAATTGCTCTCCACTTGATCGCCACATAAGAAGAAACATTTTTTCGAAACGGAATTCGTAAATTGCCGCAGAGATGGAAAAAAGTAGTAGCCAGCGATGGCCAATACTTTGAATAATTAGGTAATAAATTTTATTCTGAAATAAATGCATTTCTGACCAAAGAAAAATGGACCGAATTAATTTGTACTCCCAATATGCCGTAAAGCACCTTAATTTACTATCAGTCTATGTGTGCTACAGATTGATGATCTGTTTAGACATCACTAAAAATAAAAATTTATCTCCTTGCATGAGTCCGCCATATTATCTGTTAAAAATCTCCTGTCAGAGTGATCCATTTCTAAGCTCAGACACATATCCTGTTCATTAGTCGTTCTTAAATTTTACGAGTCCTCAAGTACTCAAGTACGAGAAGTTGAGTCTTCCTCCTTCTGACACCAAATCATGAACACTATCTTCTCTTTATCTGCCAAAGCTAATTATTTTTCTTTTGTGTCTCTTCATTGGGACGAGGCATTCAGGCAGCTATTCCCCTTTCCAAAAGACGGTCATGGATTTTGCTCTAAAATGATTGGTTCTCAGATCGATCAGTTTAACGTTTCTTACGTCACTTTCTAGAGCTTAAATTGATGTCAATTAAATGATTTAAAACACAATACGTTTTACGGATGAAATTTTCTTTCAAGATAACAACACGTCGGTTACAGGTTGACAACTATTACCATGTTTATAGTACTTTTCAGAAGACAAAAATAAAAACGTTATAACTCTGTTTCTAAACCATATCAGAAGTAAATAAAAATAAAAAATAAAAAAACAAAATTAATAGGACATTTTTAATTTGGGATGATGTAAACAAAACAAAGCTAATGGTAACTCGATTCGACTATTTTTTGCGAGTTAAGAGTTGTCAACCTGTGACCGACGAATAATAATTTAATTACACATATTTTTGTTTTTGTGTTCATGTCCCCACTGTGCGTTAGTTCAAATAAAAGTTTTCATGGTTTTAATAATTTTGTTATATCAGCAAATTAAATCTGATACAAATTATTCTAAAAAAAGTGTTTGCGCAGAAAATCACTTGTAAAGTAAACAAATATATTTTTGTATAAAATTAAGAAGAAAAAACAGTCATTATATGGCGTCATGTTTTTTTTTTTTTTTTTTGTTTTAACTTTAAATGCCAACCACGTCTTACCGAAAACATAAAAGCCTTTTCAACCAGACATTTATATCAAAATAACAAAGGACAAATCCATTAAATATAAAGTAAGTTTTTAAGAAAAAACAAATAGTAATAAAATTCAGTCCATTAAGTTTAAAATTTTTATCAGAAATATGTATATGAGACTTAAAAAAACATATACATTTTATGATAATAATGGAAATTATTATCTCACGTTAACTGCTTAAGCTTTTTAACAACTTTTTACACGATAACGTATGTATGTTAAAAAATAAACTTTGATGTTTGCTTCAACTACCGCTAGGAAAATGTGGCACGGATTGAAAATAAAGAAATAAATAAGAGTGTTATGTTCTGCTATGCCAAATATTATGAACCCTCTTCACCTTTTTATCTAAATCTAGTTTAGACAAGTAAATTCAATCAAAAAAAAGAAATATAGAGGTGACAAAGAATTAAAAAATTAAAAAAAAAGAAAATAAAACAAAATTCATAGATATTATCGGCTCTTAAAAGATCTCTTCAAAATCTTTAAAATGATACCCATATTGATATTTTAAAAATTTTGATAACTTCAGTGGCCCATAACTCAGAAAATATGGACGAGCGCCACTTGTTTTACTTGATGTTTTTTTCTTATTTTTTAATTATCTATCGCCCCATATGTTTTTTTTATTAGAGCTACTAAGGAAATGGGTACTGTAGAAATTACAAACAGAATGACAAAATTATTTATACTCTTTTCCACTTTTTGCGGTGAAGGGTATAAAAATGTCGTGCACAACCGTACTTTTTTATGAAAAGTTCAGAGACACATAACTCGGAAACTACAAATGAGCGCCAATATCTTCACTTGATGTTTTTTTTTTCTTATTTTTAAATTCCCTATTTCTCCATATATTTGATTTGAATTACTTTATTGATTCAAATGACATGGAAAAATTAGAGACAGGGGTAGTTTTTTGCCCGTTGTCTCGAAGGACATGGAACGATCTTGCTGATTTTCAATAGCAAATTTTTCGAAACTATCTATTGCCTTGGAAAAGTAGATTTCAACATTAACACGGACGGGCAGACGGACATCGCTCAATCGACTCTGAATATACACTAAGTCAATAAAGTCTGCGTTCACAACACCAACATTTTTTACTAAAACAAAATATTACAATAAATATGAGATTAAAAGGAATATTTTTTAACGTACTTATTGCTAACAACTTTCAGATAAAAGAAGGGAATCAAATCCCAGATTGTTCCCTTCTCTTGTTATATAACAAGACTTAAGTGTTGCAACGCTTGCGTATAGCAACCAAAAAGTCTGCGTTCACTTGTTTCGTCTTAGCAGTCCCGCAACTTTTTTAAGATTTTTTTCTTGATTTTGCTCACTTTCTCTTCTTTTTGTTACAATTAATCTTTCAATGAGCTGATTTGCACATTGATATTTAAAAGTGAAAGAAATTTTAAAACATGGAAAACAAAAATAGGGAAATTAGTGTTTTAGGAAAAAAAAAAATAATTATTAAATTGTGGAAGAAAGGAAAAAGCTTTCGAAAAATTGGCCAAACTGTTGGGAGAACATATTCGTCTGTCCAGCGGGTGATAAACACGCGTCCTGGTCGTCCAAAAAGTTTATCAGCTATGGAAGAGCGCAAGGTTATTAGTATGGCTGAGGTAAATTCTCGAATTACATCTTCGAAAATTGTGGAAAATGTAAGCCAGTCATTCCAAAAGAGTATTTGCGCTGAAACTGCGAGAAAGATTCTAAATAAATCTGGCTATCATGGCAGAGTTGCAAGACGAAAGCCATTCATATCTGTTGTTAACAGAAGAAAGAGCGTTAAATTCGCTCACAATTACATAAATAAGCAGCCAGAGTTTTAGAGACAGGTTTTATTTTCAGACGAAAGTGAGTCCTGCATATTTGGAATAAAAGGTCGTCAAATTGTGTGGCGCAAGTCAGGAACCGAGCTCGATAAACAAAATCTGGTTGGTACAGTAAAACACGGTAGTAGTGGTGTTATGGTATGGGATGTAAGGCGGCTTCAGGTGTGGGTCAATTTAAATTTATTGAGTTCACCATCGATAAATATGCATACCTAAAAGTATTAAAAATTAAAAAAAAAAGTGCGGCAAAACTCAACCTACCATGTACGTTTTGGTTCTAAAAAGATAACGACCCAAAGTATACCGCGGAGAACATTCGACTTTGGCTCCTGTATAATGCTCCAAGACAGCTTAAGACACCCCCAACCACCAGATCTCAATCCTATTGAGCTTCTATGGGATTTATTAGAGAAAAAAAATCGCGAGCATGTACGTAATGACGAGTAAAAAGACCTTGCAAAATGTTATACGGGAAGAGTGAGAGAAAATAAGTGCTGAGGAAACAGAAAAGTTGGTTAATTCCATGCCCAACAGATTTAATGAAATCCTGAAGCAACGTGGTTATCCCAAAAAATATTAAATTAAGGATTTAAGCATATTTTTTAAACTTTTTTTATTTATTTTATTACTGACTTTTTGGTACCTATGTTATCATATTTTGATAATTATGATGCTTCAGTTTCAAAATAAATTAATTAAATGGTGTAAATAAAAAAATCTGTAAAAAAATGTTTCTATAAATTTCTAATTTTATAATTTCTATTTTTATATATTTTCTAAAAAAAAACATTAGGTGAACGCAGACTTTATTGAGTGTGTGTATATAATTTATGGGAAAAATGCGCAAATGAATATTGTAGAAATTACAAACGAAATTAAGGGAATAACAAATTTATTTGGAAATAAATTTTCACTTCTATCGTTAATAAGAAATTAATTTTATGTTTTCATGAATTTTATTTTCTACTCGAAGTGAAAATTGATATCAACTAACAGCTGTTCAAAATAAATAAGCTATCAGTGCACATTGAATGTAAGTAAGAAGAAAAAGTTGTAAGAAGCATATAACCCTTTGAGGTTATCCTTGACATTACAACTGACTCATTTTAATAAAATATTATTAGAATTTTTATGTCTCCATTTTTCTTTTAATGAAATTTTTAATAAAACTCTTCATAAATTTTCAAGCAATAGATCTCTTTGTTTTGCATGTTGTCGAACATAATGTCAGTCTGCACTGCAGCAACTAATATCGAATTAAAAAAATGTGTTAATAATAAAATTAATATTCCAATTAAAATGATAAAACCTTTACAGCTCTTTGGCAAAATTTAGTTAACAGATTAAAGAGAAAAATTAAAAGAGGTTCGAGGAAATACAAGATCATTCACCATAAGTGCAATTTTTTTTATATGAAAAATCGTTCACCTATATTATTCATGAATGCAGTTTGGCGAAAAGGGAAAGTGTTTTGAGGGAAAAGATAATTATGATATCGGAGATTATGAAAATAGCTCCCATTATAAAAAGCTACGTTCTCTTGACGTTTTATAGATTGCGGCCTGTGCATATTTCCTGACTAGCATATATTATTAAAAGTGTATGCAACAATGATTTTTAAATAAGCAAACATGTGCAGAGATGGAGGACTGTAAGAAAGATAGAAGGCTAGACTTCAAAAGGCTAGCAATGAGTACATGTCTTGAAACTTAAGTTTCGAAGACCTAAAGGCTGCTATAGTATACACCATAATGTGTCCGAAATCTGTTATATTCTTTAACTAGATTTGCCAACGACTTCGTCCGAATATCATTTCGAGTTGTCTTAAAATTTGAATTTAGAAAAATATGTTTTTAAATATTCCCTCCCATTTTAGATAACTAAACACTTGAAATGTTTTTGCTTTTTCCAAAAATTACAATAACTTACGTGAACAATTTTCACATAAAAAAAATCCTGGATTTTTTAGATTTTATTTCTCAAAATTTATTCACTTCTTCCTTTAATCAAGTTTTTATCAGTTTTAATTGGAAAACTAGTTATTTACAAGTTTCTTTAATTCAAGGGCAATGCAGACTGACATTATGCTAGAAAAGATGCAAAACAAAGAGATCTATTGCCTGTAAATTTATGAAGAGGTTTTATTAAAAATGTCATTAAATGGAATATGAAGATATAAAATATCTAATACAAAAATTTATCCTATTGAAATGGATCAGTAGCAATATGTCGGGTAACTTCAAGAAGTTGTTGAAGTGTTAAAGATTTTCCATCTACAAAAAAAAATGTGCTAACGACTGTTTGAGTTAGACTTGTGTAGTTCATAAACGAACTAGCTTATTTTAACGATTCCTTCGATTGAACTAAGTTAACTAGTTCATACTTTTAAGTACACCTAGTTCATTTTTGAACTATAATTTGTAATTAAACTACCAGACAAGATAAACTAGAATACATAACTGTGTTTCCTTGTTGAATATTTACGACATGAAATTAGTGCTACCACGCGTTTTATTTAACATTCATTACGGCAATGCTATGGTATTGTTGCCATTATATTTTGAAAAGAACTTTTGAACTAAAAGAGCTTTTGAACTAATGAACTAAAAGTTGAAAGTGCGAACAATATGTCAACAGAACATTTAAACTAAAAGAGAGCCTTTAAACTAAATTTTAAACTAGTTCATTTTCAAACTTTGAACTAAAAAGAGCGATCAATAAATTGAACTATATGGCACAAGTCTAGTTTGAGTACAATTATACCGAAAAAATTAGTGCTTTCACATTTGTATATTTATTTTTTGTAACAAAAAGTATTCTATATTTGGACCAAGGTTCTAAAGGACTTCCTTACAAAATTTCATTCGAATCCTAACACAATGCTAACACAGACAGACAGATGGACAGGCAGATAAAAATTCTAAAAACAGGTCTTTTGTTTTTCATATTACTATCTACACCAATATGAACATTTTCAGACAATATATTTTAAAATCAGGTTAACAAGGCAATATTTTATCTCTTCCTTCCATACGAAGTTCATTAGAAAAATTAACAAAAAAAAAAAAAAAAGTTTTTAATCAAAAGAATTTCTTGTTTTGTCTTTGTTCTTAAAACTGGCAACGACAACAAGAAAGGATAATGAAGACAATAAAGTAAAAAAACAAAAAAAAATATTTGTATCTCCTAAGAAAGATTTTAGTAACTGTGTGGGGTTAGAGGTTGGAATTTAATTTTTGCTTAAATTGTTAATTATGAAACTTAACTTAAAACTACGGCTCTTTTTTATTATAAACATTCAAACAAAAACAAAATAATTTTTTTTTGTTAGTAGTTTGCCTTTCTCTAAAATACTCGGAGAGCAGAAAGAAAAATTTTGTAAATCAATCGGCAATCACATTCCACTAGCAAAGGAGAGTTTGACCCAAAGATTTTAGTTGGAGGTTTTAAAAACTTTTAGCAGCGAATTAGTGGATTTCGCTAGACTTGTCAATATTAAATATATATCTACTTTTTATTTAAAAAATTTATTATAAATATTTTATTTCTCATTTATGATGATGCCAACTAATTGTGTGGCAAAATATTGAAAAATTAAAAATATCAATAAAAAAAAACTAGACAAGAAAATTTATAATAAACTTTATTATATATTAATAACATTAAATTAGTCTTAAATACTTCAAGTCAATAAAAATATTAATTTTCGATTTTTAAAACTGTTGCTTGTGTATGTAAATTAGGCATTTATATTTTTTTTTTTTTTTTTTTTTTTGGTTTCTTTCATTACTCTCTGCATTTAATTTTACTGCAGATAGAAAACTTTAAGACTCTAGAATTGCAAAAACAGAAAAGCAAAGAAAAAAAAAAATTTATTAATGAAAATTTATTTAACAGCTCTAGAAGTGAATACGAGTAGTTGATTTGAATGGAAATCACAAATAGTTGAAATAGAAATCAAAAATATAAATAAAAATTTAAGCCTAAAGGATTAATAATAATTCTTTAATTAATAAATTTAAACTCTTTCTTTTTTAAATTTAAATGTGTACATGTTGTGTTATTACTCTGTTCCCCCTACATGTTTAAATAACAAGTAAGAACTGCATAAAAAAACCTTAAAAAATCTGTTATTGTCATCATTTAAATAAATGTATGAATTTATGTTTGATAAGTTTTTTTTTTTAATAAACCCAAAAAAAATAATTTTTCAGATAATTTTTGTTTAACCGTGTGTAAATATCTTAACACATTTTTGCAATAAATACAAGTAAAATCCATCGATTCATATTCCATTTCTGTGTAAACATTTCACGTGTTATTCATACTTGGAATACTTGCAATGAAAAAAATTTAACTACTATTTAATGATTTTGCTTTAATTATAATTCTTTTGATTAATACTTACAATTAAAATAAATTTATGATGGCAGAGAAGCTTTAACCTGTTTTAGATGGATCGATATTTATACATTTTAATAGCTTATCAATTTTAAATGAGATAATTGTGAAAGTTGATGTCTAATTTCTAAAGCCACTTAACTTTACACTAAAACTAAAATGTACTCCTTTAGTTTCTCATTTTTCTTGAAAATGTTAAAGTTCTACCAATTTTTGCGATAAGAATTTTATTTTAAAATTATGCTCTTCTATTTTTTAGTTGTTTATTTAATGTTAAAGACCAGGAATTAAATTTATTAATGGTATTGCTGTGATACCATTAAATGATTAAAATATAATATTGACTTTGTTTTTCAACTAATTACACTGACCACCAATAAACATGTTTCGGGCTTTAAAATCGCCTCGAAAATGACCAAATAGCTCTTGTTTTCGAGATACAGAAACATGTCTCTTTTTACATGCTCAACTTTCGCTTTGTTGAGAAATTTAGTTATTGAGGTTATATACGTGATTTCTGTTCTTCAGATAGTGCCTAATGAGATATCTGTTGTTTTCTTATTAGAATTTAATGTTTTGGAATGATACTTGAGTGCACTTTACCAAAATGCTACGAAAATGTGTGAATTCAGTGAATAAATTTTGTTAAGTTAATTAATTTTAAAACATCTTGCTATTTTTCATCTCGATTAAATTACTTAATCACCGATATTGATTATTGAGGGTGAAGGCACGCCGCGATGGCCATTTCGCTACCGCACACTTAGCTCTTCAGGAAATTTCTCTCAAAAATCAATATCGGCGATTTATTAATTTAATCGGGATGAAAAATAGCATGATTTTTTTAAATTAATTAATTTAATGTAATTTCCCGTGGTTTAATTTAATTAACTTTTGTTATATTTAGATACGGAAAAGCAATCTTACTCTTGCTGTTAAGACAGCGCTCAGCATTATTTTAAAGTTACGGCAGGTGACAAAGAAAAGTCGTGGACTCAACATATATGTTGTTACTTTTGTTCAGGTACTTTAAGAGAATGGCTGAAAAACAAAAAGCGATTTTTTTTTTTTTAAAGAGAAGTAGCACTTCGTAACCGTGCTACATTCTTTAGGAAAGGGATAGATGAGAGATAAGATAGTTGGTGAAAGGAGAATGATAGATAGTTAGTTTGCTTCGCCGGCGAATCTGCTATGAGAAAGTACCAACGAAGAAAACTGCACGTTTTTTGTTCATTCTGAATATGTATTTATACCATTAAACAGAAAAAAACTTTTTTTGTATTTTGATTGCCGCAGAATTTGAACCCTGAAAAAAACAGGTTTGTAGTCAACGTGTTTACCACTTTTACTATAGCAGCCTCTTTTGCTGTACACATGGTTTGGCGGTGGCCTACAAACCATATAAATAACTTCTATTTCTGCTTGACTCCACCAATAAAGTCGAGATTGTCAACAAAGAAAAAAAAACAGTTCAACACCCACATATTCTTTCGGTTATTCGACCAATTCCAGTTGTGAACTTCAAGCGGAAAATAGAGATAGTGTAGAAGAACTCAACCAGCCTGGCACATCTCACGACTCATGTGTATTACAGAAACTAGATTTTATTAAATTTTTTCGTTGTCATTTTCGTTTTTATTAATCGAAAAGTAGTAAGATTTGACTCATGAAGTGAAGGAAGCATTACAAAAATATTTTTATTTGCTGGCCAGTGTTATCAATGAAACCTTTTCATTAAAAAGCATTTCCGTTAGTAAAAATAATGGTAGCGCTAAATTATAACAATCATTAGCGTTATTTCCATTCAATACTTATGAAATTGGCAAATAATTACTGCATTTAAATAATTACTTCCACGTATGATGTTAAATAATAAAAAAAAAATCAGTTTTTAATTTTTTAGTTTTCTTTATATTTGAGACACTTTTTTTCGTATTAAAATGCAATAACCTTTTTAGAGTGTTTAAAAATTTACTAAATCCTTTTAAAATGCACTAAAGTAAAAATTGTAGAAAAAAGCGAATAAAAGACATTTTATGTAACCAAAACTTAGTTTTCAACTAATCAGGAAAAATTTGTCACACACATGCTTATTTCTTGTTATTTCTTTGCGTATGTAACTCAATGGGAAATTCCTGCCAAACATTAGCTAATGCTATTTACGTATATACTTACGTAAATATTATTTACGTAGTTGAAGTTTTTTTTTTGTTTTTTGTTGTCTCTTGAAGTCTTTAATCCTTTCACAGGAAATAAGTAAAGGAAAAAATATATATATGTATGTATGTATGTATATATAAATAAAAGTTAGAAATATATAACTTTTTAATCTTTTGCTAAATACTTACACGAAGCGAATGAAACCTTAACAGATGAAGCAACAGAAGCAACTTGCCACATACTTTGTTAAAACAACTTAAAAGAAGATAAATGTTTTTAAATTAAAGCTGTAATAAAGAAGTGGTATGCTAATGTGCTTAGTACCTTTTAGTACTTTATTGTTGTTGTTGTAGTCTAGTTTATAATTCTTACAAAAAACAATTTTGAAGTTAGAGGTCTTCATTGTTGGTTGGCCCTTTCTTTAGCTTTAAGTAATAAATGAATATTACGGTCATGTAACTTGATCTAATTTTATGAAAGAACTAATATTTAATATTAAAGCAAGTCAACATCAAGGGTAGGCAGATTGTATGCAAAAAACGTTTTTGTAAACTTGTAAAACTTTAATATTTTTGGATTAGAAGTGATTAAAAAATCCTCAGTGGATATTCGCTCTTAACTGAAAGGAAATTGTTATTATAAATTTTATATAACCAATAGAAGGATAATAATGTACATTTTCTTTATTTAAGTAAAAATGAAATGGAAAAAAAATTAAAAAAGAAATGTGTGAAAGTTTCACCTCTCATGGAAGAAAGTTCTCGTTTCAAGAGTTGTCTTAGACCTTACAGTTCACTTAAGAAAAGTATAGAATAGAGTAGAGTAATAGAGTAAACAACTTGGCGGTATATCAAAAGACGCTCTCTCCTGTCGAGATCTACCGTGCGCTTTAATGCGCCCTGTTAAGAAGAGTAAAGTCTCTTGGCCCTTCCGAGAATATCATCGATATGTCTATAGAATTGGAAATTTTAGTGGAAGATGACAAATAGGTATTTAAGCCTGTCCGAAATTCCAATCCGTTCTTGTCCAATATTCAAACATGATATGTATGGTCTACAATTTGGGTAAATATATTTGCGTCTAACATTACGGCGACAGTCTTCGAAATTTTCAACGTAAGACCCAATTTTGCAAAATAGTCTGTCAGTACCGCTAGATATCGGTTGAGTCGGTTGTTTGTGGTCCTTGCTCTAGCACCTAAAGCGGTAATAAGAATATCATCAGCAACGATATCTAAAAGATTCTTTCTTGACGTCTGTGGTATGTCGGACATAAAGATATTGTATAGCACAGGGCCTAGCAATGAGCTCTGTGGCAGTCTGACACTGACCTAACATCACCCAAATGTACCCTAAAGGATCTATATCAAGTTATGGAGTCCTTATTTTAAGCAAAATGCAATAGATTTTTAAACGTAGACTGCGGTCAATATTATAAGCACTCGTTTTTTTAGAGGTTTCTAGTAGTCATACAAAAATTAAAAGACACTAGTTTAGGTCATCTGCGAGAGTATTAAAAAATTATTTTCCCCTATCGTGAATAAGAAGTGAAATTTGTGTAACCATGAAACTATTATTCCCCTCGAAGTAAATATTGGTATCATAGATTTCTTGTGAAATATTTTTTCCCTCCCTTGAACAGCTTCTCAAAATTTAATAAACTTTTAGTCCTATTTTAAATTTTTTAGTGCCCCTTTTAAATGAATAATCAGTTTGATTATTTCTGGTTCATAACAAAAGTATTTTTCGAATTCTTAAATTGTTACTGCTTTGTGTGAAGTGGTCTGTAGAGGCTTAAAAAATACTTAAAGGCAGTGCCAGATATAATAAACCAAATTAAATGCAACTCTCATGTATGGGCCGGTACTCCAAAGACTATTTTAGAGGTACTCGCACGCATGAAGGAGAGAGCGAAGAAGGTCATCGGTGACAGTAGGGTTTCCAGCTCTGTTGATTAACTGGATCATCGAAGCAATATGGAGTGTGTTTTACTGTTTTATCGTTACAACAACGATATGTGCTCTTATAGAGTCAGGGAACTTATTCCTGAAAATTGTAATTTCTTATGCGCAACGCGCTCTGCATTAAGAGCGCATACCTTTGTGGTCGATTGGCCAGTGAATCGCGCGCTACGCATTACAGAGGAATTTTGTTTTTTAGCCAAACAGTTCTTATGTGGCATAAACTTCCTACATAGATCTTTCCTTGCACTTTCAACGTGAAAAGATTTAAATCAAATGTCTACAAGCACTACCCTTTCCACAACCTTATTTCCTAGTTCCCCTGAGTGTTGGTCCCAAAAAAAGTGTGAATATTTTTTTTTTACTTTTTTTATTATGCTCCTCTTTAATCTCTTTTCATTCTGATTAAGCAGAGATAAATAAGCAAGAGCACTCAAAAACTCGCAAAAGTTAAACTCAGACACTTTTTTTATTTTCTTGTGCTTTAACGATGAAATTTTTCATGCGATCGCATTTTGAAATTTTGCTTTTATCTTTATATTCGTTGTAGCTGGTTGTGTGCATCACAAATAAGCATACACTTCTGCTTAAATCGTCAAACAGTGCCAAGTAAATAAAAGCCAACAAACTGCGCTTAAGATAAAAATATGAGATAAAAATCTGTTGAAATTTTGTTTACAAGCGTAAAAGTAAATAATCAATTCTTGTGTAAATCATAAATGATTTCTAAAAAAAATTTTCTTCCAATTTTGAATTACTTATGTATATATGTATATGATTACACTGTTCCTCTTGTATCATGTACAAATGAGAAGTAAGAAGTGGATGCAAAAAAAAAAACAACTTTAAAAAATCCATCACTGCCATCATTCAAGTGACAGTATGAATTTGTGTTTGATAAAGTTTTTTTCTGTTGCTTTTTTTTAATAAACGAAAAAAATAAATTTTCAAATAATTTACTTATTTCGTTTAGTTGTGTGTAAATTTCCCAACATATTTTTATTATAAATGTAAGTAAAATCCATCTACTCATATTTGTTGTCTTTGTGATGGTTGACAAATTATGAAAATGTTTTTGAAAAATGAAACTGTCAACAGGATCAAATGATTATTTTATATGAAAAAAACAAAATGAAAAATTTTCACAACTGTGAAAAAAAGTTGTGCTTTAAAATAAAAGTTTTGTTGTATCGTAGTATAGGGTGGTCCTTAAGGTGGAGAAAAAATAATACAAAATATAATATTTCAAAAATTTTAACATGATAAGTTCTAAAAATTAACAGAAATTAATTGAACACTTTTAAGTTAGACTCAAGTTCCTATATTACACTTAACAAACTCGAAACTTGTGCTCCTGCCAGAATATTTAAAAATCTTTGTTTATTTAGATGCCAGAAGATTAAAAGCGAGTACAGTGGTGAGAGGTTTGATCAAAAAAACTTTTTTAGAATTTTAAATTTAAGATGAATGAAGGAACTAAGACTCTATTACACATCCCAGCACAATAATAAAATTTATGATAAAGTATTCAGAGTAGAGAAAATAATGTTAACGAATTATTAAGCGTTAAAAATGTTGCGCGCAGAATTTGGAAGTTTTAGCTTTTTTGTTGTACTTTTAATCAACTTCAAAAGGAAAGAAGGTTATAAATTCATTTGTGTGTTTAATAGATTTGTGCCCGCAGAACTTAGTTATTTCGGAACAGAATTTTAAAGTTTTTCTTTAAATTAAAAGTTGATAATAACAGATTCGTTATATTTTCAAAAATAGTTTATAATATAAAAAATTAACGGGTGCCCCAACAACAAACATAATTTTTACATGCCTATTGAACCGTAGCAACAACCATATAAAATTTTTACAAAGCTGGTAACAATACAGCTCACAATTACAGAAAGCAAAAGAAAATAAACCTAACTATTAAAGGGTGTCACCTTAGGTTATGTAATTTGACTTATATGGCCCTATCTCTTGAAATTTTATGACAAAGAAAAACTAAATTCTATTTCTATAACTGCTGCAAAAAATAATAAAATTTAAAATTAAAGGGTGTCCCCATAGGTGATGCTAATTGGTTAAGATGGCTTAATTTTTAAAGCCATTTAGAACAGACACTTAAAATTTAAGCAAAGTGTGTAATATTGTGTCCACAATTACCAGTATAAGAAAATATTATAGGGTGTCCCCATAGCTATGCAATTTCATTATTCGGTTATATTTTTTAAACCGTTTAAAGTAAAAAATTGAAAATTACATTAAATTTGTACTTCTATGACTGCTGTTAAAACAAGTATAAACTTCGAAACTAAAGGGTGGCCCCATAGGGGAAAGTATTTAATGTTTATGGCGTTAGTTTTGGAACCGTTTTAAATAAACACTTGAAATTCAAGCAAAATATGTAATATTATGTTATCAATAAAAACTATTAAAAAATGAAAGGGTGTCCTTATGGGTGATGTTATTTAATCTATACGGCCCTATATTTTGAACAGTTATGCACCAAATTTTTAAAATTATGCAGAGTGTGATTTCTATATCCAGTGTAAATATTTGTTTATGAAAATTAAAGGGTGTCCCCATAGGTGGAAATATTTGATGTATATGCCATTATTTTTAGAAACGTTTTAAATAGACACTTGAAATTTAAGCAGAGCTGGTAATAATATGTCACCAATCACTACTATAAAGAATATCTAAAGGGTGTCCGCATAGTTGACGTAATTTGATTTATACGGTTCTATATTTTGAACCGTTATGGCTTAAAGATTTTAAATTAGTCAGAATGTGATCTTTATGTCCTATCCGCTAAAAAACCAGTGTAAATATTTAAATATAGAAATTACAGGGTGCCCCATAGGTAACCCAATTTGATTAATGGACTTATCTTGTAAACTGTTATAGAAAAAATATTTAAATTTATAAAGTATGCGACTCCTATGTTCACTAAAGAAACAAGTGTATATTTTTTTCAGTTTAGAAATTAAAGGGTGGCCCCATAGGTGATGGAATTTTATATATTAACTTATATTTGGAAACGTTATAAGCAAAAAAATTAAATTTAAATAAAGTGTTTATTTTTATTTCATACTTCTTAATCCTTTGTTTGTCCGTCTGCCTGTTTTAAAGTCGGTTTTCGTTTGCAAGAATTTTTTTTCATTAATTTTTGATTTGTTCTTAAAAATTTATGTTGTTATACTTAAGTAACACAAACGAAAATAATTATTAATTCCAAGTGGCGGAAAAATTCAAAAATATAACTTTTCATTTGTGCAATTTTCAAACAGCCAAACGAAAAAGTTAAAAACTTTAAGTAAAAGAAATATAATTTTAATTAAAATAAAAATCCTTTACGTTGTGAAAACTGAATTTTTTGTATTTTTTTACGTAAAACAGAAAAGTTTAAATTTTCTTTTTTATGCAAACTGTTTTCAAACATGAACTGTTTTATGAAAATATAAATTTAAAAATTTAATTCCACCTTGTAAATATTTTTTAACAACATCCGCTCTCTAAAACACAATCACACACTTTTTAAAGCTGAGAAAAGTTTCATTTTAATATGAACCTAATCGTATTCCTTGTTTGGTTTTTCATATCACCTGAAGTCACGTTATTGTTGTAGTTATAATTTGAAAATTTGTTGTTAAGGAAACGCTGTAACGGAAGGTATTTCTTTTTATCCTTTTTTTTAATTATTTCCTAAATTTAGGATCTTCTGTAATTAGTTGTAATGGAGTGATGTTGTGGTTTTTGGAAAAAGAGAGACAACCCGGCTGCTATAATAAATTAAAAAAGAATTGAATTAAAAGGAAAAATTAACAAAGGTTTCTCTAGTTTAGTGTCACAACTCCTTGTAAAATTTAACAATGGGACAGAAATGAAATTTTTTGAAAATAAAACGGTAATTTTTAAACCACTAATCAAATGCAATAAAATTAAATATGAAAAAAAACTAAAAAGTTGGCACATTTGGTAAAGTTTCATTACCGATTTCTGGAATTTACCATAAATTTGACAAATAGTTCATATATTCAAATAATCTATTATTATTTCACATAAATATATACAGTTTTTCTTTGTAAAAAGTATTTTTAAAAATGAATCAAAGCCTATAAAGTAAATTTTAATTGATTTATAAAAATCCGCGGTTCAACCCCTGGCTTAGAAAAAAATTAAAAAATAATTTAAAAATTTCACATGTATGTTATTTGTAAAAAAAAACTTAAGTTTTTCTGAAAGTCAAAATTTTAATCCCAAAATTCCCAAATCATTCAACAAAAACACCCACAATGGACTCCTAAAATAAATTTAGCAGTTGGCTTTTTAAAACAAGTTTTAATTTTGAGAATTTTATAATGAAATGTTAATATCTCTAAAGATTTAAATCGATTAGATCCAGAGGTGGCACATTTAACAAATAAGCTATTTTTTTCTACAGTTATTATTGCATTTTTCCAAGTTTCAAGTTAAAAATCGGAAATTTTCCGATTTTGTAAAGATAACAGACCAGGTTTTTTAAAATTGCATAATTTTGCTAAGAAGCTTAAATATGTTTTGGAAATTTTTAGGCATACTGTGTAATGTTTAATACTAAAAATAAAAAGAAAAAAATCAGAATTTGTAAATGTGAATATCTTGGTTATTTTAATCTCACGAAAAACACAAAAATTAGCAGTTACAAGAAATCGACCCCAAATTTTTAAAAAAAAATTTTAATGCCATCAGAGAAGTCGATAAGATCAGAAGATTTATTCATTTCCTCAAATAGTTTCTGAAAAAAATATTTTACCAAGCGACTACTGGTTTCCATGACGTGAGTTTGTTAAGTGAATTATTAAACATAAAATACTTTTATTTTAAAGTCGTTTTGAGATCCGAGACAGCCCACAGGCACAATAACTACCAAACATTTTTTTTGTCGAAACTTTACTTCTAAGTTTTTCTTGTTTTCTCTTCTTGACTTCTGTGTTTAATTTAATGTACATTTTGTGGTCACGAACGAAAACAATGTAAAATTGAATGGCACAGTAGTTATCAATGTTTTTTTTTTTTTTGCTTTTTGCAAAAACAGAATAAAACTAAACGCTTCGTTTTGTTTATTTTTGTATCCTGGCAATTCAAGACAATCTACCCAAATCTCTTTATCTACAAATTATTTAGGTGTTTTTTTAAATTAATTTTGAAATAAAAGTTTAACTGTTATGATTTAAGAACAAACGGATTAAATTAATTTTTGCTTAAGTTTAAGGAAATTAAAAAAAAATACATGACTAAAAAAATATAATTTGAGGTTTTATCTGCATTTGATTTGTTTAAAAAAAAGTTGCATTAAATTAAAAAAATTTGCGCAGAGCATTTGTAATTTTATTATTATTTATTTTTGAGTCTACCACAAACAAAATTTTTTTTGACATTTTACGGGTGTCATAAAATTGTGCAATAAAATAAATAAAAATTATAAGCAACAACTCATTATAATTTTGAATTGTACTAATTCCTTTACATATCCAATTTTGCACAGCACTACAAATTCGCCATCAATTCACGTAAGTTGGTCGACTGCAAGTTAATAAGATCGATAAAGTTATTAACATATAAATTAATTGAAAACATATTAGGTCTGTTTCTTTACTTTTTGGCTTAAGTTCGTGAAAATGAGAACAAGTATAATTTTCTCTCATAAAGAGACAAAATTGTATAAAAGTACGGGAACACAAAACTTAAATTTTAAACATAAAATAAAAAGTCAAAGTGTTTTAACTGTTTCAATTAAAAAAATCAAATTCTAAATATTAGAAAAAACTAAAGTGGAACAGTCGTTATAACTTAGTTGCGTTGATCAGCTCGCAAAGAAGCATATGTGGGACTTTCCGCAAATTTTGCGGATAAATTTAAATATAATTCCCTCGATATGCGGAAGTGTTGTTTAAATTCTTTGTCTGTTTGTGTATGATGAATCAATTCCATTCAAATAATTTTTTTTTTATTTTTTTCCCAGCCAGGAGATGAACCGTGGATTTTCATAAATCAATTAAAATTTACTTTTTCGGCTTTGGTTCATTTTTTATTTTAATTTTAACCAAGAAAAATTATTTTTTAAATGTATGCAGACGTTTTCCAAAGAAACAAGAAAAATTAGATGCTGACAAATAATATTTGGAATGCTGTTCCTTTTTTGGCATTCAAAAATTTCAAAAAGAGCCAACTAAAATGATTCTTTTAAGTCAAAATCATGTTCAATAAGGTTAGGATATCGTCACAATCACTAGACTTTCTACCAAATCTACAACAATGTACTTTTTCATTTGCCATTACAAATTATCTTTTATGTTAGAATAACTATCATACACTTCTTTAAATATTGCTAACGACTTTTTTTCTTTATGTTTTACAGCTGTTTCACAAATATAAATAACTTGCACGAAGAAAAGTTTGGGCTATTTCGTGCTAGAAGAAGAAGAACTTTATTTTCTCAAGGCCGCTTTAATTTACCCAATTTTTAGGTACGGGAACGCTTTTCGTGCAAATTGGGATCCCACGCAATCCCAAAGTAGAGTAAATGCACAGACGTATTATTTTTTATATGCACTAGTTGATAGAGTGACCATGTATTTGAAACAAGAAATTATATAGTAAAAAGTATATTTTTTATGTGCTTTTAAAAAAAAAGAAAACAAAATCTAAAAGTAAAAAATAAAATTAAAATTAAAATAAATAAATAGAATAACGGACACTTTAAGCGAAAATATTTGTCGTTCGTCGATACATGACGAATTTCGTTTGACGCATATTTGTATACATCTTTATATACACCCACGCATGTGTTTTATTTCTGAGGACAATTATTCCTCACGAAGAATACGTCGTTCGTTCTAAATTTTCTTACTGCACTAAACTACATAGAAGAAAATCTTTTATTTAAATTATTTCAAATTAGACAATCATTTTTTTAATATTACAAACATTAACATCATTATTATGTTAATTAACTTTTTAATGTCCTTAATTAGCTGTAACATTTGGTAAATATTTTTTGAAAACAAATTGCCTCAGTTAACATTAAGAAAATCTTCTTTCAACAATTTAAATTTTCTGTTTCCTTTAAATTATTATTTTTACCACCACAAAATAAATTTTGGAAGCCAGCTGGTTGTTTTGTCCCTTCTTTTCTTACGAGACAAGTCTGTGTGCGATAAATTAAGACTTTGAGTAAAAAGTCAATTTGTAAAATTTAAAAACATTGTGGGTAGACAAAGGTTATAAAAATAAAATGATTTTTTTTTATCCTTTTATTTCTTAACTCATCTGTATGGTAATTTAGTGGTAATTTTTCCTTTCATTTTAAACTCTTTTCTACTTTTAAATAAACCGTATGAGAAGACCTTATTTGTGTATGCAGTTAACATCGAAGTTAGGGTATTTACTTTAACCCTACACACAAATACTAACTCATATACTTCCAATTACAACTGACTATATTTATGGGAAAAAATATTATGTTAATTTTGTAATTTTAATTTTGTGAGCATAGAAAATTATAAAAATAAAAACCAAACTGAAAATTTTGGATGCTTAAGATTTTATTACAAATAAAAATTAAAAATGATTTTTTTTAATCCCACCCTCTTTAACTTAAATTATAAAAGTTTTTGAATAAGCGAAAATGTTTGAAGTTATAATGTGAAATAAAGGATTTGTGCAACTATATAATGTTACTTGTGATACTATATAATTGTTACAACTGTTACAACAAATCATAAATGAATTAAAAAGTTTACTTTTTCGGCTTAAGGTTTATTTTTAATTTAATTTCTAAAAGTTTTTAGAAAGAAAATTTATTTAAAAATGTATGTGGACGTTTTTATATTAATATGAATACTCTTCGTTTTCTTATTTACGAAACTAGTTGGTTAAAAAGATGATGTTTACAATGTACACAACCTTAGGTAGATAGATACAAAGAATGCTGATGAAGTATGTAGCGATCCAGAAAATGCTGCATTTCAATCTTCTGGCGTATTGTTTTCTTTGAAAAAAGGTCCGCATACATCTGGAAATAAATTCTCTTTCTTAAAATATTTAGAAGTTAAATTATAATGAACCTCAGGCCAAAATAGTAAAATTTTAATTTATTTATAATAACCAATAAATAATAAATAAATAATCTAAGTTTCATATTTTTGTTATTATCATCTTTAAAAATTGTAATATAATTTTAATTATGTAATAATTTGGTAATAATATAATTTTTTAATATTTCAACATCTTTTAACTGTATAAAAGAGCCGAAAAAAGTCAGCCGTACACATTGGATAAAGAAAAATAAAATCAGAGTTGGTTATTGTTGTTTTTGTTTAAATTTTTATTTTTGTCTTTACTTTATTGTTTGAACAAAAATCTTTAGTTTACGAGGGCTGCTCTATATATTTCTGGCCTAATAGTGAAAATGCGAATATTTATAATCAAAAATGGTTTTATTGTTTTTCAAAGTATTCTCCAGCATGATTTATACACTTTTGCATGCGCTCAAACCAGTTGTCGAAGCACTTTTTCCACTCCGATTGAGACACCTCTAAAACATGGTTTTTAAACACTTTAACAGCTTATTCTGGCGACTAAAATCGTTGACCACGCATTTTTTTCATGATGTGCGGAAACAAGAAGAAGTCATTAGGTGCCAAGTCAGGGCTGTACTGCGGATGACCCATTAATTCGACGTTTTGGCCGGTCAAAAACGCTCTGGTTTGAGCCAATGTGTGAGAGCTCACATTGTCATGGTGAACAATGATTCGTCTTCTCTTGTTGGTTTTTCGAATTTCTCCGATGACTTCAGGTAAACAAATTGTAGTGTACCACTCAGAAGTGACCGTCCTACGTTGCTCAAGCCGAACAGTCGCCACATGACAAGTTTTGCCGAAGAAACAGGCGACCATTTGCTTCGAAGTGCTTCTTCCACGAACAACTTTCGTTGGATTTTGCTCGTCTTTGAAGACCCACGCGGTCGATTGTTGTTTTGTTTTGGGCTCATACGCATAGATCCATGATTCGTCACCTGTGACGATCTTATAAACGTCTTTTGAAGCACCGCAATCGTATTTTTGCAACATTTCTTTGCACCAATCGACACGAGCCTTTTTTTGAGCGACTTTCAAATTGTGCGGGATCCAACGAGAACAAACCTTTTTTACGGCCAGGTATTCATGCAGTATCAAATGTATGCTGGTGGAAGAAATGTCCAAGGATGTCTCTATCTCTTGGTATGTCTCATGTCGATCTTGCATTATGAGTTCACGCTCGGCATCAATGTTCTCTGGCACAACAGCCGTTTTTGGACGACCTTCACGGAATTCGTCTTTGCGCGAGCTTCGGCCACGATTAAATTCATTATACCAATTTTTCACAGTGCTATAGGATGGTGCTTCATTGCCATACAAAGATTTAAGTTCATCAATGCACTCTTGTCGTGATAATCCACATCGAAAGTTGTGAAAAATGATGGCACGAAAATGTTCACGAGTTAATTCCATTTTTTTCTATATTAATTTTTTCAAGTCACTGTAAACAACACAAATAATTGTCGTACGTCAAAACGAGTACGATTATGCTTAAAAATGACAAACTTTCCAATGGAAATGTCAGATTGCACTTGGCAGCACCCAGTGTTGCCAGGTCAGAAATATATATAGCAGCCCTCGTATCAATTTACTTTATTCGTGCTTGATTCCTACAATATAAATATTTCATGACATGGCGAAATAATATACGGTGGGAGCCAAGGCGAATTCATATAAGGTGGAAGCGTCGCTACAACAATACAAAAATTAAAAAAACCGGCACTTAAGTGTATGGTAAACTTAAGAACACAATTGAGTACTGCACTTTTTACCCTTACCCTTTTAAGTAACGTTCTTACTAAGATTCGTTTTTTAAATTGATTTAAAAATCTTCTTACAATTCTCTTTTAAGGAATAAAAAAAATTTGTAATATAAAATGATTTAATTTTAAAGCCCATTTTACACATTACATAATTGAGTAAATATTTTTCAGCTGCCACAAAGATATCACCTGGTAAAATTAATTCGCCTTGGTGGGAGCGATAGCGAATTCGTTAATTTAAGCCGTTAGCCCGAATGTCAAATTTCATATATACCAGCAAAAAATACTGAATTCACCTACCCTGCCACCTGGTAATTGATTCGCCTTGGATTTTTTGTATATGGAGTTTGACAGTTAGGCTACCGGCGAAAATCGATGAATTCGCCATCGCTTCCACCATATATTTATTTGCCTTGATTTCATAATATTCTCACTAAATATTTATTATTTAAAACTACAAAATGAAATGTATTACTGCGGGGAAAGCATATCCATATGGCCATTTCGCTACTGCTCAGTGGATTCTGCCCAATTTTTGTATTCAAAACTAGAAAGTCTGGCTGACTTCCAAAATGTTAATTGCTTTGCATTCGAACGAAGTATACTGTTTCATAAAGCCGCTGTACAAAATATTTACAATGTATACGATTTCAAAACGTCAACAATGAGTATTTTTAAGGCAGTAAAAAAGCAACCAGGCATCAGTTTTTTAGTTGATGCTTTGTTTGGTATTCGTTTGTTTACTCATAAAAAATAAAAAAACAACCACAAAACGTTTTTGCTGGCAAAGAAAAAAAATTTATTTGTTTTTAATAATTAATATATATAAATAGCAAAAATTTATTTTTAACATATTGCAGCGAAAAAAATGAAATCATGAGCAAAAAAAAAATTGCTTCTAATAACAAGGTTGCGAAATAAACCTGATTTTTGCGCAAAGCTCAAGAAGCGCACCGTTTTGTGGGAAAGTCTTGAGAGAAATTAAGGATGTGGATGAGACCTTTCCCTTCTCGAGGGATGATGTCGCCAGAAAGTTTTTAAAATTCTGTGGGACTTATAAAAGAATTAAAAAGCGCAACAACACTTCTGGAGAAGCAGCCACATCTTGGCATCCGGCATTTTTGCAATAACTTTTTAAAAATTAACAATTTTTTGTATTTTCTGCACTGTGTTTTGGCTTCAGTAAAACATTCCTTTTTCTTTTAATAGATTTTATTACAGCGACTAAATTTTGTGCAGAGTTTCCACTCGAATTTTCTGATAGTTTAAAAAAATTACCAAATAAAAATTTTACTCCCGAACTTTCCATTCTCGTGTTTGTCAATAATAAAAATGGTGCATTGCAACATTCCTGTTTCATAATGAAAATTTAAACAAAGCATAATGTTGCGTTGTATCGGAACTTTGCATATGAAAAAAGTTTAAATGCCGCAGTAAAACTGTATACAAACTTTGTATTCATACATTTTGGAAGTCAGCCTCTTACTTCTATTGCCAAGTTAATTAAATGAGAACAACATTGAATCAACAAAGAAAAAATACAATAAAAACTCAACAGGTTTTTTTTATTCAAAAACACAGAAAACATTCAATAACCATTTTTATTTCTTCTTCCATTTTTCTAATTTAATCAATTTGATGGTGTGTTAAAGGGATAAAATCGAGTTTCATAATAAATTTTTGCACACATTTATATATGGAAGTCTTAAATATATTTCCACGACACTTCATATTACAAAAAAAAAAAAAAAACACAAAATTCTCGAAAAAAATACGTGTAAACAATTTTTGACACCTGAAGACGTAAACATAAAGTCAGCTGATCTACTGTCACTACCTTGTATAATATTTTGTCTTGGTATATATATTCTTGATCTTTATACATAGGAAAATCGATTTAGCGATTTTTGTCTCTTCGTCGCTCTGTTCGTATTCGGGTTAAAACCAGTTTTGCCACTTCCCCAGGTGAACTACAGGAAATTAATGACCACCATTTCCTCAGGCATAGTTTCAAAAGAGGTTCTATTGACATACAGCAACGTCGATCCATAAACGGTGGAGATGTCTTCAAATAAAGGCGAGTGCTTTTGTGCTTTCTTTTGTTTGTTTCTGCTTTGTTGTATTGAAAAGAGAATCTTCACAAAAAAAAAAAAAAATTGGATTCTCACTAAACCATCTAAATTTCACCAATATGTCACCAAATATATTAAACTTTGCTAAAAAGTGCATAAGTGCATTTGGCAATAAATAATTAGAAATTAAATTAAAAACCAAAAATTCGGAAACAAGAACTCTAGATTAAAAGAGAATTGGAATTTCACATCATTTCACTTCACAAAAATATTTATTTTCAGGAAATTTTTCACTAAAAATTTGAATTTTTCAAAAAATTGTACATGCGATGAAACAATTAAAAAATTATTTAAAACAGAATATCGACATAACCGAATATAGCACTCTTACGTGTTATCTTTCTTTGACTAAAACACTCAAAAGCAAAGAGAACTTACAATTATAATAAATAATAAAAAAGTTGTAAAGGTGCTATATTCGGCTATGCCGAATCTTATATACACTTCACCACATATGTAAATAAAAGAGACAAATATTGAGGTGACAGAGAATTACAAAATAAAAACAAAAAATTAAATACTACTTCACATAAAAATGTCACCTGCTCTTAATGGCTATAAAAATGACAAAAGAGCTTGTAAAAACGGAAAATCTTTAAGACCCTTACAATATGAAGGTCTAGGATAGACAAAAGTGCACGTGCTGGCCCTTGTAGTACGGTGACTTTGGTGAAGTTCAAGCTAATCTATGTATTTTTCCAGAAGTATGGGTATTTATGGCTCCTATGAAACTTTTACTCACTATTCAACCGTAACTTTGACTTACTGTAAGTTGTAGTTTGAAATATGATGTCCCTCTTTAGTATACCACCGTCTTAACCAACCTTTTGCGGTTGTAAGAGATACACGATTTTATCAACTCACCTACTGCAGCGAAACAAAAATTGATATCCTTTTTTTATTATAATTTATTTGAGGATTAAAAAGCTGTTTTACATTTACTCGCCTTTTAAAGACTTTATTTACCGTCGCTACTCAGCAAAAATTATTATTTGTTAATTTCTAAATTTTAATGAGATTTGAACTTATGATATTTTATTTAACGAACATGCTGATACTCTAGTAAATCGGTCATCGCGATTCCTTTACATGTGTTAATATATTTTCCCTTCTTTTTTAACACCCCACTTTTTAATGGTGGAAAGTAGCAGCTTATTCAGCTGCGTTTAGCACATGCTCAAGCTCCTTCCTGTTTTAATATTTTCTAATAGAGAAATTTAGGAACACCGCATTTGTTTCATTTCAATTTCGTTCCAACTTACAAATTTCAGCCATTTAATTTTTTTTCTAAGAACTTGGCATTTCGTTATTAAAAAATTTTATTACACTCGAACATTCAAAATTGTAGTAGTTTTTGTTTTTTCCATTTTATAAAATTATAATTATTTGGTTTGAAAAATACATTTTAAGGAAAAATTTGTGTAAAATGACAAATGGAACGCGTCGTAGAAATTTTTTGGTCAAGAAAAGAAGAAAAGTCACCTTAAAGGAAAATGACATTTTTTATGATTTAACTTACTTTGGCAAAGAAAGCAAAAAGAATGCTTCCCAATATTTATACGCTGATCCTACATTTATGATGGAGGCCACTAACAGTAATTTGAACAGACTTAAAGGAGGTTTTACGCAAGAGGACATATATTACGATTGCTTATCTGGCCAGAATGAGGAAAATGTAGAAAATGAACAAAATGTGGAAGGTGTACAAAATATACCAGGTATTTTACAGCAACAAATGCAAGTGTTAGATGTTATCAGTGAAATCACAAATGCTAAAGAGTTTAAAGGCCTTCTAAAACAAATGGCATTTACTTCAAATGTCTTGTATCGGACCTTTAAGCAGGCGTACAGTAACATCAAAAAGAATAAAAATAGCAGAACAAATACATTTTGTATGGATAAGGAAAAATGCTATGAAACAATGGGAAGAGGTGATATGAATACTTTAGAAATAATTGATGTCGAAATACCAACTTGTAAACTAAGTCAGTGTGATAATATAAATTGTAATACAATGAAGAAAGAAAAAACAAAGAAGGACAAGTTAAGTGAAAAAAATAAAAAAATTAAAGAGCAGAAGCCTGTTTGTTATACGTACGAATATAGTCCCAAGTGTCATAATAAGGAGCAGAATAAAATATGTCCCATATGTTTAGGTGTCATAGAAGAAGAATCTTTAATTTGTTGTGAAAAGTTTCCAGCTCAACCTTCTAGTCTAGAGAAAGAAAAATCTCTGATTGAAACTCAAAATAAAGATGATAAAAATTGTTTAGAGGAAACCAATGTTTGTGATGAATATGATAAACAGCTGGAACATCTTAACTATTGCGACAGATGTGCTGTGTTGCGGGGCGAAATGACACCACCACCTCCACCACCACCTCCTCCTTCTACTCCGCCTTCTAAGAAGAAGGAAATTACATCCGAAGCAAGTGATAATTTAACTCCGGCAGCACAGGAGATTGGTGTTGTTAAACTGTGCCCGATTTCAAAACCATCCAAGCAGCCAAAACAAAGTCAGCAGCAAGTTAGCAAACATATTTTAAATTTAAATCCTGTTTGTGTGACCATACCCCTCAAATTACAAGTAGATGGGCAAAATTGTCAGACACGTTTCATAGAAACCGAAATTATTATGGAAGCTTTTGACGGTCAAAATAAAACCACTGTTCCTAAGCCTAAATTTATAGAAAGATCTGCCTTACCTATGGTGGCTATCACTGAAGTTAGCGCTCCCGTCGGGACTGCAGACAAAGTTTACGATAAATTTGGTAGTGATATGTTCTACTCCTGCAGATCCAGTTCGGGTATTATAAAACCTGCTGAGCAACCGAAAAACTTCAATGAAAAAACTTTAAATGATCTGTTTGAAGCGATGAAGAAAAATATGATGCCAACTATACCCGAAACTACTGAGCCTGCGAAAGCTGTAATACCAGAAGAAACAAAGCTCCCTCAAGTGACTAAGCCTCCGAGCAGTAAAACAGAATTTACTCAAACCACAGAAGTATATCCACCAGTAATACTACCGACACAACCAGATCCAAGAATGAAAGCGAAAAAGTTAAGGGCAGAGCTTCTGGAAGAAGTTAAAACTGCTTTAGCACAAACCACAACGCTGTTGGCTCTAAAATCATTGAAAGAAGGAAGACGCTTTTCTTTGCCCACAACTCTACAGCCAAAAGATTTACCAAATGTATTACCAGCTAGGCATAGCTTTCCTGATAATTACAAAACTATGCCGACAACTTTTGCTTCTCCGCCAAGACCGCTTGCCTTTGACCTTCCAACAATTCCACCCTTTAGAGCGGTAAGACAAGACAATCCCATTCCAACTGTCAATAGTAATATAGAAGACAAATCAATTCCAAAATCACCTACTAATATTGAAGCACCTGTCAAACCAGTTCCACCTCCTAAGCCTTCAGTAGCACCGAAGCCAGTTCAATTTGCAACTGCGCAGACAGATTCGTCCAGCATAAGACCCACCGGGCATTTTAAACGCAACGACTTCCGCAATGAGATACAGGAGGAGTTAAAAGAACTTTTAGAACCAAGTCCCTCAAAAGCCTCAAAATTATATGAACCCGACGAAAGAGATGATATATTGCTTGATCTGAATAAACTCTTTCATCCCAGGACAGCAGGAGTTTTACCCAAACAGGTCAGTTGCGAAAACGTTTTACAGGACATACGTTACCTATTGGAACCAGATGCCGAAAAGCCTGAAACTGTAAAACCTCAAGGTGCAAAACAATCAGAGTCACAAGAAAGCATTGTCGAAAAAGTGAGGCATATTTTGAATCCAAAATTGAAGCAAAAGTCTAAGAGAAAACGATATACGAAAGATACGAAGGATAAAATTTTAGAGGATTTACATATTTTACTAACTCCACGCAAGCAAAGACCGCCAAAAGATCGAGAAGTACGTACAAGTGTCTTGGAAGATTTAATCTTTATGCTGGATACAGGCCTAGACACCGAATCCCATTACAGACCCCCTAGAACAGGAGGAACGCCTGATAGTGGTGCTGGCCCTTCTAGTTCTAAGCAGGTAAGAATAAGAAAGATTTAAAACTCTCCTAATACATCTAATTGAATTCAACTAATTTACCTCAATTCACTAACAGCAGGAAAAAAGACGCAACACGTAGGCCATCAAAAAAAGACGATGAAGAAGATAAAAAACTCAAAATTAATCAATACAAATGATAGCGACGAAACAAACGAAAAAAGGATTAGGTAAGATAAATGTTTGCGATAGTTATTTCAATATATAAAATTGAGCTAAACTAATCAAATCCATTTAATTTTCTCTTCTCTCCTCAGTAGATGAATACCTCATCATAATTGTCATCTTATAAATTTTTCCCTTGAAATGCAGGATGTACATTCATCCGATATAAATTTTTACCAAAAAAATAACCAAACAAATTCTAGATATGGAATCGTTTAAAATACTTTGTGTGTAACACTCTTCAAGAGTCAAGTCCGAAAATTGTTTTAAATTGTAAATTGTAATGTGTGATATTGTGTTTTATTTTTAGTTTTTATTTTTACGATATCTTGTTCTCTCTTTTTTTAATAAATAACAATACAATATAAACCTGAAGAATAGTTAAATAATATTTATTGCGTTTATTTATTGTACAAGAATCGTAAAAGATAAGTTCGACACAGCAGTATTTTCGAAAATATAAAATCGATAACCTCTTATGTCACTGCTGCATCAAAAGAAATTTAGGAGAAACAATTTACGAAAATCGTAACGTAAGTTCTTCCTTCTGTTTCCAACTTTGAACGGATAAAAATAACAAAGTAATTTAAAGGGTTTTCTACAATTTAGAGAAGATACAATTTTCTATCATTTGTGCAGTTAAAAATTAACAACTTTAAAAGCAACTTGGAGGAGAACTACATATCAAGTCTAAAATCTGGCACCCTACATTAACAATCACGTCGATCAAGGAAATACTTTACAATATTCTTTTCTAATGCCATAATGTGATTTCAAAAATTTAGCGTTATCTAACTCTGCGTTATCGTATTCAAGTTTTTTTTTTAATATCTAAAAGGATCTACCGAAAACTTTAGTCCACCCATTTGTGTGGCATAATCTCAAAATAGTTGCTACTGAAATTTACAAGTGTCAGTATATAAAAAATGCTGCAGATTGCAAAAAAAAAAAAGTAGAAATTCACTAAAAGAACCGAAATTTTTTCCAAAAATCTAAATTTTTTTTAGAAGACAGAAATCTCTCCAAAATTTTCATATTAACAAAAAAAAATTAAATTGATTTTTTTATTAATTAATTTTATTAATTTTTTATTTTATTTCTAAACAATTTTAGGAAGAAAAAAATTATGTACAAGTATATGCGGACGTTTTCCAAAGAAAACGAGAGAAATTTGTTTGTTTTCTTTGGAAAACGTCCACATACATTTGTAAATAATCTTTCCTATTAAAAATAAACCTAAACTGAAAAATAATTTTAATTCATTTATAATATCCACGGTTCAACACCTGATTTTTTAAGAATTACAAAAAAAAACTTTAGAGGCAAAAAACATTAATTTCATTAAAAACCGAAAATTGCCAAAAAAAAAAAAAAATAAATAAATAAATGAAAAAAACTTCTTTTAATTAAAAAGTTCGCCAAAAATCCAAATTTTGCTATAACTCACCATAGAATTAAGTTATAGGCAAAACCTCATATTATTATTGGTTTTGTTTTTCTTTGCGATATTCGAAACTGAAAACTTGGTCAAAATCATCAAAATATATTTTTCCAGAAAAAAAATAAATTTTTAAAAAAATTAAAATTCAAATAAAAAATACTGATAATGAAAATTAGCTAAATTATAATTGATTGAATGTGAAAATTGTTTATAACGGATATAACGATGTAGAAATTGCTGCATTACATTTGCTAGTGTCTAATTTTTTTTTAATTAAGACAAAAATTTGTGAATATTTATTTTTATACCCTTCATACAGATGAAGTTTGTTATACCATTTGTAATTTCTACAATATCCATTTCTGACCCCGAAAAGTATATACTTTCTGAGACCTTATGCATAGCGCATTCGATTAAGCGATGTCCATCTGTCTGTCCGTGTTAGTATTGAAATCAAGTTTGTCAAGGCAATAAATGAGATAGAGAAAACTTAAATACGCCAATCGATTAGACATATTTTCGACAATTTTGCTATTGGAAATCACCAAGATCGGTCCATGTTCTTTATAGTAGCAGGCAAAACACCAGGCCTGCCTCTAATTTTTTTATATTATTTGGAACAATGAAGTAACTCCAAATAAAAATATAAAAAAATATATGGGGCAAAGAAAAAACATCAAGCAAAAATATTTTCCGAGTTATGGGCTTCTGATCATCTCATAGAAAAGTACGATTGTGCACCCTATTTTTAAAGATATCAATATAAGTGTCATTTAAATGCTTTCACAGAGATTTTCTGGAAATGTTAAATTTTTAAAAATTGCTTCACCGATAAAGAGCCAAAAAATTTTGACTTTTTTTGTTAGTTTCACGGTTTTTCAGCCAACGATACAAAAATTTTTTTAAATTTCGTTATGGTTTAAATTATCGATAATTTCTCTTAATTTATTTTTTTTGGCGGTAACTTACTTATTAAAAGTGTTTTAGTTTTTTTTTAACGAAATTCGGATTCGAAAATATTGGAATTTTTTGTAAACTTTTTATTTTCTTGCATATCTAAGTATACAAATACAGTCAGTGGACTTTTGATAATTTAAAACTTGTTAATTTGAATCTCTCGACAGTTTGAACTGTTTTCCAGGTCCCTTGAAAAACACTCAATAAATTGAAAAAATTCTATGTAATTTGGTACCCTCAATAATTTGAAATTAATTTAAGGAAATTTTAATCGCCAATGCTCTATAATTTGTTTTTTTTAGCTCTACGCTCTATAATCTGAATTGTTTTAATTTTCAAAAATAAAACATTCATTTTTGCGATGTGTTACAAAATTACATCTTGCCTGCCAACATTTTATAATCTGCAGTTCGATTTTTTACACCTTATAATTTAAACTCCTAATGTATTTTTGTTTTTATTTTTTAAAGAAATTTAAACAGTTTTCTTTAGTTTCTATGCCAGCTCTATAAGCTTTTGTTAATTTGAATTTTTTATCTTTGTTTTTGTATTTTAAAGTCTCGATTATTTGAACTTTTTCTCTGGTCCCTTTAGTTTAAAACTATCAAGAGTCAACTGTATGTTGCTTAATAAAATATGCTTAAAGGTGAATGTAGTGGGTGTTTTTTGTTTACCTTAGTTAGCGACCTCACAGTGCGTACAAGTCTTATGAAAATATTTGCAAATAAATATCATTCATACGTTGAAATATTTAATGCAAACAAATAAATAAACAAAACAAAGAGAATTAATTTCACACTCCAAATACTTTTAAATTAATGATTTATTATTTTTATCTTTTTAGTTCAACACGTTTTGCTTTTAAAAAAGAAGCAAAAGGCTTCATTTATTTTAATACTTTTTACAAATTATGTTTACAACTTTTCTACCGGCTGTGAATAAAAATACAAACAAATATTTTTTTTAAAAGCATTAAACTACAAATGCAAAATCAAACGACTTTTAAGGAGAAAAAAATGTTTAAAAAATAAAATAAAATATGGAAAACTTTAATTTCCCGTATTCAATTTCTGCTAAATAGATACAAAAGCTGCTGAGTATCACATCTGATACTGAATTCAAGCCTCTCTGGAGAATATTAATTTAGGATTAAACTTTCTCTTTTCTTTATTAATTTTCTCTCTGATTGGCTGACAGTGCTGACGATATGTTAATCATACTTTTTTAGCATAAATAATCTACTTCTTAATAGTTTAAACTATTTGTGTTGTTTAAAAAGTCCTTAAAAAAAGCTTTAAAAAATTTTATATTTTACAGTCCTTAAAATAAAAAGTAGAAAGCGGTAGGCCACATGCCAACAGTTCTTTTAATTTTTCCATTATTTTTTTTTTTTTTTGTTTTTTTTTTTTGTTTTTACTCACACCAACATTATTCACAGTCTTTAATTTTTTTTACAAGTTAAAAACAGTAAAAACAAAAATTACTAAAGAAATGGGAAAAATTTTCTCACGGAAATGAATGTCACTTTGTATAAAAATGTTTGTGTTTTTTAAAAAAATTCCGTGTGTATGTAAATGTTTGCCAAGTTATAAAAACACATTTCTATACGTTGTTGATGTTGTTTTTGTGACATAAGAGCCATACACATACCTAAACAAGGAAACTTTAATGTCATTGTTTTTATGTAAACGGCATTTTAATCCTGAAGAGGCAAAAAAGTGACAAGCCACACTAACACACAGGCATTCGCATAAAATTTATTTTATGCTCGCAAACTTTTTTTTCGCTACAATTTCCGTTTTTCATCTGTTTCATTGTCTTAACAAGAAGGTCATTAAGAATTCTGAACAAAAAATAAAATAGTTGTTTCATTTAATAAAGATGGCTGTGTTGACACACTCAGGAGGTTATTACGTCAAAAAAAAAGTTAGGAATTAACGGATATGTTTTTACTTACGATTTTGTCGCAACAAAAATAATAATAACAATAACAACACATAATTTTTAAAATTGTTATTTTTTCTATATGACGAACATACCATTTTTTTAATCAAATTTATTAATTTTTTTATGGATTTTGATAAGGCGAATCGATATAAGAGAAAACTCGGGATTTGAACTTCGGCCATTAGAAAAGAAAATGTCAAGTAGTCTTTACAACAAACAAACTATTTGAAAGCCTTTTTAAAATGTTTCTTTGCTGAGGAAATAAACCTCTAACATATTGAATCCTTTAGTGCCCATCCAGACATACAACTTTTGTTTTTATAATTTTTTTTAATTCTCTTTTGAAATTGCGTTCGTGTCCACATATTTATAATTTGTATCTTCAATTTTAGCCTTGATAGCTTAGATTTTGTTTTTGTTAAAAACCATGAATTACAAATTAAAAAAGAATTGCAAAAAAAATGAGACAGTGTATCCGTTTCTACTTATCTCTTCTCCCTCACCAACAAACTCAAGTTAACGGAGACATATCAAACTTCTTTGTTTTGTATTTTTTTTTTTGCATCTGTTCAGCAAGTTACGAAGAAAGTCCTACTTTCAATGTATCTTCTTCTATCGTTATTTTTTACTCCCCATTAATTGTGTTTGCATATAAAAAAAATATTTTAAATAATAAATTTTCATATAAAAATTTAAAATTAACAAAATTAAAAAATGATCGAAAATTATTAAGTTTTGTAAGAATCAAAGTTTTGACAAAAAAATATCTCTATGGAAAATATCAAGGAAACAATTTATATGTTCTTGGTTTGAGCCATAGCTGCGGATTTAATTTGGATTTTAAGTGATTAAATGTTTAATTTAATTTTTAGTTTTTTTTTTTAACAAAAAATTGTAAATTTACTAAAAAAAAATAAGTCGAATATACTGACATTTTTTTTGGCCCCAATTTTCTATGCTGTATTTTTACAAACAAAAAGGAAAACTAAAGATATTCTGCTGTGAAACTGGGAAGCATAACATATTAAAATAACATCTAAAAACACTATAGGGAAGGATATGCTATATTCCGTATTTTTACTTGTTCCTTACAACATAACATAACAACATCACAGATTGTCTCCTAACTGCTAACATTTGCCTATGTCCAAACAATAATATCCACTTGGTTGTCAGTCAGTGCTAAGCGTTAATATTCTTTCGCAGACGACAGAAGCATATGTCATTCATATTCATTTTACAATAGTTAAAGCCTTTCCGAAATAGGGGCTATGGGGAAGCACATGGACGATACCCTTGATCGCATTTTTATAATCTCCAAATGGGACCTTGAGAACAGGGTTCAATTTAACGCTCGTAAAACCCAGTGATATGTGCTTTTGCTAAATATGCTACTCCATATATATATATATATATATATATATATATATATATATATATATATATATATATATATATATATATATATATTAAGGAAATACATATTAAGGAATCAGAAGCTCTTTTGGCATTGGAAAATGCAATGCAAAGTTCTGTGGGATAAGTACATTTTCCATGTCACAAAAGAAGCATTCAAGTACCTAGGTTTTCTCAAACGGTGTAGAAATACTTCACTCCATCTGATCTCCTTGCCATCTATGTCATCTTTATTAGAACAAAAACGGAATACAACTCTCATGTATGGACCGGTGCTCCAAAGTCTATTTTAGAGTTACTCAAGCACATGCTTAGAAGAAGCTCATCGGTGACAGTTGGGTATCCAGTTCTATTTATTCACTAGAGGATCGACGCAGTGTCGGGTGTGTTTTAATGTTTATCGTTATTGCAACGGAATGTGCTTTTATAAAATTATGAAACTGGTTCCTGAAAACCGTAATTTTGTACGCGCAACGCTCCCTGTGTCAAGAGTGCATTCCTTTGTAGTCGATTGGCCAGTGAAACGCACCACGCATTACAAAGAATATTCGTTTTTTACCCGAACAGTTCTTATGTGGGTTAAACTCCTTGCAGACGTCTTTCCTGTCACTTTTAATGTGCAAAAATTTAAATCAAATGTTCACAAGCACTAATCGCCCTGACCCTCTTTGCACAACCTAATTTCTTAGTTCTGGCATAATGCATTGCTTAAGTAGAGGTCATCCCCTGAGTGCTGGTCCTAATAAAAAAGAAATTGAGCTATTATCGCAGCTTCTTCCAGATGAACTCTGCAAGTATCACTGTTTTCATTTTCTTTTTGGCCAGTTGAAACTTGGTATTTCCATAACCCATCACAGACGCAGATATCCATCTTAAAGTACCTCGATTACCTCTTGTGAGATATTCCTGTCCATCCCTTAACGGTTCCTTTATTGGACAAATATGCTCATTGCCGGGTTTTCTTAGTCCTGCTTAATTTCTTAAAAACTAGAATATAAAAAAATTGTCAAAAAATGGAAAGAAGGTTTTCACTCACATTGATCTTTCAACCCTAAAAATATTTAGACTTTTCTTGATTTAATTTAGCCAACCTCCTAACAGAGATGAAATGTAAATAAGAGCTTGTTACTGGCGGTCACCACAAGGAGGTTTCGGTTATATTTCTGACAGAACACTCAGTTACAGTGAGCTAGTGAGCTAATAAGCCCTTGTGAATACCAAGTGAGGGCTGGTGATTTTTGAAAAAAAAGTAAAAGAAAAGTATTTAGAAAAAATCTTTTTCTTTAATATTTTTTCCACAAGCAACTCACTGTGCAATCACTTTTAATTTCTACTTTCTTTTCACACTTTTAGCAACACCTGGGCAAACCTTTAAATTGTTTGTTTACAAAAGGTTTCTTTAAAATTTATTGAATTTTGTTGGCATTTTTGTTGTTGAATGTTGGTAGATAGAAAATTTACTTGCTTGTTGTTTTTAATTAGAATTTTTCTTTTCTCGAAAAATGCTTAAACTCACTTTTCTTGTTAAAGGCACATTTTATAAATCTAGTTAAAGATAAAGTAAATTTAAATTGAATTACTTTTATAATTTTTATAAAAAGCTTTTAATACAGGGTGTCGTTTTTTAATGTTTTTGTTGAAAAATAAGGTTTCTATGTGAAGGACATATGAGGTCTAACAGAGTGGCGCTTAGCGTAACTGAAATGTGAGACCGATTTTTTTACATTTTTATCTTCATATTTGCACGACTCAAACTAGAAGAGAAACAATAGCGAGAAATTTCCATTTCAGCTTAAAAGGATTCTAAAAATACTAACAGTTTTATTATTAAAAAAAAATATTTGAAAATCAAACACCAAGCAAATCACTTATTACACATTTTTGAACTTTATTAGAAGAAACAGTTTTTAAAATAACTAAGTTTTTATATTTTATTATTTTAATTATTTCTTTTCACATTAAGCGAACAATAAAATGCTTTGTTGGCTGCAAAAGAAAAAAAATCAAATCAAGTTCTTATTGCCCCTTCTTTTATTATTTTCTATAATACTCGTAATAATGTAAATGTATATGTGAAGGCATAGTAAACTTAAGTGCTATTAAGATAATCACCTGAGAGCTTTTCATCTTTTAACGCTCTTAACGTTCTTTATTGTGTCATAAACTGTTTTTACTCGTTGGTGTTCAAAATCTGTTAAATATTTTTAATATCCAGTTGTTATAAAATAATGTTTTTGAACGTCAAATTAAGGGAAATAAACGAAGATTTGTTTATAGTTATACTATTTGAGACTTGATAAAGGTCTTCAATGAGATATGATATTTTAAAAACCTGATTGGTTTGTAATTTAATAATGAAGTGAAAGAATTTTTTGAAAGTATTAATTAGGGTGTGGGAAAAATTTTGTTAAGTTCTTAGGAAACGGGAAGTTTAAAATCTTAAGCAATTAAAAAATATACACTGATTGCTTTTCAAATATTTTGATTGTGACATTTGAAATTTTTTAAATATCTCGTTTCGTGTGAATTCTACTACATTTGTTCATGAAATATATTTTGAAAATTTTAATGTTGGTGTAGATAGTAATCGATATGGAATACAAAACATCTATTTTTTAAATTTTGACTGTCTGTCTGTGTTCTCATAACGTCAGAACTGCTAGAACTGCTAGATGGATTTAATATTTAAAATTTTGTGAGGAGGTCCCTTAGAATCTCTGTTTAAATACAGAAAACTTTTTATTCATAAAAATATGTAATTTTGAAAATGGAAATGCAAATGTGAAGTCACCCAACTTTTTTGGTATAATGGTACTAAAACATTTAAGTTTTGTAGATGGAAAATTGTTAACACTGTTTTTATAACTTAACAAAAAATTATTAAAATAAGATTTTACTAAATTTTAATTTTAAGAAAATTAGAAATGATATGCGGACGAAGTCGAGAGCACTGCTGGTGACATATAAAACCGAACAAAAGGTTATTAATTTGTTAAAAAAGAATTTTTGGTTATTCAAAGCCACTACTAAAATTTGAAACACGAACATGAATAATCTTTATAACGCATTGTTTTTTTGTTTATTTGTTTTTAAGTCTTAAAAACTGTTCAAACTATTATTTAACAATTTTTTAATTATTTGTTTATATTTTAACAAACCTATAAATTTTTTAATATTATTTCATTAAATAAACTTGTTTTCTTCAAGAATTGCTTTTTTCCCGGGAATGCGATAATTTTTCCTGTTTCCCAGGAAATAAAAATTCTGGGAAATCCCAAACCCTAGTATTAATGTAAACTTATCACATTATTTTTAATTCACTCTAATAAAAACAAGTAAAGGATATTAAAAACCAACTTTCATCTCGTTAAAATTTCAATTGAAGTCTAGTAATTCTTTTATTTTTTTTAAGAATAAGTCCAATGGCAGCACGTTTTGTTAATTTTAACACAAAAATCTCTGGGCAAAGAAATATCAGCAGAAATAGAAATTTTATAAAATAAAATAAGTTCCTTTTAATAACTGACTTGTAATATAATTTTACCAAAGGAGAAGAAGAGCTTCTTATAAATGCAACTTAAACAAGTACGAAACCTATATTCGGCTATGCCGTATCTTATATACCCTTCACCATCTATGTAAATCTAGTTTAGTGAAGCAATTCCAACCAAAAAAACAAATATTGTGGTGACAGAGAATTAAAAAATAAGAAAAAAATTTTTAAGTACTCAATATTATTTTACATAAAAATGTAATCGGCTCTTAATGGGTTAAGCGTTTTAAAAAAATTTAATATTGCCTTTAAGATTTATTCAGAAGCTTTAAAATGATACCCATATTGATATTTAAAAAAAATTTAAAAAGTTCAGGGGCCTATAACTCGGGAAGATAGGTGGGAGCTAATTTTTTTACTTAATGTTTTTTTCTTATTTTTTAGTTCTCTATCGCCCCATATATTTGTTCTTTTTTTTTTATTGGAATTACTTCATTATTCCAAATGATACAGAAAAATTAGAGGTAGGCGTGGTGTTTTGCCCGCTGCGTCGAAGGACATAAATCAATCTTGCTAATTTCCAATAGCACTTCTTTCGACACTATGTCTGATCGATTGGTGTAATTAAATTTTTTCTAGTTGGTCGAGTGTCTCGGCAAAATTGATTTCAACATTAACACCTACGGGCAGACTGACAACGGACATCGCTCAATCGACTTCGCTATGCATACAATGTCAGAATATATATACTCTTTATGGGGTTGGAAATGGGTATTATAGAAATTACAAGCGGAATAACAAACTTTTTTATTTTCATTTTTTATGGTGAAGGGTGTAAAAATTGAACATTTGTCAGTTTTAAAGAGGACCATCACAGTTTTATAAAAAAAACAATTTGATATAGAAATAATTTTGACAGATATTATTATTGAAACAATTTATTACATAAAATATTTGATTTGAAGATTTATTTTTGTTTAATTCTCATATTGTTTTAATAAATTAGTATGAAGTAGGGTTTTTTTTTAGAGAATTTCCACTATCGTAGTAATCACTATTGATTTAAAATTTGTTCTCAAACATCTTTTCAACATACAGACTGAAGCCATTATTGTCACAGTTCAGCAACGATTAGTTATTAAGCCAACTAATATCCTGATTTGGTCAACTATAATGGCCAACCGAAAACAAGACTTTGTGTGAGGAAACAAGAGTGGAATATTTCTCAATTGTCTTATATTTATAAATCATTTCATTTGGACAGGTTGTTTGTTCATTAAAATTTTAATGAAAAAATAGTCTGTGCTAATGTAAATATACATATTTACGGATGAAATGTACGAGTTCAAAAAAGTCAAATGTGTGAAAATGTTTTATTAATTTTATTTTCCCGCACACACTCACCAGCTCTTTGTGTTTTAATTAATCAATATTACAACACAATTGCTATTATTTATTTTAACCTTTTTTGTTTTTTTTTTAATAATTTTGATTGATCTTTTGTCTATTTTATAATAATAATCCATTTTATTATAAGTTGAGGAACAACATCATCATCATCAACTTTTTGTTGTTATTGCTTATGTGCGACTCTTTGCCAGGACATTAATCATTTCACCATGAACACTTTCCATTTTTTTGCTCCTTTGTTTTAAAATAAACTAAAGAAAACTTTTTGCTTTTATTAGTTTTGTATTTATTGTGTATTAAAAATATTATAAAAATAATATATAAGAAAAAATAATCAATAATTAATAAAAGAATTTATTTTTACTCCTAGAATCTGTAAGCGAACAGAATTAATCAACACCAGCCAGTAGCCACCTTTTTTCGAAACATAAAATACACAAACAAAAAAGGTAGATAAAGGTAAGCAGTTATTACTCTACATTTAATCAGTTACTTACAAGCTGTATATATATATTGCGAATGTTAGAGTATTCCATCGATTATTTTTAATCGAATAATTTTTAATCGATTCACTTTTAATCGAATAATTTCAGCTACTATTTAAACTGTAAAAGAATTAATTTGATTTAAAAATTAAGAGATTTTTTAACGAAATTTTAATTATTTGTAAACATTTAAACGAAAAGCGATATAAATGAAGGGTGAACGTACGTAAAGTACAAAAAAAGTGAGACTTTAATCAAGTCACCTTAATACTCTCAATGTTTACATTGTTTATATCATTTTATTCGTTTAAAATTTTAAATTTATTTGCAGTTACTTCGTTAAATCTCCGACTATGCGACAGATAGAAAATAAATGTTGACCATCTATTCATATAGATCTTGAAATAGATATTCTGATAATGCCAATAAGTTAGGATTTATGTAATTTTTTTATTCAAATTTTAATAAATCGATAAATTTTAGAAAAAAAGGGAAAAAAAGTTGATGATTTTTTTGTTTGGTATTTTTGTAAAGAGGTAATGTTTTCTTTAAAATGAACAAGAAAATCAAGATTAAGAAGGAGTAAATCAAAAATATTAATTTTACAAAAAAATTAAAAATTATTATGAAATGGAAACTTTACCTTGAATTGAAATTTTACATAAAATTTAAATTTAACAAATTTTATCTAAAACCAGAAAACTTAAAAAAAAATCTTAAAATAAACAAAGTTTATAAAATTATTAAAAAAAAGCTTTACTGCCTTATTGATAAGATATTAAATTAAATTTGAATTGATTTTAGGAAAATTTATATTTAACAAAAACCCTGCAATTAAAAAAATAAAATTTAATCGAAACTATGTTTTTTTACCAAAAAATCTTAAAAATTCGTCAAAAAAGTAAATAAAAAAACCTATTTTTTTGTACCAGCTTGTTTATATAATACGTTAAAATTAAAATAAAGCCTGCACTAAAGGTTTCTAGATCTCGTTTTGATTTTGTTATGTTTGATTTATGTTGCTTTGAATGTACTTTAGTATTGTGTTAATTCACAGTATTAACAAAACGTTGACAAGTACTTTTTGTTTCCATAAAAACATAATTTTTATTAAAAAGAAGGCAATTCCATTTAGGGAAAAAAGAATAATGAAAAAGTTTTTTTTACAAACAAATTAGAGCTAAAAACAAAAAGCAAAGTTAAAAATTTTTCGTCTTTATTTTTATTACCATGTGAAATTATATAAATAAAATTAATAAAAGGCACTCTCAGACGAGAAAGTCAATTGATAATATTTTGAAACTATGTAACAGGTCTGAGACATAATCTTAACGATATTATTCTGTACTGAAGATTTTTTTAATATTAAATTGTATAACACTTAAAAGCATAAATCTTGCAGCGGACTCTATTATACCTGCCTTTATGCAAATCACTACAAAAAATTTTCAATTATTTCTGTATTTTTTAATATTTTTAAGCCAACTATGCGATCTGACTATTTTTCATTGTTCGAAAATTATAAGAAAAAAAAATAATAAAAAAAAAAAATACTTTAATGAACATGTTATGATCACAAGGATAAATGGTTGGGTAATTGGTTTGATGGGCAGTAGTTTGAAGCACAAACTTCTCTACATAATTGTCTTAATGAATGCTCATTTTTTATTCGGACAGTTTTGACATTCTAATATTACATAGCTGGATATATAAACCAGAAAAAAAGACAGTCGTAGCTTAATAAAACAAAACACAAAACTATTATCTTATATAGTCTTCACCATATATATGTGAATTTAGTTTAGTGAAGAAACTTTAATAAAAAAACAAAATATTGGGATGACAGAGATTTAAAAAATAAGAAAAAAAAATAAGTACTTTATATAATATAACATAAAAATTTTATTTTTTTCTGACAGATCTCTTTTAAAGCTTTTAAATGATACCCATATTGAAATCTTAAAAAATATGATGCACAATCGTACTTTTCTATGAAAAGTTCAAAGGCCCATAACTCGGAAAACATGTGTGAAAGTTTATTTCTTATTTTAAAATTTCCTATCACTCCGTATATTTTCTGTTGTTGTTTTTTTTTTTTTTTTTTTTTTTTTTTTTGTCTGGAGTTACCTCATTTCAAAATGATAAGGTAAAATTAGAGGCAGGCGTGATGTTTTACCCATTGCCTCGAAGGAGAAGGATCGATCTTGATGATTTTCAATAGCAAAACTTTCGAAACTGTTTGATTGATTAGCAAATTTAAATATTCTCTAGCTTATCTAGTGCCTTGTCAAAGCTGATTTCAACACGAATACGCACGGACAGACGGTCGTCGTTCAATCGCCTTCGCTATGCATAAGGACTCAGAATATTAATACCTTTTGGGGTTTAAAATAGTTATTGTAGAAATAACAAACTTAGATATTCCCTTGTTCAACTTTTTGTGATGAAGGTTATAAAAAGATAATTAAATCCGTAGCTTGATTATATTGACTTAGAACTATATTTTAGTTATTATTAATTTTTTGACAAATAATAGCAGAAAATAAAATTATAATTACTTTTGTGAAGATTACAGAAGATTCGTTACTTAAAATAAATAAAATTGTCGTCCGTTTAAAGCAGTTTTAAATTGTATTTTTTTTGTTTTTTTAATTCTAATTATTCCTTTGATTTTCTATTTCAAACTGAAAGGAAAACCCTGCTAAATATTTCAACAATAAAACTGAGTGTTTAATGTATTTGTTGGAGTATGTGTGTGTATAAGTGTTTGTGCTATTTAGCTACTCTTGCAAGAGTGTCCACTTATAAACACAAGCATCTATTGAAAACCATAAATAAACAAATACCGTTATGTGTGAGTTTACTCATGCAACTGTGTTGGTAAATTGAACAATCGATAAACAATTGTTGCATAAGATTGTGAAGTAGCAAACTGAAATATTTGCCATTTTGTTGCTTAAAATAAAAAAGTTTAGGCTTTAAATTTTATTAAATTCTTGAAAATTTTTTATTTAACGGAGTTCAAAATTTTATATTTATGAGGACTGCTCTATATATTTCTGGCCTAATAGTAAAAATGCGAATATTTCTAATCAAAAATGGTTTTATTGTTTTTCAAAGTATTCTCCAGCATGATTTATACACTTTTGCATGCGCTCAAGCCAGTTGTCGAAGCACTTTTTCCACTCCGATTGAGACACCTCTAAAACATGGTTTTTGAACACTTCAACAGCTTCTTCTGGCGACGAAAACCGTTGATGTGCGGAAACAAGAAGAAGTCATTAAGTGCCAGGTCAGGTCTGTACGGCGGATGACCCATTATTTCGACGTTTTGGCTGGTCAAAAACGCTCTGGTTTGAGCCGATGTGTGAGAGCTCGCATTGTCATGGTGAACAATGATTCGTCTTCTCTTGTTGGTTTTTCGAATTTCTCCGATGAGTTCAGGCAAACAAATTGTAGTGTACCACTCAGAAGTGACCGTCCTACGTTGCTCAAGCGGAACAGTGGCCACATGACCAGTTTTGCCGAAGAAACAGGCGACCATTTGCTTCAAAGTGCTTCTTCCACGAACAACTTTCGTTGGATTTTGCTCGTCTTTGAAGACCCACACGGTCGATTGTTGTTACGTTTCGGGTTCATACGCATAGATCCATGATTCGTCACCTTTGGCGATCTTATAAACGTCTTTTGAAGCACCGCAATCGTATTTTTGCAACATTTTTTTGCACCAATCGACACGAGCCTTTTTTTGAGCGACTTTCAAATAGTGCGGGATCCATCGAGAACGAACCTTTTTTGCGGCCAGGTGTTCATGCAGTATCGAATGTATGCTGGTGGAAGAAATGTCCAAAGATATCTCTATCTCCCGGTATGTCGCATGTCGATTTTGTATTATGAGTTCACGCACGGCATCAATGTTCTCTGGCACAACAGCCGTTTTTGGACGACCTTCACGGAATTCGTCTTTGAGCGAGCTTCGGCCACGATTAAATTCATTATACCAATTTTTCACAGTGCTATAGGATGGTGCTTCATCGACACACTAAGATTTAAGTTCATCAATGCACTCTTGTCGTGATAATCCACGTCGAAAGTTGTGAAAAATGATGGCACGAAAATGTTCACGAGTTAATTCCATTTTTTTCTATATTAATTTTTCCAAGTCACTGTAAACAACACAAATAATGGTCGTACGTCAAAACGTTTTGAGTACGATTATGCTTAAAAATGACAAACTTTCCAATGGAAATGTCAGATTGCACTTGGCAGCACTCAGTGTTGCCAGACCAGAAATATATATAGCAGCCCTCTTAATATATATATTTTTTTTGAGTTAATATTTTACGTAAAGTATTTTAATTTGCTTCTGTGGGTAGAACTAAGAATTTGAGCCAAATATTTTTATACGAAAGTGTTTACACCTTTCAAATGTTTTATTTGATTTGAGGTTACAATTTAGTTAAATATTTAATCAGTTCTATTAACTATTTAATTACAAGAAAAAAAATTTGTATAAAAAACACACAATAACAGGAACTAATCTGGAAATAGGAACATTTCTTAAATTACACTGTAAATATTTTACGAGATTACCATGAAGGAACCAAACACAATTAACGTAGCTTTTGAAATATTTAAAAATTTTATACAAAAGCAGCAAGACACTGAACGTTAAAGTAAAATCACTTTAAAAATTTCATTAATTTCGTCTAAAAATAGCAGAAATAACAATCGCAATAAAAAAACTTTTATCATTTCCACTCGCATTCAAGGACATAACAATTTAATGGAAAAATCTTTGTAAAAAACACAAAAATTTACACGTAAACATGATATGACGTAACAGAATTTGCTCATATTCTACTTAAAACTTTTTCTTGTTAATATTTTGTTTACAAGTGAATGTGTTATTAACTTTGAAAGCGCTAATTTATACGTGTTTCCAAATAAGTTATTTGCTTTTGTTGTTGACCATTAATAATAATTAATAAAATAATTCATGTCGACTTAATTGTCCTTTGCTTTTAATATTTTCGATTATACAAGTGTTAGATTGTATTTTTTACAAAACTTATTTATAATTAAAGTGGACTAAAAGCTATTAAAAGTTTATGTAAAAATTCTCAAATTAATCCGTAGAAAACATTTTTTGTTGTAATTTAGTTTTTGGATTTAAGAAGACAATATAAACTTAAGAAATTTCTCATGATTTTAAGGCTTTAATTTTTCTTGATTTATTTTGTTAAAAATTTTTGTACGTTAATTTTATGATACGAGTATTCTCTTGAAAAGTTATACTTCAGGGAATCAAGCAAAAAATTTTACCCCGGCTTAAGTTCAATTAGATTTTCCCCGTATTTTTATTTATCAATTTAAATGTTAAAAAAGAGAGACATTTATAACATAAACAATTCTACATTAAATTCTGAGGGTGTCTATTTTTCTTGTTTTTTTTTAGAACACGATCGCATAAATTTGTAGATAATTTTTCTTATTATTAATTAATTCATTTAATTTGTTCTAAAAGTTTATTTTTTACGACTTTTAATCATAAAAGTATTAAACAGAAACAAAATAAGTACCTAAAGTGCCCAATTGACCAAAACGACCAAATTATGGAAAATTTTTTTGTCCTTCTCGAATACTTATGAAAGAGTAAATATAAGATCCTACTCAATATAAAAGAAAAAATATCACATTTATTTTATTACTAGCAGTCTGCGTGTCATTTCTAATTTTCTTAAAATTCAAATTTAGAATACTTTTTTCAGAGTTTTGTAGACAGTGCACAGTGGGGAAGAATTAAAATATTTTGAAAATAACTCAGCCGTTTGTAAGCAGCTCGGTCGATTAATCCAAAATAATCATAGCAGAGGAGTAGCTGAGCTTAAGTATTGAAGGTGGATACTATCCATTTTCGCGAGCTGGCACTAGGTGGTCTCAAAGTTGCATACCTCGCACCTGCAAATTTTTTTAATTTTTGACAATTCTTCAATTTATGTCTGATCTTTTTATTTAAAAAAAACTATACGAGATCTTAAAGGCCTAGTGATTCGTGCTTTAATCTGCATGTTAATTTCTTAAATTATCGAGTAATTAAAAATTAAAAGTTTTGGATTTTTCGTTACCCTGCTCAAGTTTTTTGTTTTCAAATATTGCGTACAAAAAATTGTTGTTGTTTAAAAAAATTATAGATCAGCCGAGCCGTTAACAAATGGCTAAGTAATTACCAAAACAATTTTTTTTATTAGGACCATCAATCAGTTATGCAATGCCTTGTGCCAGAAATAAACCATTAGGTTGCGGAAAGGGAAATATAGGGAGTATTGATATTTGATAGACATTTGTTTTGAATTTTTGCACATTAAAAGTGACAGGGAAAACCTCTGCAGGGAGTTTATTCCACATACTAACTCTCCGTTTAAAATCGAATTTTATCTGTAATGCGTAGTGCAATTGAATGGCCAATCGACCATAAAGGGATGCCATATTGATGCAGAGCGCATTGCGCGTACGAATTTACGGTTTTCGGGAACAAGTTCAATGATTTCATTAAGGCTTATTTCGTTGTAGTAACGTGAAACCCACCCCACACTGCGTCGATGCTTCACTGAATAAATCGAACTGTCACCTATAAGCTTCTTTGCCCTCTCCTGTACGTGGTCGAGTAACTCCAAAATAAACTTTGGAACACCAGCCCATATATGAGAGTGGTATTTCATTTTCGTTCTAACAAAGGTGACATAGATAGCGAGGAGATCAGATTGAGTAAAGTATTTCTTACATCGTTTCAGAAAAACTAGACACTTGAATGCTTCTTTTGTGACATGAAAAATATGCTTGTTCCGACGAAAGTCGCATTGAATTTTTATGCCAAAAACATCGAGAGTTTCTGATTCCTTAATATATATCACCCATGAAAACAGACTAGGTAGCATATTCAGCCGTACGACTGTGCGAAAGCACACAGCACTGGGTTTTATAAGCGTTAAATTGAACGCTGCTTGCAAGGCATAGTCTCAATTTTCGGCCTATTGCAAAATGAAAATGAATGAAATATGCTGCTGTCATCTGCAAAATAATAGATAGGTTTGGAAGTCTGACGTAAAAGTTCGTTAGGAAAAATAAGAAATAGGGTAGTAGAAAGGATTCTGTCCCATTGTGCAGTGTTAAAAATTTTTCATTCAAATAAATATAATATTTTGATAATTGTTCTTGTACCATTTTATACAGTAAAATTTTTTGCTTTCTCATTCACATATTTTCCCTACGAAATGACAAATTATTTTTACGAAATCATTCTCTATTTGAACAAAGGTTTTAGGGAACTTCCTTGTAAAATTCTATTACATTCAACAGTTTTAACATGATGCAAACACAATAGACAGGCAGACAGATAGACATAAAATTCTATTTAGACGAAACTAAAATAAATATTTCATGTACGGAAATGTCTTCGTATTGAATAAGCATTTGCGAAAATAGTGTGTTACGCTTTTTTTGTCAAATATTTGACTAATCTGCCCGCACATTAAATTTAGTTTCAAATTTAAATATTTTTGTCACAGGGTCTTTTTATTAAAGGAGAAATAACACTTCTTTCGCATGTCCATATAATTAAAAAAAATCGCCATGTGTATTCTAAGCACAAAACCCGAGAATGATTCGATCAATTTGAATAAATTTTTTTTCCTAACACTTTTGTTAATAAATAAAGCGTAAAATTGCAAGGAATATAGCTGTCACACATTTGACTTCAGTCAAAACAAAGACTCGTAAGAATTACCTTTAGAAGGCCTTAAGTTAATAAGACTAAGTGGATATGAATCTATGCCTGCCCAAAATAAAGTTGGTATTTAATGTTTTGTTTTCAAAGTTGCTTTCGAGGTGGAAATCGAATCTGCTGTTTTTGGAATAGAGTTACAGGGTAGAAAAAAATTGTTAGAAAGGCCTTAAATAGATTCAGTCAGCGCTAGGGATAAAAAACTATTTTGTATTAAAATTAAAATTAAATTTTTATATTTTATTTTTCTGTTTTCAATATAAATATGCGAAAATAGTAATCGTTTGTATTGACACAAGCGGGAATAAAAAACGATTAAAGTAATACAAAGTTGCTTCCGCCTGCAACTGCTTTAAAATCACTGGGTTTAAAAAACAAATTTTTAAAAAGAAGTTTACTTTTTGTAAATGTTAAACCAGAAAGATATACATAACCGAAAGAAAATTTTCATAATTTAATTAAAATAAGCATGTTTAGCCTTAAAGTCTGTTTAAATGATAAAAAAAAGTTTACGGTATCTCTTAGTAACTGTTTGAGGCTCCATTTTAAATAAACTTAAATTAAGATAAATTCTTCTGCTGATTTTTTTTTTTTTTTTTTTTTGGAAATGTTTTCTGTTGGCCACAAGGCATTTTTTGTTATTTATCTTTTTATGTAGGTGTATTTTTGTTAGTCATTTGTTGTGCCTCGTTTTATGAATAACGTTAGGTGTTTGGCAGATGTAAATTTTAGCAAAAATTTTAAATCAGATGAAGCAAATATTTAAAGAAACAAACGAAATTAGTATTTTTGAACAATTAATTATTCAATCTTGCATGGCAGAGGTCGCTATCCAGAGACTGTGCTTTAAAGGAGAATGTATTAGTAATTTTACACTGAACTGCTTTGCAATTATATTTATCTATAAAATTAAAATTTCGTATTGTTTTACAATAAAAAAACACATAAAATATTTACTGAATGCGTTATTGATTATCTCAATGCATGTTTAAATTATCACTAGAGTTCAAAGTGTTATATATTACGAGGGCTGCTCTATATATTTCTGGCCTAATAGTGAAAATGCGAATATTTATAATTAAAAATGGTTTTATTGTTTTTCAAGGTATTCTCCAGCATGATTTATACATTTTTGCATGCGCTCAAACCAGTTATCGAAGCACTTTTTCCACTCCGATTGAGACACCTCTAAAACATGGTTTTTGAACACTTCAACAGCTTCTCCTGGCGACGAAAACCGTTGATGTGCGGAAACAAGAAGAAGTTACTAGGTGACAAGTCAGGGCTGTACGGCGGATGACCCATTAATTCGACGTTTTGGCCGGTCAAAAACGCTCTGGTTTGAGCCGATGTGTGAGAGCTCGCATTGTCATGGTGAACAATGATTCGTCTTCTCTTGTTGATTTTTCGAATTTCTCCGATGACTTCAGGCAAGCAAATTGTAGTGTACCACTCAGAAGTGACCGTCCTACGTTGCTCAAGCAGAACAGTCGCCACATGACCAGTTTTGCCGAAGAAACAGGCGACCATTTGCTTTGAAGTGCTTCTTCCACGAACAACTTTCGTTGGATTTTTCTCGTCTTTGAAGACCCACACGGTCACAACAATCGACCGTTTCGTTTCTTTTGAAGCACCGCAATCATATTTTTGCAACATTTCTTTGCACCAATCGACACGAGCTTTTTTTTGAGCGACTTTCAAATTGTGCGGGATCCAACGAGAACAAAACTTTTTCACGGCCAGGTGTTCATGCAGTATCGAATGTATGCTGATGGAAGAAATGTCCCAGGATGTCTCTATCTCTTGGTATGTCGCATGTCAATCTTTCATTATGAGTTCACGCACGGCATCAATGTTCTCTGGCACAACAGCCGTTTTTGGACGACCTTCACGGAATTCTTCTTTGAGCGAGCTTTGGCCACGATTAAATTCATTATACCACTTTTTCACAGTGCTATAGGATGGTGCTTCATCGCCATACAAAGATTTAAGTTCATCAATGCACTCTTGTCGTGATAATCCACGTCGAAAGTTGTGAAAAATGATGGCACGAAAATGTTCACGAGTTAATTCCATTTTTTTTTTTTCTATATTAATTTTTTCAAGTCACTGTAAACAACACAAATAATGGTCGTACGTCAAAACGTTTTGAGTACGATTATGCTTAAAAATGACAAACTTTCCAATGAAAATGTCAGCACTTGACAGCACTCAGTTTTGCCACGCCAGAAATATATATAGCAGCCCTCGTATTATATTTTTTGTGTATTCTTGAAAATATTCAAAGTGTACGTATTTGTTTGAATAATGCACTTTTCTTTTAAAGCACATGTGAGGTGATTTGCTCGCTTTGTGAAGAATTATTTTTTTATTTTTGTTGTTGCTTGGAAATCATTTGCAATGATGATGTAGACGATCAGATAACACTTAAGCTCACTTTACACTATTAATAGGAATAGTATGGAAGCAAATTTTATGTGAATATCAAATGATACAAAATGAATTTGATATCCCATAATGCAACATCATTTTTAGAAGTTTCTCTTAACTCTAAGATTTTTTATTTTATCAGGGTTGTTTTTTTTACTCATACTTGAAGTTTGATAGTGTAGGAACAAAAAAATTTTACTATTAATTTTTTTAAAGTTACTACAATTCTTATGTGATTGGTTTTCTACAAAATACTTTTCCAATATTAAGACAAAAGATTTTGTTCAATTTTTGTTCCATTCAATGTTGTATTTTAGGATGATGTTTTCATATAAATTTATTTTAGTTATTCGTTTTTAGTTGTAGTTGTTGGTAGAATAAAAAATCTATACTCAAAAAAGAAACTTAATATGATACTGTATGTCAACATGTTTTTATGTTCAAATTTAAAAGATTTATTTTGAAGATTTATGAAAATCTAAAAAAAAAAGAATTTTTCAACAGCAAATGTATATTCGTTTGTTATGGTAGTGGAATATATAAATATTATTTAAGATAGAGAATCTTATTTAATGATAATTTATATATATGCCTGTGCGTATTATATTTCCAGAGAAAAATACATATTTTTTATTTTTATATATATCTTTATTAAGAAACTACAATTTTTAATAATTTTTCAAATGAATTATTAACAAAAAAAAAAAAAAAATATGCTGATCATGCTGATTTCAATGGCACCTCTCTTGACTCTATGTTTGATCGATTGACGTATTTAAATTTTCTCTAGCTGCTCTAGTGCCTCGGAAAACTTAATTTCAATACTAACACGTAATATGGACAGACTGACATCGCTCAATCGACTTCGCTATGCATTAGAAGTTAGAATAGTGTAGAAATTACAAACGGAATGACAAATTTTGATATTCCGTTTTTTTCCACTTTTTGTGGTGAAGGCTATAAAAATTGTAATTATGCAAAGATTTTGTGGATAACGAATTCGAAGTTCTGGCCGAAATTTCTTTTTCGTCCTATTTTTGTTTATTGAATTAGTCACATGACGCCCTATATGTTTCTTCTTTTTTGATTAGAGTTACTCCATTTTTTGATATGGAAAATTTATAGGCAAGCGTGGTGTTTGGCCAACTACCTCGGAAGACATGGTCCGATCTTGCTGATTTTCAATAGGAAAATTTTCAAAACTTTGTTTGATCAATTGGCGTATTTTCTCTTGCTCATTTAGTGCTTTGGCAAAGTTGAAGTCAACACTGACACGGACGAGCAAACGGACGGTAAATATTTTTCAAACGTCTAAGTAAAAAATAGAAAAAAATCCAAAGCTCGAAATTCCTTCGTTGCACTAATTTTGATGAACACAAATGTGTTTTATTTTTGCAATGAAAATTTCTTCTTTCATTTAAATGTTCTTAAATTATAAAGGCTATGAAAGCGACTTTATATATGAACACACAGTGTATGAACAGTTCATGTGTCAAATGATAGCAGTGATGAATTCATTTGTTTTTGCCATTTCTAGGAATGTCAAACTTCATATAAAATAGATTCCTTGATGCAGATATTTAACATTCATAGAGTTTGACATTTCTAGTTGAAATAAATTGATATTTTTATTTTTACGAATCTCTTAAGATTTTTGCGGAATCTTAAAGAGATTAATTAAGTGCCGCTCATAAATAAAAAAGAGAGAGAATAAATTTGGGAGAATTATAATTAATAAATAATTCTTTCTTTTAACTAATATTAATTTAAGGGATAATGAGACACTCACCTTAAAGTGTTCCAGGAAATAAATAGATGTTGTATATTTATTTTTTTTTATTTTTGTAAAACGTTATAAAGGTATCGTTTATTTAATTTCCACTTGATAGGTTGAAGGTTTAAGAAAAAGTGAAGTTGAACAATAAATTTTAGAAATAAAAAACCTCGGCTTTTGAATAAACCCAAGTTTTGTAGTCCTGCTGAATGAAGTTCAGCAGAATTACCGTAACTTAACGAACATTTTTGACAATATATACAAAAGATATTTAGCTTATGCTATATTTAAAAGAGTAAATTCATTTTTTAAGTTAGTTAATTCAAATACAAAATTCAACATTCAATAAAATAAAATTCAATACAAAAAAAATCAAATATAAGTAATTAAAAATATAAAAGTTCAAAATATAAATTCAAATAAATATAATATAGTCCAGGATTGGACACTAGTGATAGCGAAAAATATTAATTTCGTCACTGAAACCACCTGGAACATAATTTCGCCATAGCATTGTAACATATGTGGCGAATTCATTAATTTTCATTCTATATCAAGGCGAATTGATCACAAGGTGGTATCATCAGCATGAAGTACTGTTTGAAATAATGTCAAAGTTTTTTTTCAATTTTGTTTATTTTTCGTTTGTTGTGTTTTTTATTTGTTATGTATGAACATACACTCTAGTTCAAATGATTAGAGCCAATTAAATTTTTGTTTTAGTAGGACATATCTTTCTCTGGAGAGCTACATTTTATTTCCATCGGAAATGAAATTTTTTTAAGATTCCAAAAATAACAACGAAAAGATCAGAGTTTAAGGCAAAAGTTTTTAAGCTTATTTTTTTAATTTTTAAAAGTATTTGCATTTAATTTAGTTAAATAACTATGAATATTAGTAGAAAATAAATTATCTTCTACTAAACATTAGTGAAAAATGGGCAAGAAAAGTATTTTAAAATTAAAAAAAAATTTCTGGCAAAAATGTAGTTTCTTGTTCCAAGATTAAGCTTATTTCACAGCCTTTTGAATTTTTGTTTCTTTACTGAAACGCTACTTCTTATTAAACAGGAAAAAAAAATATTAAAAAACCGAATTTATTTTTGTTATGTTAAAATTGAGTGCCTGGTTTTTTTAAATATTGTTATTCTTGTTTTGAATTTTCGGATTGTTTCCTTTGTATATTTTCAAAGCAAATTTAAATTTTATTCGCTTTAATCACTAGTTTTTGACACGGCCTCGCACAAAAAAGTTGCTTTGTTGTATTTATTCGCCGATGAATACACCTTATAGATTCGCCTTGTTCTATATATTTTAAATTAGATATTTATTAAGAAAAAAAATTATTATTAAATTGATTTGTTAAAATTTAAAGAAAACGGGAAAGACAAACATAAAGAGAATATAATGCAGCATTTTCTAGATCGCTACATCTGTCAACAGTATTATTTGCTTGTAGTTACCTCAGATTGTGCTAATTGGTATGTTAAAAATTATTAGATTTTTTTTCAGAAATTAATTGCGGGTTTTAAAATAAATAAATAGACATTTTAATGAATGTTACAGAACGAGTATCTTTTAAAATATTTCTTATGCTCCAAAAGAGTAAAGCAAAGTTACACATTTTCAACTGTACTTTTTTTGGATTCCTCACAAAAGTCTATTAGTTATAGTTATCCAGCAAACGTTCACATCTTACATCACGTCGTATGCAAATTTTAAATTAAGCTGTCGTTCTACCCCTACGCTTTTAATAAACAAAGCTGCAAAAAACTAAGAATCAGCCAGGTGCGAGTCGGGCTCACACACGAAAGGTTCCATACCATTTATGAGCCACTTTTTATATTAATATTTATTATCTGTTTTAATAAATTTAAAGTTTCTGTCTCTTTTTTTCTTTTAGAAATATAAGACCGCTTATTAAATTCATTTTTTTTTTTTTTTTTTGAAAATGTGCTATAGATGATATGGCAATACCTGCTCTTTGTGTCTATAATAACACACACATACAGGAAAACCCTGTATGTTTTAGTTTTATTTTTCTTCTCAGAGGGCACAAAACTACTTAAATTTAAATTGTCTGCCAATTGCGGTTCACATTCCACGTATGAGAAAAATACCTCTCTATCGGGACCCCCTTTAATTTTTTTTATATTTTAAGCTTAAAATGGAGATTAATAAGGGTTTTAAAGATTTAGGTTCACCATCAACATTTGCGAGATTTTTTTTTTTCAACATTTCACAATTTTTCTCAAAATCTGTTACTAATAAATGTATTTTTCTTAATTAAAAACTTAATGAATTTCCTTCTTCGCTTCTCTAAGTAAAATGAGAAATTTCTCACATAAAGCTAAAGTGAATAGTATTTTTATTCCGTATAAAACAATTAAAACGTTCATTAGTTGATCTAGCTCACGCTTTATAAAGCAAGAGGACTACAACATTTGCATGTGCGAAATATTTCACTTAAGTTACAGAAACCGTTGCTGTCGTTTTAAATTGCATTTTTGTCGAAAAGTTTATATTTTATAAACAATTGAATTGAATAAAAAACTGTCATTTAAGTTCACTATCACTGTTGAGTATTTCATGTGTTGTATTAAATAAACTTTTATATTGTTACAGTTGTTGTTATAAAGGAAACAAAAAAAACACGATATCTTTTTAACAAATAAAAATCACATACTCACGGCACGTGTTAAATGGTGGTAATAAGGAGCAGAGTTTTTTTTATAGACTTTTGTAGTATGAGCTTCTATTTTTACGTCTCAAATTTAGCACTAAAAAAAATTAAATTTTTATATACTTTACTCTTCCCCCTTTTGCTACTTCTTTGGTAAATATCCTTTACAGATACATAAAAATTCTTTTACATATTTACTTACCTGCCTAAATATATTAACAGCGGGAGAGCATCATACAATTTTAATATCTTATTGTATGGGATACAGAAAAACGTGAGTATGTAACTGCAGAATTGTTTTAGTTTGTGTATGAATTTAAATACAGCACAATAAACTTTAAATACGTATAAAATGTCTGTCGTATGGTTCGTTACACTTCACTTCATTTTTGATATTTTGTTGCTGTTGTTGGTGTTTTATCCACCTGAAATAATTTTCCTTTGTTTATAAATTTTTATATTTTTATATATTTTTTTATTTAAACATGTTTTCCTTGTTGCTTTATTTTAAAAACCTTTTTATCATTTTTTCTCCAGAATATTTTATTTTTTTTTTATTTTTTCTCCTTGTTTTGAATTTTTTTATATTCACTAAAAGAAAAAGTTTATACTTTTTTATTTGCTTTTAGAGATTTTAGTTTAAAAATTTCTTTTGCAAGATTTGGAAACCGCGCAAATCATTAGATTTTATTATTTCCACGTGTTTTGTTAGATCTGTAATAAAAATATAAACGAGTGTGAGATAAAATATTAAGTGTTACTTTTAATATAAAATGTTTCGCAAAACTTTTGGTCTCATCTTGGCTTGTTTTAATGGCCAGTTTTATTTACTGTGTCATTAAATGAACAGCATACAAAAAAGGAAAAATTTCAGATTTTAATGTTGTGATAAAAATTAAGTAGCAATGCCATATCCAGCTGTGTTTAGTTAAATATCATCTCCAGGTTATGAAACTAAAAATCTTAGTTACTTGAAGGCCGAATTGAAGTTAAAGTTTGCCTTTTTAAAAACAAGTTCTTATTGATAAAATTTTCTAAAAAATTTACTGCTTGTATTAAATATTTTATAATTTCTGTAAATAAAAAATTGAAACTTTAAAAAAAATTGTTAATTTGGTAGAAGCTACGTTTGATTTATGTGTGGAATTAGATTTCACGACACATATTTAACGACAAAAATTTAAAAACTTCAAAATCAATTTTTTTTGTTTACAATAACGTTGTGAACATCGCCAATTATTCAAAAACTATGGCCACATCAGAAAAAGAAAGAGTGTAAAAAATTGACAGAACAAGAAATTCCGTAATGAAAATTAAATGGATTTTAATTTTATGCCGTTCCGCCTTGCGGTTTTTTACTTCAAAATCATACGAAAAACCGCACCACAAAAAATTATCATCACATTGTGTTCAGATTCTTAGTTGAACGTTACCACGGTCATTTAGGATCTTACGGAGCAGCGGATTTAAATGATTTTCATGCTTCTTCAGAGAATGTTACTGCATGCTTCGCTTTTGCTGCATTTACTGACTGTGAATGTTTTAGTTTTTAATAAACATATTTTTATAGAATTATTTTGGCTCCTTTGAATTTTTTTCTAGGGTTAAAGCTGAGACTGTCCCCTTATAATTGTGTATCATATCGGTTTCTAAATCTAATTGTAGATTAAAAATCTTAGCTCTTATTTTAGCTTCATGTGTTGTTATCTTGAAAGTTTAATAAATTAAGTATTGAAGTGTCATTTAGTTATTTAACCGAACTAAAGAAAAGGCTCTCTGCCTACTATGAATGTTATTGGACAAATATTTGTTCATTTTTTCAGCCACCTAACTTAGATATTTTGTTCTGTAAAAATCGAGATACTAACTTGGAATGCTTAAAAAAGTAGTATCATCAATAAATATTGATGCGTGAACTTGGCTTTTATTTGGCATATCTGAAGTATATATCAATAAGATATTTTTGGATGACATTTTATTTTACTTATAAATAAGGCCTCTATACCTTAATTTGACGAGCGTTTGGGATACAATATGTTCTTTCCTTAGCAGACTTTTTTATAAGTTTTTTAAATAGTACTGTGCACTCCAAATCTGATCTGGAATACAACTTTTTTACTTAAAATTGGGAACAGCTTCAAAATTACTCGTACTATTGTCTTTATTAGTTTTGATAAATTTTATAATAAACTTGTTGCTTTATAAAATTTTACTAATGTGAAAATTTTTCCTGGCTTAGGTATCACCATGGTTACTAGAGAATCCTTTCATATAGTAAAGAAGTTTTCAAGACGTAAAATAATTTTTATATATTTTTATAGTTTTTTATTTGACCTTTTATTTAACTGTTTTTTAAACTTATTTTTTAAACAAGAGGTCTTTATCTTTTATTTTATTTTTTCAAAGGAGTAGCGAAATATTGAAAAAATAAAATATAAAGCTTGGCCCATATTCATGGTCATATACTAAAGTCGACTCTTGCTATAGTATACTCTAAGCTAAAAAGCTCTTATTATCTTTTTTGCTTTCATAGTCGAAAATAAAGCATACTTTAAGTCGAATAAACTTGAACTGGGTGTCAACTTAAGTTTGATAAATGTTTTCATACAATTTCTAATCAAACATTAGAAAAAAGTAACCCTGTTGTTATTTTGTTCACTTTGGTTTAAAAATCAGATAAAGAGTATTGTGTTCTTTAACCAAATAAAATAATTATAGAAAAATGAGTTAAAAACAGCTTCAGCTATTTTTAAATTTAGAGTTGACTTCAACGCCAAAAGTATATTTTAAATTGTCTATGAATGAGTTAGAGTCGACTCTAAAGTAAAACCGACTTTAGCTCCCTAAAAGTAGACTTTATTTTAACTACGAATATGGGCCCTTGTGTTTAAAAAATAAGTTAAAAAATACAATTTTTATTTATTTTTTTATTTTAACTGCTACACGTCAAAGTTACCTTAACAACTGCTTACTTGCTCTCTTCAAAACCGACGGCTTTGTTCAAGATTATGCTATCAATTTAACATCTCGAAAGCTTAATTTATGATATAAAAATGGAATTATTTGGTATATGGTTCTTGTAAGCAAAAAAATTTGCGTTGCCACAGATATAAATAAGAACAAAATATAAATAAAATATACAAATTCCTTGTTTGGCTTATAAAGGCCACCCTCAGATAAAACGTTCACGTTTATAAGTATAATTTTGATCTCTTTTCCCAAAGGTTTAAAAACCAAATTCCTACAAACCCATTTTTAAAATAATATTATCCGAAAAGTTTTTCATATTCTATTTCATTTAACAGGTTTATTTGCCTCCAAAGTTTTTTGGTTTCTTGTTGTCCTTAAAAGTGGTTATAAAATGTAAATGTTTGTGACTCTTGGAATTTCATATAAAAAGAAAAAAACAAAACAGAAAAAACTGGATTTAAGAAATTTATATGGTAGCACAAATTTTCATATTTCCCGCAAACATCGCAACATTAATATGGCAACGAAAAGATATAGCGGAACTACTTTGTTTCCTTATATCATTGATAATCTATTAAACTGTTTTGTTTAAATTTTTTAAATTGATTTTAAGTTAAGGGTTTGGGAATGGGATTGGCAGCATCAAATGACTGAAAGAGAAAAGAATATTATTTTCCTAGCTAAATTGACCAGACCTAATATTTTTTAATAATTCTATAGACTCTATATTCTGTCTAAAAACTGTTGGACTTAATATAACTTAAGCTTGTTCCACATATTAACAATCGGTCTCAGTCGCCATTTGAACAATTCTAACAAATATCTTCATTAATTTCAATCTAATATTTTTTTTCTCATTTTACAATTCTAGAGATATTTGTATGTTGTTATTCTTTTTTACTTCCATTTCTCGTTATGACATATAATCCATTAACTTCTTATCTTTTAGTCAGCCTAGTATTCAAATTAAACCTGTCATCACGTATGACTAACGCCAATGGAATTTAATATAAAAATATTACTCATACGACTAGTAGTACGTGCTATAAAGGAGAACAACAAAACAATTGAAAGAAGTAAATGAAAAAATCCGAGTTGTTTTGTAAATCGAAACGATTTAAAAATGATGTGATTTCTAAAACCAAAATGCTTAGTAATTGATGTTCTTTATAAGAAACTAAGATTTTAGACATTAAAAATACGAATGTGATATCTTGTAGTAAAGTATAAAAAATGAAATTAGTTGATGTGTAAAAAAACTAAAAATAACTTGAAACTATGCAAACTATTTTATTATTATAATGAAAGGAATAAATTTTAATACGGCCTAAGCTCGCATATACTTTAATATATAAAAAAAGTTACAAATAACTTAAAATTAATTGTGACTAAAATTCATTTTTATTTTAACTTCTATAAAATTTTTCTTTTTGAAAATCTTATTGAACTTTAAAAGAAATATGAACTTAAGTCAAAATTAATTTAAATTTATACGCTGTAATTATTTTCCCCATAAATTTAGACATTAAAATGTACTTTAACTTACGATGAGCCAATAATTTCATGAAAATAAAATAATAAAAAAAAAAAAATTATTTTAATATTTTTGTATTAATTTTTGAAGAAAACAGGAAAAGTTTTTTTATATTTTTCTTCCAGTCACAGTAGGACTGTTCTAGTATTATATTGGTTGTTGTGAGGGGATAATGAAAATAATTTTAATTTTCGTTAATTTAAATATAATTAACAATCAAACAATTTAAGTATTATAACGAAAGGAATAATTGTATTTCGGCTTAAGTTCACAAATTTCTGAACTTACAATATTAAGAAAGAAATTTTTTTTTAAATTTGTTTGTATCTCTGGCTGTAAAATAGATGATCGTAAAGATATCAAGATGCAGTAAGGGAAGTTTCATCCATATTTCCAAAAAAATTATTAGCACTTGATGTGAAAGCGAACTCAGGCTTCCATCCAAGCTTTAGTGAACCTCAAACATTTCCTTTTTAAAAGCTTATTTCCGATAAAATTAAAAACTTTTAAAAAACTTATTTCTTTCACTAAAAAACAAAATTTTACTTTAACTTATAAATGGCTTTGCTTTACTGGTAGCTTGTGAAACGTAGATTTAAAAAAAGTGCAAATACTAATTTTTTATAATTGAAAGACTTTTCTAAAGTAACACTTATAATGGACATTTTGCTTAGCAAAAATTGAAAATTTAAAATGGATTTTAAATTAAAAAGGATTATTTTTATTTCAACACTCATTCAATTAGAACAAGAAGATTCCTTTTAGAATCGCTAATCTTAAGTGCAAAGCAACTTCAATAACAGAAACACTGTAAAGAAGCTTCGTGATTTTTTTTTGTTGCCATCAAATCAGCTTTTACATGTCAGCACTAACTGGCAAAAATACATTGAAAAACATTTTTTTTGTTTTTTGTTTTTGTAGGACTGCATGAATTTTCAGCTTTGTGAGCTTCATGTACCAAAACAATGAAAAAAGTAATTAAGGAATACAAGGAAAGAAAGAAAATAAAGGAAAAAGGAATAACCGGAAATAGGTTCTTAGTTTATTTAGGTCTAAGAATAGATTGTTGACAATGGTATAGAGAAAACATTCGATAATACAAAAACAATTTAATTTAATAAAAGAAAAAAACTCCAAAAATTTATTGAAACAACCCTTGATACGTGTGACTGCAAATCTTAAAAATTTTTTTAAATCCTATTTGGCAAATTCGTATTGTGTAACACGTATTAAAAAGCAACCGTCAAAATCAGGTCAGATTTCAAAAGTTTTTGTTAAAACTGAAAACAAACAATTTAAAAGCTGTAGTAGTATTAGTAAAGCAGATTTGTTTTAAATACTTTTAGCAATCTTATTAAATACTTTAACTAAATTAATTTTTTTTGGAAAATTCCTAAACTTGATGTTGTATTACGTTAAGATAAACACTTATCAACAGGTTTATAATTTAGCGCTATTTATGGAGCCAAACATAGAGTCCATGTTATCTTTTAACAAAAGCCTTCCCAAAATTTAAGCAAAGATATGGCACAAGTTCCTTTCATTACTTCAACTGTGGACTTATTAATGGAAAAAAAGGTCGCATGAATTTGTACATTGTATTTGTCACACGATTGATAATCTGTTACTATCTTTCTGAAAAATCTGAAATGCGAACAGTACAACTGCTGTAGCTTGAGCTCTGCAAAGTATGAAAAAAAAGGCTGCAAAATTTGAACTAAAATGTCGTTACATTAAAACTTCTTGTTAGCCGTTGGCATAGTTATTACCTGATGGACATTACATTCCTTGGAATTAATTTTTGGATATTGTGTAAAATATATTGAGCAGAGACAATTTTGAATACAGAGCTTTCGATGTTAACAAACATAACGAAAATCGCATAAAATATAGGAGTCTGCCATCGGTTTTATCTTCTTAAATTGTGAGGTGAAGGCATCTAGCAACCTTTTCCTTAATGATATAGTTTTCAGGCGTGAAGGGTCGTTTTAATAAAACCTCCTTTTTACTGTACTACACCACGGTTAAGTAGTTTAAAAACCACAGATTTCTTTTTACTTTTTTACCCTTCCACTATGTGACAGATAGAAAAAAGCCTTAATCGTAGAACCGACAATATCAGTGAAGCAGAGTAATTTACAATTAACTTTATAATTAAAACAAAATGCTTTAGACGTAAAACAATGAAAAGCAGGCACAAGGCGAATTAAGAATACGTGACCTTAACTCCTCAGGTGACTGTATAATTTTTCCTTCTTTGAATGTCAAAATTAGAAGATTTTATCTTCTATTGTACTTCTTTGTTTTTTACAGCCAAAAAGGATTTTTACAAAAACAAAATGTACATATTTCTTTCGCAGTGTTGTATACATTTTTGAGTTTACCTGTTATCAAATCGCCTTGATCAAGCGCTTTTGAACAGCCATGGCGAGTGCATGTAAGTATCAGGTTATGAAAACAAATAAACAAAAAACAATGCGAAGGATTGTTGCCAATAATTTTGTTTGCTCATTAGGACAAAATGTTCATCAAATTGAACGTATGCAACCATAAGAGAAAAATAATGAAAACGAAATTCAAAAGTTTTGTAAAAATAAAAACGTTTTGGAAACGTTTTATAATTGATTTTCTTGTTGTACGATTGTGTTCGCTTTTGAGCAATCCTGCAATGGCGAGCGTAGGTGTATATCAGGTTATGAAGATATGAAAAACGTAACGTTCTTTGTAGTGAGCAAAAAAAAACCAAAACTATACATTCAATAGGATTGTTCCATATAACTTTGTTTGCTTGTGAGTACAAAATGTTCGTCAAATTGAATGTCTTAAATCAAAAGAGAAAAAATGGGAACAACATTTAAAAGTTTTGAAAAAAAACGTTTCGGACACGTTTCCTGACCAATTTGCACGTTTTAAAAAATGCTTTTATCTCAATTTACAATGCAGTATTGTATGTAAGTAAATTGTATTGATATATCAAAGCAAGTAGACGAGTAGACGATAAAAACCAAGTATTTCGTTTGCACCCTTTCTCACTTAAAAAAATTCTTTTGGTTTCGCTCATTCAGAAAACAATTGAAAAACTTTAAATAATTTATGTCTCTGCATGAAATGTTTTTTTTTTCTTTTCCGTATTCAAATTATCTGCATCGATTAGAGAGATGTAGAAAAAGAGAGATTTGATTTAACACGTGCTTTGTTGACAACTTACGGTGATTTTCGCGTTTAAAACTCACTGTCATGATTGAGTCATCACAATCCTCATTTCAGCTTTTTTTTTACGATATTGTGGAATATGAACGTTTTTAATAAATTTGTCCCTTAATTCATTTGCTTACAAAATAAGTTGCAGGATGAAATGCCTGTACACAATATACTCTTCTTAATAATTTTAATAGAACGTTAGAATTTAAAGCGAATACTTTACATATTCACTTTATTTTGTTCTTAAGTTAAAATATATTTGCAAAAAAATTAATTTAAAACTTTTGCTATAAATTTACACAACTTTTAGTTTAACTTTTTGAAACTTATTGATTTATTTACAAAATTTCTTATATAAAAATGTATTTAAATAACTCATGCCAATCATAAATAATTATTTATAACTTGCAAAAACTTTTATTGTTGAATTCTGGCAATAAAAATCAAATGGTAATAGAAGCAATACAGAATCAAAAATTAAACTAAAATACAAAATTAATTTATTATTATCAACCAGAACATTAGAAAAAAATTGTTAAAATTCTATTTCCAATACTAATGCTGGACGTTTTTCAAATAATGTGCCAACAATAGCCATCTAATGTGTTTTTTTATATTTTATAGCTAAATGTGTCTGCACATTTTAAATGTTCAATTATATTCTTAGAAATGTGGTCAGACATGTATTCATATTCACATGCAACAGCTTATAAATGGAATAATTGATTGCGGATTGGCTTAACAAGCGGCAATATTTTGACATTTAAGATGCATATGCATACAGGTCATTCTATAAATTTAATAGCAAAAGGAAAACATCATATGTATGGAGATTTATACTACAAGAGGGTCACATTTTTAAGTTGAGCATGCAGAAATGTCCTTTTGGTGAAAAACTTTTGTCTCAGCAAAAGAAAGACATAATTATATCTCCAAGCGCCTCCAAAGAGTTAAAACTTTTGTCGCATATGTTCGGGATTTTTCTATAGATACATCTGTCTTGCAGTAAAGGCTCGATATTATCATACCTTTCACCACAATAAGTGGAAAAAGGTTATTCTAAGTTGGAATTCCATTTGTAAGTTCTTCAATATTCATTTCCCACCCCATAAAGTCCTTATTCACAGCAAAATCGATTGAGCGATGTCCGTTTGTCTTTTCGTGTTAGTATTGTAATCACTAGATCACCTAGAAAATATCTTAATGCGAAAAATGTGCTATTGGGCAAAACACCACGTCTACCTCTAATTTTTCTATATCAGTTGAAACAATGAAGTGACTCCAATAAAAAAAAAGTGTATGGGGCCATAGAGAATTAAAAAATAAGAAAAAATCATCAAGTAAAAAAGTACATATATTTTGACTTCCTAAAATTGAAATACGCCAATCGATCAGAAAAAATTTCGAAAATTTTGCAAAATCAGCAAGATCGGTCCATGTCTCTCGAGGCAGCGGGCAAAACACCACGCCTATCTATAATTTTTCCATATTATTTGGAACAATGAAGTAACTCCAATCAAAAAAATAATAATAATAATAATAATAATAACTATATAGGACGATAGAGAATTAAAAAAAAGTTAAGTTAAAAAATAAGTGCTCGCCCATATTTTGCGAATTATGGGCATTTTCATAGAAAAATACGGTTGTGCATCATATTTTAAGATATCAATATGGGTATAATTTTAAAGATTTTAAAATGATCTTTCAGAAAGTACTTAATTCCTTAAAAATGCTTAACCCATTAAGAGCCAATGACATTTATTTGTAATTTTTTTAATTTTTTTTTTTTTTTTAATTCTCTGTCACCCCAATATTTGTTTCTTTGATTGGAATTACATCACTAAACTAGAACTACGTATATGAAAGTTACATAAGATTCGGCATTTTCTTTATATTTAAAATGAGTTTTCCCTTAATTAAACGTATTAGAGTCATTTTTTAAGAATATTTCTAATCAAACATTTATTCTCAATTTTTTTTGGGCTATCAGCAAATGTTCTTATCTAAGAACACATTTTGTTCTTCTAATAAAAATTTAAAAAAATATTTTTGTTTTAAAAATGACGAACAAACAAATTTTTTGTTATCAAGTATTTTCTTTAATGGATTTCATAAATAAAATTCTCATCGAAAGTTTGTTTGAAAAATTGTAGCGAATATTATTTTTATTAAAAATTTGTCTAAAAAGAAGGCTTCTCTTTGTTATTTTACTTGTATTTTAATATGTTATCCATAATTTCAAAAGTATTTTCATATATTTTCTTTGCCAAAAAAATTTAATTCCAAAAATTTTATTTTTGTTCTTTTACTTCGATCTCTTTCATAAAGATGTTATCGATAATTTTAAAAAAGTTTGCTGTAAATTTTTTAATCTACAATTTATATCCATAAATTATTTTTACTTCGAATGAAAAATGTTATCGGCAACTAAAAAATATCGTGTTTATTTAATAAAATCTTTTGAATTTATCAGTTTAAAAATTCCATCGCAATAAAAAATAAGTTTGTATGCATAAATTTTTTGTAATAGAAAGTTTTTACAAATTTTTTTGTTTTACCTTAAAGGAACTTATTGCAGTGATTTAATTCTAAATGAAATATGTTATCGATAAGTTTGAAACTTTTATTTATAATTAAAAATTTTCTTAAATTATACCTTTTGTAACGATTTTACTGCGATTGAAATATGTTATCGATAAGTTTAAAACTTTTGTTGTAAATTTTCTTTACTTTATTTAACATATTAACTTTGAGGAACTTGTTCCTTTGATTTTACTCGGAATGAAATTTGTTCTCGATAAATTTAAAAATTTCAGCGTAAATTTGCTGAAGATTAAAATGTATATCCATAAATAATGTTACTTAATAAAAATCCTTTTACATCGATTTTATTCAGAATGAAGTATGTTATCGATGAGTTGAAAATAGTATTATAGATTCTCTTAGCAATAAATTTTTATCCATTAATATTACCTAAAATATTTATTCATTTCATTTTACTACAGATTATCTTATCTTATCGATAAGTTTAAAAATATTATCGCCAATATTCTCAACTATAAATATTTAAGTATAATTTTACCATTATAAAAAAATTTTGCAATAACTTTTAAACGAAATATGTTATCGATAAGTTAAAACTAAATTTCACCTACCGGAAAGCTTTTTACTAAGAATCAAACATTTTATTAAAAAATTATTATTATAATCATTAATTTTCTTAATTTATTTTAATAACAGTAAAGAGTTTAGCAAGTAATTTTTTTGGTTTATAAATAAATAACGCTTGTTATCGATAAACTTGAAAAACTTTTTTTGATATATTACTATATTAAAATGTTTTAAAAACATTTGTTTTAGCTTTATCATTAAATTAATTTTTTCTAACTACATTTTTATTGAAACATCCATAAGCAACAGCTCTTCTTAAGACAATTACATTATTATCAACCATTACGATATTCTTCATGTGTCTTACATAAATTACATAAATGTATAAAATTACAAAAGCACTTAAGGGAAATGAAATTTGGTACGTGTTTACATTAAGAATGAAATAAAATTCATAAATTCGTATAAATAAATTGAAACATTTTGTATCATTTAAAGTATTCTTATGAACAGAATATAAGAACAATTGTTATTTTCTCTAATGAAGTAATTTATAATTAAAAGTTATAAACACAAACCCTTTATCTGTTAATTAAATTCAAATAATAATTTTTGTTTGAATTTGAAATAATTTGAATGACATTTTGGTGGTTGGCAGGATTGTTTTGTAAAACATGTAATTGTAATAAAAAAAATTTTTATCGATTTTTTTAATATGGCCTTTTTTATTCGAAATCTAGTATTTAATAATAATAAGAAAAACGTTAATTTTTGAAATTTTTAATAAATTTAAAAACAAAATTTTTTCGTTTTTATATCAATATCATGTCCCAACTATGTACCAGGTGGTGGCAGTGGCTAATTCATTCGTTGGCGCCGTTTCTTGAAATTTCAGACTTCATATATAAAAAAATTTGCTTAAAAAAATATTTTTTATATGAATTCGCCACTGCCACTATTTGATACATAAATTTGCCGCGATCAGAATATTATCGATACAGTTGAATAGATAAAAAATGTGTCAATCACCATCGTTTTTAATGAAATGTAGATTATTTTTTATTGCAAATACAACTTTTCGTAAAATCTACAATTTTTAGTGAAATTATTATAAAATTAATTAATTTCATAAAATTATAATTGTTTATTAAAATTTCGAATTTTTACTAATCTACAGTTTTGTAGAAATTTTTCGCCTTTATACGAGGGCTGCTATCTATATTTCTGGCCTGGCAACACTGAGTGCCGCCAATTGAAATCTGACATTTCCATTGGAAAGTTTGTCATTTTTAAGCATAATCGTACTCAAAATGTTTTGACGTACGACCATTATTTGTGTTGTTTACAGTGACTTGAAAAAATTAATATAGAAAAAATGGAATTAACTCGTGAACATTTTCGTGCCATCATTTTTCACAACTTTCGACGTGGATTATCACGACAAAAGTGCATTGATGAACTTAAATCTTTGTATGGCGATGAAGCACCATCCTATAGCACTGTGAAAAATTGGTATAATGAATTTAATCGTGGCCGAAGCTCGCTCAAAGACGAATTCCGTGAAGGTCGTCCAAAAACGGCTGTTGTGCCAGAGAACATTGATGCCGTGCGTGAACTCATAATGCAAGATCGACATGCGACATACCGAGAGATAGAGACATCCTTGGACATTTCTTCCACCAGCATACATTCGATACTGCATGAACACCTGGCCGTAAAAAAGGTTTGTTCTCGTTGGATCCCGCACAATTTGAAAGTCGTTCAAAAAAAGGCTCGTGTCAATTGGTGCAAAGAAATGTTGCAAAAATACGATTGCGGTGCGTCAAAAGACGTTTTTAAGATCGTCACAGGTGACGAATCATGGATCTATGCGTATGAACCCGAAACGAAACAACAATCGACAGTGTGGGTCTTCAAAGACGAGCAAAATCCAACGAAAGTTGTTCGTGGAAGAAGCACTTCGAAGCAAATGGTCGCCTGTTTCTTCGGCGAAACTGGTCATGTGGCGACTGTTCCGCTTGAGCAACGTAGGACGGTTACTTTTGAGTGTTACACTACAATTTGTTTGCCTGAAGTCATCGGAGAAATTCGAAAAACCAACAAGAGAAGACGAATCATTGTTCACCATGACAATGCGAGCTCTCACACATCGGCTCAAACCAGAGCGTTTTTGACCGGCCAAAACGTCGAATTAATGGATCATCCGCCGTACAGCCCTGACTTGGCACCTAATGACTTCTTCTTGTTTCCGCACATCAACAAAAAAATGCGTGGTCAACGATTTTCGTCGCCAGAAGAAGCTGTTGAAGTGTTCAAAAACCATGTTTTAGAGGTGTCTCAATCGGAGTGGAAAAAGTGCTTCGACAACTGGTTTGAGCGCATGCAAAAGTGTATAAGTCATGCTGGAGAATACTTTGAAAAACAATAAAACCATTTTTGATTATAAATATTCGCATTTTTACTATTAGGCCAGAAATATATAGAGCAGCCCTCGTATAAAATTTTTTATTGCAAAAACAATCTTTAAGCAGATAATATTTTTGATGAAGTGATGGTAAAATGTGATATTTTAGTAAAATTAACACAGTTAAATGATGTTGCACCTCTCAGTAAGGACCGTCGTCATTGGCTACAGTGACGACGGTCAAAGGTGGAACATCACTTAACCTATTGGCGGAACAAATCCGATTAATTTAATACTGGGTAGGTAATTTATAGTTTTTTTTCTCTTAAAAACGATGTTGCTTAATTTCATTAAAACTATGTCTAAGTCAACATAGTAAATCTAATTTCAACCTGATTACGTACAGGCGGATATCGCTATTTACAAGGGTCCAGAAGTAAGAAATAAATATTATGGAAATTATAAACAGAATAAAAAACTTATATTTACCCTCCTTTTCACCATGCTTAGTCATGGATTTGAGAAATTTAAAATTGTTTTAATTATTATTTCAAAATATTGAATGAAAAACCACTGAGCAGTACAAAATTAGTTACTAAATACAAACAATTTCGAATGACACAAACTAAACGTTTACCCATTTTTCAAATTCATATCAATGTTTATTTTTATTTGACATCATGCCTTTATTTAATGAGGCCAATAGAAAAACCCTTTTTGAAATACTAATTGCATTCGTATTTATTGTGTAAACATTTATCAGCCATTGGCATTAGCATAACCCTTGATATCAATAGTTATAATGTAACAACTATATTTCAAAATGATATTCCATCAACCAAGTAAATTAATATTATTTTGAAATTAATTTTTGGCGCTTGTTTAACTTGAATGTTTAAACACTAAATGAAATTTTTATACTTAAGCAGCAATAAAAATTTATTTTCAAATATAATTATTTTTAAAAACGTTACACAATAATGTGCCACGTAATATGAAATTACTTTATTAAAGACAAAAAAAAAACAAGGACAAGGGCAACAATAACTACAACAAAGGCAAATGCTACACATTAAATTTTAAAAGCGTGTAAAGCGCTTAAGAGAGAAGCAAAACAGCGAAACATAACATAATGCAGTTACTCATATGGAAGCACATTTATTCATTTACAAACACATTTTCATTAAAACTTTTGAACAAATTAAACGCACAAACATGCATCTCTGTACTCGTGTACGTGTAAGAAAAGAGTGTGATCGACATGTTGACATTACTGGAAAATGCTAAAACCTTAAAATTAAACTTTAGCATGCACACTGGGTTGAAAATTTGAATGTTACTTTTACTTTTATTGTTTAAAGGAAAAACATATTTTCTTCTTTTGGGGAAAAGTTTATTAATTTTGCAAAAATTGAACGCGAATAAATACATTTAACTAGAAAATTTGCAATAGACTAGAATAGAATTTTTGTAATAAATTTCTTATTTCCTTCTGCTTTTTTAATATGAATTTTTCTTTTTATGAACGCTTTCAATTAAAAGCAGCGGCATTTACATTAATGACAAATATTATTTACAATTAATTTTACAAAGACAATTGTGTAAACGCCTGGTAACTTTAAAGCAACAGATCCGCTGTGGTTTATTATTCGAGATAATAGAATTGCAATTTTTGAAAATTAATAATTCTAAAAGTCCCAGGTGTATGTTAAGCTCAGAATAATTTCGTTATTTTTCATGCACTTCTACGTATAAATAATTTTTAGGGCTTTGAACATGAAAACCCACGATAATTTGCTGCCAATTTTACCAAATGCGAATTAATGCTTCTTTCGCATACTTATATTGAAAATAAAACGTCGTTCACTGATTGACAACTCTTAACTCGTGAAAAAACTGTGTAGGATTATTATTTATTTTAATTATTTTTTTTAATAAAAAAATAACTTCAATAGCTTTATTTTCTTTACATCATCCCACAATAAATATCTCCTTTTAAACTGTTTTTTTTTTTTACAGTTCAGTCACACGGTCAAGTTTTTGTTCAATTCTCTTTCAAGAAATTAACACATACTGCTTGACAAAATTCCAAAAAATTTAAAGCTGTGACGTAGGCAAGTTTTTAAGCAAGATTTAAAAAAAACACTGACCACTGAATTGTTAATGCAAATTTGGAAGGAAAAACTTCAGTCAGCTGTTTTCTTGAATGTTATTTGAAAGACTCAATTGAACGAAAATTTAAAAGCAAATTCTCAGCAAGTTTTTAAAGTGTGAGTGTATTAGTTAAAAAATGAGAGAAATTTTAAAACTTGAATGAAAACTTCATCGTCTGACACCCTCGTTATTTCTAACACGGTTTAGCAACGGAGAAATAACGTTTTTGGCTTTGTCTTCTAAAAACTACAAAAAACATGTTGACAGTTGTCAACCTGTGACCGACGATATTTTCGTTTTTAATTTCGTTTTTAATATATTAGAAGTGTTCGTTTGCAGTTAGTAAATTCGAAAGTTAATTTTTTCAATAGCATTACCATTCCTCATGCATCAATGAGGATAAAAATGTAAAACTAAATTCTTCTGCCCTCTAGTCAGGGACTAAAGCAGTGTTGTGATTACGAAATTTTTAAAATTTGTATATTTTTGGTCAAAATTTTGACTTAGAAGACTAAAAATAAAGTATTTATAATCAATAATATTTAGTTCTTGGTCTAAACTTCCACGAAAATTCCAATTAGTTTTTTATTGTTTTTATTTTCCCCGTAAATAGAGACCTTCAGAAAGATCACTAAAAAGGAGTTTAAGTTTACGCTTTTCCAAATTTGTTTTATACTTCAATTTTTTCGAAAAACTTTTACAACCTAAACAGTCAACCTAGAGCTTACAAATTTTAAATTTTTTCATTTTGTATTGACAAAAATTTTTGAAAAAATGCAAATTATTATTTTGATTTTTTTAAGCGAGAAAATGACTCAATAAAACACACGGGTTATTAAATTTGATAAAATTGGAATTGGGAAAAAAATTATAAACCTTAAGACCTTTTTCCATAAACTTGTTACAATTGTTTAAAATTACTAGAAATTGTTCATAATTTAACGCTTGAAGAAGCAAATTTCATAACTTCGCATCGTCCGCATGAAGATTTAAACAAAAAATAAGTTCAAGGAGATCCAAGGGCAAATTGCTTAAATTGTTTATGCAGAAATTATCTACTCATTCTGAACCTTTTAGAAAAGTAGGAAAAAATGATAATTTAATTTTTATGAGAGAAAGACTGTTGGTGTCCTTTTGACCAACACCAATCGTTGAATATTTTGAATTAAATACCAAAAATGTGAATCTAAGACTTTTATTTTTATTTTGCAAAAATAATGTTCGAAATAATTGAGTCAAAAAAAAAATTTTATAAATTTTTAATAAAAACAATAAAAGGACCGTTAATAGTTCCAAAAAATTTTTTCAGTGCTTTAACAACAAACATTAATTTTATAATTCATATTTGGTCTTAAAAAGCCTTTTCGCGAGCTATTAAAATTATTACAAAATTGACAAACCTCAAAATTTACGTATTGCAGTTCGCTACTTTGGGAACCACTTAAGTCGCTCCTTAAGTTCTAGAGTGCAATAGCTCGTTATATTGCTAATTTCCTCAATATTTAATTTCTGACCCACTGTGCGTAGTTGTAAAACTAATTTCTTAAGTTACTTGTTGACAAAATAACGAAACATTATTATTTTTTTCTTTTGAATAGAAACCCAGCAAACCATATGAATCAGAAAGAAACTTAAACCTTTTACGCTCATAAAGAGATCACAAAATATGAGAAATTATTTCATTAATTAGGGATTTTATTTACTAAACTGGTTCATTTTATTAAAAGCTTTTAATGTATTTAAGAAAAAAATATTTTCTGATGGTTTTTCTAAGCTTCGGAAAATATTTTAATATATTTTAGAAAAGATAGCTCTTAGTTGTTTCATCTATGTTAGAAAAAAATTAAGTTAAAAGAAAACAATCAACTTTAAATATGGATTTATATACTTTTCTATTTATTTCTGTACATTTCATCCTATTTTTAGCTGAAGATAATTTTACTCTGCATGTGGTAAATCAAAATATTTATAAACCTCAAACCTCATTTGTTGGTACAATTTTAAATTCTTCTTATGAATGACGTTTTATTCATAGATAACACACATATATACACACGTTTTTTCAGAGGTTTCTCTTGAGCAACATTGAGACGCAATCTCTTCTTTACTTTTTTGTGTGCCTTATGACAAATTTTCTTAAACTCACTTAATTACAGTGAACAAAAAGCCTAATTTCTTGATGCAAGAAGTGTTCATGCTCCCTTAAATTAAAAAATTACAAGTTTTAAGAGTCATACTAAATCATAAGAAAGAGTGACTCCTAATTAAGGTGCTTACAACTCCCCATATTATCTAGAAACTTTGCATAAAAATAACTTAAAAAACTGAGTGCTTTTCGTACATACTTTTCAGACGAGTTGATTACTTGAAATATAAAAACAGAACAGGACACAATTCCGAGCCATAGGGTAAGCTTTTTCAAAGAGTGATTAGAAAGGCCACTGCAGCCGGTTCCTTAAAAGAATTTTTTTTAAAGTATTTATTAATGGATGACTGGGAAATTTATGAATGTTTTTTATTACTAAACGCTGATTAAAACTTTTCCTCTTTTTAAAGTGTGTAAAAAAAGCGAAATTAAAGTATTTTTATTTATATAATGCACTGTATCTTTTTGCCTTTGATAGTGAATTATAAAATAATTCTTGCTAAAACGTTTTTATTTAATATGTTGCATTTTTATAATAAAAAATTGCATCTTAGAAACTTCATCAGCAGCACCAGTTGCCAATACGAGTATGTAAAATGCAACATAAATAAAAATTTCATTAAATTTTATCCCAGCAGCATCATTGAATGCACAAGGGAGAATATGAAAAATAAATTTATCTTGCTTAAACACGTATGAAATACACATGAAAGATAACAACAAAAATGTTAAATACACAAACATATTTTACATATTATTTTAAGTAGAGTGGTGTACATGACCATTTAAATTTTAGCATTTCTAACAGATGCTTAATGTTAATGTAATTTGGTAACATTAAGCATTAAGAACACTAAAATTATATTTATTTTTATTGAAATATTTTAAGAATTTATAAGAATGTAAATAATTTCTTTATGACTGCTCACTTTAATGCCCTTTGGCACGAGAGGTTAAGGAAAATTTCCACAATTTTAATTGTGTTTCAAATTAAAAAGGGTTAAATATTTTACTGTTTACATTTTGAATTTGAATAAGTAACAGTAATGTAATTTAAATCACAAAAAAAAAACAAATATTGTTGTGACAGAGAGTTAAAAAATAAGAAAACAAATTAATGAATTAAGCATTTTTTTATAAATTTTAGAATTTCCTGAAAGATCTCTTTAGGAGCTTTTAAGTGACCCATATTGATGTCTTAAAAATATGGTGCATAATCGTAATTCTCTATGAAAAGTTCAGAGGCTCATAATTCGAAAAATATGGGCGAGCGCCAATTTTTTCACTTGAATTCTCAATCATTATATTTGGTTTTTTTAATTGGAGTTACAGCACTTAACTAGATTTGTTCCAAATAATGTGAAAAAAATAAGGATAGGCCTGGTGTTTTTCCCGCTGCCTGGAAGGACATATACCGATCTTGCTGAAATTGGAAGAATTTATGTTTCCTGACGCAGGTAATTAGAAGTTACAAAATATTTTTTATTAATCTAAAATTAAAAAAAATAATAATAAAATAATTGGAATCTAAAGAAATAACTGAAATTTCATTCAACTCAAACACAAACCGTTCCTTCCGTGCAATGTGCGAGCCAACCTCTAATTAATTAAAAGTTTAAAGTGTCAGCCTACTCGTACTGTGATTCAAAGTATAAAACAGTAAAAGTCAAAAACAGGTATTTTGCTGAAACACCCTTTAATCTAAATTAAATTTTTAATATTTATTTTATAGTTGACATAAACTCTTTGTAAATTTTAAAACGCCAAAGGTAAGCTTATATACAATACATAGAAATTACACCTTGTATGGAACACCCTTTATTTTATTTTTTATTTTTATTCTTATCTTTATTGTCATATTGGATATAAAACAAGCATCTTTGTGTTCGCTTTAATAAGTTAAAAGATAAGCCCAAATGAAAGAAATTTACTTCTCTTTAAGAGAGAGTTTTATTAATTGTTGTTGTATCCGATATAATAGTAAATCTTCTATAAAAATATATAGCATGTAGCTTAAGTATTTCTATACACATATTTCTATCAAATACGAAACAAAACAATGAAATAAATGCTCACGCATGCTCAAGCTTGTTATATTTAAAACATATATTTCAAAAATCTAAATTTCTTTTACCATTACAAAAATGACAGAGTTGTTTTAAGCAGAGCTTTATTAAAAACTAGTAGTACCCACGAACTAATTTTAAATTTTAAAAAATTATTTTTTTAAACATTTATTAAAGAGTTCTAAAGACAGTGTTCAAAATTGTTTATTTACAAAAATAAAATGTGCTGACAACTGTTTGTATCTCCATTTTCTCTATGAAATGGCATTTTTATTAAAATAAAAAGTATTTAATATTTGAAGCAAGTTTCTAAGAGACCTCTTCATAAAACTTTGCTCAAATCGTTCCAGTAGTTTTTATGTGATGCGAACACAAGCAGACAGAGAAAAAATTCCAAAATAATATTTTGTTTTCCATATCTATAACAATCTACACCAACAACAAAATTTCCAAAAATATTTCATGCACAGAAATGATCCTGTTGCAGTTTTCTTATATGTCAGATTTTAATTTTCTAATTGTTGATAGCATTGCTAGACCAGTTAAAGATTCTTTGAGAATGGCTGCCTTATCGGCTTAATTTTACTTTCTAGTTAAAATTCAAGCCCCACAAAGTAGCAACTCTGTTTCTTCGCATTGGTTTTTTAAGTACCCCTTTATTATTCCTCTTTAGTTTTATTTTTCTCTAAATTTTTACATTTTTCACTCTAACGAAACTCTAACTTAGTCAAAATGCATTTTGTTTTAAGGAATATAAAAAATTACCAATGAGAATTCTGCCCTCTTATCAACAAAATTTCCCAGAAATTTTAAACTCCCTCTTTTAAACAAATTCAATGTTCAGTAAAAACATAATTAAATTTTTTTTGTCGATGATGTAATGTAAATGGCATTTTATTATTTTTTTTTTAATCAAAAATATTTGCCAGTTTGCATCCCCCCAGTATTGCAAGGGGATGCTGACTTCAAAAAATGTTTTTCTGAGAAAGTGTGCAAAAAGGGTTAATAAAAAAAGGATTAAAGGCATTTGTAGAACTTTAAACATAGAAAGGTAAGGCCAAAATTTTAAAAATTTTTTAAATTTCTGAGGTAAAGTCACAAAAGCAGTTTTTAGCTGAAAGACTCTCCTGTAATTAAACTTTTTTTTTTGTTTTTCAACTTACTATCCCTTTTTATACTCTTTACCACAGGGTATATTTAAGTTTATCATTTCATTTGTAATTTCCACAATATCTATTTTCGACTCCACAAAGATTATGTATTCTGAGTTCTTATGCATGTCCGCCTGTCCGTCCGTGTTTGTATTGACATTAGTTTTTTCATTGTATTAACTCAGCTAAAGAAAATTTAATATGCCAATCGATCAAACACAGTTTCAAAAATTTTGGTATTAAAAATCAGATCGGTCCATGTCCTTCAAGGCAGCGGTCCAAACACTACACCTGCCTCTAATTATTTTATATCATTTGAATCAATGAAGTAACTCCAATAAAAAAAAAAAACAAATATATGGGGCGATAGATATTAAAAAAAAAATAAGAAAAAAATCTTTGAGTATAGAAACTGGCGTTCGCCTATGTTTTCCGAGTTATGAGCCTCTGAAATTTTTTAAAGAAAATGGAATTTTTAAGATATGGGTATCATTTAAAAGCTGTTGAAGAGTTGAAGATAATACTAAAATTTTTTAAAAATGCTTAACCCACTAAGAGTCAATGACAAAGTATTAACACCAAAATTTTTTAAGATCTCAAAAACCACATAAATTTTAATTGTTACAATATCCTTATAAATCCCTTAAATTATTCAGTAAATGTATTCAGTCTCCCCGAAAATTAGACAAAATATTATCTAGAATTTATCACAAAAAACATATTAAATCACTTCTGTAGATATTTTATTAGATTCGGTATAGTCGACTATATTACTAGAAATTATTATTGTTTTTCTTTTAGCTTTTATTACCAAATGTAGTTTTTATCAAATTCTAAAATTTTATGCAGTCACATATTCACATTTGTTTCATTTATAAACAACACAAACAGACTTTATGGTGACACACAAGTGCTCATATATGAAGCTTTAATTAATTTAATATTTAATATAAAAATAAATGTCTAAATAAGTTTGAAAAATTTCTGTGATTAAACTTGTTTATTATCTTTTAAAAATTAGCACTCTTGTGATAAAAGTTAGTTGAAAGAAAATTGTTATAACTCACAAAATTTAATTAAAATATAATGAGTCTTAATGAATTTTGATTGAAAAAGGATAAATATATATTTATAAAAATTTAATTAAAGGGACTTTGAATTGAAAATATTTCCTTTAATTTTAGATTTTAAAGATTTGGAGCTGTAGCATTTTTTTTTAAATCGCGTAGTATAAAGTTTGAAATGAAAGAAGTTTACAATTTTTTACCAAACGACTTTAAGAAAGAAGATGAATATCAATTCGTATTTAAATGCTGGCACCCGCAGAACTTAGTTATTTCTAGGCCGCTTTTAAAAACTGTATTTTACTGGAAGGTTAAACTTTCAAATTGCTATTATTTTAAAAAAAATTTATAACCTTAAGAATTAAAGGGTGCCCCCATATAACTTAATTTTCATATATATATTGAACCACAACTAAAACCTCTTTAAAATGTAAAGAAAGTTAATTCCAATAACAGTAAGTATCGATACAGGAACTTAAATATTACAAGGTGTCTCCAAAGCTGATGTAATTTGTCTTATATGGCCCTAAATTTTAAGCCTTTATAGTCGATCACTTAAAAATTGCAAGAAATGTATACTCTCCATTATAAAAAGTATAAGTGCTTAAAATTACTTATTAAAGGGTGTCCTTAAAAGTGATGAAATTTGATTCATCCATTCAATGATTTGATACATACACTTTAAATTTAAAACGAACGCGTATTGTTAAATTACTTATAACAGCAAGTGTAAAAGTTAAAATTCAAAATTAAAGGGTGACCCCAATGACAGCCTTATTTGAATTATATAGAATTATTAACACTGGCAGTAGAAATTAAAATAAAGCATTATTACTACATCCACAATTACAAGTATAAAAAATTAAATGGTGTCCTCATAGCTGTTATAGCTTAATGTATATAAACTTATCACTTGAAATTTACCCAGAACACACATTACTATGTCTGCTATAACAACAAACAAACCAGTACAAAATTTTAAATTGCAAGTTAAAGGTTGAACCCGTAGATTATTAAAAGTATATGGCATTATCTTCTAAACCGCTGCACACAGACACTTAAAATTTATACTGAATATGTATATATGTAGAAAACATAAAAATAAAAGTTAAAGTCAAAGGTTGTCCCCATAGATGAGTTAGTTGGACTATATGACTTTGAACCATTAAAGGTAGACACCTATTTTCACAGTATGTATTCTGCTATTTTTTCTAAAAAAAACAACAAGTATAAAAATAAAATTATAAATTAAAGGGTGTCTCCATAAGTGATCTATTTTTATGCATATAGCATTAACTTTTGAAATGTTATAAGAAAACAATTAAAATTCAAACAAAATTTTTATTGCAATTTTTATTTCACTTTTGATTATCCCTTGCTCGTACTTTAATTTTGAAGTCGGTTTTTATGTTTGTAAGAATTATATTGGGAGTAGCAGTAGAAAAGTTGAAAAAAAGTTTTTCTTCAAAAATAAGCGCAAAAGAATTCTGTTTAATATATTCATTTTTATAATTTTTTTTTTTTAACGGTGTGGGTAAAAAATAAAAATTAAAAAAGTTACTTACTCATTTTATAAAAATATTTTGAGTGCCAGGTCTATTTTAACCATCACCGACATCAATACTAATTTTTTTTATAAGACCTCTTTTGTAAACCTTAATGAAACATCCTAACTTCAATATATAATTCGCGTTTATTTTCTTCATGCATTTAATAACGGAGTGATTTTCAAATGATATTAGAAGTTTTTCTCCTGATGATCCTTATTCCCTAGAGACTTTCATTTAATTTTTTTTAACAAAATGCTATGCACTGTTTTTTAACGCAAATGCAAAAAGATTGTTAATTAAAAAACAATTTAAAAAAAAATAATAAATAAAAACTTTAGTTAATAAAGCAGTTGACATGTTTCTTTATTTCGAACACTCTGCTACATAAACAAATGAAAATAAATAAAGGATTCTCGTTGTGTGTATGAACAATTTTAATATGATTTCACATAAATCATACGCCACCGCGTACACAATTGCGGTATTTCTACTGTTTGGTTCAGTGATGCCGGATCGTAATTTTGGAAATTTCTATGTTTCTCATAAATATTCCCTTTTTTTTCCCTACATTAAAACTTGTTTCCCGACCATCAAATCTTTTCGCCCTCACTATCAATTCAATAATTTTATTAAAAAAGAACTTATTTTTCTAACAAAAGTAAATTTTATTTACATGTTCTACTTTGATGCTTTCCAACAAACAAACAAGCAAACAAACATACATATAGATGTTAGAAATAACAAAAGTATATTTTTTTATTTCCAACAAAAAATACAAACAAAAAAACGATTTAAAAATTATTACAAAAATTAAATAAAACTTAAAATTATTTTTTTATACAAATTTTTAATAAAAAATTTTCAGTGTTCAGTGATATTACTACACACTTATTTTTTTGATGATACCAGATTGGTGAAAATTTAATTATAGTTAAGATTGTAAAATATTTCGAATTTGAACTGTTTTTAAAATAAACTATAGAGTATTTAAGAAAAACCCGTAAATTATTAAAGCTTCCTACATTTTGCTTAAAACTGAATATATGTCCTTTCCCTACGCGTCAGAACTTTGAAAAAAAATCCCTACATCTGACATCACTAGTTTGGTTTGCCAGTATGTATGTGTGTGTTTGTGTGCAATGTTAGAAATTAGGAACACCACAATTTTCATAATTTATTCATTGCATTTATCACAAAGGGAGCAAGAGAAAAAAATCTGTCTAATTTTCTTCACTTTTCTACTATTATTTTATACAGTTTTTTTATGCAATTTTGTTGGAAAAAAACACATTGCAAATATGAGGTGATGTCGGCTTGCTTCACGTTAGACTTGTTTTGTAAAATTTCTATTCGCTTCATAATTCATCAAAAGAGTTTTTTAATATTTTCAAACCTGCTTGTCCTAAAGTTACTTCACTTACTAATTTATTTTATTGCTTCATTTATAAATAAAATTTTATCCTGCACTCATTGCAAGTTTTTTCCTCACACATTTCTTTTTTTCTAATTACTTTGCATGATTGTCATGGAAGTAAAAAGAGCTAATTTATGAACTAAAAAATTGGTGGCTGGCAAATTAAGTAAAAACAAAAAATGCAAAACAGCAGTAGTGGTAAAATGAAAATCTTATTAATTCATTTTATAATTTCCTACAGGAAATTGAGTTATTTTTATTTACTTTCGACGTTACATTATTGTCAATGTAAAACTAAGCAAAGCGAGTTTTACATATAAAAACGATGGACACAAATAATTTTAGCTTTAGGTATATAAATATTATTTTTTAGTTTTTTATTCTGCTAAGACTAAATATAGCAGCTTCTAACTGTTAAAGCAAGTAATGCAGGCTTTTAAAAGAATTTTATTTTTAATATTTTCCAGTATTTGCTCTTTCATTCTTTCACATTTAAACACAGAATAGTTTTAATACTTTTATCTTATTTAATGGCAAACTTTACAGATTTAAAATCTTTTTTTGATGTTAAAAGTATTATTATTATTGATATCGTCAAACCTTAAAATTTAAATGGAATAAAAAACTTTAGTATTAAATTTCTGCTCGATTTCGTTATATTAAATTGCTTTTATTTTATTTTGGAAATTTAAATTTTTTGGTCTTTAAATACGAATCGCAGGCATATTTATATCTTTAAACGACAGATGCAACTACAAGGGAGTTGGTTTAGTTTTTTGGCCATCTTTGCACGTTAGGAAAAATATACAAAAATATAACGACATGAGTCGCCAACAATTGGCACGTTGCCGATAGCAAAATTGTATAACTGGTTTATTTTTTTCTATTTGTTTAAGCTAAGTTACCTTTTTAACGAAGAGTCTTTAAAATGAATAGCAATTGCTTTATAAAACTATATTTTGAAAAAGAAAAATTATTAGACTCATAAAATCAGTTTAAAAATTTCCCTACCAGAAACGTATGGGTGAGTTAAATGATTTTTTACCATCACTGTTGACCAAAACAGCGCTCATAGTGTGTAACAAACTTTTTATCAGGTCTTAAAAGCAAAGTAAAGAAAATCAAAATTTTTGTATGTTTGTGATATCTAAGGTGTTGCCATAATTTTTTTTTTTCAAAAACTACTAAAACCCACTAACCTTTTACAGAAATTTAATACAAATTTAGCATTATTTTTGGAGCAGCTTAACAAATTTCTATGAACCTAAGACAAAAAATTAATTTATTGCATTTTAGTACTAAAAGCTATACAACGGCAACGTCGTACAATATAAAATTGTTGAAAATGTGTTAGTAAGAAATTGTGCTTATATTAGCTTCGCTCATTAATTCCTTGCTGCGTGTATTTTAGAAAAGTTATTTATTAACAAAGAATACTAAAACATGTCATTAATATTATTATTAATATCGTTGATTAGATACATCTTGGAACAATTTTTAACTAAAAGTAAATTGAATCAGTTATAAAAAAAGAAAATAGAAGTATTTACTAACAAAAACATATTTTATGGAAGGGCTTTAAAAAAACTTTGCTTAAAAACAACATTTTTATGGACTTTGAAAACTACCTGTTTAAAATGAACTTAACTGAGAATGTTTATTAAAAAAGTACTATTTTGAGAAAAAAAAAACTTTTTTCAAATGTCTTTTAAATTGATAACTTACAAAAGTCTTAAATATGAACAAGTAACGTTTTAAACCCTTTAATCAATTGTTTTAAAAGAATAAACTATCAATTTAATGATTTTGAAAAAGTACCTTTTTAAAGTACCTTTAAATAAGTACTATGTGAAAAAAGTACCAAATAAGAAATAAGTACTTTAAAAACTTCCTTTCTATTTTTTATGTATTTGCTGTATTATTTTTAAAGAAAAAATTTCTTTTTAAATAGTACCAAAAAATTATTTAAAAAATCGGGATATTTAAAAAATTCTCTTCAAGTTAATTAATTTTATAAAGTTCATACGTAGAAAAAAACTTAATCAAAAACAACTCGCTAAAAATGTATTTTCAAAAATACCTTTAACATACTAAAATTTATATGAAAAGGTACCAAAAGAAACCAATTAAAAATTATATAAGGGGTACATTAAAACATAAAAAACACTTTAAAATACTATTTTTAAAACTTTTCAAGCGTAAATTGTATCTTTAAGAGAGGCATCCTTTAGGAAAGTATCTGTTGTTACAAAAAAAAAAAAAAAAAATAATAATAATTACAAAACTTTAATGTTCCTTTTCAAAGGTTCTATTTAAAAATTAAATAGATACCTTTTTAAGAATTATGCTTTTCAGAAAGTTGCCTTAATAGAGTTTTTTTTTTAAGTTTCTAATAAAAATTACCTTAAATAAAAGTATGTTAGAAATTAGGACAGTCCTCTACTTGCATTTTAACTAAAACTTACGTGTGTTGTGTGAGTACACCCCACAATTTTTGAATTCTAGCAAATATTTAAAAAACCATTAATTTTTACTTTATTTTTAAAATCCACATTAATTTTGTCGTGTAACCAATTTTCATGTTTTGCAAAAATAAAAACATAAAACTGCAACCGCTACCAAAGTGCTGTAGAGAATTAAAAAAACAAAATTAATTTGTTGGTAGAAACAGAAAAATAGAGCATTTTGAAACAAAATTAAATTGTGGTTAAGGCAAAAGCAAAAACGGAAAATAACAAACAGTTTGCAACGAGTTTGTAAACAATTTTATTTTTTCTTTCAGAATTTACCACAAGAACACAAGAAATAACATAAATTACTTGCAGTACATTGAAATCTCTTGCAGCCTCAGGTGATTCTTAAATTGTTTGGTTTTTAAATTAAAAGAAAACAAAAAGTTAAAGAAATTGTTATTAGAGTCGATAAAGTTTAGATTACTTTAAGAAATTTGCGTTTTTGTTTACATTTCTAAGGCTGGATACAAATGGCTTTTGTTTTTCATTAGAGACGAATGACTTTTTTCAATCGTATGCTGCACCATGGGGCAGAAACAAAATGTTTTATGGAATAAATCAGCAATTTTACAAGTCGTTAGTGTAAACGTATTTGAGCTAAATTTTTAAGTTAAAGACTGCTACATCTTTTAGAAGCGTTGCAGCAGTGTTCAAAAATAGGGCACCTTGAACAACATAAAAATTTGCCCTCTTATGAAATTTTAATAAATTGTTGGCAACCCTAACAATTGATTTTTAAAAGTTGTTTAAATTAGAACAAAAGCACTAGATAGACTTAATAATTTTTTTGGCTGCTTTTTGAAGCCAAATCAATTATTAGAGGCAGGCGTGGTGTTTTCGAAATTACAAACAGAATGACAAACTTATTATACCCTTCACCACTTATTAATTATTATTAATTAATTATTATTTCTTAAGAATCAATCTTTACAAACCAAAACACTTTGAATGTCATTTAAGGTTACCAAAAATGAAGAATAGAAATTTCCCACTTCTAATAAATTATTGTCATTTTTGTTCAATTAATAATTCAATAAAATAACACTGATGTTGAATATTGACATACAAACACTAAAAGCGAAGAGAAAAATAAATATTAATAAAGGAAAATTATTCTATGCTTCACATCACATTCAAGAGAAACTCATTCCTAAACGGAAATTAAATAAAAACAAACACAACAACAACAACACAAATATAAAAAAATAACAAGATTTACTATTTTTGGAAAATACTGATGTAATTCGAAGAAGCATTAATTAAATCTGATGTTTTTATTTAAAAGGAAATTTTATAAAAGTGAAAAACTTAACAGACACATTTTAAAGCAAAAAAAAAAAAACAAAAAGAAAAAACTAACTCTCTTGTTTTGAGAAAAAAAAAACACTAATTTAATGGTATCCAATCACATTTTTGGCTAGCTCAATTTTTTACAAAAAAGTTACTTGTTATCGATAATCGGTTGCACATATTTGTATAAGAAATTTTAACCCTTTCGCAAGAAAAACATCACAATTGCAGAGAAAAGCTTAATGCGATAGATAACTATTAAAAAGTTATATTTATTTTGTAATCGATAACTGCAGCTTTTTTATCGAAATATTTTATGTTATCGCTAATCGATAGTTAAAACTTTTTCATTTATAAGTTTTAGGCTATCAATAACCATTTAACTATAAAGGGTTCATGTGTTCATCAATTTTATGTTATCAATTATCGATAAATATTTAATATTAGTGAAAAAATTTTTTTTCTTATTCATAATCACTAACTGTGAATTTTTGTTTTATAAAAATATTGAATAACCAATTACTATAAATTTATATAAAAAAATTTCTTTAAAGTAAAAATCGATAAAATTGAATTTTTGTCGATAATTTTTAATAAAATCAGCAATAGATAAATTTTAAAAATTTTTTATAAAAATCATTTTCGGGCATCTTACATAAAATCATAAAAATATTTTTAGATAGCAACAAATTACAATAAACTTCATATCATCACTAATCGATAACTGAAAATATTTCATAGAAAATTATTAATTTATGGTTTAACGATATCTAAAAATTATTCATTCGTAATCGGTTATTTATCATATAAAAAATTTATGTAGTATTACCTTGTAATCGATAACTATGATAACTAGATAATCAATAGCTGTGAAATGTTTACATAAATACAAAGAAGTAATCAAAAATTTTATCTTATCGATTATCGATAACATAAAATATTCTTTAAAAAAATTAATTTTTTTGTAATAAGAAAAAAAGAGTATTTTCAATTATTTAAAAATTAGGAAGTTTAAAAAAAATCTCTAGGATTATTTTAAGTTCTAAACCAGTTGCTATTTAAACTTTTATTTAAATAAAGTTATTTTTTAAAACTCAACAATAAAACGGCTTGTCATGAAAGTTTTTTTTTTATATTTTTAGATGTGTTTTTTTTTAGAAAAACTTAAGTTAAAATGTAGTTCAACGAGAATCATAAAATTTTCTCGTTTTAAAGTTAAACCACATTGCCACTTATTTAACTAAAGAGTTTTTAATGAAAACATAATTATTTTGTATCAAAACTTTTTTTCCAAATATGATGACTAAACAAATATAAATAAAAACAATATTTTGTAACTTTTTAGATTAGAGAGCATCATGCTTAAAATAAAATGCGAATTTAATATAGTTTTTAAACAAAACTTTTTTTTAGTTGGCGGGAGAGCATTAGAGAACTTTAAAACTTTTCTTTTCTCTGTTGCAATTTAAATTAAGGTCGTATGTCAGCGTAAAAAATAAAATTTAATCCCTAAACTCAAGATTAAATATCTGCTGATATTTTGACAATATGTTGAAAAATGAAAAAAGCAATGTCTCCTAAGCGGGTTACAAACAGTCATAAAATTTAAATGCAGCGTTTAAGTGTCTGTCATATACTTTAAGTAGGAAATGCTTAGAAAGTTTTAATGTTGTTTATTAATTTAAAGGTATTTTAAATAATAATAATTTTTGTTTTTAATAGAAAAAAGGAACTACACTTTTGACAGCGAAAGAAAAATATGTCCTCAAGGCAAGAAAATTATTTTAAACCCAAAAAGGGTTCCAAATTAAACTACATTCATGTAAAATAAAATGCAAAAAATCGGCTAAAAAGAAGAGAATAACAGCGTCAAAATAAGATTCCAATTAAAAAAACTTTCGAAACTACCGCTTAAATCGGAAAAGGTACTCGACCTTTAAAAGAAAATATAAAAAAAGATTGAACGTAATACATCGTAAATAAAGTAGAACAAAAAAAAAAAAATAAATAAATAAAGAGACAGGTAAATCAAAAAAAAAAAAAAACTGCAGCGAAAAAGGTGTTCGGATGCCTTCCCCAAGTTATATCGGAAAATACCCCAAATTTATAAAACAAAAAGTTTGAAAAAATCATAATGTAAAGAAAACTGTCTTAAATAGGAATTGAAAACAACGACGTAAGAAAAGATTTCCAGATTAAAAAGAGTCAAATCTAAAATAATTTATTAATTAATTTATTTACGAGGGCTGCTCTATATATTTCTGGCCTAATAGTGAAAATGCGAATATTTATAGTCAAAAATGGTTTTATTGTTTTTCAAAGTATTCTCCAGCATGATTTATACACTTTTGCATGCGCTAAAACCAGTTGTCGAAGCACTTTTTCCAGTCCGATTGAGACACCTCTAAAACATGGTTTTTGAACACTTCAACAGCTTCTTCTGGCGACGAAAATCGTTGACCACGCATTTTCTTCTTGATGTGCGGAAACAAGAAGAAGTCATTAGGTGCCAAGTCAGGGCTGTATGGCGGATGACTCATTAATTCGACGTTTGGGCCGGTCAAAAACGCTCTGGTTTGAGCCGATGTGTGAGAGCTCGCATTGTCATGGTGAACAATGATTCGTCCTCTCTTGTTGGTTTTTCGAATTTCTCCGATGACTTCAGCAAACAAATTGTAGTGTTCCACTCAGAAGTGACCGTCCTACGTTGCTCAAGCGGAACAGTCGCCACATGACCAGTTTTGCCGAAGAAACAGGCAACCATTTGCTTCGAAGTGCTTCTTCCACGAACAACTTTGGTTGAATTTTGCTCGTCTTTGAAGACCCATACGGTCGATTGTTGTTTCGTTTCGGGCTCATACGCATAGATCCATGATTCGTCACCTGTGACGATCTTATAAACGTGTTTTGAAGCACCGCAATCGTAATTTTGCAACATTTCCTTGCACCAATCGACACGAGCCTTTTTTTGATAATCCACGTCGAAAGTTGTGAAAAATGATGGGACGAAAATGTTCATGAGTTAATTCCATTTTTTTCTATATTAATTTTTTCAAGTCACTGTAAACAACACAAATAATGGTCGTACGTCAAAACGTTTTGAGTACGATTATGCTTAAAAATGACAAACTTTCCAATGGAAATGTCAGATTGCACTTAGCAGAACTCAGTGTTGCCAGGCCAGAAATATATATAGCAGCCCTAATATTATTTTAAGTGGCAGGCCTTAATTAAAAAATCTAAAATAAAAATTTGTATATAATTGGGCAAAACACAACTTCGAGACTTTTTTGTACTCTACTTTGTAACAATAATTTCTTTATTCTGTCACCTATTAATAGATAATGCCGAGCTATAGCGCACCGTCTTTATCTCGCTGTAATCAATACTTTTTGCTTTTTTAATTTAATATAATTCTTATTTAGTCAATAAAGGCCAAGTCAGTTAAAATAGACGTTTTCCTAAGAGCGTTGTCACAATCAGTACGTGTCCGTACAAAAGTTGGTCAACTTTTAATTTTTGACGTACTTTGAATACTTAAGCTATCAATTGCTTCTTCTTCTTCTTTATTTTCTTTTAACTCTTGCTGTATTTCAATTGTACTCAATGATTTTAATAAAATTAATTTTGGTAGCAAAAAATAAAATACAAATTAAATAAAATTAACAAGTGAATAAAATACGAATTAAATTTAAAAGCAACTAGAAATTTAGAACAAATTTTGATTTGATACCCATCAGCAAAATATTCATTGTAGCAATCTCATCCGTCGTTACTTTGATTTCCGTCGTATATGTCAAAGCATAACGTCTGTCGAGTTCTATGTGCACTGGCCTTAAGGTGTTAAATATAATCCACTGATAATAAAACTTATCAGTTTAGACATGCTTTTTCCTACTGTAATCCATTTTACTTTTCATTTTTTTAAGTAGACTTGTGCCAAATCGTTGATTTCAGTAAGCGATTATTTTCGTTCAAGATTAAAAAGTGAACTGACTTATTCATTCTTTCCATCGTTAAACGAACCGATATATAAGTGTTTAAATAAATTATTAAAATTTTAAACGAAATTAATGCAAAATGTATATTTTTATTATTTAAAAATTCTTCGGTTTCAAAAGAAGCTAATTTAGAAAAAATAATATAAAATAATTTGATTTCATTTTATTAATTTGAAAAATAATTTGAATTAGTTAAATTGTAAATAAATTGTAAGAATGATAAGAGAGGTCAATAATAGTGAAAAATTTCCTATTAAGTGCGGCGTTAACAAAGTTTCGTAAAAAGTCTGAAAAAAAATTTCACTATCAGTTTTAATTTAATAATTATAATAATAAATTTAAACTGATAGTAAAAACTTTTTGTGACTGTTTTACATTTACTTTATAATTAAGTATTTTAAAATAATTATTGATAATTCTTATCGTTATAATTTTATTGTATTTGTAACAATTTCTGTACTATTATCTGAATTTTGTATTATTATTGTAATGAATCTCAAAATAACTATTAGTAAACTTTTGCTACTTTAAGACTTAAGTTTTGCTGTAGAAGGTTCCAAATTAAAAAAAATAAAAAAATAAAAAAACTTCTTACAAATGAAAAGAAAAATAAAAACCTGCACTAACTTTCTATTTGTATATGAGCAACTCTCTATAATCCTGCTCTTTTAAATTCTCTTGATCACAAAAATGCAGTTCTAAACGAACATTAATATAACCGAAACAGAAAGAATATCAGCGATAAAAAATTTTTATAAAATTGAATGACTTAGAACAGTGCACTATGGAGCGCAAAGCTCTGGTTCATTCGTTCGGATATGTGATTCGTTCAAATGTGACAATACGTTTCTACACGACGGTGTATCTTAAAATGTTAAAATAAGTTGATTTGTTTTTAAATTTTTTTTGTTTTTTTTTTTTTTTTTGTTTGTTTATTAATTAATTTCGATTAACGTAGGCGCTGATGAACAAGTAAAAATAAAAAACAAGTTTAAATAAAAAAAAAAAAACGATTTTTAAAAATTACATGCCTTGCAGTATAATTGAAAAGTCTCCCCTCCCTTAAAATTGAAAATGAAATCTCTGTAATTAAGCATTTTGAAAATAAAATCCCCTAAATTATTTTGGAGTGCAGAAATATTTTTTCTAATTGGAAATATTTTAAAATTTTATATTTTTGTTTATAGTTTTCATGACAAACTAAACTAAACTGACCGACCCAACCCAATTTAAAAATAAGTTTAAGTAGAAAATCAACTACTTGAAGATCCACAAAAAATAAATAAATAAACATAATCTAAAGCGCTCATTTAAATAGAACAAATCTCCAATAACCTAACGGAAAATGCCCTGTTCTGAAAACTCTGGTCTAAAGTTAAGAATGCACTATCGACTCCAGCCAATGACACTATATTTATTTATAAAGTATTTAAATAGAAACCAAAAACTTATAAATATTTCCATAATTAATTTTAAAATTCAAGGGCACAAACAACTCCCCGCTGAGCTTTGAAAAAAATTTTAATTTCAGTTAAAAATTTATTACTTACTTAAAGAAAATTGAATGAAAAGAAACGTATTCCGAATAAATGTCAGCTTTTGATTTAATTTACAAATTATGTAAATGAAACAGGCTCAAATGCCTACTGGCGGCATACGAAGCAATAAAAAAGGATTATTTTCTTTGAGTTAAATTATATTTTATGATAAAAAATACACACATGGACACTTTTAAATAGAAATAATATTATTTCTTAACTCTTTAGTTTACACAAACAGACACAAGAATTGCTGCAATGATAGACAATAAAACAAGAATTTATTGCCTGTTTAGCCGCCGCTTTTTTATTTCACTTTAAGTTAATTTCTACAAACATTCTTTAACAGTTTTTTTTTTTCAAAATTTTTTGTTTTATTTTTTGTGCTTTTTTCTTCATAAAAGTTTGTTTGATATATTTTAATTTTATTCCATTTTTTAATGAATTTATTAATAATTTTTTTTTATATTTATTTCAACAAAATTGTTGAATTTAATTAACTGGATTTAAACTGTCAACAAACCGCTTTTAGTGACTGTGTAGTACGACAACATTAACGTGAATGATTGTTTTGAATAAAGAAACCCGTTAGAGTACGCTTCTTTTTGTTTATACATATGTATGTATGTATGTATACAATAATCACCTTAACATGTAAGTTATAGTAGAATAACATTTTAACAGTTAAGGCCAGTGTTAAACAATTTTCAAAGTCATGTTAATCTTTAAAGTTTTTTTCTGCAAAAAAGCAACAATTTTGAATCTGGCGAATGTTAACAGAAATAAAATAAAAAGACATGTTAAAGGAACAACAAGTTATTTGTATCCTTAATACATAATAATGTAGTTTTGTAGCTGAGTAAAAATAAATAAAAACTCCTGGAAATACGTATTTACTCTCATTTATATTTTCGTCACTCTCTTTTAAACAGATAATAGAGATTGTTTTGTGACGTTATTTTGAAATACCTAAACGCTTTTTCATATATAAAAATGTATTTTGTGTGAATGTTTGTAGCCATACACAAGTTCTTATAGAGATGTGTATGTATGTAAATACCTGATGGTTAAAATCAGGAAAAGCTTTAATTTTGTCTTTATATGTACTTAAATGAAATCCTTTGTATTTTATAGCTGTTTTTAGCTGCGAGTTAACAAAAACATATTAATTTTTTTTTCGTATTTATACGTACATTTCTTTATACATACATTTAAATTCATACACATTAATAATGGTCCTTTAAGTGTTAATGAAACCTAATAGAGTTTGAATTGGTTGTTTTTACCTCTTAATAATTCATGTCAGTAAATAGAAGCAGAGAAAACTCTTGGGCAGCAGCTAAAAGATTTTAAATTACAGTTGATGTACACATTCACACATAACTGTATGATTTATTTTCCTCAAATAAATTAGTGAAACAAACCTGTTGAATTTTTATCTAATTTTACCTGTTTTTTTATTCAAATAAAAGGTCGGTTAAAATCGTTGATAGACCAGTTAATATTAAAATGTTCACAAAACGTCAGGGTACGGATTTGCACACTCATGTACGGCACATGTACATGAAGAGGAATATGCACACAAAATAAATAGGCACATGCACATGAATAAGAGCTAAATTTTTTTTGTGTGCCTATTAAAGGCACATGTGCAAGTTAAACATGCTTATGCACATTTCAAGTGCCACTATTAAAATGAATGGCGGATGAAGGCATACGATCTTGCACTTCAATATATGTCGAAGACGAAGAAGTACAGAGCTGTAAAGGAACGATTCATATTTGGCCTTAAACTCTCTGTGAATTAAAATGTTTGAATTCATTCATCTGTTAAAAAAAATGAATTGAATTAAAACTTGAATGTTTTAAATGAATTAGAACTTGAATGCAACTATTGGAAGGAAAAAATATTAAAGGCATTCAATTTATTTACAATAATTCGTGTGTTACTACATCGGCTATGATAAACGATGTAGAAAAGTGAAAGGGTGTTACAAAATTGACGTGATTTTAACAATTATGGTGTTATCTTTTGAACTATTACAGATAAAAACTTGAAATTTTTGCAGTGTTTAACAGTAAGGCAACCGGCAAAAATCAATGAATTCGCCATCGCTCCAGCCAAGGCGAATTAATTTTACCAGGTGACATCTTTGAGGCAGCTGAAAATTTTTTGCTTGATTTTGTAATGTGTAGAATAGCTGTCAAAAGTGAATCATTTTATATTACAAAATTTCTTTTGTTATTATTCTTTAAAAAAGAATTGTAAGAAGAGTTTTATATCAATAAAAAAAAGAAATCTTAGTAAGAACTTTATTAAAAAAGGAAAGAAAAAAGTGCAGTAATTAATTGTGTTCTATAGTTTATCATACAGCTGAGTATCAGTTATTATTTTTATTGTTGTAGCGACGCTGCCACCTTATATAAATTCGCCTTGGCTCCCACCGTATATTATTTCGCCATGAAATATTTATATTGAAAGGAATCAAGCACAATTTAAGTAAATTAATAAAGTAAAGATTTTTGCCCATACAATAAAGTAAAGACAAAAATCAAAATTTAAGCAAAAACAACAATAACAAACGGCTGACTTTTTTCGGCTCTATTATACAGTTAAAAAAGATGATAAAAAATAAAATACTCAAAACACTAAGATAATTTATTTCTATGCACGGGCACTTTGCAAATTATTCATTTAAATTAAACAACGGAAATTTTTTATTAAATAAGTTAACTTTAAAAAAAATCATTTTTTTTGTGCTATTTTCTATTATACCGATTTTATAATTAAATCACTGCATCATTAACTTTCATAATAATACAAAGGAATATTTTAAATATTATTCTACAGACAGTTTTGCATAACTTCGTAAAGAGTACTAGATTCGTCAGTAAAATTATTGTAACCAAGGCGAATCGATTACCAGGTGGCAGCGTAAGCGAATTCAGTATTTTGTGCTGGCGTACACCACTGTCCATGGCGAAATAATGCTAGGTGGTCTCGAAAGCGAATTCATTGATTTTCGCCGTTAAGTGTCAGACACCATATTAAAAAAATTATACTCATTTTTTTATATCTAGAGTTAGGCATTTCAGGTTTTGAGCAAAATTAATGAATTCGCCACTGCGACCACCTGGTATTGATTCGCCTTGACCACTGTCAAACTCCATATATAAAAAATTTGTGTATATTGTGTAATTGATTCGCCTTGTTTATAACGTTACAATCAAGGCGAATAAATTACCAGGTGTACATTTTTTATATATGGAGTTTGACAGTCGTGTATGCCAGCGAAAAATACTGAATTCGCCTACGCTGCCACCTGGTAAATTATTTCGCCATGATATACGGTGGGAGCGATGGCGAATTCTTTAATTTTCACTGTTAGCCCGAATGTCAAACTTTATATAAAACCAAATATTATAGATTTTTTGTATATGAAGTTTGACAGTTAGGCCATCGCTTCCACCGTATATTTATTCACCTTGGTTATACATTTCCTGATTTATTATACTGTCAAATAAAAAAATTTTAAAATTATTGTAGAAAAAAAAATGATTTAAAATGAATTTTACGCAGCATTATCGTAGAATTCGTTATACATGACAAATTTCGTTCGTCACAATAATTGTATTCGTTTTCTTATACAAAAATATATTTTATTTCTGACGACAAATTTTAGTTGCGAAATTTGTTACAAAACTCGTTACGCAGAATGTATTCCGTTTGATACACTGATTGCGTACGCTTATACATATGTAGAACAGCAAACGCAGTTGGTTGCTATTTCCCCGACAAAAAAGATCTTGAAAATTATTCTTAATAAGAACTTTCTTAAACTTCGAAAAATACAGTTTTAATTAGATTTCTCTCTCGTTGCATTAAAAAATTATAAATCAGTGTTTTAACTTTTTTTTACCAGCCTTGCGGTCAACAATTAATTAAATTTACATTTGTCATGCAGAATCTTAAAGATCCATTTAAACATTTTTTATATTAATTGCAGCTCATTTTTGATTTGATTCATTTGATTTACAATTCTTTGTTCTAACTCATTTTAATTAATTCAAATCAATTGAAGTAGAAACGAATTGTAATTCATTCTACAAATTCATTAGAATTGGATAAAAATGCAGTTGTTTTTTACGAAATTCATTCGAATTGACTCAAATTTTTTTTAATCATTTTTTTGTGTGAAAAGAATAAATTTAATAATTGCTAATGCAGTCCATGAATGATTCGCGAATTATTTTAAAAATGAATGATTCATTTACAGCTCTGAAATTTATACTCAAACTTATTTTTATTGTTTTTAGGTTACTAAAATGAAGACACTGAAAGAAATGCCACTCATACTTCCTTGTAGTATCATTTAGAACAATGTAACACAATAAACGGAGACTGTCCTTTTATTTGATCATAGCAAAGGTATTTTTAAAAATTCTTTTTTAAACTGAAAATATTATTTAATTATTTGATTTCGTAACCGCACTAACAATTGCTGTAGAACTAACAAGTATAAAAATATGATGAAAGAATACAACTTGTGGTTTCGTATTTGATTAAAAAGTAAAAAGTTTACTCCTTATGTTTTACTTAGTTGTTAAAAATTAAAAAACAACAACCTCTTGATAAGCTAAACGTCTTCCTTTAAAACGACTTTTTTCTTTTCAGCCACAAAAGGCACAGTGCCCGGCTTAGAATGCTTGCGTACATTGGCCTCTTTGCGTAATTCTTTATCTTTAACAGCACGTATTTTCTTTTGTTTGTTCATTATGCCTCTAGGAACTTGGCGGTGTCTAGCAATTCGTTTAATTTGAGGATGAGCAGCATATTTTTCTTTAAGAGCTTCCTGGTAATTAAAGGCAACACGTTCACGTGGTCGTATAGCACCAAGTTTTTCCGCAGGCTTAGACTTCCATATGCGTATGTTCATTTCATCAGAGCCAGAAAAGACATAACGATTGTCTAATGACCAGGCTACACATACAATATGCTGCATACGTTTGGTGTGATAAATTTCACGTGAATGGCTTTGATGGGTTTGATAAATGCGCACGGTTTTGTCATAACTTCCCGACACGAACTCTTTGCCGGTAGGTGAATAATCGACATCAGTTACAGCAGAAACATGATCGAAATGAATTTTTAATGGTTTACTTAATTGCCGTGTATCGAATGTGTAAAGGCTGCAAGAAAGTTAAATTTATTTAGCATTTAAATACAGTTATGGTCTACATAATCTGGAATAAAGTACCTAACGTGCGAAATTAAGAGGTTTACAATATAACAGCTATTAATGAACTGCAACATATTATAGTTCTCTCTCTTCTTTATTCCAGATAATGCTTAGAAACTAAAACTTACTTGCAATCTTCGTTGGCGACAGTGAAATTAAAGGCTTCCATAGGATTCCACGACAGTTTATTACTTTTCATTGTTAGAACCACTTTTCTTAAAGGGTTTGCTTCTCGTTGATCGTACAATATTATACTTCGATCACTACCGCAGCAAGACAGCAACGAATTTTCTACAGGATTAAAAGCCACATCATGTAAAGTGTCTACACCCCATTTTAAATTTTTTAATGGATCGTTTCGATTTTCATCCCAAATTGAACAATATTCACCGCATGTAGCAAACTTTGCGTCTTTGCGATGATGGGATATACCAGTTATTATAGATCGGCTTAATATGGTATTTATGGGTTCTTCTTCTTCCCCAACATCAGGAGCTTGGGCATTCCACACCTTTATAGTTTTATCATCGCCTACTGTAAAGAATTGTTCACCACTGGCGCCATAACAGATGCCGCGAACAAAACCTTCGTGGGCTACAAAATTACGTACACTTTCCCGATTTGCCAAGTCCCATACACGCACTTCGCCATCATAAGCTCCACTTACCAAAGTCGATAAACTTTTGGGATGCTTGCCAAAACAGGAGACGCCATCACGATGCCCAGATAAATTACCTACAAAAGGTTTCGCGAAAATTCTTTCTAGTTTTGTGGCATTTAAGGCTCTAACATATTCTCTGGCTGACTCTAAAGGATGCAGTGATGGATCATAATTGCGCGGCACTAAAAATAATTCTGCCTTGGTTTCAAAATTGCCTTACATTTGGTATTGGTTTATACTTACATCTGTGATGTTCAAATTTTGTTTCACGGACAAAATCATCGGGATTACGACTTAACATTTTTACTTTCATTTTTCAGCTTTTTTCTAAAATTTATTAATATTTTGTTGTTTCTTGTTATGCTTTACACGTGCGATTGTAAATAAAGCGTTATAATCAGCTGAGATTTATGAGTTTATTTTCACATATGTTGCCATACTGCTAATAATTGTTTTGATGCAATAAACACGAAATTCAAACAAATTCACTTTTAATTATTGCAGTTATATGCAACTGAATTTATTTACAATTTTTTTAAATTTTGGAGGATGTGTAGATATGAATCTATTTGGAAGTTAAAACGTTTTTTTTTTTCAACATTTGCATTTTAATTTGTATCTGAATTTCTCCTGGGCGCATTTTGGAACAATTTTTTCTATAGAATATTTAAGTTTTTATTTCTCTCCTTATTTCCGATGCAGTACACTGGTAAATGTAACATAAGTAATTCGATCGCATTTTTATAATCTATTGATCTCAATTAAGAATATCGTCCTTCACAGGTTGATAACTCTTAACATGTTTTTTGTACTTTCAGAAGATAAATACAAAAACGATATTTCCCCCTTGCTAAACCGTATCAGAAGTAAATAAACAAACCAAATTAGTAAAAAATATTTATTGTGAGAGGATGTAAAGAAAACAAACCTATTGAAATTTATTTAAAAAAAATTAAACTTAAACATAACTGTATTCTATTCTTTTCCGATTTATGAATGTCAACCTGTGACGGATGATATGACAATTTTTTTTTAAATACTTTAAATTAACTAGATTATGGTTAAGTAATAGCTGTAGTTTATTTTAGTTTTTATCTGTTTGAAATATATAGTAATTTTTCAAATATTTACAAGACAGAAAGTTGCTGTGATGTTAGAAACTTAATCTCATTAAAATTTAAAGCCGTTAGTAACTCTTGAATACAGCTAAATAAAACAAACGAAATTTTTTAAAATAGTTAATTTATACCTGCCTTATTTTGTAAAATATGACATGTAAATATTGCAAAAAGAGATTATATATCAAAAATTAAAACGTCTAAAACCGTAAAAACTGACCTTTTGAGGGTTAAAACTTTTGTCTGGTAATCAAGCCAAAAACTAGCAGTTCATGCATTAAATCTTTCATCTGGCAGCACGTTCGAAATGTAAACAATTTTTGTTTATTAAAAATATTTTTTCTCTTTCACACCTTCTTAAATATAAGCAGTCATAAACAATTAACTAAAGTCAACGTTAAAGACGAAGAAATTAGATTAATAGCTTCAATAGGTTTGTTCATACACTTTTAAACAAAAATTAGGTTTTTAGATTATTATTTTTTATTTAATTACATAAAAATGTTTATTTAATGAAATTATTAAAAATCACTTTAATGAAAAGAAGAAGAGTATTCGCTGCGAAGAAGAAGATATGAAAAAAGGAAACAAAATAATAAGAAAATTAAGAAAAAATCCTGTGTATAAAGGAATCTGCAAGAAAATTTTCAAGTCACGACAGCAGAAAAAGGTAAAATTTTCTTATAAGAAAATTAATAAATAAGAAAAAATATTTAAAATAAAGTAATAAATTGTAAAAAGTAAATATTTAGAAAAGAACCGTTAAAAATATACAATTTATCAAAATTCAGTGAACTTGAAAAAGTAACAATTGCTAGATCTAATAGTCCCTGGTTGTTAGCAATAGGTAGGTGTGAGACACCAATACCGGGCGCTAACGTCGCCGCAACTACCAGCCATAGCACAGCCTCAAGACAGTTTTTAATGAAAATGAACAATTTGGTAAGTTCGTATGATCCAAAAGAAACTTTTTAATTTATTATGAACTATAAAGGATCACGTTAAAAATTTCTATCCGGACAATTATAAATTGGATTTATCGGAAACTATGAAGGCTGCATTGTCGAAGGGTGGACCCGGTGCCAGTAGCTCGGGGACTGGACCTTCTGGTGTTATGTCGTCATCATCTGGCGCCGGTCCACATGGTACGGGTGAAATGGCTGGACCAAGTGCTGCTATTTCCGGTGCTGGTTATGTCACAGAAAAGCTATACATGCTCCTACAGTTGTATTTACAAAATAAAGGATGGAATCCAAGTGCAGAGTTGTTGCAGTGTTTTACTGATCTTAAAGATAATGCGATGTTGCCCAGTGCTGCTTATTTACAGTAAGTTTTAAAAGAAATTTAAATGTAATTTTTATATTTTATTTTTAATTGAATTTCTTTCTTTAAAGGGTTCTAGCAAATCGCATGACGTTAGACACACAAGGACGTTTGATTTTGCGAGAAAATGGTAAAATCGTGTTGCCATTTGAACATTTTGCCAATGCGGTTATGCTGAAGCACATGTCGGGACCACATGGTCTTCATTTGAGCGTAGACGCAACTGTAAGAGCTGTCATTGAATCATACACTATAGGCCGAGAAAACTTTGGCATGGAAAAAGAATTCATCATAGAAGTTGTGCAATCATGTCCAAGTCCAGCATGTCGTTATTACAAAAATCACATCGGCATATCGCCACTGCCGTTTATGGATCAACAATTTCCTAATGTAAATCCCACTGATTTTCTACAGCATTTGCCCCATTTACCACCACCTCCACCACCACATGTTGGTGCTGGCCATGTTTCGGGTGGCTCAGGGGGCGGCGGTGGTACTGTTAGTGGTCCTAGTTCAGCGGGAAGTAGCAGTTCAGCTACAAGTAGCTCTGCTGGCGGTGGTGTTGGGGGTGAAGTTGATTTGTCTTCTAAATCATCGCATTCATCACACCCAAAGGTGCCACCCCAATTGCAACATTTAACTAAACAACAACAGAACAGCATACAGTCTCAACTGTCGCAAATAAGTGCTGCTGCTGCTGCCGCAGCTGCTGCAGCGGCTAAACAACAACACCAACAACATCATCAACAGCAACAACAACAGGCTGCAGTTGCAGCAGCTGCTGCAGCGGCTGCAGCTCAACAACAGCAACAGCAATTATCTGCCCTCATACAGCAGCAACAAAACCGAGCTTTAGCTCAACAAAGTCTAGAGAAATTTAGCACTCTCTCACCTTTAGAGAAACAGCGTGTACTATCCCAACTGGATCCTAAGCATTTTGATCCTACTAGTATGGCTGTCGCAGCCGCTGCTGCTAATTTACAAATGCAAGGTTTAATGCAGTCACAAGCTGCTGCTGTAGCCGCCGCTGCTGCAGCTGCTGGACAGAATTCAGCTGCTCAATCCGCTGCTGCAGTATCAGCTGCTGCTCTAGGTTTACCGACAAGTTCACCTAACCAGGTTGGCTCCATTGTACCGCCGCCACATCACAATATTCATCATTCTCTGCCACCACCGTCACAATCGCCAACAGCTCATTCTAGTAGTGGCAGTACTGGTGGTGGCATGGCTAGGCATGATAGTGCTTCCTCAAATTCGATACATGCTGTGGAACAGATGGTGCAAAAAAATGTAGAAACATTGCGGTAAGCCTTTGTTTGTTTTTTTTTTTTTTTTTTGTAGTTTTAAGTTACTAGTTAGTTATTAAAACAATGAGTCTACGGTTGAAAAATATATTTAAATAAAATATGTAAATTTAAAATATAAAAATTTAAAAGTTAAAAAAAAATTACCTTGGTTTTCAAACTCTACAATAAAACACTTTATTAGGAATATAATCGATAATAATTCTTTAATATTTCCAGTTCAAACTTGGAATCTTTGGAATCGAATAAAGATCTATTGGCTTTGCATAATGGTGCTTGGGCCTCAACCAACCAAGATATAAATGGTCGTGATAATATGCCAGTGGGACAGGATAAAATTGTACGAGTCTTTACAGAACTAATGCGCAACATGGCTCGTATGAAGACCTATATAAGACCCTCAATGTGCAAACCCTATGGCAAACAAAGTGAATCATTGCAAAAAAGTAATATTTAATTTAAAATTTAATAAAATACAATAATAAAAACCAATGACTTTTGTATAATTTTTCAGCTCTTATGGACACTATACAAATTGTTCAAACTTTGCGCAACTGCCTACCACCACCACACATTCAGGTGAGTTCTTGGAAAAGTGAAAGTGAAGGTACATCCAATTTACAAGGCGGCAATACCGGCATACCAGGCGTTGTGGGTATGGGTAACCCACCATCAGGCCCGCCCATGATGAGTGTAGGTAATGGGGCTACATTAATGGGTAATATGCCCTCAACTCGTATTGAAAATTTAAGCAATTGAAGTAACCAAACTTCCAGGTAAGTTTTGTTTTTTTGCACAAATGTATTAAGGACTAAATATAGACAAGAGAGATGTTGAAAACAGGCCATAACTTATTCTATAGCATGGAAGCAACCACATTCCAATTTTAGTAGTAGAATTATTTCTCTTTTTTTAGTAGTGTTAAGTTATACAAAAAAAAATCATAAAAAATAAAATGCTTTTCTGCAAAGTATTTGTTTTTTTTTTAATTAATGTAGAAAATAATTTTGAATAAAAAAAATTATCAAATAATTATGATGTTTTAAACGATTAAATAAAAACAAACTGAAATCATTATTACTTCGAACAAAGGTTTTTAAAACCATTTAAATATTAAACAAATTATTGTGAAATAATTATATTAAAATGAAAACAATTTCTGTGCAATTTCAACTTAAAAGTTTAAGATATTTTTTATCATAAGTATTATTAGAACTTAATTATAAGTAAAAGCATTTAATTGTTCATCTTAGTTTTCGAACTGACCTTTTTTACATACTTTTTTTTTTTATTTAAGTGTGCCATCAATTTTTATTTTTAATATTTTTTTACTCTCAAAATCAGTGATATACAATAATTTGCTAAATGTTTTAAAAGAATCCATAAAGTAAGATATGAAAATAGTTGGCGGCAAATGATTTTTAATAAAATTTTAATAAAATTTGGGCAGCATCGAACAATTAAAAAAAGTGCTCAGTATTTCAAAGCAAAAAAGAATAACTCTGTTCTACATTATATGAGGTTGTAATTATTTGATTTCGGAAGAAATTTCATACGTTTCTTCCTTTTTGGTAGTTTGCTATCCTTCGTAATTATTATAAAAACCAACAATTGTATATCACTGCTCTTAACAGACTGATTTTTAATTAATATTAAACTATTTATTTTTCTTAGTATTTTATACAAAATTTAAAAATATGGGTTCCTTAAAATAAAGTTCAAAAAACTAAACAAAAACAAGTCTTCTAATGTTTGGCTTTAAACAAAAACTAAAATTTTTTGCTTTTTTTTTTTTTCTTTTTTTTTTTTTTTTTTTTTTTTTTTGGAAATTCAGAGAATATCGGCAACAAAATCCAAAATCTGTGATAAATAAAATTAAAAGTATTTAGTTTAAAAAAAAATGTTTTATTTTTTTACAAGTTATAGTTTAGGCGATCAAAATAAATTAAAATTAAAATTATTTGAACTAGAAAACAAAATTCAAAGGAACAGTGCTTTAATTTTTCTTATCTTTTTATGTTTTAAATTTAAAAAGAGTTTTAATTTTTCTTTAATATTTATAAGAAAAAAATACTTATCAGATATTTCTTTAATTTAACATTAATTTCAGTTAAAAATAAATAAATAATAAATAAAATAATATAACAAATTCATCATATCAATTATTAATTAAATACTAAATGTAATTAGTTTTTATAGACTTTTAAAACTAAATATTTCTCAATTTAATAATGCTTAAAATATAACAAACAATCACTAAAATGAAAATAAAATAATAATTACTGGAACTTAAATTTTAAATGTTTATTGAAAAAAAAATCATCATAATTTACCCACCAATATAAAACAACAAATAAAAAATATGCTTTTATTTACAATAAAAACTGTAAGATTTAAATATCAAAACCATAGTAATAAAAAATATTTTAAGATTTTGTTTTAAGAAAAGAAAAAAACATACAAAATGCAAAAAAAGTACATACAGCCCTTTTACAAGAACATTAGGAGTTTATAAAATTTTGCTAAAGGCTTCTTTTTTTAAATCTAATATTGATGTTTAAAAATGAAAATGCAAAACTATTTTCATTATAATAACTTTTGTTACATACTCTTAGACTTATTGGAGGATTTTTAAATATTTACTGAAATTTGGATTTATTGCAAAATATCAATATTATTTGGAATTTTAAATAAACTTAAGATTTTTGTTTTTCGAAAATTTAAATTTTTTGGGGTATTTGTTTTACTTTTCTAGCGAAATTTGGATGATTTTGTAAAAAAAAAATTTATGGTTTAGGGAAATTAAATTTCTTTGTAGTTTTTGTAACTATTCGAATTATTGCTGAATTTTGGATTTGATATTTTGTTTGATACTTAGATTTTTTGGTATTATATGATTTTAAAATTCTTTCGTAAAACTTTTAATAAAAGTTCATGTTTTGTAATTTTTCTCTTTTTTTTAAATCTTTTATCGTTCTAATATTAAAATTTCTAGAACTTGATTCCTATAATTTTTTAATATACATACAGACATACACACATATTAGTACAGTCATTTTATTGAAAAAATGAATTTTTTCGGGAGTGTATGTAATCGTTTTCGACACACCGAGTGAACCTTTATCGATTTTAATCCCACCAAAAGTTTGAATTTTTTTTTCTTTTTTGGTGAATGTTGTACGCCGAAACTTCGATTTTAGACTTTAGATTTTTGACCCCATAGAGAATATATATTCTGACGGCCTTGTGCACAACAAAAAGTTGGCATGAGGTTAGCATAACTCCTGAAATTAAGCAAGGTCTCTGCAAGGCCCTTCTTACAATATGAAACGATAGTCCTAGAATGTAGCTATGGATCACTTTAACTACCTACAATAATTTTAAGTGGCGGGCCTTACGGCAAAACACACCGAGACCCTGCTCTATTTCTGCACTTATGCCAAACTCATTCTAAGTTTTTGTGATGCATACGACTGTGAGTCCTTATGCATAGCGAAGTCGATTGAGCGATGTCCGTCTGTCCTTCCATATTAGTGTTGAAATCAGCCTAAGCACTAGATCAGCTAGAAAAAAACTTAATACGCCAATCGATCAGACCTACTTTCGAAAATTTTGCTTTTGAAAATCAGCAAGATCGGTCCATGTCCTTCGAGGCAGCGGGCAAAACACCACGCCTGCCTGTATTTTTTCATATCATTTTAAACAATGAAGTTACTCCAATCAAAAAGGAAATATATGCAGCGATAGAGAATAAAAAAAATAAGAAACAACATCAAGTAAAAAATTTTGCCCTCGCCCATATATTCATATTTCATAAAAAAGTACGATTGTGCGTCATATTTTTTTAAAAAAAAATTTTAAAACATGCTTAGCCTATTAAGAGCCGATGACATTTTTATGTAAAAATTTCTCTGTCTCCTCAATATTTTTTTGTTTAATTGGAGCTTCTTCAATAAACTGGATTTAGATAAATGGTGAAGGGTATATAAGATTTGGAGTAGCCAAATTTAGCACTCTTACTTGTTGTTTTTAATAATTTACTTTTTGGTTTTATAAATTTTTAAACTTTCTGTATAAATAAAATTAAAATTTTTATTCAATTTTCCGTTTTTTTTGTGATGTAAAATTTACTTTTTGTGTGTAGTTTTAAATTTTTGGGATATACAGGCATGTCACACATTCCGGTCGGAATGATTTTAATTTCGTATTAACAATTTCGATCGATTTTGTTTTACCTTTTTCGAACTCCGATCGATTTTGTTTGTTTTTGAAAATTATTGAATCTCCACTATTTAATTTTAATGTGACAATATTTTGCATACCAAAGTAAACAACAAGGCTAATCTAAGTAGAACACATAATAAAAGTAAATTTAAGAAACGCATATAACAAAATTCCAGGGAAATTAAATTCCGCTTTAAAATTTGAAAATGGTTTCCTTCCGAAGAAATTTATCGTTTTTAGTTTTCTGAAGAAGCAATTTGCGAAATTGAAACCACGTGCGATCGGAATTGAGTTGCGTGACATGCCTGATAATTATTAAAAAAAATTTAATTTAATGCGTTTAGTTTTTTAAATGTGTGTATTCTGCAATATTTCCACTTTTTCAGGTCTGATCAGTTTTTTCAATTAATAAGCGGAAAAATTACTCCTTTTTTTTTTGGTAAAAAGACATTTCACTAATGTGATGAAAGATTTACTAGCTCATGTTGACTGTTGTAAAAAAATTTTCTTGAAATGGTCGTATTTATTTTTACTAGAGTTCGTCTTGTGGTCAAAATTTTTGTATTATTTTTTGCATTTGCAGTGGTAGGGATTTAATGTGTCATTTATTTCTTAATAACTGAACCGATTTAAATGAGAAAAAGACGGTGCACTGAAGGAGCATAAAAGAATAGACAATAGCGGTTGATAAGCAGAGAGGAAGAAGGATTCCGAAGATTTGTCTTAGTCTATTCATAAATTGCATTCATAGAAGAAAATATTTTTTTCCTGGTAATTTTACTGGTGCTGCAAAAATATCAATTTATGCGGTCATATAATGAGGGTTAAGTTTTGTTGTAAATAAAGTCAAAACGTATAATCAACTAAATTGTTTTAATTATTTTTAATTTAAAAACAGAAGGATTTATAAAACTCAAAATGTTTTTGTAAAAGTAGCAGTACTTAAACCGAAACGTCTACATATAAGTTGTGAATTATTATTCTTTTATTTGATTTTTTAATTTTTGAAAAAAAAATATCTATTAAAAGGGTTGTACTATTTTTTAAATGAATGACTGGTATTTAAAACGCATAATAATTTTTAAATAATAATTTTAATAATTTTTTATTTACACAATGTCACAGTATTACAAAAAGAAAGCATTTAAAGAGTTTTTAAGAAATAACAAAAAATAGCAACGATTTGAGAAACAAACTGATCCAATGAAAAATTAAATAAAATTGATGAAAAGATTTTAGAATAAGTCCTACTGAAAATAAAAGTTTTAAAGCTTTAAATTATATCGTTCTACATAATAATTACATATTTATTTGTCTGCTTTTCTAAAGAAGGTTAAGTAGAGTGAAATAAACTTATTTGTTGATCTAAAATTTACAGCAATTAAAAAATAACATTTAAAAAGTTACTTAAAACCACCATTAGATTTTTTTTTATTTTATTTAGCATTTGCTTAATAAAAATATAATATTAAAAATATATTTTTTTGTTCAATAACACAAAATATGTAACTTAATTAAATAAAAAAATCAATTATAATTATTGTATTTAACAAGTTATCAGAGTAGAGTTTAAATTTAACAAAAATTACAATTATAAAAATATATCAATATCCGAACACAAATAAATATAGAATGTAAACGCTTACTTAATTGAAACAAAAAAGAAAAACAGCAAATATATTTTCAAATTTTAAATTTTCTTTAAACAAATTAATGGCAAAATAAAAAGAAAATACTTTTTGACTAAACTATCAATTAAATTGTATTCAATGCATTAAGAGAATAAAAGTTAATAAAAATAATAAATTAAGAAATTCCACTAACTGTTATTTTATTTCTTTGAACAGTAACAATTTTCGTTTTCAATAAATGAAAAAAATGCTATTTCAATTTTAAAAAAGGTTTTGGATTGCAAATTTATTATTTTAAAATGAATAAAAAACATTTTTATAAAAACCAGTCCGCTTCGCTGGCTCTTAATTAGTATTCGGTGTGATTTGGAGACACATATATTTTTTTTAATTCAACCATTTACAGTTTTAATTAAGAGCTTAAAATATATGCGAACTTAAGCCGAACTAAAGTTACTTGTTAGGTTATTGTTACAATTAATACCAATTGTATTTTTAAAGATAATTTAAATATTTATTTGTATGAAGGTTTCACGCCCATTTTTTATAAACTCACATTTACAGATAAAAAAGATATTGAAAATTGATTTATTACAAAAAGTATTAAGATTGTGCCGATTACTTTGAATATGCGTGACATTTTACGTCTACTATTGCAAAACCCAAAGTAACCTATAGTGCTTTCTAAACATACGGGAAAAAATGACCCATCCGATTAGCCGTCTATAGATTCAAACACAAATACCAACACGCTTTTAATTTATACACATGGAATTTTTTCGTTAACATTGAAATTTCATTTGCATTATTTGAAATAATTACAATGTTTAAAAATTTGATTATCATTTAATGGCAATGATTTTTTTTCGAATTATATATTTTTATTAATGGTAATGAAGTTATAATGAAACTATTTTATTACTCATAATTGATTAAAAAAAATAATTGTTTTTAAGAAACAAATATTTTAAATGGGTCTAAACTTCAACCTTTTAATAATATAAAAATTTAAAGCGAGATAGGTGTGAAACTTGATGTTTGAGTTTTTGAGTCACCTACACAAGCAGGTAAATATGCCTATTGAGTTAATTTCGTAACCGTGCTACATTCTTTAGGAAAGGGATAGATGAGAGGTAAGACAGGTGGTGAAAAGAGAAAGATAGATATAGCTATTTCGTTAGTAATTTTACTTCGCCGGCGAATATGCTATGAAGAAGCACCGACGAAGGATGCTGCATCATGTATTTATACCATTAAACAGAAAAAAACATTTGTTATTTTTTTGGTTGCCGCAGGGGTTGAACCCTGGCCAACCAGGTTTGTAGTCAACGTGTTTACCATTTTGAATACTTGCAGGAAAACATAAATATTTTTTGTGATATGAATGGCATTTTAAAATACGCTAGAGCCCCGATTTGCGTCGTCCCAATTTGCGTCGTTTCGATTTGCATCGCTTTTTAAAAACTAGAAAAATTCGATTTGCGTCGCTGCAATTTCAAGTTGCGTCGTTTTTACCCCGATGTACATCCTTTTTATTTCGATTTGCGTCGTTTTGTTTCAGATTTGCGTCGCTAAAAACGGTTAAATTTTTTGCGTCGTTTCGATAAGCGTCGCGTTTCTTTGGTCCCCATTAACGACGCAAGTCGGGGCTATAGTGTAATATTTTGCTATACTTTACAAAAACAAGAACTGTCGCTTGCTAATGGTGAAGCTTTAAATCTAGTTAATCATTGGTCAACGACAATGATTATTTTGTTTTTAACAACCTTGAAACCTTTTCATTAAAAATCATTACCATTATTTTCGTTTGCTTTGTTTATCATTCAATTCTAATGACATTGGCAATTAATTGCCAGTAATACCAACAACAACAACAATAAGTTAAAGCTGGTCCGGTCATTCGGAATTTTAAATAGTTTCTTACATAGCTACTCTACACTTTGAGAGTTAAATTTTTTATCGTAATTAGAAGCATACAAATTTTAATTTCTTGCAAAAATTAAATTCCAAATAAATCCTAAAAAAAGACGAGATTATAGTTTTTATTTATACATCTAATAAAACAGTAACGGGGTCATTCCTGTACATGAAATAGTTTTTGAAAATTTTGATGTTGGTGTAGATAGTAACCGATATGGAATACAAAACACCTATTTTTGGAACTTTCATCTACCTGTCCGTCTGTCTGTCTATGTTCGCATCACGTAAAAACTGGTAGACGGATTTGAATAAAATTGTGAGAAGATCTCTTGGAATCAGAAATAACTGGAATAGATTTTACATACAATTTTATTGAAATAAAATTAAGTGGTCACAAAACCCATTTGAATGACTTTGCAGGCTACTGCTTAGACACTGCAAAACTTTACGTTTGTCTATATGAGTGGCTTCCTATGACACTTACAATGCACAAGATTTAATTACATGGCATTGGGATATCATCATAAGAAGTGGCCTCAGATTTGGAAGAGATCTTTGAAGAAACAGAAGAAGAACGATGCCACTCATCAACATTATAGTGCAAAAGAAAAGTTGTTGTAAATAAATTTTATCGTTGCTATTATAATTCAAATCAAGTGAAATAAATTCAATAAGGTAATAAATTACAAAAATTTATTTGGCTGGTGGATTGGTAAGGCATTAAAGCTTAGAAAAAATATTTTTCGGAAATTACCAAACAAAAAAAAAAAAACAAAAATAAATTAAAAAAAGTTCACAGGCATATTTTTGTGGAGGGATCGGAAGGATTCATCTGTCTGCTTATAAAAACCAAAAAAAATTATTTTTTGGTATTATGACGTGCTTATTCTATTTCTTTTAATACTAACATTTTCTTAAATCAATGTTTTATGCTTCCACCCACAAAAGGAGGCGGGGCGAAAATCGAATTTTAGCGCCCCTTGATCCAAGCTTAGGTTTTAGAACTTTGGCTGATTTGCATTTGCTAAACAAAAGTAGGGGAAACTTTGGAGGCAGGATTAGTTTTTTTAAACGGAAAGCAAGTCTGGCTGCGTTCAACCAAAGGCTTGCAATAAAGAATAACTTAAATAAGCGCAGACGGTTTTGAAATAACTGTTAAGATAATATGGAGGCTATATTTCAAAAGAAAAATGCAATAAACATTAGCTTTACAAGGCAAATTTTAAGAAAATCAAAACAGAAGCAACATCAATTAAGGTGCCTTTAGACGAAATGTTTTTTACATACGACTTGTCAGATTTTCCATAACAAAATGTATATGTATCGTGTAAACGGTTTGAAACATTTCTTATATTAAATACATATGTAAGAGTCATATGACAAATTTTCATTTACAACGTGTTCTATTTTAATATGACAAAGCATATGACTTCCAGTAATGCAACTTGTTATTTCTTCACTTATACCGTTTTTAAATGATCAAAAAGTGCAAAAAGCACTTAAATAGTTGGAAGCAGAATAGAGTTGACATCTTTATTAGCATTAACAGAGCCGTTCACCAAACAACTGTTGTAAACAATGATTTACTTTGTAGGTTATGTCAGAAGTAATTTGCATGTACGTTTAAAAGCGAAATTTTAAGTCATATGTAAAAATGACTACTTTGACATACATAAGAAATTACATGTGGATTTTCAAACTAAAAAGTCATGTGTAAAAAACATTTCGTCTGAAGGCACCTTTACTTTTAAGTTTACAGAGTCGTACTAAATAATTTCAAAGTCTTTACAAATTTATAAAAAATATAACTGGTTTTTAGGTTGTATTCTTAAATTTTTCTCCATCTCCATTACGAAGTGCTTAACAAGCTCGTCTAATTTATTGCAGTGCATTGCGCTACAGCCTGAAATTAATCATGTTGAAAAGTAGGGGGGATATAGAAGGGGTACTGGATATTCAATTAATTATTTGCCCAACGGAGTGTGGCTGGAAGGGCCAACTGATCCTAAATCATTGAGTCTGACGCATTCAAAAACATTCAAATAACAAAAACAAATACAAAATATTTTAACAATGCTCTAGTAACTTAAAAGAAATATTTTACCACTTTCAGTGATGTTTTTTCGAGGCCTTTTCTGTACGTGGTCGAGCACTCCAAAATATTTTCTAAAAAATTGGCTTGTATGTGAGAATTTCCTTCGAATGTTGACATACGCTTGTATGCTTGGACTTTTATTGAATGGATACGAACGATACTTGCTATTGTAAACTCGAAAGGACATACAGGACCGTAAAAAGTAATTTTAAAAAAATAATTTATTTTTAGTCTTGGGATGAAATTTAATCTGTAACAACTCGTAAAGTGTGTTCCTTGGGATAACTCGAATAATTTGCAAATAGATGGTCTTTTTGTCATTAATCTAGGACTATAGTTCTTCATGCCCTGCACCTATGCAGTGGAAATTTAAAATTGTGTGGCCTTATTTGAATAGAAACAACTGTTAACTCACGTTGCATTTGCTCTCTACTAAATTTAAATTGAGAAAGTAATAATAAAAATAAAAGGAGAGTTGTAAAAATTCAAAACAGAATAATAAAAATCAAAACAAACGCTGCAAAATTTTTGCGAAACAAAACAAAAATAAATAATTCCAAACTAACAAATAAATTAAACAAACCAACACTTTCACAAGCACAATAACTTTTGAACAATAAATTGTACTAAAGTGGTTGGTTGATTGGTTTGTTCACAAAGATGAAGGGAGAGGAGAATTAAAACAAACAAAAAATAACGACAATAGCAATAACAACAAGAACAAGAACAACAGCAGCTAACAAAAGCGAGACCCAACACGGTGAGCAAGTAGAATACACGCCGCATGACAGTCAGTAATTTTTCGATATTGGAGCGAATTACAACGTTTTTGTGGATAAGAAAAAAAATATTTAAAGAGTTGGGTGAATAAGTGAAAAAATATATAACAATTCTCAATATATACAAAAAATAAATACATGTGTTTAAAAATATATTTAAGTTTTTTTTAAAAGTGATTTAAAAAAAAATAAAGTGTCTGGTCACAGGTTCTTAATTACAATTTTTTTTCTGTAAATGTAATTTAATGATTTAATAGCGGCCAAGAATACACTACAAACAACAACAAATTCATTTAGATACAAAAAACAAAAGTTTTTTTTGTTATTTTTTTTTTTTTTTTGACTCATGTCTTGTTCTTTTAGTCTTTAAATAACAAAAGTCGTCATTAAAAATGAAATATAAAAAACTATAACTTAAAGCTGCACTAACTCAAATTTATAGCAAAACGACACAAAAATAAATCAACTGAACATTTTCATTTTAAAAATCAATTTATATCGCTAAAACGAAAAACCCATTTTTTATATTTTTTTTTATTTTTAAATATTTTAATTTTTGTGTGTGAAAGAAGAAACAAAAATTATACTCTCCTGCCAAGAGGTTTATTTGTTTGTTTGGTCTCTTTGAAACGAAATTAGAAATGTGTATGACTAAAATTTGTATTAGAACGACGCAAAAAAAGACGGCTTAATATTTTTATACAAATAAGTGTATTATTTCCGGTTTCTTTAATTTATTTAAATTAAATTTAGTCAGCCAAAAAATGAAGCATCTTTAAAGAAATTTTACGTTTAAATTATCCTAAACCTTCTGTGTGTTTGTAACTTAGAAGTAAAGTCTTAAATTTTAAATATCCGATATGACACCAAACTTTTTTTCAATGATATTTTTGTATTTTAATAATCAGTGCCCATGTAACCATGTAATAGTCCATTAAAATTTCTTAATTTTAAAGAAAACAATAACCACCTTTTATATCATTTAAAAATATATCATTAGTCCTTAACTTATTAAAATTTCAAGGTTAGAGAATGAAATAAAAAAAAATATTTGCAACTGATACGTCATTTGGAGCAACTTAACAGCTGGAGCTGCTTTAACAGCTGCTGACAACTATAAATGCTTTGTAATTATACCCTTCTCTACAGATAGAAAGAGGGTATATCTAAGTTTGTCATTCCGTATGTAATTTCTACAATATTTATTCCGACCCCATAAAGTATATTTATTCTGGCTTCTTATGCATAGCAAAGTCGTTTGAGCGATGTCCGTCTGTCCGTTCGTGTTAGTGTTGAAGTCAAGTTTGCCGTGACACTAGATCAGCTAGAAAAAATTTTAATATGCCAATCGATAAGACATAATTTCGAAAATTTTGTTATTAAAAATCAGCAAGATTGGCGAATGTTTTTCGAGACAGCCGGAAAAACTCCATACCTGCCTCTAATTTTTTTATATCGTTTTGAACCAATCTAGTTAAGTGAAGTTATTCCTATAAAAATAAAAATGGACAGATAATTAAAAAATAAGAAAAATTAGCGTTCGCCCATATTATCCGAGTTATAGTTCTCTGAACTTTTCATAGAAAACTACGATTGTGCATCATATTTTTTAAGATATCAATAAGAATAAAATTTAAAACCTTTTAAATAGATCTTCTAGGAAATGCTAAACCTTTTTAAAAATGCTTAACCCATTAAGAACCGGTGACATTTTTGTGTGTAATATTTTATATAGTACTTAATTTTTTTTTCTTATATTTCTCCGTCACCCCAATATTTTCTTTATTGAATTTACTTCACTAAACTAGATCAACATAAGAGCCGTTAATTTTGAAAGTGGCATAAGTCACTTTTTCAAAAAATATTAAAACAAAAAAATTTAAATGTTAAGATCTGCTTAAGTTTTTTGTTGATCGAATATTTTATTGGGGAATAAGTATCCTGAGATAGAAGGCAAGTAAGTCTTCTCGAGTTTTAGCCTCAGTACTTTGAAACACAATCCTTTAAATATGTTTATCAGCTTGAAAGCAAAATGGCTAATGCTAGTTTCAATATAAACGGCTCATATATGGTAAGGGGAAAAAAGATTCGGCATATGCCCGATGCGCTTCGCAATCCAAATAAAAATTTTAATTGATGCTATTTTATTTTTATCAGTTATTACTTAACACGGGACTATTTATGCAAAATAATGACCCTACCTTTCATTTTTTTTTTTTTTTTTAGTTATACTTTTTTTGTATGGTAGGTACTGCGCCGACTGATCCCTTTCAGACATTTTTTTTGCACATTAAAATAGTGGTTTCTGGTGTAACATTTCAAGGCTCTACCTATAATAGCTTTCAATTCACATTTATTTTTATGGCAAGTACCTACGGCCACTGCTTCAACGTAGCCTGTTTTTTCTCGACTATTTACAAAATTAGTGTAGTACTCGTTCAGAACTTTAATACTTTATCTTTTGGAGTACTTTAGTTACACCATAGTAATTTTATACTTTGTGTGGAAGGAACCAAGCCCGTTGCTGCAATCCAGTACATTTTTCGTAGGCACATAATTTTATTTTTCGCTTTGCATGAGAGGTGCCACGCCCATACATCCAATCCATCCTAAGCTATTGTTTGCAATTTAAAAAACTATATATACTCCATTTCAGCAGCAGCTATAGTTTCTCGACAAATAAACAAACAAACAAATTAACTTTATATATCATGTATGTCACAGAAGTCAATTCCCATCAAAAGTGGTTTCAATTCCATAAATTGCTTCTTCAGAAAACTAAAAACGAAAAATTTCTTCGGAATGAAACCACTTATAAATTTTAAAGTGGAATTTAGTTTCTGTGTTTAGCCTTCTTGTTTACTTTGGTGTGCAAAATATTGCCACATTTAAATAATATAGTGGAGATTCAATACTTTTCAGGAATAAACAAAATCGATCGGAATCCGAAGAAGGTAAAACAAAATCGATAGGAACTGTTAATACGGAATTAAAATTATTCCGATCGTAATGTGTGACATGCCTGTATATAAGTTTATAGATAGCATACATAAAAAAATAATCCTCTTTGAAATAACTTAAAATCGTTTAATTGTACAAAATTCGACTCCAACAACTTATTAATATTTGCTGTTTTTTTACCCAACGATTGTTATAAAGTGTCGATATCGTTCGGCAGTTATGTCATTTCACTTCGCCTTAATTTCCTTCAAAAGATTTTTCAAATTTCTTTTATTTTTAAGTTGTGCGTCTATTTTGCATGAGTCTACGAATTAAATCTGTATTGAATGTTGCTTTTGAACTTCGCCGTTTGTCTTAGGTCAAGAGCCTATCGGAATTGTCATAAAAAAGGAAATATTATACTCCTCAAAGATTTAAATACATACGTACAAATTTTGATTTTTCTAATACTTTTCTTTTTCGAACTAAAAGTCTAAATTCTCATAAATAAATACGGGTAGATATGCTTTACATACATATTTTCTTTGCAATAAGTTACAATAAAGAATTTTTAATTTTAAATACAGTCGACTTTTGATAATTTCAAACTCGTTAATTTGAATCTCTCGATAATTTGAACTGTTTTCCAGGTCCCTTGAAACACACTTAATATATTCCAAAAAATCTATGTAATTTGGTCCCATCAACTATTAAAAATTATTTCAAAGGGAATTATGACCGCCGACTCTCTATAATTTGAATTTTTTTAGCTTTACGCTCTATAATTTGATGGTTTTCATTTTCAAAAATCATTTATTTTTGTTGTTTTTTTGTGATGTGCTTCAGAATGACATCTTGTCTGCCAACATTTTATAATTTTAAGTTCCATTTTTTTACATCTTATAAGTTGAACCCCTAATGTATTTTTGTTTCTGTTTTTAAAAGAAATTTAAACCGTTTTTTTAAGTTTCTATGCCAGCTCTATAAGCTCTTATTAATTTGAATTTTTATTATCTTTCTTTTGATATTTTAAAGTCTCGTTAATATGAAAACTCGATTATTTGAACTTTTTCTCTGGTCCCTTGGGTTCAAATTATCAAGAGACCACTGTATAATTTTTGTTAAATTTATATATTTGGTAATTTTTCCGTTCAAAAAACCTTTAAATTAAAACGAAAAGATTTTCGTCTACTTGAATTTCAGAGATAACAAATATAATCTCTTTATGTTACTTTAAGTTGTTACGACATTAAGAATGACATTGACCTCCAGTACCTTTTATGCTTTGCAATTAGTGTTTTAATTATTTGTTGCTGTTCGAAATTTTTTTGCTATTGCTTTCATCTATAAAATCTATTATTTTTTGTTTCGTAATTGTGTTAGGTGTGTTAAATAGAGCATCTACTTTATGAAGGAATACCTCTTAAACCTGATATTAAATTAACAACAACAACAACAAAATCATTCCTTTGTTTTCAAGTTTTCTTTAATCAGTCTAAAATACCACAAAACAAAAGCCAAAAATAAAAAAAAATAAATTTATATAAATAAATAATTTACTTTTGAATTTCGATTAAAAACCACGCCATATGTACGTTTCTTACTTTGCAAATAGTCTGGCCACTGAAAAAAATACCAAAAAAATACGCAATAATTTTGATTTGTTTATAAAAACATATATATGTATGTAAATATATACATATGAAGGAAAGTATGTACATAATTGTATATTTATAATTTGTTGAAGTTCTTAAGTGACTGCAGTCTTTGTTTATTTAACGTAATACTGACCTTTAATGAAATTTTTGTTCGGTCTGGCCTTAATTTTTATTTATTTAAATCCAACACAAAGAATAATTGAGGTGTTAATTTGTAATTAACAAAGGTTTATAATTATCGATTGTAATTAAGTGAAAAAATATTTTTCTATTGTCATCCAAAACAAATATTAGAAGATTTTAATAAAGAACTGTTTTCTTGAGTGAATAATGTAGCAAATATTACAACGCAATTTTCATACTTTATATATTTACGGTGTTTGTTCAGTTATTGTTCTTTCATAAACATTATGCTTAATACTCGTATTTACAATCCTACAACTAATTTTACTTTTAATAAAATTCAACTTTTTACGCAATATTTTTTAAATTGGATTTACTGATTTTTTGTTTTATGCAATAACACATGGGTTCTTATCACAGCATTCGATATCGATTGTAATTGTAATGGAATTTATTTGTAGATTTTAATCGATACCGAATGCCATAATGTACCACTGTTCTCTTGTGAGGGTTTGCAATTGTTAAAAGCTATGTGTGTATGAGATCTATTTCTTTTTTAATCTACAAAACTGCCTTAAATTATGCAGTTTTTAATTTTGTGTAATATAATCGCAAATAATAAATATGGTTGAGGTAACCATAATCTATGATATATTATTGAATTATGTTTAAAGTAATAACAATATTTTTATTATTGCAACCATATAATTGTCTAACATAATAACAACACTGTTAAATGTAAACATAATTATGTTTAAATTAAAAACATATTATATTATAATACTACCAAAATATGATTAAAAAAAATATAATCAATTTGATATATTTTTTCTTGATTTAATTTTGTTATATTTTATTTATTTCTTTTTTTTTCATTTTATAATTTTTTATTTTATCTTTTTATTTATTATATTGTAGGAAAAATTATTATTTAATATTTGGATATTTATAACCAAACATGTGTTCATTTGTAATCATAATTTGCTCATTTATAATATAATTTTGTTAATATGTTATAAAAAATATTAAATTTTGTTAGTTATAAAAATTTGGTTGTGCTTAGAATTTCAGAAAAAAAATTTTTCTTGTGGTGTAACCATTTATTGATAAAATATTAACAAAAATTTACTTGTATTGTTTTAAATAAGTATAATATGGTTATCGCAAACATATATTATTGCAGAGAAAATAATATGATTGTTGTGACCATATCTTAACCACATTTTTTCTTTGCGTGTAGCTGTTGAAAAGAAACGCTCCTTTTTGGAATTTAATGATTAATTAAAAATAACTGTAAACTTACGCTGTAAACTGTTACGCTTATATTCCAGTAATTTTACTTTATACGATCCTATGCTTTATTTTGCTTGTTCTTTATTTGAAAGGCCTTGCAATTTTTTATTTTTTTTAACATTCGAATTTTAAAGTTTGAATAAAAAGCACGAAATGGTATTTTTAAATATTTGTAAATAATCAGTGGAACTTTTTCGTTCTTCGCTCGCTTAAAAAATGGCAATGGCTCCTCTTGCCTTAAATATATAAATAAATATTAATATAAATAATAATAATATTAAATATGATTTTATAATTAACATTCTGCATTGGAAGAGTTCCATGAAAAAAATTTTGTATGTTGATTAAAAAAGTCAGATAACTGACATTGATTTATTCATTTAAGAAAAATTCAGTCAAATATTTAAGGAATTTTCATCCCGAATCTCATTACTTTTAGAAATCATAACGGAGCAAACAGGACTCATAAACTAAGGAAAAGCCAAATTTCATTAAATTTTTCCTGAATACTGCGTTTTTAAGGTGTTTTAATAATTTGTAAAAAAAATAGGAGGTGTCACCCCTATTTTACAAATTTAGCCATTGACAATTTGAATAACACAAATAATACAATTGCCTTTTCCAATATATACGATTTTTTTTATTTTTTTTTATGAGGGTGCTACGCCACGCCAGTTGAATTAACATTTGTATAAAACAAACTATAAATATTTTACCTATTATATTTTCCTAGAAATGGGTGTAGCACATCACGCCTACTTTTTCAACATTTAAAGTAGAACATTATTTCTTTCAAACAACATAAAGATTCCGAAAATTTTTGAAAAAATTTGCTTGGCCTTGCTTCAAAAACCTTTTGGTATATAAATAAACAATAATGCTTAACTCATTATGCATACTAAATTTTAAAATACTAATTTTAGCTGAAAAAATGTCAACATGGTCACACTGGTTTAAATATATTTTATTGCTCATTTTCACTTACTTTCTCTCTCTCACTCAGGATATAATGGTACTCTTTCTATTAACATTTTCTCTCTTTGTTTTGTTATGTCCTTTTTTTCTAATATTTTTCCTTCTCTATATATTTTTTCATTTTCCTAGGTGCCTTAATGTCTCTGTATTTTGTGGCGGTTAGTGAGTTTATCAAAAACTTTTGTTGTTTATTACTAAAGTCCTTTTCTCCCCCTCTAAATACAATGTTCAATACATTTATTTATAATTACAGCAATTGTTCATACTTAAATATGTACATATGAATGTATGTTTGCTTTCTAGGCACATTGTACATTTGCCTTAATACGATTATATTTTTCCACTATAATTTCTACTTTGTTTTACTCGTACATACGAACATATGTAAATATTCAATGAGTTTCATCATTAACGAGAAAAAATAATTTATTTTACCCATTTCATTTTATTTTTAGAATAATTTTCTTTAACCTTTAAGACTTTATTTTTTTGTTGTCAATGAAAAAGTTCATGATCAAGGTTGTTTCCTGAGGATATTTAAAAAAAAAAAACAGTCTTATTAACAGATACACAATGTCCTTGATTCTGGACATTAAATTTAATTGAAATACTGCAGCGAGTTCGATTGACAAATGTTTATTCTTATAAATCTAGAATTTTTTTAGAGAATCCCTAAATTTTCATTTAAAACTTCTCAAAGTTTTTAAAGTTCTTTGTAAAGTTAAACATCCTTTAAATATTCTTTTGTTGACTCTTTTTAAATGGAATTAAAAATTTAGAAAGGATGATGGCGGTACAGTATTAAGGGGCGGGTATTCCCAATGCAAATTTTGAATAGGTCACTCTGGAAAAAGAATGTTTTCAAAAAAATCTGGGATTACTGTATATTTCGAAAGTATTGTTTTTTTTTTTAATCGAAATGCTGAGTTACCCCCCAGGAGATTTTTTATAACTTTAAGGCCTAATTTGCTTCTTACGAAAGGGGGAGCAAAGAAGAAGTATTTTATTTAAAACAATACATAGAAAAAAAACACGGTTAGTTTTATGTTGTCACGACAATCAAAGAGAGCCTTTCGAAATAAATTGATCACAATGAAAATATAAAATCAGTTTATACGTTTAGACATATTGTGATCACCATGCAGTTAAACTTTTCTGCCCAAAAAAACGCCAAAAACGCTTAGCACTAAGCTAAGATTGCTTTTATATTAAAAATAGTTTATATTTTCCACTTAACACTGCCTTAAACACGATTAACTAGGCAAAACATAACTTTCATAGTCTTTTTTCAACAAACGGAAATTAAAATTTTGCAATGTGTTTGCACGTGTACACGATAATGCCCCACTGTAGATAAAATATCGTCATTTAGATCTTTAAAGAGATAACAAAGAAACCTACGATTCACAAATTGTAATGGCGACTTATTTTTAAGCCTATTGAACTATATTTTATATATTTTTTGTAAACTGATTGCAAATTATCATGTTTTGTCAACATTTAATGTTAAAAAAGTAATATAAATCATAAAATATTTTCGTGCAGTTTTCATTCATTGGTGTTAAAATGACTTGTATATTATCTGAAAAAACGACACAAAAAACATGTTTTTCTTAAACCTATTTTTTTTTCTTATAATTTTTAATACAATAATTTTTTCCGTTTTAAGTTTTAATAAGTATTTTTTGCGTTTTTGGTAAAGTGCCATTACCAAACCAAATTACGACTATACGACATCATCCCATTAATACACATTTGACGATTTCCTTTTTGACGAAAAAATAAAAAATAAAATTTTTAAAATGTTTTCAAAACAAAAATTGAAAAACACATAATTTGAAAAATTACATTTATTTACAGTAGCAAAATGTTTTGGAAGAAGACAACGACACGAGTCATAAAGTGTTAAAAGATTAAAAAAAAATTATATAAAGAAAAACAAAGAAATATATTTCAATTGATTTTATTTTGTATTAAAACAGAAAATTTATTATAAAATAATAAAAATAAATATTTTTTTAAGTTTCTAGAAATAAAACCTGTGTGCTATTTTGTGTTCTTTAAACTCTTTTTTCCTCGTATATTTTGTAAAAACCTTTCAAGTGCAAACAATTTAATCCAGCTGAATTTAAGAAATATTATTGATTTAAAATGCAAAAATTAAAGTCAACAATTTTTGAAAAATATCAAATAGAACATAAAGTCAAAAATGTTAAAGCCCTGCCTAAAAATCCAGTATTTCAAGCGGGCGTGGCTGCCTTAGTATCGGTGGGATTATTAACATGGTAAGTTATACAAGTATTTTATCAAAAAAGTATTTATTGTTTTGTTATTTATATTTAAATTTTACAAACATTTTTTGGGGTTTCAAAAGTTCTCAACAATTTGAAAACCAGAAAAGTTTAGGAAAAACTGTACTAGTATCACAGCTTCAGCGAAGGTTTTTCAGAATCCATAGGGCATTATAGTAAGCAACGGTTCGTGCAAAATTTGGTGTAGCATAACGTACTATAAAAATACAATCTAGAAAAAAGGTGGTTACCAACTTTTCTTAATGTTCGACAGAACTTATTTAAAAAAGTTTTAAATAGTTCTTAAGTTTTCATGCGCTTTGTCTGCCTTCCGTGAGACTTTTTTTAATCCAAATATAAGTTTATAAAGTTGAAATGTGTTCCCCATCCCATTCTCTCTTAAATGTATAGGGTCACTAAAGTTCAGTTTAGTGTTTTTTTTATTCCTCCTTCTATTCTGTTTCTTATTTCGTACTCCGAAATTTTACTTTGGAACTACTCGACCGCGTTCAGAAAAGATCCAACAATCTTATAGTATTTCAGTATTATGACTCTACTATAATGAAATTTAAGGAACTTGTTTCAGATACCTGATTTTTTGCGTGCGTACTTTAATAATTTGCTTTAAGAACCCCATGAGTAAAAGTAAAAATTGAAAAAAAGGCATTGAATCTTTTATTTTGCATTATCGACTGTGTTCTATAATGTTAAATATATTGTAGTCTTAGCTACAATTGACTTAATTGCTTTAAAAGGATCATAAAATTGAGAGCGCAGCTCCTTCGCCCATACAATAATAAGTAATATTTTCTTTGGTACTTTTTTTTAAAGATGTCTTTAATATCTAATAAAAAACAAAGGTATCAGAGACAATGTCTACAAAATTCATTGGACATTCAACAAAAATAACAACAGCTTTAAATTTCAAAATAGAATTGGACGTTTATGTAAAAATAAAAATGGCGTTTCTGATTTTTTTCCACGGAAATTATGATACCCTTGTTCAAAATAGCCACACACTATAAAGAATATTTGTCAGCCGTACCCACTCAAAATTAAGCCATTTTGTTCGAAAACGGCTCGTCGGATTTTTTGCACAGTTGGAAAAAATTTTCGTTTCGTTCTCTACTTTCATAATGCATGGCGATTTTGGGAGATAGTGATAGTGATCGTAATCATGATCGTGTTGAAATTAACTTTACCGAAGCATTAGATGAGCTAGAGAAAATTTAAATACGCCAACCGAAGAGGATCAGACATTGTTTCGAAAGCTTGCTATTGAAAATAAGCAAGATCAGTTCATGTCCTTCGAGGCAGCGGTAGAACAATGAAGTAACTCCAATCAAAAAATTAAATATATGGGGCGATAGAGAATTAAAAAAAAAAAACAAGTGAAAAAATGGCGCTAGGCAATATTTTCCAAAGTTACGGACCTCTGAAAGTACAATTTTGCGCCATATTTTTGAAGATATTAATAGAGGGATTATTTTAAAGCTTTTAAAGAGATTTTTTAGAAAATACTAATTTTAAAAAATGCTTATTAAATTAAAAGACAATGGCAAATTTTGATATAGCATTATAAATAGTACAAACATTTTTTTTCTTATGTTTTTAATTTTTTGTCACCCAATTATTTGTTTTTGTTTGCACTTCACTTAACTAGATTTTTTCAACTTTTATCCGTATTCCTGTGGTGGTTGTTGTTAATGTTGCAAAATTGATAAAGTTTCACCCAATACAGCAACCTTTTCATTTACTAAGTTGGTATAGGAACCCTAAGAAAATAAAGCTTAACACTAGGTTTACGGGCGTTTCTTATATACCTATTTCTACGAGCATCAGTCAAATTGACGGGTGGATGAAAATACGTATTTACATTAAAAAAATCAATTTATTCAAATTAAATCTGAGTTTAACAATATAAAGCTTCACATAAAAATAAAATATTATAATTCAACATCTTTTATTGAAGTTATAATGAAAATGATAGCAATAATATAACCGCTACATAATTATATTTATCGAGGACATTTTTTACATACGTATTGAATTTCTTTTGTGCACGTTCCACATACGATCTTTTTACAATACATGCATTACTGTTTCTATTTTTATTACAATAGCCCACTTGGCAACTTTTTCGCACTCCTGATGTTGAAGGTGACTGATCTGAAACGTGTCTGTGTGTACGCGCCCCGGCAATATAGTATTGCTAGAAAACTACGTAATTCGGAAACTGTAATTCTCCAGTCGTTCTTCAAAACTCGACGTGCCTTGGTTTCGGTGCAGTCTTTTATATGTTTCATAATCTGAGCGTCAATTATCAAATCAAAAGCACTGGTTACACAACCCGACATAATATTTATTTTTGCGTAACCAGTAGGCCCTGCGATATCCTTCAATATAGTATGAACGGACGGCCGACCCCTAAAGTTCCCTGCTTTCAGTTTCACCCACCGTGTCCCGTCACCGGCATTTTCAATTTCTTCTATTACATCTCGGGATGTACTTGGAATACTCGTCCTCTCATCCTCGGTGTCAGAACTAGAAATAATCCGCGCCCTTTTCTTGTTACGACGCAAATTGAAGTTTTCCTCTATCCGAAGATCCTTCTATTTCTCCAGTTTTAGTGGATTCAGAATATTCACTGTAATCATCACTTTCGTCTAATTCATATTAATCTTCTTCGGAGGACACCTCAGAACAATCCTCATTGATGTTGGTAATTTTGGACAATTTCTTATTATATCTCGTATTTCTACTCATGACTGCTAGAAAAGGGTCGTCAATGAAAGTAAAAAATACTGTACCTAAATTCAATTACCCTATTGTAAATACTTACAATAAGCGGAGACTCTCTGCAATGTGATTTTTGGCTGATATAGGCTGTCTAAAATAACTGAAACCTTGCACAATGTTTTTGAAAAATGTTCTTACAACTGGCACTGCAGCAACCGTACTGAAGATCGTCTCTTGTTTTAGAGGTTTTTTCCAGCGATAGGTATAAGCGATTTCATTAAATGCTAAATACGATATTCGAAGAAATTATTCGAAGAATGATTTTACGAACGAAGCAAATATAAAAGGATTATTTATGAAATAAGCTAACACGTCAATTTGACGGGTTTCGTACAGATAGGTATACTATATAAAAATTTCAAAATTTCGGAAGCTTAGGAACATAATAAATGTATATATAAATTCTTTTGATAAAATTATTAATTTACGAAGCAAAATTGTTAAAATTATTGCTATGGTTTTTTGCGTGTTTTATTTCAAAGTTTGAAATCCGTCAAATTGACGGGTCCCGTAAACCTAGTGTTAAAGTTTAACTTTATGGTAATAAAGAATTTTTTATGCCAATTTTTATTTTAACTATTCAATAGGAAATCTGCAGTATGTTACATATATTACATAGACGAATATAGAACTCTTACTTGTTACAATTATATTGTAAAACAGACAATTGTTTTATTTATTTACTAGCAGCCCCCACGGCTTCGTCCGCGTATCATTTCTAATTTTCCAAAAATTGAAATTTAGAAACATGTGATTTTAAACATTTGTTGCAGATTTCTGTAAACAGTATTAAAATCTCCATATACAAAAATAAAATGTACTGACAGCTGTTTTAGTACCATTTTACCGGTAAAATTGAGTGCTTCCACATTTGTATCTCTAATTTTTCTGAAAAATTACATAAAAAATTATTCTTTATTTAAATCAGGGTTCTAAGGGACCTCCTCACAAAATTTTTTTCAAATCCATCCAGCAGTTTTTACGGGATGCGAACACAGACAAAAATTCCAAAAATATGTTTTTTGTATTCCACATCGATTGCTATCTACAAAAACATCAAAATGGGCAAAAAATATTTTATGTACAAAAATCACCCCGTTTTTGTTCATTTATATTTATTTTTAATTTATCTAAATATTTCTTCTTTTTTTATATACACATTTTTTTAAATATCCATTTCCGGAAAAAATGTAATTCCCGTTTATTCTCGCACTGTGTTTCATTTCATTTACACGGCTTGCATTTGTTTTGCGGTATGAAATTTAAAGAGTCATATGTAAAAAACATGTGGTCTAAAACCAATCTAATTTAGTTTCAAATGTATGAAAAGAAAACGAACACTTTGAAAACTTGACGTTAAATGATCAATTTACACCTGATTAAAATTTTTTAAATTTATTTTTTCATAAATTTTAGGTACATATTGCCATCATTAATATCTTCAGGTAGATATTGCCATAATTTAACTTTTAATCAATGGTCCTATTAGTGCGAAGGCATGATATGCATAAAATTAAAAAAAAAAAAATTATTTACATGTTCTTAACACCCCAACTTTAAGGACATTTTTAGGTTAATTACCACAATTTTTAAAATGTTTTTAAACTGACTGTTCATTCTTACGTTTCTTAATGGCCACCACAACGCGGACATAAGTATTTTTATATTCTTTCTGTCAAGAAGACATTTTTATATTTACACACATGACATAATTTATACGTGTATTCTTTTTTAAATAAGGAAACATTTACGTCTACGTGATAGCAAATGGATATACCCACCCCCTCTTTCTCCACTCTGTGCCTGCTTAAGCGTGTGACAATTCCACACATTTTTATTTTTGTATTGCATCTTAAAAATATTCGAGACGAAGTGAAAATGTTAAAGAAATTTTCTTAAAATAAAATGCTCATTTTATTAAAAAAAAATGTAGGTCAAAGAGCTAAAGGGAAATGTACTCACAAAATCTTTAAATTGCTGTTTTTTAAATTATTTTAGCAAATATTTTGCTTAAAACTTAACAATACGTACAAAAATATGAAATCGGATATAGAATCTTTTTTAATATACAAGGCAAGGTTAAATATGGAATAGCAAGTTAAAAAATTGCCATGGCTTTAGTTCTTTATTTCTAAATTTTGAATAATCAGTTTTTAGAAATGTTGCTTAATTTGATTGATGCATCATTAAATTCCTTCCCCTAATACAAGAGAGGTTGTTGGCTTGTTATTAAATGTCTTTGACTTTAAATGACCTCATGAAAAGAAATCAAATCTTCTTTTATAAATTTTGATTTTTTACTTGCGAAACTATTTATTTTCGTAAAGCAAACTGCTTGTGTGTATGTTAAACTCTTCCTTGTGTGTATTTTTTTTTAATTTTTTTTTAAATATTAAATCAAAGAGTATTCAAATGACAACTATTAAAATTGACCATATTTGTTTTTACGCTGAGAAAATGAATAAGCATTTTTGATCATAAACTTTAAAATCGTTTAAAATACTGAAAAATGTGAGGTTGGATCAATAAGTCAGTGACTTTTTGAGTTTCCTGTCTTTTAACATAAATGTCAACACTGCTTCTAACGAGAGGCATCAATTTAATCAAAATTTTCAAAATTTTCAAAAGCTTTTTCATTAAGTTTGTGTTTGACAGCCTTTGATAGCAGACTAACACGTGGCTTGAGGAGAAAGTGGAAAAAAGTTAGTTTCGTGTCCTCATCAAGCATTTTTTAAAGAAACCACCATCACTCAAACCAAAGTTAAGTTGGGAACTCTACAAAATTTATTTTTAATGGTCAAAAAACGCTAAATTTGTTGGGCCATACGAGGGCAAAAGATGACGACCATTTTGCAGGCCCAGTTAAGGTAGCTATCTTCGAAATAATTAAAAAAGTTCAGGATGTGTTGTTGACTGACCGGAAATTGAAAGTGTGGTTCTATAAGCTATATGCATCTCACGTGGCTCAGTAGCTTAAATTTTAAATAATTACTTCGCTATGAAAAAGCTTACCGAAAGATGATTGCCGCGATAGCTTATAATCGAACATAAACTCAATCTTGTGTTTTGCGTTTTTCAACCGCAATATAGACGAGTTTCTTCTCTGTTTGGTAACGTTGAACCATCTCATGAATCAAGCAAATAAGATTGTGCATTGCGCAGGTCTTTTAGTTTATTGTTTTGTGTGACGTAGACATAGAATATTTTTCATAAACAAAGTAACGTTTATGTGAATGTGCAACAAAAAAATCTTTTACACTTTTTATAATAAACACACAATTTTATTTCTATGATGACGTAGATGTGCAGTAGAAAATTTTTTTGTACGGCTAAGTGCTCAATCTTGTTTTATTGATTCATGGAACTAACTTAATACACTTTAAAGTAAACAACAGCTAAACTTGAAGGTTTCTCGCGGTGAATCGGCGCTAAAAAAGGCCCAGGCGGGTTTCTCAGCTAATAACACACATCGAGTACCTTCAAGAGGGTATTGGGTCGACTTAGTGGGTCCTAAATGTGCATACAAAATTCATACGTTTGGCTACGAATTTTTACCTCATCTGCCTAATTCTCCAAATTTAACCTCAATCAACTTTTTATGATTCTTAAATTTAAAGAAATGGACCGGCGAAAAGATAAATGATAAAATCATTTCACGAAAAAATATCCCTTCTGATGACCTCGACAAATCTTATTTCTTTGAAGAGATAAACAAACTTGCAGAAACGTTAGACAAAGTGCATAGAATTAAAATTTTGTGTTTTATTCAAAAAGCCATGAACTTGTTGACCCGACCTCGTATTTGACTTTCTCAATATTGAAATATTTTTAATATTTAATGATTTGACTGTTAAAGATTTTGTGTTTAACCGAAAGGTGTAATTTAAGAGAAATTTATGGGTTTTTTTTTTGTTACTTCTAAACAAAGCCGAATGAGTTTTTAATTTTACAGCAAAAAATAAAAAATCAGCAAGCAAGCTGTTGTTTTTTTAAACAAATGATCATGAGTTCAAATCCCAACAGTTTCTTGAATAGAACACAAAACGAAATGTTTTTGAATGTAGCTGTGTCAGTTGAGTTCCTTAAAAGGTAAATACATGACCCAGTGCAAACTTTGCGGATACTCGATTGCAAATGGAAAAAAAAATCGTAACCGTATTAGAAGTGCTGATGTAGCGCCTGCTTATTAGAATAGAACATAAGACGGTTAAGGCGTGTGTGTATTAAAACAAGGAAATCGTCGTTCAAACCTCAACAAAGCCTTAGTTATCGTGTGAAGTAACAACCTAATAAGAGTGTGCGTGTGGCAGTCGTGTCGTGAGTTATTTAAAAGAGCCTGGTTGGTAAAACAGGATATTGTGAGTTCAAGTCTCGATAAAGCCGTAACTTACTGTGGTCTGAATGAAATTGCTGCGCTTTTAATCAGCAAAGTAACATAAATAATGTTTTTTTTTTTATCGTACAATGAGCTTAAACCTTAAAGTCATGACGCTCAATCCAGAAAGGTGTCCAGTATTTTTTTCCAATAATTAAACCAAAACTGCTAAAGATCCTCTAAGAGAAATTATGCAGATCCGTCAGTTACTTTTCTTTTCAAAAAATTTGTTAACTGATTTAAAATTTCGTCAATAATTAAATTAAAAAAGAGGATTAGTCTCAAATAGATTGAAGGCTGTAGCTTCGTATATTTTAAAAAGATTTTTGAAGAAATTACCATTTAAGTTTCATGAAAATAAACACCCTCTCACAGAAATGCGAGTTTAAAGTTGTAAGGCAATAACTAAAAATTGGGTTTTCTCCTAAACTACAAAAATTTCTTACGAACTGCATTTCTTATATCCAGATATTTCTTTTCTTTTTAAATCAACATCTTTTATATTTTTTTGTTGCCTTAAGATTTTTTTAACAAGCTGTGGGAAATTGCACATTAATGTGGAAAAAAAAAACGAACGTTTCATTTTTCAACGCATTTGACGAATGTCAGATAATTGTTCCATTTATTATTATTATTATTATTATTTTATAATTAACATATATTTAACAAATATTAATTTAATTTTAATATTAGACACAGTTTAAAGTGTGTTCCAGCAAAATTATATTTGCTTTCGTGTTCGCTGTTTTTGAGGTTCAATCATTGAAGCGTGCCTCCATTTAGTTAAACAATTTGCATTTTAAATAATAAAATTCAATTAAGTATAAAATAATTTATTTATTGCACCCCTGTTTGTGATTGTTCTGTGCGAGCAAAAGTGAATGGGAGAATTTTGTTGATTTTTATTTTATATTTATGCTATTTGTTGTTGTTTTTACAGATATCAAATCAACAAATTGATTTTGAAATGTATGTATTGCAATCATATTAAAATGATCATGACTTCAGGTTTTTTCTATTATTTTTCAAATATTTTAATTTTTTTGTTCACAATAATTATTTGACGGCATATGTTCACTTTTCAAAACAGTTGCAAAAGATTTAAAATGTAATTCTGTTAAGAGTGTCAAAGACAGGCAATTAATATTAACAAAAGAATAGTAAAACTAAGTTCTAATATACGCTCCTGTTTTTTTATTTCACTTAATTTCAGAACGTTTGGAAATTTCAAAGAATTGTTGTTTAGCAAATTTATTTCATTGTAAAAATTCTTCTTTTTGTAAACCTACATACGTAAAAAATAAGTCGAATTATTATTTTCTTTAAACACGCAGCTAAAAATTTAACTATCCGTGTTAAATAAGTTAATAATTATTTTACACAAAAATTGCTTCACCGGCTGGCTTCATTAATTTTTTAACATTAAAATATGACCTTCATTATAACATGTTTTTTTTTTTATATATTTTTTTTATTATTTCTAATGTTACTTATGATATTACTATTCGCAATAATTTGTTTTTTGTTTGGTTTTTATTTTAAATTGAGGTCAGTTTACAATTTGCAATCAGCAGTTACAACATTTTGAAACTGTTGATTTCTTTTATCTAAACAAAAAAGTCAGACTGGAAATGTTTATTTGTAATTTTTTTATATTGACATTTGTTTGTTGGAAATAGGACAAACATAGAAACTTCTCCCACTTGACCAAACTACTCGCTTATGAAATCGGCTAATCGCCGTTAATATTTAATATTGGCTTTTACAGATTAAAAAAATATTTTAAAAATGAAGGTTTTATAATGTGCTTCAAATTGATTTTTTAGCTTGATACACTTCATCCAGCAAATCTCAAACTTTCTTCTTCTCGCAAAGGTAATTTTTGTTGGAAATAAATTCATTCTTGTAAAGAGCGTGGATGTGGCAGGAATTCAAATCTCAAACTGTCCAATTTAGCGTTTTTTTACAATAATTATAGCTGCTGTAAATATAACTTCAGTGTTTATTTTTTATCTCATGCCAGCACTCAGGCGATGACCCCTACTCAATGTTGTGGAAAGGAAGATAGATGGAGTAGTGCTTGTTCACATTCGATTTGATTTTTTCGATATTGAAAGTGACAGGAAAGAGCTCAGCAGATAACGATATTACATACGAACTGTTTGGCTAAAAAACGAATTCTCTCTATTATTTATAAAGCGAGTCGCTGGCCAATCGACCTCATATAGATGAGCTCTTAATAAAAATCGTGTTCTACGAAAAAATGTGTGGATATCGAGATAAGTTCCCTAATCTTTTTAGACCACATTCCATTGTAGTATCATTAAAACAGCGAAACACGGCCCAAATTGCGTCGATGTTCAAGAGAGTCAATAGAGTTGGATACCATATTTTCACCTAAAAGTAAACTTGTGTAGTTCATATAAACGAACTAGTTCATTTAAACGATTTCAGCGATTGAACTAAGTGAACTAGTTTATACCTTTAAGTATATCTAGTTCATTTTTTAACTATACTTTGTATTTGAACTACCAGACAAGATGAACTAGAATTCATGTCTGTGTTTCCTTGTTGACGATTTCCGACATGAAATTAGTGCTGCCACGCATTTTATTAAACATTCGTTTTGGCAATGCTACGGTGTTGTTGCCATCATATTTTTAAAAGAAGACTTGAACTAAAAGAGCTTTTGAACTAAAAGTTTAAAGTACGAACAATACGTCAACAGCACATTTGAACTAAGAGAGATTTTGAACTAAAGAGAGCCTTTGAACTAATTTTTGAACTAGTTCAATTTCAAACTTTGAACTAAAAAGAGCGATCACTAAATTGAACTATATGGTACAAGTCAACCTAAAAGCCTCTTCGCTTTTTTCTGTACGTAATCGAGTAACTTTAAAACAGAGTTTGAAGCACAGTCCCATACATGAGAGTTGAATTCCACTCTCAGCCGGATGTAGGTGGTATAAATAGTAAGATCAGATAGAGTGTTCTTTTCAAAAAATCAAAGTACTTGAAAGCTTTTTTGAGACTTGAAAAATGTGTTTAGTCCATCAAACATCACACTAAATTTTCATATCCAGAACATCAAGAGCTTTTAATTTCTTTATCCCTGAATTTATTTTGAACTCGTTCGATGAGATCCCATCTATAACAACTCGTATAGTGCGATCCCTAAGTATACAATTGATTATTTTTTAAATTAAAAGTTACTCAATCTGATGTATCACATATGAAAAAAGTGAAAGCTTTTGAATTTCATACGTACAATACAAAATCATATTTATTGTGAAAGTTTCCTTAAAGTCAGATATTTTACAACAATGTGCTCTCAATTCGTGTTGACTTTATCTACTTTTGTTTAATTATTGACGCTTATACTTATCACTATGTTTCCTTGCTGGCATTTTATTTACACAGCGCAAATAGAAAAGTAATAATTGATATTCGGATAGGTTTTAAGACCAGCTCGCAGCATGTTAATAAAAAATCTGTTGTTTTGAGAATATTTAAAAAAGTAAAAAATAGTTTGAATTTTAAGTATGAAGAATGCTTAAACTGGGTATTTTACTTCAGACCTATTTAAGCCACTATTTTAAATAAACAATCTCCTGTTATTTTAGTATCTTGTTATTCAATTTTTAATAAAATATAAATATTGAATATTTAAATGGTATGTCAATTTTTCTTGATATGTAAAAAAAAAACTTGAAATTTTTTTAGGAGATATCGACCCCGAATGATCCCATTATTACGTGAGTTTAGCATCCCTAATCCCTGAGAAATTAATAAGAATCGCTATAGAAAAACTATAAAATAAATTTGATTGCATGTGTTCTCAACTGTAAATAAGTTCGGTACTGATCACACAAAGAGTTTTCATTACCAATTTTTATACCTTTCACCACAGATAGAAAAAGGGGATACGAGGGCTGCTATATATATTTCTGGCCTGGCAACACTGAGTGCTGCCAAGTGCATTCTGACATTTCCATTGGAAAGTTTGTCATTTTTAAGCATAATCGTACTCGAAACGTTTTGACGTACGACCATTATTTGTGTTGTTTACAGTGACTTGAAAAAATTAATATAGAAAAAATGGAATTAACTCGTGAACATTTTCGTGCCATCATTTTTCACAACATTCGACGTGGATTATCAGGACAAGAGTGCATTGATGAACTTAAATCTTTGTATGGCGATGAAGCACCATCCTATAGCACTGTGAAAAATATGTATAATGAATTTGATCGTGGCCAAAGCTCGCTCAAAGACGGATTCCGTAAAGGTCGTCCAAAAACGGCTGTTGTGACAGAGAACATTGATGCCGTGCGTGAACTCATAATGCATGATCGACATGCGACAAACCGAGAGATAGAGACATCCTTGGACATTTCTTCCACCAGCGTACATTCGATACCGCATGAACACCTGGCCGTAAAAAAAGGTTTGTTCTCGTTGGATCCCGCACAATTTGAAAGTCGCTCAAAAAAAGGCTCGTGTCGATTGGTGCAAAGAAATGTTGCAAAAATACGATTGCGGTGCTTCAAAAGACATTTTTAAGATCATCACAGGTGACGAATCATGGATCTATGCCAATGAGCCCGAAACGAAACAACAGTCGACCGTGTGGGTCTTCAAAGACGAGCAAAATCCAACGAAAGTTGTTCGTGGAAGAAGCACTTCGAAGCTAATGGCCGCCTGCTTCTTCGGCAAAACAGGTCATGTGGCGGCTGTTCCGCTTGAGCAACGTAGGACGCTCACTTCTAAGTGGTACACTACAATTTGTTTGCCTGAAGTCATCGGATAAATTCGAAAAAGCAACAAGAGAAGACGAATTATTGTTCACCATGACAATGCGAGCTCTCACACATCGGCTCAAACCAGAGCGTTTTTGACCGGCCAAAACGTCGAATTAATGGGTCATCCGCCGTGCAGCCCTAACTTGGCACCTAATGACTTCTTCTTGTTTCCCCACATCAAGAAGAAATGCGTGGTCAACGATTTTCGTCGCCAGAAGAAGCTGTTGAAGTGTTCAAAAACCATGTTTTAGAGGTGTCTCAATCGGAGTGGAAAAAGTGCTTCGACAACTGGTTTGAGCGCATGCAAAAGTGTATAAATCATGCTGGAGAATACTTTGAAAAACAATAAAACCATTTTTGATTATAAATATTCGCATTTTCACTATTAGGCCAGAAATATATAGAGCAGACCTCGTATCTGAGCTTGTCATTCCGTTTTTAATTTTTACAAATCCATTGCCGACCCCATAAAGTATACAAATTCTGAGTTCTATGCATATCAAAGTAGAGTGAGCGATATCCGTTTGTATTCAAGTTGAAATCAACTTTGCCAAGGCACAAGAAGAGCTAGAGAAAATTCAAATACGCCAATCAATCAGAAAAAGTTTGCTATTGAAAATCAGCAAGATCGCTCCATGTCATTCATGGTAGCGGGTAAATTAAACTGCTTCTAAATTTTTCATATCATTTGAAGCAAAACTAGTTAAGTAAAGTAACTCCAATCGAAAAAACAAATATATGGGGCGATAGAGAATTAAAAAATAAGAAAAAAATAACATCAAGTCAAAGAATTGGCACTCGCCCATATTTTCCGAGTTATGGTCCTCTGAACCTTTCATAGAAAAGTATGATTTTGCACTATATTTTTTTAAGATATTAATATGGATGTCATTTAAAAGCTTTTAAGAGATCTATCAGGAAATACAAATTATTTTTAAATGCTTACTTAACTCTTTAAAGAGCCGAAGACATTTTTACGAAAAAAGAAAAAAAAAACATTTTAATTCCCTTTCACTTCAATATTTATTTTTTTTAATAAAATAACTTGCTTGCTTACGAACAATTTATTTCTCAAAATCATTAATCGCCTTAACATGTTAACATTTGAAATTATCATTTAAAAGTGTTAGGAATCCGTTTGTATTAGATAACTTTTCGATTTGATTAGTTAATTTTAAATGTAAAAACTCTTCACTTTAATGCACGTTTAATTTTCTGGTCGATTGGTTTTACATCAAAGAACGCTTGACATTTTAATGCATTAAAAACAAATAAATACACAAAAAAAAAACAAAGAAAAAAACGCAGAAAGATAACAAATATAAATAAACAAAATACATTGTATGACAAAACAATATTTACAAGCCTCCTTCTGTTGTTTATTTGCGCAAAGAAACAGTCGCTAAAATCTATAACAGTAAAGGTGCCTTTAGACGAAATGTTTTTTACATATGACTTGTCAGACTTTCCATAACAAAATACATATGTATCGTGTGAACGGTTTAAAATGTTTCTTATATTAAATACATATGTAAGAGTCATATGACAAATTTTCATTTAGAGCGTGTTCTATTTTTATATGACAAACCATATGGCTTCTAGTGGTGCAACTTGTTATTTCTTCACTTATACCGTTTTTAAATGATCAAAAAGTGCAAAAAGCACTAAAATAGTTGGAAGCAGAATAGAGTTGACATCTTTATTAGCATTAACAGAGCCGCTCACCAAACAACTGTTGTAAACAATGATTTACTTTGTAGGTTATGTCAGAAGCAATTGGCATGTACGTTTAAAAGCGAAATTTGAAGTCATATGTAAAAATGACTACTTTGACATACATAAGGAATTACATGTGGATTTTCAAACTAAAAAGTCATGCGTAAAAAACATTTCGTCTAAAGGCACCTTAAAGGGTAATTTCTCTACATAAAATATTTTTTGAACATTTTTTGGAATTTTAATCTGTCTGTCTGTGTTCGCATCACGTAAAAACTGCTAGATGGATTTGAATAAAATTTAGCAAGGAGGTCCCTTAGAACCCTGATTCAAAAATAGAATGCTTTTTTTTCATAATAATATGTCATTTCGTAGAGAAACAAGAGATACAAATGTGAAAGCACTCAATTTTACCGGCATAATGGTTTAAGAACAGTTGTCAGTACATTTTTTTTGTAGATGGAAAATTTTTATCAGTGTTTACAAAACTCTACAACAAATGTTTAAAACCATATTTTTCTAAATTTGAATTTGTAGAAAATTAGATACGCGGACGAAGTCGTGGGCACTGCTGGTAATTAAATAATTTATAATATTATTTTCCAAGAAAATGCGTTTAGAATTGGCTTGTTATTGTGTTAGTTTTTTAGTCAAGCACATGTTGAAGGCCTCCACTTTGATTAGACCACAGTCTCGTAAGATCAGGTACATAACAGTAAGGGAAGTATAAGATCCGTCCTGTCACCCTAAATCGAAAGGTCTCCACATAACAGTGAGCGAGGTATTCGATCCACTTTATGTCAATCTATTAACGACGTAAAAGCATATGTCTTTCCATATTGACAGACATTTTTAACGTAACATCTTACGTCACTCTATATGTAGTGGAATTTGAAGAAAATTCAGTTTTTGGTATTCTTTCCATAACAATTAATCAGGAAATATATAACATATTTAATGATCTTAAAACATTTCTTTTCATCTCATTTGTTTTATTTAACATATTGCACTTGCTAAATGAGACTGTCTTTGCACATGATATGAATATTGATTTGAGGAATTTAAAAGTCACGTAATATTTGCTAAACTTAATTGGCACAATTCAATAAAACTAAGAAGAATTTTAAATATTTTATTCTAGATAATTACAATAGTGCTGTTTGATAGGAAAAGTCAGCTAAGTAAAACTATGATATTTAAGAAATATTTATAAAAATCACATTCGATTCTTTGCTTCAAAAGCAATTTTATTTAAGGATTTAAAGTTTTTGGCAGCACAGTTAAATATTGAAATAATTTGTTAGCATTGAGACTTTATTATCTCTTATTTTCATTAAAATTTCAAGAAATTTCCCAAGAAATACGAGGGCTGCTATATATATTTCTGGCCTGGCAACACTGAGTGCTGCCAAGTGCAATCTGACATTTCCATTGGAAAGTTTGTCATTTTTAAGCATAATCGTACTCAAAACGTTTTGACGTACGACCATTATTTGTGTTATTTACAGTGACTTAAAAAAAATTAATATAGAAAAAATGGAATTAACTCGTGAACATTTTCGTGCCATCATTTTTCACAACTTTCGACGTGGATTATCACGACAAGAGTGCATTGATGATCTTAAATCTTTATATGGCGATGAAGCACCATCCTATAGCACTGTGAAAAATTGGTATAATGAATTTAACCGTGGCCAAAGCTCGCTCAAATCAAATTCCGTGAAGGTCGTCCAAAAACGGCTGTTGTACCAGAGAACATTGATGCCGTGCGTGAACTCATAATGCAAGATCGACATGCGACATACCGAGAGATAGAGACATCCTTGGACATTTCTTCCACCAGCATACATTCGATACTGCATGAACACCTGGCCGTAAAAAAGGTTTGTTCTCGTTGGATCCCGCACAATTTGAAAGTCGCTCAAAAAAAGGCTCGTGTCGATTGGTGCAAAGAAATGTTGCAATAATACGATTGCGGTGCTTCAAAAGACGTTTATAAGATCGTCACAGGTGATGAATCATGGATCTATGCGTATGAGCCCGAACCGAAACAACAATCGACCGTGTGGGGCTTCAAAGACGAGCAAAATCCAACGAAAGTTGTTCGTGGAAGAAGCACTTCGAAGCAAATGGTCGCCTGTTTCTTCAGCAAAACTGGTCATGTGGCGACTGTTCCGCTTAAGCAACGTAGGACGGTCACTTCTAAGTGGTACACTACAATTTGTTTGCCTGAAGTCATCGGAGAAATTCGAAAAACCAACAAGAGAAGACGAATCACTGTTCACCATGACAATGCGACCTCTCACACATCGGCTCAAACCAGAGCGTTTTTGAGCGGCCAAAACGTCGAATTAATTAGTCATCCGCCGTACAGCCCTGACTTGGCACCTAGTGACTTCTTTTTGTTTCCGCACATCAAAAAAAAAAAAAATGCGTGGTCAACGATTTTCGTCGCCAGAAAAAGCTGTTGAAGTGTTCAAAAACCATGTTTTAGAGGTGTCTCAGTCGGAGTGGAAAAAGTGCTTCGACAACTGGTTTGAGCGCATGCAAAAGTGTATAAATCACGCTGGAGAATACTTTGAAAAACAATAAAACCATTTTTGATTATAAATATTCGCATTTTCACTATTAGGCTAGAAATATATAGAGCAGCCCTCGTAAAGAGGTTCGAAAGTCACAAAACCTTTACCCAAAAGTAGGTAAAAAATTTGGTCAAGGTTTTTCAAAGATTTTAAGAAATGATTTTGGCATTTTCGAAGATTAATTTTTTTAAAAATTTTATGATTTTATATCATTTGGAAAAAAGTTATTTTGTCCTAGTAAAGCTGCAGCTATGTATTTGTAGTTAAACTATTTTTGCGAATTAAAAAAAATCAATGAGAAACAACATTGATGATTACAACGTTGACAATTCTTTTTTCTAAACCATTTAACAAAAATTTTTTTTCAATTTAAAAGAAAAAACAAAAATTCATTCATTTTTACAAAAAGTGCAAAACAAAAACAAAAATTATTTTAAAAATAAAAAAATTGTTGCTTAAAAATTAATTCTATTTTCGTAAATTGCGCAGATCACTTTATGTCAGTTGATTTTTGCCTTTTTAATGCTTTAAATATTTTTTTTTTTTCAAATATAAATACTGATGCAACGAACATTTAGCTTCAGAATTGTAAGATTAATATTTCAGAAAAATTATGATTCACTTTGTGTTTTAGTATTGCAAAGTTTCACAAATTACGTTTTTCAATGTATTTTGTGCTGAAGTCAGTTGTATAAAATGTTGAAATTAAAATGCTGACTCATTAAGAGGTGATATTTCATTCAGTTTTTTTAATTGTTACTTTTTTTTTGTTTTTGTTGCTTAATTTTTTAGATTCATTTATTTAAACACTAACTTGATTTTCTGCTTGATTTAAATATTTAAGTAGTAAAACAAAAATATCTGCTGAATATTTTTTGTGTTAAGAATTAACTGCTTATTAAAGGAACAAGAAAGTCACTCTCAAATTGAATGATAATTAATGCAAAAGGCAAGGGTATTTTTAAGCCCGATAGAACTTTAAATTGTAAAAAATAACATAAAAAATTAACAGCATTAATATTTCAAAATGTTGTCCAATTTTTTGTCACTTTTTCTAGTACTGCTGGCCGTATGTCAAGCAATGTTGGCCTCCAAAGCGTCAATTGTTGTTGGTTTGTCAGCATAAACCAGTGACTTCACGTGGCTCCACAGGAAATTTTCGAGAGGTGTCAAACTACACGACCTTGAACGCTAACGACAGGTCCACTTCTCCAATTCAACTTATCGCCAAATTTTGATTTCAATACCTCCGTGGTTGCGGTCGCCGTTTGCCACGTACCCCCATCTTTTTGAAACTACATATCGTCCGGATCAATGTTATCTATATTCTAAAACAAAAAATCATAAATCATGGTAAGGTAACGATCTCTATTGACTGTAATGTGAGATCCGGCCTCGTTTTTAAAAAATTAAGGTCCGGTGATGCCACCAGCGTGTAAACCACACTAAATGGCGCATTTTTCTGAATGCAATAGAGTCTTCAGGTTATATTATGGATTTTTCTCACTCCATATGCGGCAATTTCGCTTATCAACAAACCCGTTAAACCAAAAATGTGCCTCATTGCTTAACACAATTTGGCGATAAAACAACGGATCAATTATTAACTCCTCTAGAGCGTAATCGGCGAAAGAACGACGCATTATTGGTCTCGTGGCTTTAATTCCTGCACTAGCTTGATCTTGTACCGGTGTAGGCCAACTCCTTTACGCAAAATTTTCCACGTAGTGGACCGACGACGAATCTATAAATTTTGATATTTTTCCACACTTCCGTTTACAGCAGCGATATTCTCTTCAGTACACACATTTTTTTGACGTGTTTTTGTTATTGCATCCTTTAGAGAGTATGTTGTAGGAAATCTATCCACAGTTCGGGAGATAACTTGCTTAAGCGGACGATTATGTGCACCATTAAAATTACGAAGCCATCTATAAGTTGCTCCAATTAATGACTGATTCTCAAAGTAAACTTGGATGATTTGATAGCGTTGTTCAAGTGTTAGTCTTTTTATAATGATTTGCCAGAGTTTACTGAAAATAATAGGAAAGTCCTAACAACAGTTGTTAAGAATTTTGGATTTAAACAAATACCATAAACTTATTATTATTAAATTAAAAAAGAAATTTAATTGTCCATATAAAAATTTCATTTAGCTCCGTTCCCGTACTTTTTGGGTAAAGTTTGGTAAAATGAGAGAAAACGGAAATTATGATGACAAAAATGCCCAAAAGTACGGGAACACAGTAAACTAAACTTCTATCCCAAAACAAGATGTCAACCATAATAAACACGCAGTTGTTTATAGTAATCATAACATCACAAATATTTTGTGTGCTCTTAATTTTATTTTAATATTTTTTGGGATAAAACAAAACATTTGCGTGCATGAAACGTACAATTTTTTGTATTTTTTACTGTTTACTTTATAACCAGCTCATTGTTTTTCAGTTTACACAATCTACCCAAAAAAAAAACTTGTCGGTTATTTCGTTCAGAAAGAAGAAGAATTTTATTCTCTCAAAAGCAGTCTCTTTTACCCAAACTTGTAGTACGGAAACAGTTTTTGGTAACTTTGGGAACCCGCGGGATCCTAAGTTGAGTACGGGAACGCACCTATTATTGTACTCTAGCTCCATCTGGTGTTGACTATTACACATTAAATATTTTTTATTTTAATGCCTGTTGTACCTACCTGTGAATTTTATAATGTAAAAAAAACACTATTGTGAGAAATTTGTCACTTTTTTTTGTTTACAAAGAGAAGTAGCACTTCAGGCAATAATACCTGAATTATTTAAAAAAAAAAAAACTTAATTTCTTCGAAATGCTTAAACATCTAAGTAAACATCTAAGTAAATATTTATATGATGAAATTTTAAGGCAAGGGTCAGTTACAATACTCGTGCAACTAATAATACATCTTCTATTACATTTTGTATTCGTACATACATACAGATGTATTTATTAGAAAAAATAAAAAATGTCCCATAATTTTTTTTTTTATATTCTATTTAAACTGTATCTATTTAAAAACCCTTTTAAAATGTAAACAATTATTATGATCGCTTAATCGACAAATAGCTTAAAATTATTGTTATTTTTTCCTTTATAAATTAGTAATACGATGTTTGTTGGAACGTTTTTAAGTCACATTAACGAACGTGACTTAATTCCCGCTTATAATTATAATTAAAATAAATATTTGTTACTACAATTGCTAGCAAAGACGAAACATGTGATTTTTATAATTAAACAGTAAAAACTATTTTTTGTTTTAATTATTTATTTAACGAATTATTAAATTTTCAACCAATTGTCACAGTTGTATTTTTTTTTAATACATTTTTAATTATAATTAGTTATAAGTTGCATGATATACAATTATTGTGAATTGATAAAAGATCGATTTGTTTTAAAAATTGTTATGAATAAAACTGTTTTTAATGTCAGTGCAATTTAGGTTTTGTGAAAATGACACAAAAACGACAAAACACACAATGGTGTAAAGGTACGGTCAGATTAGTGAAATATTCAAATGTTATCTGTCATCCCAATATTTGTTTTTATTGGAGCTTAGTGAGGTAATTAAATTAACATAACTGATGAATGTTATATAAGATTCGGCTGAATATAGCACTCTTACTTGTTTTTATCTTATTATCTATCAATAGCAGCAACTGAAAGATTTTCTTAATTTTTTTCTTAGAAATGTTCTGCGTTTTTTTTTTTTTACAACAGAAATCACATCGTACACCATTTATGACAAAAAATATTTTAACTTTAAAGCTATAAATTGTAAACAGGCAATAATAAGATAAATTTGATTTTTTGGAAAATATAGCATGCAATAAAAAAATATCCCATATATATCGTGCAAATTGTATATTAAATTCATGGTTTTTTCTTAACGAATATGATTACCGCGATAAAACCTTTCGATCTGGGAGAATAGAACTTTTAGGAAAATTAAGGCAGCATAATTAAACAGCGAAAACAGTCTATTTAAACTAAATTTGAGAAAATATCTTATATGCATGGAAAAAATAAATCGCATGCTATATTTTTTTAGCGTTTATTATATTTTTAAATTTTTGCAAATGTTAAAAAACTTTTAATATCTTAGCTTCAATTGAATAACATTAATTTCTGAATAAATTTTTAACCTGTTTTATTTTTAAATATCGACTTCCTCATAAAAATCTTTTTTGAAAGTCTTGAAAAGTTCATTTATAATTATAAAACTAGTAAAGAAATAATTAAGTTACTTATTAAAATTTAAATAAATTGATAAAGATTTATTTCAACAATTTTGAATATAAGAATACTTAACCAAAAACGATTTGATTAAAATTTTTAGTTGCTTGAAATCAGCCAGTCTATCTTAAACGTAAGTGAGAGAAAAAGCAAAAACCAAAGTATGAAAAAAAGTTTATTTAAATAAATCAAGAACTTAATAAATTGTTGTGTAAAAAAAGTTTAATCAGAGTAAATTCTCCCTTGAATACGTGTTTTAAGTTAAATAAAGAAGCATTAAAATAACACTTTTCTTAAGATTTTAAAAGCAAAAAATTATTATTTTTTCATTTCAATAACGTGTTTTATTTTCCTTTTTAGAGTAAGATAAACTCAAAATACAATTCAAAAACAGGAGGTCGATGCCAAACTTTTTTTTTAACAACTAACTTTCTGTTAACTATCTCCACACCCTTTTAGTCTGATAAAAGTTTTTCTAAAAAATTAAAGAAACAAAAATGTCCCACCTTTTATAAAGATACGTGTTCCAGAAATTTCCAGTTTTGAGTTTAGCGAAGATCCACCTGAATTCTAGCTATGGCCTTGGTTAGTTGATTCGATGCTATTAGCAAGTTTCTGCTCTGACTTTACTTAACAAAATAAAATAGTTTAAGTACCATATTTTTATGCACCACGACAAGGGTAAATATTTTTTCTATTTGTAAAAAAAACCGTTTGCATTGCAAATTTGTGCCAAGTTTAAAAGTGCTTTAAAAAATTAATTAAAAAAAATAATGTTAAAAGAAAAACATTAAATTTTGCTAAAGAAAGGTTAGCAAATTCATTAAACGGATCGAGAAAAATTTTAATGGACCCCCTTATTTTGGTAAAATAAACTTGATTTATTTGAGGCGCTCGCCAATCGTACCAAATAAACAGCCAGTGACGACGGTCTTCACCGAAAGGTATGCTAACAGCAAATAAATAATTCTTTAACCAAAATCATGTTAACAAAAAACTTTAAGGACAGAGCGAGCGTGATCAAACCACCCCCCGTCGTAATAGTGATACTTTAAAATTTAGAAGACCTTAAACCTGTTTAGCACTTTAAGGCTGAGAAACAAAATTTGTTATATACCTGTGTATTATGTGAAAGTGTGATGGTGTGAAAGAACATGTAATTTTATTTTAGTTGATTTCTTTTTTAAAAAATCTGATAAAAATCTTAAAACTTGTATTATACGAGTAGCGAATATCGGGCTTAAACTTCTTCTTCTGTGGATTGTGGTGGCTGTGTGGCCACATTAATGATATTGAGTGTCTCACACCCGTACTGCTGAATTTTGGCCAACTAACAATTAAAAATTTTGTAATTGTTGCTTGAGCTATTGTGCTTGCCGTTAATGTTATTGGCTTTACCATTATCATTTTAGAAAAATGATGCCATCCGCTAAACAGCAACTGTTGTGAGTGTCATCTAGTTTAAAAAATGTGTGGGCTTGTGTTGCCCCATATATGGCTTTTTTGCTTCGTAACATATTCTTTTCATTCATAACAAAACGCATTTCGCTGTTGTTTTTTCGGCTACAACTTTTGGCAGCAAAATTATTTCATTAACTAACTTTTAAATATACCACTGGGCCAGATTTTTAGCCTACATAAAAATAAAAAAGAAAATAAAAATAAAGCTAACAAATTTCATGATTTAAGTGTTGTAAACAAAATTACACATTTTTCCAAATAAATTTTTTTAATACGTCATTTTGCTTGAGACAATTCTAAAGTAAAAAAAAAAATAAAAAACAACTTCTCAACAATAACAGTCATGTCAATACGCATTATTTGGTTTATAAACAAAAATAATATTTATTATACGAGGGCTACTTAAAAAGGCGTTTAAAAATATTTCACTACTTGTGGACATTATTATTTTATTCACGTCACTAATCTTACTTTTGTGAAAGTGCAAATTTTCTTTAAACATAACAACAGCAACATAGAACATTATTTTGTATTAACTTTTACATTTCGCACTACCTGTGATACAGTGTCAATAATTGGGATAATATGTGAGAGAACGCCGTCAGAATAACAGAACTGAATTGCTTAAATAAAAATTAATTCCAAACAAGGGGAATACGTTCTCATAATAATATCAAGAAATTTCATAATTATCTGGTAGTCGTGTAACAAACTTATCTAGTTCTTTCCTTCTTCTATCGCAGTGAAATTCTTAAAATAAATTACACTTTAAGAGACAGTCGTTTTTACCTTATAGCAACTCTAGCTCATTTATAGACAAAATAGAATATACTTTTACGTTAGAGTCGACTCTTAATTTAAAACTAGTTAAATCTTAAAAAAAATTAAAATTAAAAACTTTAAATAAATTAAAATTCGGCTTAGGTTCATTTCTCAATTTAATTTCTTAAAATTTTCAGAAAGAAAAATTATTTACAATTGTATGCTGACGTTTCCTAAAGAAAACAAGAAAAATTAGACACCAGCAGAATGAAGTGCCAAATTTTCTGAATCACTACATCCTTTATTATCATTCTATGCATATATCTGCCTTAGTTTGCGTACATTGTAAAAGAAAAGATCCTAAGGCAAAAAAGTAAATTTTAGTATCCACGGTTCAAACCCTGATTTTGGAAAAACTAAAAAAATTAATTTAAAATTTTGTTAAAGTTTGCCTTTTAAGAGCGGGGAAAGCATATTTTATTTTGCCTACATCTTCAACTGCACATTTCGGAGGAATCTTTAAAACTTAATAAGAATTTGTAGCAGTTTAATCATTAACAGTTAAAGTTAGTGAAACTTAAATTAAAGTACTTTATTATTTATTTATATAGAGTATACTTTAGCAAGAGTTGACTTTAGTCTGTAACTATGAATATGGGCCAGTATCTTTCATAATAATAAATTTAATATATTCAGCGGTCTTCAGTATTTTACTAGAAATCAAAACGTTCGAAATTTTCAAAGCATTTTTATAATAAATGAATTCTTAAAACAACAATTCTTTCAAATAACCAAACATTTTAATTTTGAGGGAAGTACAGAACAGGGCAGATCAATCTTTTTTTTCACAACTTTTACACTTTAAAAAGTAAAACCAAATTTTCAATCTCGTTTATTTGTAATTGTGTGACAGCTCATATTATGTAATTATTATATTATGGCGACGAAATAAGACTAATTTGAGTGTCACATGTAAGAAAAAATTCTCTGGGATTAAATTTGACTTTTGTTGAGATAAATATCTCAGGTATCATCCTAAGTGTAAACCGTAGTTTACCAAGTGCTTAAATCTGTGAAAAAAATTTTTAATAACACTGCAGTCACACTGTCAAGTTTTTGTTCAATTCTCTTTCAAGAAATTTACACATACTGCTTGTCAAAATTCACAAAAATTGAACGCTGTGACGTAGGCTGCACGCAAGTTCAAAGCAAGTTTTTCAGCAAGATGTCGACAAGAAAACAAATAAAATTTATTGCCTCCTTGAAATTATTTGGAAGAAATAAAATAAAAAAAAAAAACAATAGAAAGTGAAGAAAAACAGAAGAAAAACGTCGGTGTATTTATTTATTTTGTTCACAAATATAATTTCTTTGTTGAAAAGACACTTTTTTTATTTATTTTATTAATTTCTTTGTTTTAAAAAGAAACAAAACAACACTGACAGCAGAATATTTTTTAATAAGAATGCAAGTTGAGAGGAAAAAACTTCAATCAGCTGTTTTCTTAAATTTAATTTGAAACACTCAATTGAACGAAAACTTAAAAGTAAATTTTCAGCAAAATTTTTAAGTGTGACTGTATTGGTAAAAAAAAAATGAGAGAATTTTTAAAATTTGAATAAAAATTTGATCGTCTAACACCCAAGTAAAACGTATGTTCAACGTTAGCTTATTTATGTTGCCATCTTTCAAAATATTACACTTCTACTTAAAAAAGTACCAAGACGAGCAACTATTTATGTTATAATAGTCAACAGAAAAACTTTTTTTTTTGATCAAGCCAAAATTAAGCAGAAAAATGATTTTGTTTTCGAATTTCAGGTAACAATGTTCAAAAAACCTATAACACTTTGATCTAAAATAAATAAGAATTATAAATAATTTTTTTTTTTAAATTTTAAATAAAGAAAATTTTAATGTAGGTGTCATTTTTTATCTTTTTTTCTAAAACTACTTTTAAAATTGCCTGTCGTCATTTTAAGCTCAACATTTTACAGAAACTTTTTTTTATTTTTAATTTTTCTTTATTTAGTTTAATAAATACATATCGACCTAGCCTCGTATTTCTTTATCAGTTTGTTTATTTGCTTTGTGTTTTTACGCATTTATGTTTTTGCTTTATTATTTTGTTTATGTTTGTTTTGGCTTTTAAATAGTATGAAATAATTTGTTGTTGCTGTAGTTGAGTCTTTAGTTATTAATGAAACAGTTGTATCTATCGTCAGCTGTAAATGATTAAAATGTTTTCACTTTTTATAAATATTTTTTTTTTAAACGGCAGTCAATTGTTAAAAACAATTACACAACCTTAAATTAATTTTTTTATTTAAAAGTGGAACTTACTAATATTTGTTATTAGGCTAAAAATGAGACAAATTTGAACTATGTATGTAATGCTTTTAGGTTAAGAACATTTCTGCAAGAATATTTTTGAAAATTATGTACACTAAAGCATTAAAACGCATAATAAATATTTTGTAGCTTTTTTATTTTGACTTAATGTGTAACTGAACATTCCTAATTTAATAACATTCCTAATAATAAATATACATACATAAGTATGTATGTCTAAAAAACAACACTGTAAGTTCAAGGTTCATTTACCCAAATAGTACAAACAAAGTTCCACACAAATATTTTAAATATCAATAAAAGATTACAGATGCGGGGCCCTGTAGGCCATAATACTTAAAGAACATGCAGTCAACTCACTCTTCATTTAATTCGCAGACTTTGACAAACTGCACAGTGTAACAGATAACGTTACCACATGCAATCGTCTTACAATAAACAAAAAATATACATTAAATTTTAACAGCTATTAGAATACCCTAATTCTTGATTTATGATGCGCAGTGTTTAAAGATTATTTTTAATTTGGTAAAAATGTTTAGTTTGCTTTTTTCTTTCTAGAAAAAAAAATGTTCTTTATATTTTTAGCCGATAAATAAAAGTTCACCAAGTCTTTTATATATCAATCTATACGTTCTGTTTACAATTTGTCATTTCGATGCATCGAACAAAAATCGATGTTTTCCGATTATTTAGGAGCAAAAAAAAAAAACATTGGAATATATCGATGTTTCAACACAATACATCGAGTGTTTTTAAAACATCGATGTCTTTTGTCCATCCCTAATTGAAGGGTGACCTAATGGTTGTCATTTGATGTATATGGCCAATCTTTTGAACAGTTATTGACTAACGCTTAGAATTTAAGCAAATTTTGTTTTACTGTGTCAGCAATAAAAAGTGTAATCTGCATTCGTATTCTGCTCTATGACAAATAAAAAATCCTGACGCAATCTTTCTCGAATATAATATAATTTATGTATAATTACCGTCCTAGAGAAATATGATTTTAAGTTTGTCTGTTTCGAAGTCGGTTTTTTCTTTTTTGAAAGAGTTATTAATTATTAAACTTCAAGAAACAGAAGTCAGCAAAAAAGTATTTTTTTATATTCTATTAAGTAAAAACAATAAATAATATCAAAAACAAAGAAACTTTTGAATGGCTTAATAAAAAAATTAAGTCATGCTTTATAAATAGTCCAGACATTCCTGGAGTACTACGCTTTCTTATAGCAATAATCGTTTCACATCCGCTCTTTCAATCCAGCCAGCTTTTTGTTTGATTATTCACTTTCTGCTCATAGCTCTCTACGAGGTACGATGCCAGGTGTTTATAGTAAAAAAAAATTTCCACAGATACGTACAAAAATCACAGGGTTGCTTGGGCAAAATTTAAGAATCTCTCTTTTTCAGTTTGTTAGGTACACGATAAAATTTTTTTACTATGGAAGTACCGCGACTACTGTTCCAATGCAGAATATATTCTATTTTATGCACATTAATATAGCGGTTCTTGGTATACAACATCACGGCTCTACCTTTTGTAGTTTTCCGTAGTTAAACGATTTTTGATTTGTCTCCGCAAACTGAGAAGAAGGTCACGCTCACAAAATTTTAATTATCTTTATGATAATTTTTTACTTGGTGTGAGAGGTACCACGCCCATTATTCTAATCCAGCCTACTATTAAATTAATAGGAATATTACGTGTACAGAGTTTCAAGATTATACCTGTGAAAAATTTAATTTGTATGAGAAGTGTCACGCTCACCAGATGGCTAGTAATAAGCTCTAGAAATTTCAAGAAGATCAGACATCTATAGTATGCGAAAAACAAGACACATTTTTAATTTATATATCGTTACCTCAAATGAAAAACAAACAAAAATCTAAATCTATGTTTGTATTCGATTTTTTGTATTAAATGAAATGCATTTTTCTGGACTTAAAAAATCAATTTTGAATATTTCGTTAGTTACATGGTTTCTCATTTTAGCTCACGATATATAAATGTAACCTTCGCGATCTTTTCACTCAAAAAGAAACTAAGAAAACTATTCAAGTGCAAATTGAACCTTCAAAACAAAAATTTAAAAGATATCTCGGCCTATTGATTCACTAGATTAGAGAATATTGTAGGCATTCAAAATTCAGGGTACAGAACCCGAAGTAGCAAAGCAATAATTTTTAACTTGATTTTACTTGCAAATCTTTAATTAATCTGGGCACCCCAGCTCATACAATGCATTTGGCGTAAAGTATAAAAACTTTTAGAAGGAGGATAAAAAAGAAAGTTGACTTTGGAACAGTCTTGACAGACTAAACATTACAGGCAAGACTTTTAAAAGGAATTTGTTCTCCTTACGAAAATTACAGCTTAAAAAACATTTCTTATAATACGTTTATAATACGTTTTGCGTTCGTCAGCACTAAATGCTTTTTTGTTTTCGCTACAAAAAATCTCTCATGTTAATTTTAATTGAGTTTATTTTATCTTAAAAAAATTATTTTATCATTTAGCAATAGATACATTTGTTTAAATAAAAACTGTTCTATTTGAAAAAAGTACTTTTTAAAATATCCATGGTTCTTTCAACAGGTTTTTAGATCTTGTACTTTTCTTGTAGTCACCTTTAAGCTCTAAATACTCTGTTCTGTCCAACGTTTCACAAATTTTTTTATCCCTTCCCAAAAATAAGAATTTTTGTAAATTTTTCCGATGCATTCAGAACGGTCGGCATCTTTTTACAAACAAAAAAAGGGTTAATGATCACACGAAATCCCCTTTTTATCATTTCCTTATCAAATCATAGAATAACGTGCTATCAATGGCTGTCAAACACAAACTAAATTGACAGGAGTAAACTAACAGTTCGCTGTTAACAGCCGTCGTATTAACATTTCTATTAAGAGGTGGGAAATTTAAAGTCACGAACATACTAACCCATACTCGCGTTGTTTTCTTTTTCTTAGAGTAAACTTCACATGCTTTAATGTCGAACTTGAATAAAAAAAAATTAAAATTTTTCTAGTTTGCCTACAGCAGTTTTCTTTTCAGTTTGGCCTGTTCATAAGTAAAAATTTATTTTTTATAAGTCAACTTTTGTAAAAGTCGCACTGTGGTTTATTTTTAACATGGACGTTTCACTTGACGAGAAGACTCAATGATTTACCGTTAATTATTTGAGAAAGAGACAAAAAAAAAAAACGATTATTTTAAACAAATTTTCTGGCAGCAAAACTAATCGAATGATGATTTATAAGAACCTCGCCAAGCTGGCATAACGTAATAGATTTTTTTTCTGAATTCAGACATTTGCTTATAATGATTTGTTTAATTCAATACATTTCAATACTTTTTTTTGTTAATTTCAATTAAAATGAATTTTATTTGCAAAAAAAAAAAAAAATCAGCAAAAGTAAAGACGAAAAACCTAAAAAAGTGAATTTTCATTAAACAATAAAAATAAATTTTGAACTCAAGCCAATAATATGTACTAAATAAAATAACCTTGATCCTAAGGGATGTATTAAAAAAAAATTATTTTATATATTTTTTTAAATTGATTTTAAATTTGCAAGAATTAGTTTAATATAATGAAGAGGGAGACCCCCAATAAATTTTAATAAAAACCAGCAAAACAACATCTCTTATTCCCTTAAGCCTTTCTCAGGTTTTGAAGGTAGACCTCTGTAGCATATATTATCTTGCTATTTATCACGAAACTTTTCCTACGTATTGTTTCCATAAATTGTCTAACTTGAAAACTTCCCTGAAAGTCAAATCTGATGAATTGAACGAATGCGCCAAAAAATGGACTTCAAATGGTTTTTATATTTTCATAAATTTAGATTTGCTTAGTAAATTTAATTTATTGGAGTTTTTTTTATTAAATTTAGCTTTTTCTTAAATTTTGCATCTTTTGATAAAATTTGAGTTTTTTGTGAATTTTAGATGAAATTTGATTTTTTTTTCATGGAATTTAAAATTTTAATGGAATTTAAAAGTTTTTAGAAATTTACATGTTTTCATTACATTTTTTAATTTTCTTAAACTAAAATTTACTTTTTTACTTTTAAATTTTTGGATATTTTTGTATATTTTCACGCTTTTTATTTTTGGTGTTGGTGAATTTTTTGTAAAATATCCAATTTTGGGTGAGTTTTAAATATTTTGGGCATTGAATTTTTATTTATTGATTTTTATACCCCTAACCACAGGTGGAAAATGTTATATCTGAGCTTGTCATTCCGTTTGTAATTTCTACAATATTCATTTCCGACCCCATAAAGTAAACATAACTCTGAGCGAAGTCTGTCCGTCCGTGTTATTGTTGAAATCAAATTTGCTAGTGAAAATTTAAATACGCCAATTGATCAGACATAGTTACGAAAATTTTGCTATTAAAAATCAGTAAGACAGGTCCACATCCTTCGAGGCAGCGGGCAACCACGCAACTTTCGTTTGAATTCCTGCAGGTGGTTGGGTTTATCATAAAAAATTAATGAAAAAGGTTAGAAAAATTGGTCAGTTTTTTACCACTTATTACAAAATTTTTTTAGGATCTGATGCAGTAACATTTTCATTCATTTACCAATCTGGGATAACAATTCTAAACAAAACTTATAGTTTTCCAAAAACAGTTTTGAAAAAAAAAACTTTGTTGGAACAGAAAAACTTTATGGTGGGAAAGAATTTTATGGTGAAGGGTATGTTGATTCGTTATACCGAATAAATAACTCTTATTATTAGTTTTTTTTTTGTGAATAACAGTTGTATTGTAACAATTTCATAATTTTAATATCTAAAATTTTGCTTGTATGTTTATTTTTAAAGAAAACAGGAAAAACAAGACAGAAGCAGAATGTAATGCAACAGTTTCTGGATCGCTACACCCATCATCAGCATTCTATGCATCCATCTTCTTTAGGTTGTGTATGTTATAAACATCATCTATTTATCAAACTAATTTTGTTAACACAGGAATACCTCGCATTGTACGGTTAATCGGTTCCACTTTTCTCTAACACTATTTAAAACTGGACTAATCGAGTCACTCAGGCTCTATACCCCTCAATGAGGTTAAAGGACATGAAGATGACAATTGATTTCAAAAATGGAAATTTGTTACATATCATTTATAATTTTGTTACAAATAATATTTGAAAAAAATTAAGTTGAAAATTTAATTTTATTTTTTTGTTTTATTTTTTTTTTTTTTTTTTGGTAATTTCAAAACTGAACTATAGAGAAACCGTACTGATCGAAGGTTTGGAGAAAGTCCTTATAAAACACAGTTTTTTTTTTTTTAAATTAATAAATTAAAAAAAATCGTGCTATTTTTTATCCCGATTAAATTAGTAAATCACCGATATTGATTGTTTAGGGTGAAAGCACGTCTACCACGTCACTTAGTTCTTCAGGAAACTTCTCACAAATATTTAAAATAAACTAAAAATTTTTGTCCAAACAATAAATTAAAGACAAAAATCAAAGTTTAAGCAAAAAATAACAATAATCAACAATGATTTGATTTTTCTTAAGCCACTTTTTTTTGTTCTCATTATTAATCGTCACATTTATTTGTTCTTAATTTCTGCTGCTAACTGTCGGTTGAATATAGAAATGTAATGTTCAAAAGCCCGTAACTTGCGAAATATAGACGAAAGCCAATTTTTTTACTTGATGATTTTTCTTATTTTTCAATTCTTTATCGCCCCATATATTCGCTTTTTTTATTCCAGTTACTTCATTGTTCTAAATGAAATAGAATATTTAGGGGTTAGGTGTGGTGTTTTGTCCGCTGCATCGAAGGACATGGACCATTTTTGCTGATTTTCCATAGCAAAATTATCGAAACTATGTCTGATCGATTGGCGTATTAAAATTTTTTCTAGCTGATCTAGTGCCTCGGCAAACTTGATTTCAACACTAACACGGACGAACAGACGAACATCTCTTAATCGACTTCGCTATGCATAAGAAGTTAGAATATGTATATTTTATGGGGTTGAAATAGATATTGTAAAAATTACAAACCGAATGACAAACTAAGATGTACCTGTGAAGAAGGATATAAAAATGGGCAAAATGTGATGTGATAAAATGGAGTTTCTCACTGTTTATCGATTATTTCCAAAATACCCAAACCTGTATCTAATAGATCTCTGTGCTAAAAATATTCACAAAATACTTGGAGTTCTTCAAAACAATCTTTAAGAGGATTTCATTTAATTTATTTAAAACTTTGGCAGGGACAATAACTTAAATTTTTTATTTTTCTTCTTTTCAGGTTACACATACGACCGTTGGGCTTAATATTTTTGGTGATATTTTCTTTTTGGTTCTATAAAGAACGCTGTGATCTTCGCATACAAGTGCCATCAGATTTGAAAAAGCATTTAGAGTCATTGCAGCAACGTGTGCTAGAATTTCGTCAAAACAAACCGGTGATGTTTTGTGCTATAGCATCTGGTTGTTTGGGTGCTTTGGCGATAGTGGGTCATTTAGTATCAGGCTCAATGGTGGTATTGACTGGTCTGGTATTAGCCGCTATAATATCCACAAAATATAATTTTAAAATAATCAAAGTTGAACCAAAAGGTAAATATAAAAAAATATAAACATTTTCATTCTGCCAACGAAATCGAGTTAAGGTGAATAAAATATTTCTCTATCAGGATTATTACGCTCACCCTGCCTGAGAACGCTTGTAAAGTTACCTTTCCATTTTTATTCAAAATTTTTACACTGTTCTAAATCTCCTTGTAACTCGATTTTGTTTTCGAAGTTTTCATGAAATCGCATCTTATTAAATTTTAATAATTAATTTTTTTTAGATTTAAGTTTTGCTTGGTCTGAAAAACTAAGGCAAGATTATGAATTAGATGAAGAATTTATGCCGGAGGATAACGAAACTAATATGTTTTTATTGGAAAGGGCCAGTGATTTGGCCTCCCTAACATTGCCCACCGAAGATGGCGAAAATGATGAGGACAAAAGTGATGAAGTACCCTCAGAGCTGTTGATACCAGATTCTATACCAGAAATAGATGAAAACTCCACAGACGATGATGAAGATGATTTACTACCTTTAATAAATGTATCCAAATCAGAGTCACAAGCAAAAAACTCCAATCCCGCCAGTGATGCATTAGTTAAATACTCTCCATCAAATGATGATGCTATAGAATTTAAAAAAGGTCATTTTAAAAGAGATTCTTCACTGTCGACCACGTCATCATCGTCGGAGGAGAGCCTGTCGAAAGGTTTACAATTTCCTGATATAACAGAAGTTGATGGTGCTAAAAAATCTGGCAACTCCTCGACTACATCAACAGCTGTTGCCCGACCCACAAGCAGTAGCCATCAGCAAGAGGCTAATGATCTATTAGCCATGGCTGTGAAGTCACAAACACAGGCTTTAATAGCCAATAGCAGTAAACTGTTGCCCACCTTAATGACTGGTCTGGTGCAGGGTGTCTTAAGTGCTGGCATGCAAAGTGGCACAGACTATGATAACACAAATAGACGTATTGTCACCGCTTTAGATTCATCCGATGAAAGTGATTTTGAAATATTAGAACAAGAAGATTTTAAATAATGCAATTATGACCTCAAATAAAATTTAAACGACATTAAAATATTCGACACAAAACTTAAATTATGTAATCTTATAACCATCATGAAAGTTTATCTGTGAATTATTATTAAGTTAATTTAATTATTTTTACTTTTAATTGTATTTTTGTAATTGTTTTATTTTTTTTTTCTTTTAGTTTTTATTTTGTTATTTTTTGTACCCGACCAGCCTTGTAATTTACAACAAGAAATTAACGATAAAAAAGTTTTAAAATTATGAGAAGCTGTTTAAACTTTATGTTAAGCAAGTTGATAGAATTGTTTTAAGTTTTTTTCTTAATTCTAAATTTGCAACATTTATTTATATAAACAAAAAATTTTTTTTAATTATTAATTTCAGCTTAATTTTGGCTACATTTATATTTCTAAATTTATTAAATAGTAAAAGTTTAAATAGTTGATGTTTACAACGATGACATTCATTCATCATTTGGTTATACTACAAACAAATATTTAATATTTATTAAAAATATCTTTTTTTGCTTCCAATTAAGGTACAGTTCTATAACCCAAATTAATTTCAAATTTTTTAAAAAGGTTTTCTTTTGATATAATCATGTATGATGAAGGTTTCGGAAATCGCTCGCTTTAAAATCATTTTTTGTATGTATTTCAGCTTTTAAAAATTCATTTTCAAAAAAAAATTGGTTCTGGTTTATGTTTTGAAATTTATCACAGCTGATCTTATCACATGCTTAAAAATATGTTTTTTTTCCGTTTGTTTCGCTTTTCTAAAGTATTTATTCAGGTGCCTATTATGAGCAACTTTCGATCTTCGATTGTAGTCGCAAGGGCTGATCGAAATAATTTTCATTTGGTATTATAGCGCACATTCGTTAAAAAATAGTGCTATTGTGAATTTAACTCAATTGGATTATTCACAATAGTACATTTTATCAGTTGTCATTCTAAAGAAATATCGTTTCACTCATTTATTAACGAAAAATTATAGTTATTAATTAAAATGACTACGATGGAATTATGATTCGATGATTTAGCTTCTGTGTAATTTATTCCCATTTTTTGCCGCCGCTTGAACTTTTGTGTATATTCCTTTTAACACCTGTAGATTTTAAGAAACGAACTGTTCCAATGGTTTTGTACTTACAATCTTAGACCTGCATAGAATTAAAATAACTAATTGCCACCTTTTGTAAAAAAAAAAACACAAAAATTACAAATACTTCCATTTTCAATAAGTTTTACAAACTGACTCAAACCATCGAAAGCAAATAGTTTGATTGAAAATTTGTTGCACAACGAAATTTTCGACAGTGCTACCAACTCATAATACGAATTTGGCAATCGATATTCGATTTTCGTTAGCTAGCGAAGATCAAATATTGAATGCAATAAGGGCAAAAATAAAAAAATATGGAAAAAATGTTTTAGTATTTTTAATGATTAAATTTCACAATTTTTATGCTACAAAGTGTGATATCTCTCTTGACGATTGCCCATATATTATTTTGGCTTTACACTAAATTCCTCAAATTCGAAGATATGAAAATACAAAAAAAAGTACTTAACATTTAATTATACCAAATGAAGCGTGAAAACAAGGTGCTCTTAAACAAGAATTTTTGCAAAATGTTTTGTCTTTAAAATTTTTCATTCGGATAAACCAAAAAAAGTTTTTTTAACAAATTATTATATTTCAGTAAGGCTTAAGTTCATTGTGTAAAAAGAAAAATTTTAAATTAATAACTACCTTGTAGATAGAAACTAAGAAAGCAGATGATAGTTATAGCCAACTCAAAAGTGTATTTCAATCTGCTGGCATCTAAAATTTACTATTTTCTTTATAATTAATTACAATTAATAACGAACTTAAGCCTTACTGATTAATAATAATTTATTTATTGCTTGTTCTAAATTAACATTTTTAATTAAAATAATTATTTATATTTATTTAATTTTTAAGAGTCTTTTTTTTATTTAAATATTTGAGATTTATGATGATGCTACAAAAAGGAATAGCGAAATATTGCAAATAAAAATAAAAAAGAGCAATTGCTTGAAAAATTAAATAAAATATAAATTATTAAAAATTCAAATAAAACCTATTTTAAAATAATTATTTTTATAAAAATTTTAAATTATTTTAAGAGGCTTTTTTATAGAGCTCTTTTGATCTAGTCAAAATTTGTATTCGAAGCATTTACTTTCTTAATAAAGTATTTGAAAAAATAAAATAAATTTTTGGAATAATCAAAAATGTTTAAAGAGCATAAATAAAAATAAATTTGAAAAAAAAATATATATATTTTAAAATTGGTACTTTTAGCGAATATACTATTACAAAGTAGAACTTTTTATAATAGCAATTCTTAAAATAATACATTCTAAAAAATAGATATTTTAAAGTGTTATTTAAAAGGCAGTTGCCCTAAAAAATACAGTATAAAAACAGAAATTAAAGAATTTTTTTTAAATGATTTACTTTAAAACAATTTTAGCGGAAAAATTGTATGAAAATATATTTGCAGATTTAGTAAAATTAAAATCGTCTCAGATTCTTTAGCACTTTTTTCTAGTGGGAGTAAGATTCTTGATGACTTACACCAACAACACCATTTCTTGAATAAGTGATTTTAAACCAATTTAAGATTCTCAATTGCTTGAGAGTTATGAATGTATTTCTGAAAAATATATTGTTTCTATTTTTAAAAGATTTAAATAAAAAATGTTGTATTGAAATTTAATTAAAAACCTTTAATGAAACGAAACATTTTTAAGAATGTGCAGATTTACACTATGCAATTTTTTGAGGCATTTTTTTCTCAATTTCTTATTTAAATTGCAGCGGCATGCGTTATTTAAAAATAAACATAAACAAAAATAATATACCCTCAAAATCCCAGTAATACCATATTGCTTACTCCTCTTGCTTCACCAACAAGCAAAAATTTCATGCAAGTTTCATGAAAAATTGCCTAGTCTAAATGCGGTAAATGTGTTTGTTTCTTAGTGCGTTAAAATGATTTGGGTTTAAATCTCGAGAATACATTTTTACCCTTATTATTTCAGGATGTTAATTTTTCCCCAATTAAAACTTCGGTTAACATAAAATCGTAGCAGCTTTTAAATTTTTTTTTATTTTTTGAAAAAAGTTACTTATGCCACTTTCAAAATAAACGGCTTATAGTATCTTCTTTAAGGGCTGCAGTACAAATGTTAACAAAATGTACCAGTATGCGATCTTAAAATTATTTCTGATTGTTGTTAGTGTATGTAATAGAAATTTATTAAGTTTTAATTTTTTTAATTTATTTTCATACATTTAAAAAAATGTTTTTGTTTTGAAACAGACAGAAATTCAGCACAGGTTTTAAAAACGGTCAATTGGGTACATAAAATGCTGGGTGCATGATTTATATATTTAATTAGCTACTAATTTTGTTTAATTTAAAAATATTTTCATTTTCAATATATTATAAATTTTTTTGCAGATGCTATTTTACTTAGCTTTACTTTTAATAAAGAAACATATATTTTATGCTTGATTACACAAGTATTTATGGTTTTGGATCTACGCAACCGAAAGCTGTTATTTGGAACGCTGAATTTGAATCTTCACTTCGTTTTGGTTCTGGTTTTCGAGATAATGAGCATTTCATGTTTTTGCTACAAACCCTGTTTTTTGGAATATTTTGTTGAATAGTGTTAAGTGATGCTGGAATATCTTCAATATTCTTATGGTTACGTAATCTCCAGAAGTTGTGCTTTCTTTAAGTATTTTCTATCTATATGGATACTGTTCGAATTCAGCATCAAACACAAAATATCTCATTTCTCAGTTTTGACCGCATAGTCTCCACAACAATAACTTGATTTAACTTTTAGTTTGTAAAGCGTAAAATAGACACTTTAGTAGTTAAAATAAGCTATTAAAGTTCTAAACCCTTGACCACTTAGAGAAATTTTAAAAAAGTAAAAGTAAATTTTTTATAAAAAATGTATATATTTTTATATGAAAGAATTAGAAATGAGGAACAGTCGAACTGAGTCGCTTGTACTCTTTGGGATCTGTTTCACGTATTAAGCAGCAGTCGGTTATCATGCCCTCGTCCCAAAATCCTTGGTATCGTTTTTTCGATTTTCGCCAAATCTTGGTGTAGTTGCTCTCCTTGCTCGACTCTTGTATCACCCAAGTTTTCAGGAAAAAAAATGAAGATGAGAATGCAGAAAATGTATTTTGATCGACATTCGAGCTCCAATCTTGCAATAATTTTGCAACAAACTGTCGAGATTTTGCTTAAAATCCGGGGATTTACGGTTGCCAATAAAGTTATGAACAACATCTTGAAATGATACCCATGCTGATACTTCTTGGACGTTAAACATATTGTAAAGTTTCTGTCGGCCATTAATTTTCGAATATCAGGTCCGACAAATATTCCCTCTTTGATTTTGGCAACTTTGGTACTCAAAAGTCGGTCCTTCACGGTCAAACTAAAACCAATTCGGAAAAAAGAAACCCGGATTTGAATTCAGCGCCTCAAATAACATCAAGATTAGTTCTCATCTTATCTGATCCAAAAGTTGCCCTGGATTTGTAAACTTGAGTTATTAATTTTTTTAGGATTTTATTTTATTTTTAGATTTTTTTTAAACTATTTTTTGTGAAATTTTTTATTTTTTAGTTTTATTTTAAGCTCGTTAAGTACCCTGTATATAGATACAAAGAATGCTGACAAAAATTGTAGCGAACCAGAAAATGCATTTCATTCTGCTGATGTCTAAATGTTACTGTTCTCTTTACAATTTATCACAATTAATAACGAAGCCAAAACTGAAAAATAACAACAATCTTTTTTATTTATAAAACAGAAAATCTTTTTCCAAAACTAAAAATCATGTATGTAATTTTAAAAAGCAAACTTAAAATGTGATTATTCGTATTGCTTTATAATGTATAGAAATGTTAAATGGAAAGCTTAAACGTTTTGTAAAAATTTAATCTTTAAAATGTCTTTATTCAATTAATTCTTTTTATTATTTTGCAAGCTTTATTACAAATCATTATTACTATTGTATTTGTTATTGTGTAAAATGTATTTATATTGTATATTTTAATTAAAAATCAGTTAAGAAAACACAACACAAAATATTTGGCCTCCATTTAGTAAAAAAATATAAATAAAGAAAAAAAAAATTAAAAATATAGAAAAACAAATCGATATCTAAATAAAAAAAATCAAATGATTTTTAATTTTACTCTGTGCCTTCTACAGCAAGCAGTCGCAAAATTTATTTAACATGTGTTTTGACAAATCACAAAGGCATGTTTTCTTCTTTGGTTAGAGCGCTTTTTTTATTTTAACGCTTTGTAGCCCGGCTTAGTTCTGAAAACTTAAATTAGCCTTGCGATTCTCTCCTTTCTTTAATAAGTCCCGATATAACTTCTCACAAATATTTTAAATAAACTAAAGATTTTTGTCTAAACAATAAAGTAAAGACAAAAATGAAAGCTTAAGCAAATAACAACAATAATTAACAATTATTCTAATTTTCTTTATATAAAATATATCAAATATGAAATCCTTTGTTCGTACTGAAAAATTGTTTACACTAAATAGTGCTGAAAATCTCCGACTAATTTTTATTTTTCCGGCCCTACCAAAAAAATTTTTTTGGAATTACTTCTTAAGAACCAAATTCTTACTTCTCCTTCTGCTAGAATCCATCCTGCACAACAAATTTTTCTGAATATTTTTTGCTACAAAACTTTTTTATCCTGCTCATATCAGGTACTCCCTTCTTATGTCTTTAATTTATCTGAACTTGAGTTTGTCTCAAAAGCTAACGCCACAAATATATACCGAATAAATCGTATTGTAAATACAATTGTTCGCTTCGTTTATAATGCCAGACCCAGGATATCGATGGATTCTTGTGATGCTCTTATTTTTTCAAGTTCATTTATTTTTTCTCTTTTTGAACTCAATGATCATTATTACTTTCTAAAAACCTGCTTATTTCAGGTATCAAATGAATTTGTAACCCTGCAACTAATAACATTTAACTGATGAACAAATATAAAAAATATTAGTACTGTCTGCAGCTATTAATCTACAAATATTTGAAGAAACTTAAGCTGTTCGACATTGTCCGCATCATTAGTGCATCTAATGCTACTTGTGAGGATTTTTATCAAATTATCCTGATTTTCTAATACCGAAAAGTTCGCACAGATCTAGCGTTTTATTTAAAAATAGATCATTCCTCTTTTGCTAGTCTTGTATTTAAATATAACAGTCATTGTGAAAAAAAAGTATAGTACAAAAGTGTACAACCCTGCAAAACCTTATACAACAGTGCTGCCAAATTTGGCATAAACTTACTTGGTTTTTTCTTTCTTTGACATTTCTACTCACATTCTAAACATTTCTATAAAAATAAACGCACACGTGCAAGTGGAAGTAATTGCAGAATAAACAATTTAAAAACTTTAATAAAACCTTTCAAATAATTAAACTAAAATTAAGAAAAAAAAAAAAATGCCACCTATCGCTCAAGATGCCAACTGTTTAGTATATCGCGGAAGTAACTTTTTTAAACAACGTCTGATACTGTCTGTTCTTAGTGGTAAACCAGTGAAAATAACACAAATACGTTCAGAAGATGAAGCCCAGCCTGGCTTAAGAGAATTTGAAATCGGTTTGATACGTTTGCTCGATAAGTTGACAAATGGTACTAAAATTGAATTAAATCCTGCTGGCACTAGTGTCATGTTCTCGCCTGGTCTTCTGCATGGAGGACAAATACATCATGATTGCAGCTTGCAAAGAAGTATTGGCTACTATTTAGATGTTTTGATTGCTTTGGGTCCATTTTGTAAATTTCCCCTTAATGTCACTTTAAGAGGTATAACAAATAGTAAAGATTCCCCTTCAGCGGATCATATGAAAGGAGCTGCCTTATCGTTGTTAAAACGTTTTTTGGTAGTTGATGAAGGTTTGGAGTTAAAAGTTGTTAAGCGTGGTGTGGCGCCTTTGGGTGGCGGTGAAGTGATATTTAAATGTCCCATACGTAAGACACTGCGTTCAATACAGTTTGTTCAGCAGGGCATGGTAAAACGCATCCGAGGCACAGTATACGCATGCAAAGTTTCACCGGCCATGGCAAATCGTACCGTCGAGGCAGCTAAAGGTGTTATGCTAAAATTTTTACCCGATGTTTATATATACACTGATCAAAATCGTGGCAAAATGTCTGGTAATTCGCCAGGTTTTGGTATTTGCTTACATGCTGAGACCACTGATGATGTGGTCTTTGCAGCTGAAGTCAACTCTCACACAAAGGATGAGGGTAAAGATCCCTCTATACCTGAGGATATGGGTAAAGAGGTAGCATTGCGTTTACTAGACGAAATCTATCGTGGTGGTTGTGTTGACTCTGCTTATCAATGGCTGGTGACTTTGTTTATGACGTTGGGTCAAAAAAATGTTTCTAAATTTATGACTGGCAAGTAAAATTTTGTTTATTCAAATTTTTGTTTGTAATAAATTAACATTCTACTGTTTTAATAGGTCCCTTGTCTTCTTATACTGTTCATTTTTTGCAACATTTACGTGACTTTTTTTCCATCACCTTTAAATTGGAGAACCCAGAAATTGATGATGACGAAGATGCTGTAGCTGGTGCCCAAAAAGTCTTGTTAACATGTGTGGGCATTGGTTATACCAATATTAGTAAAAAAGTTCTTTAGTTTGTTCATTTTTTGTTAGTTTGTTTTTCTCTTTAATTTAGTTTTTTTTTAAAGATTAGAAATAAAATTAAAAAAAAAACAAAGATGTTGCTAAACTTACTTTTGGCGTTACTTGTTTATATTAGATTTTATATTTAAAATATAATCAACTGTAAAGTTTAACATGCCCTGACATTTAAAACAATAGGGATTAATGTTGAAAGAGTAGTTTGAAAATCAATCGGAATTGGAACCAAATTCGTAAAATACTAAGGGAATCAAATTTTTGCATGTCTGAGGTAACAGCTCCGAAAAGAACTGAGAAAATCCCGATTGAAAAATACTTTTATGATACATATAGGAACATTCGCTTAAAAATAGCCACCGTGCAACTTAAAGATATTAAACAAAAAATAGATAATAGACTTTTTGTGGCCCTTTCTTTATAGTTTCCCTAGGTATAGGAAAACTTAAATTTGTTTCGACTTCTTGTAAATCTTTCATTAATCTCCCAGTGTTTAGATTTATAATACATTCGTTTGATATTTTATTTACATACAAATAGTTTCTTAAGTTAATTAATTTCTTTATTATAATGAAATCATATTAAATTTAAATTTGGAAAATTAAAACAACAAATAATTTTGAAATGCAAAAAAATAAAAAAACAAGTGTATGAGAGGAAATGACTTCCCACTGATCAACTTAACTGTTAATGCTAAGCAAGCAAGACATGCAAATATAAGACAAAAAACATCTTCAGTCAGCAACTAATTAAATTGCAGCATTATTTTTAAACAAACTATTTTCTTCAGCAACAGATGCGACCTTAACTTTGAATACAATATAAACAGTTGCAATTGTTAACGAATTGAGTGCAGTTTTGTATTCTTAGAAATCAAGTTAATAGAAGAGGAAAAAGCGGGCTTTAACAAGACAAAATGAATAAATTGACATTATTGTGCATGGGAGTCATTTTGCTTGCCATAACTTGGGCCAATCCCACCAAGAATAATATACCTTCGAATGCTGTAAGTCAGAGCCTGAAGCCTTCACAATGGTTAAATCCCAGTGAATTAAAAGATATTCCCTCGTTAGACGACGTTACTTTAGAGAAATTGGAAAAAATGTCCATTGAAGAAGGAACTAAATTAATGCAGAAATGGTGTAAGTTTTCTATATAACGATTTTTTTAACAAAGTTGTCTTAAATCTTTTTTTTAATTCTAGATTATATATCTCAAATTAATTATCCCTTGGCACCGAGTTTTATTCCTAGCCCCAGCAATATTCCCGTTTATATTCTCAAAAACGCTGGAAAAAAGGAAACTGCAAATTTAAAAAGTTTCGTGAAAGCTGTCAAGGAAGATATCGGCTTTGGAAAAGAAGAAGTTACTATTTTTATTACTGGTTTACCTTCCACCATTATGTCCGTCAAGAAGGCTAATCGAAAGCTGATTGAAGCTTATATTGAACGTTACAATCGTCAACAAGAAACACAAGCAGAAGACAATGTAGGTCATGTTCAGAGTAAAGAAACCTCCTCTGAATGGCACCACCAAAAAAATAGCCGTGGTGGAAACTTGATTATCATTGACTTGGGTCAGACTCTGGATAGTGTCGAACGTTTAGCCATGTTAAGTGTTGAGGAAACTGGGGCTATGGTTGGTAAAACTTTGGTTCAATTAACCAACGACTGTCAGGTGCCCCAGGAAAGCATTCATATTGTGGCTCAAGGTGTTGCTGCTCATGTAGCTGGTGCTGCCGGTGATGAATATACTCGTTTGACAGGTCGTAAATTACGTCGTATTACCTCTTTAGATCCTTCCAAAGTTTGGGCCCACACTCCTCAGGTTTTAACCGGTTTGGCACGTGGCGATGCTGAATTTATTGATGCCATTCATACTTCTGTTTATGGCATGGGTACTTTGAATCGTGTTGGTGATATTGATTTCTTCCCAAATGGTCCCTGCATTGTCGTACCAGGTGCAGAAAATATTATTGAAGCTTCAATGCGTGCCACTCGCTACTTTGCTGAGTCTGTTCGTCCTGGCAATGAACGCAACTTTCCTGCCATTGAAGCAAATTCTTTGAAAGAATATAAGAGTAATAAGGGTGTTGGTAAGCGCGCCTTTATGGGTATTGGCACCGATTATGATTTAAGAGGTGACTTTATGTTGGAAGTAAACGCAAAGAGTCATTTCGGTATAAGAACTCCCGCACAAAAACAACATGAATATCATGGAGTGTATGGTGTGCAGCATGGTGACCAGTAATTAAATTAAACTTCGCCTCTTAAATATTAAACGTGGGGGATTGTTAATGGTAAAAAATAAAATATTGCTAAAATATAAAAATTAACATTTAAAAAGCTTTAAACTTTATTTAATTTTATAATTGATGTCCTAATGCTTAACAGTTTTTTTTTTATATTTTTATGGTTAGTTTTTGAAAGTGTTTCGAATCTACTGTTAATTCGTAAATGGGAAATCTGTGTAAAATTGATTACCCAGCTTCTTCTGCTTCAAATTTGTTATTTAATAGTTAAGAGAGCTGGCCCAAATCTTGATATCTGGTCAGTAATTTAAAATTTTACTTCTTTTAGTTTACAATTTTATTATTGGTCAGTGTAGTTCCAGTTTATTTAGGTGACGAAAATCATCTTGAAAAAAATTTGGCCTCAAATATAAAATTTAAAGAATTGGGTATTAATTACGTGAGAGAGCATCAGATTTCAAAACAATATGCCACAACGAAAAACAAATGGCTCGAAAGTAAAATGCTTTTAAGTTTTTGATATTCTGAGTTTCCCGTTCCAAATTTTTTATAGCGAAATCATATGAAAAAACAGAACACAAAAATGGCATCGTGTTGCTTTAGTTTTGGTTTTCGGTTATGCCAAATCTTATATATCACACGCCTTTTAGTTTTTCAGAAAAGCATTGTATTAGAACTCAGTAAAGATAAACACCAGCAGGAATAAAAACGAAAGCCTTTACTTACGACAACCATCTGTGGGATTACAAACGAAAGATGAACACGTAAGACTGCTATATTTGGTTTAACTGAAGCACAGATGTTTTTAAATAATGTGCTCATATTTCGTGTGATGACTATTATTTTTATTTTATTAATTTTATGACAAAGAATGAAAAATTATGGCACAACTATAGCAATCGCCAGCTGTGAAAAACTACATTATGTTTTCTTCTTACAATTTTATAAAAGAAAACAAGTAGAAAAGTTGACTCCCAAACTCCCACTTTATGTTTTAAAAATAATTAAATTTTGAGTCAATTTTAATTACGCAAAAGCAAAAAGTCTCAAAACTCCTTTTAAAATATTTAACTTTAACTCTAAATAGGAAAAATTCCTAAATTAAAATAGATAATTTACTCTAAATTTTCGTTATGTTATCCTCAACAGAAAAGTTAAGTCCATTTTTTAAGAAGCAATTTCTTTTAAGTAGGCAATATTTTATTTATATTTTTTTTATCATTGAAGTGTTAATAAAAATTAAGTACGATATATAATTTTACGTTAAAATGTCACCGGCTTTTAATGGGTTCAGCATTTTTAAATTTTCTGAAAGATCTCATCAAAAGCTTTTAAATGAACAATCGTCTTTTTCTATGAAAATGAAAAATATGGGCGAGCGCCAATTTTCTTTCTTGATGTTTTTTCCTTAAATTTTAATTCTCTATCTTCTATTCCATCCTTTTTATTAGAGTTACTTCAAAGTTCCAAATTATAATGAAAGATTAGAGGAAGGCTATTTTGCCCGCTGCCTCAAAGGACATGGACTGATCTTGCTGATTTTCAACAGGAAATTTTAAAAACTAGGTCTGATGGATTGGCGTAGTTCGTCTAGCGCCTTGGCAAAGTTGATTTCAAAACTAACACGGACGGACAGACGGACATTGCTCAATCGACTTTGCTATGCATCAAAAATCAGAACATATATACTTCATGGGATCGGAAATGGATTTTAAAGAAACTTCAAACAGAATGACAAACTAAGTTATATCTTTTTTTAATTTTTTGTGGTGAAGGTTATTTGAACCGGGACTTCATATCAAATGGCGGAATTTGGGGACTCGGAATTATTTTTTTGCTAACGTGGCCTTCGGATTTTGTTTGATTTTCTTTGTTTTTATCTGAACTTTTTTTTAAAAATGGAATATTGTTCGTCAGTTAAGATTAGGTTCGTTAGTAGTTGTCAGGTCTGTTCTAGAATCCGAATCTACTCGAAAGTGAATTACTTCAGCATTTTTCTTGTTCTGTATTTCACATGCACATTTTTTTATTCGTTTTCAATTCGAGTAGTAAAGGGTTGGTGAAAGTAAAACGAATGGACTTTAATTTTATATATGTGACAATAATATTAATAATAACTCAAGGGATATTCATGATGCACATAAATTATTTTCCGTCGCATGTAAGACTTTCCACATAACTTTTGAGAAGGTATTGCGACCAAGGCTTATATTCACATCATTAGCAACAACGCCTTGATGAGCGCATACAGCTAAAAATCTAAGCGTTGCAGCTAACTAGTTTCTGGAATAGATGGAGCAATCTTTTCCAAAATCATGGAAAAAGCCTCTTTATTCAAGCAGAAAAGTGCTTTGAATCTTAAATGAAATAAAACCTCAGTGTTGATAAAAAGAAAAACAAATACATATTGATGATACATACGCTTCATCTGGAATGGTCATTTGGTTGGGTGCATCTCTTAAGCGCTTTCTTTTAACTTTTTCAAAATTCATTTCACGTCTTCTTAATTAAAAGTATGACAACACAAACGCTCCTGGCATTTTTAAGCAAAACTTAAGCTGATTAAAAAAATTGTTTGTTTATGATTTTTGTCATTAAAATTTTTGTTTGAGCAAAAAATTCGAGAACACCTTTTAGAAATTATGGGGATTCAAAAAATTTTGAGTTTTCAAAACGAGTCGAAATCTAGAACATACCCGTGTGATTAAGTGTAAAGAAAGAAAAAAAAAAATGAAAAATTCTAGATATGCTAACCAAATGTTAGCTAGATTAGCAAATAGAAAAATTTATATTGTCTTAGTAAAGTGAATTATGGATTATGGGTCTGGATAGCATTTGCAAATAATTACGGAGAATAAGGCTAGAGAAAAACTTTGATTCAATTGGAGTACTCTAAATTGGGTTAAATATTTGTGAGAGAAAGTTCCAACTTGAAATTGAGATAGAAATTTATTTTAAAAATATTTACAGTCTTTGACTTGGATAATCTGAAATGGCAGGTTAAAGTGCTGAGGCAGACAGCCTAACTCTAATCTTAAATTATATTGTTATTGTTATTATAATTTTTATTCTATTACACAGATAAAGTCTGGCTGATAAGCCGATGCCATCATTCTCAAAATTTATTAAAAAGTTTTTACCAGTTTCCTATGACTATGGTAATGTCCAGCTGTTGGGCTTAAGGTTGTAATAGGGAATATAATTGTGGTTAGTTAGGACCCTAACTATGGTCTTTAGTCATGTTTGGTGCGGCATAAAGGGTCTTTCTAAGCTTTCTGCCTTTAAACAAAATTTTATTCACCGAAGTTAAGTTCTTCTCACGAATTTAATTAATAAGATGACGACCAACTATCCATTAAGAATTAAATTAAAGTTAAAAATTTTGATATATATTTTTTTCAAATTGATTCTTGAAGGACTCTTTAACCAAAGGAGACAATGTCTATTTCAGTTCTAAATATTTTTAATATTTAAAGCAGATATGAGCCGTTTATTTTGAAAGTGGCATAAGTCACTTTGCTTTTAAGCTGTTATACATATTAAGAGGTTTGCGTTTCAACGGTTTTTGAAGTATTGAGGCTAAATTTCGAAAAGACTGACTGTCACTTCTATCTGAGGATACTTATTTCCCAATAAAAACTTCAGTCAACATAAAATCGTAACAGCTTTTAACCTTTAAATTTTGTTCTTTTATTTTTTTGAAAAAGTGACTTGTGCCACTTTTAAAATAAACGGCTCATATATTTTAAAGCCAACCTAGAAAATATTAAACTTTAACAAATAAAATTTTAACGAGAACTTTAAACTGCCAGCAAATTGATATTAAAGAGTTAAAGAACTATTTTTTTGCGTACAAAATTATAAATAAAATTGTTGCAGATTTATTGCTTAACATTTCAATATAAATTTTTTTATAAAAAAAGATTCGTTTAAAATTTATTACATTTTAAAGCTCGAAATTGTAATCAGGCAGGTATGATAAGGCCAATAACTTTTAATTGTATTTGCGAATGTTCTTCCAGTCCCTGTGAACACCGTGATAACTATTTTGTTTTTGTGCTGGAGCTCTTTTACCATATGGTTTGACGTCATTCACTTCCAAAATGTAATTACCTTCTACATCATAATCGATATCAAGTCCCATATAAATACGTTTTCCGTAACCATCATTATTCTTATATTCCTTCAAAGAGTTGGCAGCAACAGCTGGGAAGTTGCGTTCATTGCCGGGACGAACAGATTCGGCAAAGTATCGGGTGGCACGCATGCTGGCTTCAACAATATTTTCGGCACCCGGCGGAGATATAGAAGGTCCATTTGGATAGAAATCGACATCGCCAACAGGTTGAATGGTGCCCATACCATAAACATTTGTATGGATGGCATCAACAAATTCAGCATCACCACGGGCCAAACCAGTCAAAGTGTAAGGATACTTGGCATACAATTTAGAAGGATCCAAGGCAGTTATACGTCTTAGTCGGCGACCAGTGCGACGGGTGAATTCATTACCGACAGCACCAGCAACATGAGCCGCAAAACCTTGAGCAACAACATGAATCGTTTCATCGGGCATATCACTCTTTTCGATTAATTCTACAAAAACAGAAGCCAACATTTCACCAGTTTTTTCAGTGTCCAATAGAGCCATGCGTTTAAAGTCGGTTAAAGTGCAACCTAAATCAATGACCTATAAAACCAATCAATCAACTTATTATTTAAAGAATAAAAAAAATAACATTTTGTCCAACTTACCACCAGATTGCCGTATGAGGGTTCTAGATCTTTCGAATCTTTTGAATATTCTTCACTTGAAGTGTGCAACATTTTTTCATCAGAATAATGGTATCTTAGAGGTAGCTGTCTCTTGTTATTGTAACGTTGCAGATAAGCTTCGACCAAATCGCGATTGGCTTCTTTGATGGTCTCAGTAGTTTCGGGGAAGCCAGTAATATAAATAGTGACTTCTTCGTGACCAAAGTGCGGTTGCTCCTTACAAGTTGAAGCCAATTTATCCAAAGTGGTAGTCAGCTTTTCACCATTTGGCATATAAATATAACAAGGAATGTTACTGGGACTGGGTACAAAGTTGGGTTTCAATTCATAATTTATTTGAGACATATGATCTGTTAAAATAATTTTTTTTTTGTTTTGTTAATATTTAAGTCACAATTATTTTTTAAATAAATTTACTTACAAATTTTTTCCATCATTTTGGCTGCATCTTCCATTGGCATTTTTTCCAATTTTTCTAAAGTGATTTCCTCGACCGTTGGAGTTTCTTCTAGTTGTGTTTTCGCCATCCATTGGTAGGGGGGCCTCAGTTTGTTGTATGTTGAAAAACTTTCACGAGCAGAACTTACTGCCAACAGCAGCACTCCAACACTAACAATATGAATTATATTCATGTTTGTATTATTTCAGTTAATATTCGTCGTTAAACACCAAATAGACACAACTGAACTGTGTCGAATTTTATTAAACTCGTCTATTTTATAGTGAAATAATTGATTTTTTTGTTTTCCTTAATTTAATGCTTAAATCATTAATATTTTTTTTCTTTTAATTAAACATTGAAAATTTTGCTCATTAAGGAAAATTAATTAGCATTTGTGCACTTCTTAATGTCATTGACTTTACGAAAAACTGTTTATTTAATTATTAATAATTTAGAAGAAATGCAGCAATTTAGGTAATATTTATGGATGTATGTATATGTTAAATTTATACGAGGGCATGCCAAAATGTTCTTTAAATATAACAGGTTTTGTTTTTCAAGATAACTTTTAATTTTTTTTAAGATCAGTTTTAGTGTTTTATACTCTTCACCACAAAAAAAGGAAAAAGGGTATAACTAATTTTTTCATTCCGTTTGTCATTTCTACAATATTTATTTCCGATGCCATAAAGTATATATATTCTGAGTTCTTATTCATAGCAAAGTCGATTGAGCGATGTCCGTCTAACCGTCCGTGTTAGTGTTGAAATTAAGTTTGCCGAGGCACTAGATAAGCTAGAAAAAATTCAAATACGTTAATTGATCAAACATAGTGTCAAAAGAGGTACAATTTAAAATCAGCAAGATCGGTCCATGTCCTTCGACCACGTCTACGTCTGATTTTTCTCTATCATTTGGAACAATGAAGTAACTCCAATTAACAAAAAAAAAAAAAAAAAAAAAAAAACAAATGTATGGGACGACAAAAAATTAAAAAATAAGAAAAAAATATCAAGTGAAAAAATTGTCGCTCGCCCATATTTTCCGAGTTACGGGCCTCTGAAATTTAAAAAATTTTTAAAATATCAATATGGGTATCATTTTAAAGTTTTTGATATGATCTTTAAGAAAATACTAAAATTTTTTACAAATGCTTAACCCATTAAGAGCCGTAGGCATTTTTATGTATTTTTTTTTATTTTTTTATTCTCTGTCACCTCTATATTTGTTTTTTTGATTAGAATTATTTCACTAAACTAAATTTACATACATGGTGAAGGGTACATAAGATTTGGCATAGCCGAATATAGCACTCTTTCTGTTTTTTAGTAAGCTGGTAGTTGACAGCTATGTTGTCAAACAATTTTCCTGGTGATGCGAAATAAGTTTTTTTTCTTTCGAATATTAAAAATAAATAGAGTTCCTCTTCAAAATGTTTTCTCTCTTGTAAAATTTTTAATGCATGAAACAATTCCTTTCATTGAAATTATCCAGCTACCGGAATGGTGACTGTTTTAGACTGTGTCACCTAATCGAGACCACAGCTATATCGCATATTTCAGTATGTCTCGCAATACTTTCACACTAAAAAAGTGTCACATTAATAAATGTCAATTTCTTTTTGAATAAATCCCCAAATTAAATGTTTTCAAACACAAAAAGCTCTAATCTTTTAAATTTTTTTCTTAGAGTTAAAAAGATTATGAACATTTATTATTCAATTATTATAGCTTCCAAGGGCAAAAATAAATCTTAAAATAAAAGGGTGTCCCCATAGGTGACTTAAATTAACTATATGGGCCTATCTTTTAAAACGTTATAGATAAACGCTTGAAAATTGGCCCAAATGTCGATTACTATGACCGTTATAGTAACAAGTTTAAGTTATTCAAAATTATAAATTAAAGGGTGTTCCAATAGTTCATTTAATTTGATGTATGTGGCCATATATTTTAACAGTTATAGACAGACAGTTGAAATTTACAAAGATCCTGCATTTCTAACTCTACTATAACAACAAATATAAAATTTGGATTTGGTAATAAAAGGGTGTGCTAATAGTGGATGTTATTTGATATATATTGCCAAACTGTTGAACGGTTACAAGCAGACAGCTAAAACTAACTGGGGACTTGAATTACTACGTCAGCATTACCAGCAAATATACAATTTAAATTTACAAATTAAAGGGTGTTTCAATAATTGATGTAATTTAACCTATATGGCCCTATATTTTTAGCTGTTATAAATAAACACTCAAAAATTACACAGAATTACTTTGTGTGATATAATAAAAATATTTTATATAATAAATTAAAAGGTGCTCCAATAGTTGTTGCAATTTGATGTATATGCCAAACTGTTGAATAGTTATAGACAGACGTTTGAACTTTACAAGGGACCTTCTATTTTACTAAAGCATCAAATATAAAATTTGAATTTGACAATTGAAGGGTGCCCCTATAGTTGATGTTATTTGATGTACATTGCCAAACTGTAGAACGGTTACAAACAGACAGCTAAAACTAACTGGGGACTTGAATAAATAAGTCAGCATTAACAGCAAATATACAATTTGAATTTACAAATTAAAGGGTGTTCCCAAAATTAATGTAATTTGACCTATATGGCTCTATCTTTTTACCTTTTATGAATAAACACTCAAAAATTAGACAGAATTGCTTTGTGTAATATAAAAAAATATTTTAAATAATAAATTAAAAGGTGCTCCAATAGTTGTTGTAATTTGATGTATATGGCCAAAGTGATATACAGTTGTAGACAGACGTTTAAATTTAGCAAGTAGCTGTAGAGCTAAGTCCGCTATAACAAGTATAAAATTTGAAAATTGGAAAGGATGTCCCAATAGTTAATGTAATTTGAAGAATGTAGCCATACTTTTTGACAGTTTTAAACAGACAAATAAAATTTGTTTTAAAATCTGTTTTTTTTAATGATTATGTAAAGAGTGTCTTAGTTCGAATTTTTTTTTCCTATTTTTTTGGTCTTAATTTATGTGATTTTTTTGTATTACAAGCGATCAACTCGTCCAAAAAAACTTGTACAGAAAGAACTGAAAAATCTAAATGTTTTTCAAACAAATTTTTCAGTCGAGGTGATCGCTTGTACACCACATTAGTTCAATACCAGTTCTGCGAGTAGTCATTATTAGAATATTTTAAACTTAATCTCAAACCTTTATCGATAAATAGAAATTTATATAAAAAATAAGATTGGTGTTTTTTTTTTATGTATTATTTTTTATTTATTATTTATTTTTGTTTATTAAAAAAATGGTTCCTTGAAATATGGCCCTTATACAAAAATAAAAATGTCTCTAAGTTTTCTGGATAGTGACACGAATATTTGAGTCAATTATTTCAGCTCAGTTTAGATCAATTTGAATAAATTTTCATTTTTAAAAATATTACCATTTTTTGAAGTTTTGAGGCCTTTTGTCTATTTTATTTGGGCTATTTTTCATAATAAGGAGTGACCAGGAAATAAAAAGATATTTTTGCAACATAAGATTAGTAATTTGTAAAAACTATCAGAACATAATTCTTTAATTTTCTATATACAACGTACTTGTTTTAAAAGTATAAAAATTTAAAAATAATAATAGGCTGCGACGAATGTTATATATCCTTCACCAAAAGAATTGTGTATTATTTTTTTAAATATAAGGTTTTTAGAACACTTTTAAATAAATAGTTTTTAGATTTATTTTGTGCATTTTCGCTTTTGATTGAAACTAGAACTTTTTACTGCAAGTATAATTTTCTGGAAAAAATTATATTTTTTTTATTATTTTGATAAAAATATTTATTTTATAAATCAATTAAAATTTTAATATTTCGGCTTTGGTTCATTTTTAATTTAACTTTTATTCAGAAAAATTATTTTTAAATATACGCGGACGTTTTCGAAAGAAAACAAGTAAAATTAGACGCTAGCAGAATGTAATGCTGCATTTTCAGGACCGCCAAATCCACCTTCAGCATTCTTTGCATCCAACACCTTGATTTGCGTATATTGTAAATATCATCCATTTAACCATCCATTTAATTGATTTATGAAGATCACTAGCTCAACCCCTAGCTGGGACTTAAATGAAAAATTTTTTATTTTAGTAAAATTATAATCGTTTATTAAAATTCCAATTTTTTTTTACTAATTTAGACTTTTTTCTACTAAATTTTTGGTCTTATATGAAATTTAAAATTTTTTATTGTAAAAATAATTTTTTTTAGCAAAATTTAATATTTTTAGTAAAATTTTGGTAAAAATGTAATATTTTGATTAAATTTAGATGGCTTAGTGATATTCCAATGATCGAGTAATGTATATTTTTTGTTCTATTCTAAAATTTTGGTTTTCAGTACAACAAGGCAAACAACAACAATAACCAAAAATAACACCATTAAATTTAAAAAAGGGAGGGAAAAAAGAGACTTTAGGCATTTTTTGAACTTGATTATGGACAAACGGACCGGCTGATGGATATCGCTAAATTGACTTCGCTTCGCATAAGAGCTCAGAATATCTACACTTTATGAGGTCGGAGAAGAATATTGTACAAATAACAAACGAAATGACAAACGTGCTTTTGCCCTTGCAACCTGTGATGAAGGATGAAAAAAGACAATGTGAACTATGAACACATTATTGTAAAAAAAAAAATCTCGTAAAAGTTTCTTTGAGGAAACAAACTTCCAGGCATAAAAGTAAAATTTTATTTTTTGTTTTTTCGTTATTAAATATGTTGCCAATATTATAAATCGAATTATTTGCAAAACATCATACATTTCTATATTCCCGAATACCGTGATTTATAAAAATGACTCAAAAAATTTTCTAAGCCAACAATTTATTTGTAACAATTTGTTTTTTTTTTTTAAAGTACGCTCTATTATTTTTTATGACAAATAAATAAAAATAAACTAAATCTTTTGTATCCAAGTCGAATTAAATCGAATAAACTCCAATGTAGATGGGTTGGTATTATTAAATCGACAAAGATTAAATATAAAAGGGCCAAATGTTAAAATTTGCTGGACTTTAACTAATTGGTTATTTTAAACAGTTCTATTAATTTTTTATGATTCTATTAGATCTAAACTAAATTTTTTTATGCCCACGAAAAGTTTATCAATTTAACAATAAATTTGCACATTAAATTCGTTTATTGGTAAACTGTACTTTAAAATTTTCTTTTGGTTTAACATGATTCTGATTAATTAAAAAAAAGAATATTTTCATATCTGCATAAATGTATTTGTTTATTTGTGTTTGAAAGTATGTAAGTATGAACAATAATGTTTTTATTTATTTTTTGTTTTTAACAATGCTGCCTCAGTACTTCATAAAATTGTGGGATTAAATAAAAAAGAATCAAATTTTGCTTAACAAGTCAATTTAATCTTTTATGCGTTTTTTTATTTTAACATAATTCTGATTACAATTCATTTTTAGGCCTATTAAAAAAATGGCATGAACTCGTTATTTTTCAGTTCAAATAAAAGTTTATTAAATTTCATAAATTTGTTTCCTAGTTTTTTTTTTTTTTTTTTGTTTTAATTAAGATGACATACTTAAAAGGCATGTGTCGTGTTTTGAATATATTTTTATATATAAAAATGTTGAAACAGTTTTCTAAATCAATTATAACAATATTAATAAGACAATTTTTTTAAATTTATTTTTTTTTTATAAAAGAATATCATATAATCTGAAGTGTTTTTTTATAAGAAAAATATCGCGGAATACGTTTTGTTTTTTGTGAGAAAAATTTCTCGTAACCTGTGATAATTTTTTAGGAAAAATATTACGAAAGCCGCAAAAACTCTTATGAGATAAATATTACTATATCTTTTATAGTCTTGATAAGAAATATTTTACGAGGTCTGTGAAAAATATCACGAAATATTTTAGAAGCCTGTAATAACTTTTAAAAGAAAGGTATCACTAAATCTGTAGCATTTTTATAAGAAAAATATAAATAAATCTGTATTGTTTTTTATAAAAATTTTTTAGAAGAAAAATATTATTGAATTTGAAATATGTATCTTGAACAGAAAAAAGCAATGATCTCCATAATATTTTTATGAAAAAATTATTATGAGAAATATAAAGGATCATTTAAACAATTTTTTATAAAATAAATATCACTGAATTTTGTATGTTCTTATATATAAAAAAATAAAAATGAATCAATGATAACTTTAACATAAATTCTGTGATATTAAAAAAAAACACCATGAAATTTTTAGCATTTTTATAAGAAAAATATCACGAAATTTGTGATATTTTTTATTAGGAAAATATAGCGAAAATTATTTTATTTTTGGTTAGAAAAATCTCACTAAATCTATCATATTTTTAATAAGAAAAGTATAATTAAAATGTGAAATGTTTTCTACAGAAAATTTTTGTAATAAAAACATCACTGAATCTGTGATATTTTCTATAAAAAAAAAAATAATAAACTCCTTATAATATTTAAGAAAATTACCATGAAATCTGTGAAAATTTTAAAAAGAAAAATATTACGAATTCTGTGATAACTTTTATGAGATAAATCTCACTGAATATTTCTTATTAAAAAATTATAAATGAACCAGAAATATTTTTCATTAGAAAATATTTTTGTTTAAAATAAACGCCCAAATCTGTAATATTTTCTATAAAAACAATATAACGAAATCTGTAATAACTTTTATGAAAAAAATATTACCAAATTTTTTGGTTTCTTTAAACAAAATATTATAAATTCGAGTGATAGTTTTTCATAAGAAAAGATAAATTTTTTTATAACAGAAACATCAAAAGTTTTTGAAATTGTTTTGCAAAGGCTTACAGTGTCTATTATAATTTTCTTAAATTTTTTATTTTATAAAAAATTAAAGATTTTTAAGAAAATTGTATTTCAATATAATCTTACAAATATTCAATTTCAAGAAATGCATATTTTGACACGACATATTTAACTTAAATTGACAGAAAAAAATAAAACGAATTGATAAGCAAAAATAAAATCGTAGTTAGTGGTCAATGTCTAATTTTAATGCAATCAAGTAAAAACGAAAATAAAAAATAATGTTTATTCAATAAATTTTATGTAAGTAAATTAAAAAACTGCACAACTTAACAAAAATGTTTAATGAAAATAAGTATTTAAGGGCGCAGTATAACTGACAAAATTATAGTTCACTATCAACAGTGTTTTTAATAGTTTAATTCAATTTTCATTTTATTTGAAATTGTTAAAGAAAAACCATGAATTCTTTAAGAATTGTTTGGCTTTTTATCGGTCTGTTGGCCTGGACGACTGCCTATAATGGTCCCATACCCTTAAGATGGCATTCAAGTACAAACTCCATTAAGGATGGCTTGAGAGCAACCGATTGGTTGTCAATATCTGAGTTGGAATCATTGCCTTCCATGTACGAAATGACCGTTGAAAGGTTAGAAGCAATGCCTCTTCAAGAAGGTGCCGAATGGCATCAAAAAATGTGTAAGAATTTTGTTGTTTTTTGGAAGTATAAACTCGAACAGTTAATTAATTTTTTTTTTAATTGTTGATTAGACCATCTAAGCCAAGCAGGACGGGCATTTGAAGCTAAATACGTTCCTAAGCCAAATGAAATATCGGCCTACTATTTTAACACCGACAACAAGAAAGTAACATTTAAATTAAATGAGTTGCCAACAATTGCTATGAAGGATAAGGACTTTGGAAACGAGGAAGTTACCATTTACATTACTGGTCTACCTGAAACTACTAAAACTGTTAAAAAGGCTACACGCAATCTGATAGAAGCTTACATGCAACGCTATAATCCTGAGACTTTTAAAACTAGTAAAATTCGTTATGATGAAAATAATATGGAAAAGAAGGATACCTCCTCTAGCGAAGAAGAAGATAAGAACAATCGTTATAAACCCACAGGCACCTTAGTTGTCATTGAATTAGGAAATTTACTGGACAAAATAACACAGTACTTGACATTGGATGTGGAAAGAACTGGTATGATAATTGGCGATATTTTAGTGGAAATGAGCGACAGGTCTAATGTTCCCTATGAAATTATGCATGTTATTGGTTCGAATGTGGGTGCTCATGTGGCTGGTGCTGCTGGCCGTCATTTTACTCAAGAAACTGGTCACAAATTGCGTCGTATTACAGGATTAGATCCCTCTAGACTATTTGCTCAGACTGATAAAGCTTTAAGAGGTTTAGCTCGCGGTGATGCTGAGTTCGTCGATGTAATTCACACCTCCGCTTACGGCTTGGGCACTGTTACACGTTGTGGAGATGTTGATTTCTATCCTAATGGACCAGGTGCAGGTGTACCGGGTGCTGATAATATTGTTGATGCCTCAATGCGTGCTGTTCGTTATTTTGCCGAAACTGTTGTGCCCGGCAATGAGCGTAACTTCCCAGCTGTAGGTGCCACTTCGCTTAAACAGTACAAGGAACGGAATGGCATTGGAAAACGTTTTTACATGGGCCTCGGTACTGACTACGATGTTAAAGGTGATTTTATGCTTGAAGTCAATTCGAAAAGCCCTTATGGTCGTCGGGCACCAGCTCAACGGCAACAAAACTATCATGATGTACACATGCCCTGGAAAGTGAAGTCTCGTGATTATTAAGAACAATTCAGACAGAATAATGGTTTCGCCAAGTGATCAACGAAAATATTATGTTCCGATTTAGTTTTTTCATTTGTGATTTTCAATATAAATTTTGTACTTTTTATAAACATTTTAAGATTTATGTAAGAAGAAATGAATGTCTGTATTAAATGCACAAAAATTACAAAAAAATTACAGATATTTTTTATTTACTTTAAGTTTCGCAAGAATATTAAAATTATATTCGCTAAAAAAAGTAATTTTAAAGTTCGTATTTTTTTTTTTATTTAAAAAAATGCATCTAAAATTCTTACTCTGCCAGAACTAAATTATTCCAAATTCAGAGCGCTGTCAAAAGCATTTCTCTTGTGACTGTTCTCCACACTATAGTTTGATCATCACCACGAAATATCTTAAGATTTATCGATAATTGAAAATCAAAATATAACAATAAATCTAGAGATGATGTTTCTTTTAGTGCCTGTTATTCTAAGCCTTAGTCAGCATGAGTTTGCAAAACATGATTGAGGTATCATGCCTGCAATAGTTACGCCAGGGCTGGGTCAGGCGGTTAACTTAGTGAACATTTAAAACCTGTTCTTTTTCTTTTGTACTATTTATTATATTTTCAACATTTTTTAACTAACAATAAGTAATCATATTTTAAATCCAAAAAAAAATTCTGGAAATTAAAAATTATACTTATTAAAGTCCAGCAAGTGCTAGACAAAACCTGTATGTCAAACGTAAATACAATAATTTAGAATTTTACGGGACAGCGGATTCGGATGCGTTTCAATCATCTTAAAATACGTTACTGCATGTTTTGCTATTTCTGCATTTTCTGGCAGTATTAATACGTAGAGAAAAAATATGTTTGACGTAACTATAATCTAAGAGCAACATTGTATTGTTAAGTTTGATAATAATGTAGTTGCCCTTGGAAGCATATTTTCGTCAAGTATAACAATAACACAAACATAATTATATTTAAAACGTAAACATGTTATAAATAAATGTACAAATATTATGTTGAAATATAACAAAGCCAAGCCAAGTCTTACATACCTTTCGCCATTTACCTCAATTTAGTTAAGGAAGTAACTCCAATCAAAAAAACAACTATTGGGGTGACAGAGAACTAAAAAAAATTACATAAAAATTTCATCGGCTCTTAATGGGTTAAGCATTTTTTAAAAAAATTTAGAGTTTCCTTAAAGAGCTTTTCAAAAGCTTTAAAATAATACCCATATTAAAGTTTTAAAAATTTTGAAAATTTTAGATCCCTGTAACTCGAAAAATATGGTTGGGCGCCAATTTTTTCACTTGATGTTTTTTCTTATTTCTTAATTCTCTATTGCTTCCTTATATTTGTGTTTTTGAATAGAGTTACTTTATTGTTCTAAATGGTGTGAAAAAATTAAAGGTGGACGTGGTGTTTTGCCCGCTGCGTCGAAGGACATGGACCGATATTGCTGATTTACAAATGGCACCTCTTTCGACACTATGTCTAAATTTTATTTAAATTTCTTCTAGCTGATCTAGTGCCTCAGCAAACTAGACTAGACTAGACTAGACTAGAAAGGCAATCATCTGCAGGCAAAAAGAGCTAATGCGTTCACCAGTCATCGATTCGCCTTGAACGGCATGTTTAAAGGCCTCATTAGTCTTTACTTTCTGTTGCTGTTCTGTGCCGTGCCGTTCTGCTTTTTAAATTATTGTAATTAGTTTTTCTGTAACAACAAATCAGCCGTTTATAATAAACAAAGAAAACACAATACACAACACAACAAAAACAACTACAATGACAAAAATGGTTTGTTTACAATTTTGCACTCACACTACCAAACAAGTAACTTAACATTGAATACTATTTTCTACTGATTCGAACGGAACAGAACAGAACGTCAAAGTAATAACAAACCACAAATACATATTTTCCATTTAACAGATGATTCGTCACGGAACGGAAAGAAAAACTAATTCTGCCTTAAGGCTTTGTAAATGTTTGAGTTTTTCGTATATTTTTATAGAATCTTATTTTAGCGCCTTTGAATTTTTTCTAAGTTTGATACTGAGGCTGTGTTTCATAATTATGTGCCATATTGCTTTGAGAATCGAATTGCAGAGCTTTTCTTTAACTTCATTTGAGTCAATTTCGTTTCAAGATTTCTTAACCAAGATAAACGTCTATTAAGATAAAGGCCTTAGTTTTTGACTACTGAGTGTTGAGGTATCATTTGGTTATTTGATCGAGCAGAAGGACAAGACTCCCTGCTTAATGTGAATATTAAACGACAAATTCTTTTTTTTTATTTTATTCTAATCACAATTCTAACTGAGATATATGATCCTGTAAAAATCCGTATGCAACCTTAGGGGTTTTGGAAATTTTTAGAAAAGCAGTATCATCAGCAAAAGTTAATGTGTGTGCTGAGTTACTAGTTGGCATATCTGACGTAAAATAAAATTAGTATAAAATGGTTGCTTAAATGCCATTTTAGGGAACTCCAGCTTTAATTGGCTGTGCAGAGCTTACAAATATCTCCTTCTTTGTAAATAAAGTGGAGACCATTTAAATAACCTTTTAATAATTTGTAGACATTTTTGAGCAACATTTTCCTTAACTCTAAAATTGAGCCTTCATGCCATACTTTTTCAAAGGCTTGGGACACGTCTATGAACAGCGCAGGACAATATTTTCTTTACTCAAAAGGCTTTTTTTTTATTTTCTAATTCCAAATAGAAATCAACATTTATTCAAATAACTTTGACAAGTCTTTACATATAATAAAACTGTAACGGGATCATTTCTGATTAAAATTTTTATTGTTGGTGTAGTGAGTAATCAAAATGGATTAAAAAATACATATTTTTCAAATTTCTGTTTGTGTTCGCATCATGTAAAAACTGCTGGATGAATTTGAATAAAATTTTGTGAAGAAATCCCTTTGAACTTTGGTTAAAAACAGAATAAATTTCTAGAGAAAATATAGATACAAATGTGAAAGTAACCAATTTTACCGATAAAATGATACTAAAAGAGTTTTCGGCACACTTAATTTTTATTGAAGGAATATTTTTAAAACTGTTTACAAGTCTCTACAAAAAAATATTTAAGATACATGTTTTCAAAAATCACCCTTATTCTAGTTGTCGGTGTCGTCACATATCAATGTTGACATGTGTCGACTCATTCGTTTTATTATTCTACTTGTCGTTATTGACACTTATCGATTACTGTTCAAAGAATTTTTGTATTCTATAACAAATTTGACGACGATATTGTATTGACGTGTCTCTGTTTTTTGTCGACACCATTTTCATTACGACTGGAAGTGATTTAAGCCGAACATAACATTGAAAATGGAAAAAAGTGAAAAAGTGAAGGTTACAAATGCCAATTAATTTGAAAAGTAAGTGGAAGAATTGCAGAAAAATCCATATATTGTACTGTGTTTTCCATGCAATTTTAAAGAAAAATGGGAAGAAATTAGAAAAATTCTAAGCAAAGGCAAAAGGCAACAAAATAAAGAATCAAATAGTGAATTATAAAAAAGTTTGTAAAAATGACTTTTAAAATATGTCGAGACTTAAAATTCAAAGTGAAGAAAAGATGGTTGCTAATAAAGCGGAGTGTAAAGTTCGTTGGAGGAAGCTGTGGTAAACCTTTTCAACTTCAAAAAGCTGAATTTTTCGATGACGAACCAGTGGAAGTCAACCAATAGTTAAGGCTAACTCCTTGCACGTCTAAAGCTGCTGCTACCAATGATACCAGTTCTGCTTAGCCAGTTCCATCGAAAGAAGTTAAACAGAAAGAAAAAAAAACCATGCAATACTCAAGCTGATTTATTGCAGAAGCACAGCCAGGAACAGGCAAAACTGCTTTCCGACATTTCAAATTCAATGTCCTCAATAAAACAAACTCTTAGAAATGTTTATAAACGACAAAAACAATTATTGGAGTTTGAGAAAAAAAAGGTGAAATTATTGATAGAGAAAGCAGAGATAGATAGAGCTCAAAACACAAGAGAGGAGGAGATGCACAAAAGCGAGTCAAAAATAAGAAAAATAAAAAAAATAATAATAAAATAAGGACTTAAAATAATGATAAAAAAGGAACTTGAAATTTAAAAACATAAAATTTAACAAAAAACTTAGGGATGTGAATTTTCATTTCATAAAAATCGATAAACAGTCGACGTCGTCACGAAGATGTAATAGAAAACAAAATTTTTATTGAATTGACGCCGACATTGATACGAATGATATTAATACTAAAACGACGACAACACCGACAACTAGAATCAGGGTGAATGAGTTTTAAGAAAATTAGAAATGACACGTGGACGAAGTCGTGGGCACTGCTAATTTGATAATTAACTTATTTGTTTATAAGACTCTACCTTAGTTTGACCCTTTCCTGTTTTAGGTGTCATAGTTACTAGAGAAACCTTACAGTTACTGGGGATGTACTAAAGGCGTACAATAGCTATTTCTTGGCGTTTAAATCATCAATTATTTTTTGAAGGTTGCTTTAGCTTTAATCTTAGGGGTAACACAGGCTTACTATCTACGGGTGGCAACTCCAAGATTTAAGCATGCGATTTTAACTGAACAAATGCCAAAATATAAATCATAATTATTTAAGAAAAAAAATCTGTCTTAATTATTATAACATTTTAGTTTTTGTTCAAGTAATTTATAAGCGTTTTTTAAGATTTGGGACGTATACTTTCTATTTTTGCTTTAATACAAATAAGTTATAACCTCTATCCTTACCTTTGCTGATAATGGCTTTTATCACGTCAAGTTGAAGAGAAAAAACAATTTATATCATCAAAAATCTTTACTAAATGATTTTCAAACAAACCAAATAAAAATATTTTTATTAAACATACGAGTATTTATTTTATTATTTTTACGTTTTCTTTAATTTTTATTTCAACAATTTTTTGATAGTAAATTAATTATGGGAAAATGTATAAAACAATGGCAAAATAAAAATTAAATAATAATTTTAAATTTTTTCTGAAGGGGGAATAAGAAATGCATAATTTAAACTTAAAGATTAAAACAAGCTTAAAAATAAATTAAAATTAACATAAATTACATTTATAAACAATAATAAAAACACAAAACAATTTAAAAATTAAATATGCAAATCAAACATTCAAACGAAAAGAATAAAAAAACAAAAGCAAAAATTTCAACTAAACTTAAATAAATTTCAAAAAACTTAATTTCAAAGCTGAATCAGTCAATTATTTTTTTTTGTAAATAAATACATATGTATATGTGCCTGTTCTGTATTTCACTCGTCTTCCGAACATTCAGAATTAAAGCAATGTTGTTTTAAAATTTTCTTTATAACAACATTTCTTTGCAATTGCCAAACGCTTTGATTTCCAGTGAATTTCAAAACAAATGGTCAATTGATTTTATAATTTTTTTTTAAATTATTTGCTTAAGCTTAAATTGTTTTTATATAAATTAAATGTTTAAATTTTAATAAAAGATATTGCGTTTTTAAATAAAGAAAATGTTATTTAGTACTTGAGTACTTGTGGCAGTTATTTAGGCATTTTATTTATGAAATTATTTTTATTACTTTTTCTTGTTGTTGTTTATTTTACTCTTTACAACCCAAACCGGCTGCCCAATTACACATACCACCCACAGGATCATAACTCAAGCCCTTAGGACATGTGTATTCCCAGCCAACAACACCGCCAGTTTCAAATTTAGCACAGGAAATAAATTTGCGACACGATAGTGGATGTGGGAAGTTGCCTTGATCCAAACATTCAATTATGCCACCACCATGTAAAATAACTTTAAGCTAAAAAAGAACAATATAAATGAATCAATTCAGTTTTATATTATGTTGTTTTGTTTTTATATTAAAAAAATATTTAAATATTTCAAGGCGAAGGTGGCAGCGCGGCTACAACAATACAACAATAAAAAGAAAAACATGGACTTAAGTGTATGATAAACTTTACAACACAAATAATTACTACACTTTTTTCTTACCCTTTTCAATAGCGTTTTTACTAAGATTTGTTTTTTAAATAAATTGAAAACTCTTCTTACAATTCTTTTTAAAGAGTAATCAAAAAAAAAGAAATTTTGTGATATAAAATAATTCACTTTTGACAGATATTCTACACATTAGAAAATTAAGCAAAAAATTGTCAGCTGCCGCAACGATGCCGCCTGGTAAAATTAATTCGCCTTGAAATATTTCTTACAAATAAAAATATTTTACTTCAAAACAGAAGGTGAGGAAATTTACAATAAAAATATTATTGGAACCAATCTATAAGTACAAAGCTAAAAGTAGATTATCGGAGCTTTCTACAGAACAAAGAAAAAGTCCCTAATTATAGAAAGGGAAGGAATCCTTTAAATTTATTTTATTTTTTATTTCTTTAGTAGCGGTTTAAAAAGAAAAGACCATATCCCGCAGAGTCATGTCTATAGGGGTAACATCTCTTATTATTAATTTCATGTCTTTATTTGATGTTATAGCTGAAGCAGTAGTTCACATCCTGTGCAATTTTCCAGAACCTGCCTTTTGCGGTTCAAATGGTATGCTGATTAGACAAAATTACTTTATATTAGAAGCACCCGTGAGGTTTAAATTTTTTTTAATTTTAACAGTAGTGGGTTCGGTAATATTCATTTATTTAAAAGTTAAGAAACAGGCTTTAATTTTTAGTGTCCAATCTTATAACGAATATTTAAATACATATAAACGCATTGTTAAGTGAAAATGTCTGTCTATTATGGCTTAAAAGATAAAATCATATTCCTTAAATTCATGTTTCTATAGTCAAACCCTTTAACTTCTAAGTTAATTTTATTTATTGCATTTCGTTATAAGTGGCCATCGTAAAAGCCACTTGATGAAAATTTGGACTGTCTGCCAATTACTTTTAAAAAGATACGTGTGTTACATGAGGACACCTTTTTGTTTTTTAATTATTTATAAATTTAAAAAAAAGGACTACTCCGTAAACACAGCCTTTTGAATACAGAAAAATATGCAAATGACGGACTCTTAAGGTACCAAGTTAAAAGAAAAAACAGCAAAAATAACATGTAAGAGTTCTATATTCGACCATACCAAATCTTATATACCCATCACCATCTATGTAAATCTAGTTTAGTAAAGTAACTCCAATGAAAAAAAAATAATTATTGAAGTGAAAGAGAATTATAGAAAAATTAATTTTTTTTTTAAATAAAAATGTCATCGGTTCTTAATGGGTTAAACATTTAAAAATTTTTAGTATTTGCTGATAGATCTATTCAAAAGCTTTTAAATGATACCCATATTGATATCTTAAAAAGTATGACGCACAATCGTATTTTTATATGAAAAATTCTGAGGCTCATAACTCGTAAAATATGGGCGAGCGCCAATTTCTTCACTCAATGTTTTTCTCTGATTTTTTAATTCTCTACCGCCCCATACATTTGTTTTTTTTTATTGGACTTACTTTACTAAATTAGATTTGCTTCAAATATGCAAAAATTAGAGGCAGGTGTGGTGTTTTGCCCGCTGCCTTAAAAGTCATTGATCGATCAGCTGTTTTTAAATATTCGAAACTATGTCTGATCAATTGGAGTATTAAAATTTCTCTAGCTCATCTAAAACCCTTGGCAAAGTTGATTTAAACACTAATACGGATGGACAGACGGACATCGCTCAATTGACTTCGCTAAGCATAAGGACTCAGAATTTATATACTTTATGGGGTCGGAAACGGATATTTAAAAATTGAAAACGAAATGACAAACTTAGATACACGCTTCTTGCATCTTTGCTGAAAGGACTTAGAAGCTGAAATGGTTTTTTATGAAAATTACTCAGAAATTGACTCTTTGTTATACGAACTTTTAATCCAAAATTTAAAGAAAAAATTTTTTAAAGTCAAACGATTTTAACTATAAGACAAGCGATTTATTTATTTTTTTACCGTTGCTCGTTAAAAAACTTAAGGCAGGTTTTCTTATAATGAATTTGACATTCACAGTGAAAGCGAAAATGAATCAATCTGTCACTGCTTATTACCTTATAAATATGCTTTCATTTACAATTTGTAACCTTCTAAAAAGTATCCAAGATGGTCTCCTTTTATTTGTAACAACAACAAAATTAAATAATCTTATTTTTTTGTTGTCCTGCTTTTCTTTTGTTTATTATTTTTTTAATATATAATTTCAACGAAACATTTTAAAACACACAAGCGTGTCCAGAAAGCAAACAAAATCTCACCTGCTGATCACTTCTATTGCCCACTAAACGGACATCTTCATCATCATAATAATCATAGTCCAAATTAGGACGATAAGTTTTGCCTGCCTGCGTTGATGTCTTTGGCTGATTGCTATTTATTCTATTGAAAGGCTCTTGATATTTATGGGGTCTTCTACTTTTTGAGGCCAATGACTCTTCCGAAGTGGGCGTTGTTTTTTGTGGTCTCCTGTTAATAATCATTTTGCCTGCAACGATTAAATCATTAACAAAATTTAATTGAAAATAATACAAATGCACCTGAATATTCAATATAAATAGAAATGAAAATAAAATTATAAAAAAAATTTTAATTTCCGTCTTACGTTTTTTAGTTGCAGGACTTTGTGTGGCAGTTGTGCTAGCAGCAGTTTTGGCCGTGGTGGTAGTGGTGTTGGTGTTAGTGTTATTGGTTAAAGATTTTCCTAAAACAGCCGTACCATCCATGCGCCTTGTTATGACATCATCAGAGTTATATTTTAAGTATTGTTGTTGTGGTTGTTGTTGTAAAAACCTAGATGCTGGTTGTCTGGTTGCTAAGGATTTGACACCCTCATTTTCAATATTGCTTACACCACGCTCCAACTGTTCTTCTTCCTCATCATCGTCTATGTGCAGTCTGCCATTAATTTGATTGAAACGACTCGTGTGTATGCTAGATTTTGCCACTTGATCTGTGGCCTCATCATTTTCTAAACCATCCACATAAACTGTTGTTGTCAAACTATCAACGGTTGTTTTCAATGTAGACGATGATGAGCTTGTTGCTGTCGTTGTCATTTCTGTCTTCGATGGCTGTCCACTTTTTACAGACACTGATGGATACGTGGTCAAACTGTAGCGTCTCTTGAATAGGGGATTTTGTGTACGTGGTGCTTCAGTGGCTTTTATAAAAAGAAAGAAAGACAAATCAAAAATATCAAACGGTAGCTGTTAGCAATAGAATACAAATGTTTAAGTATACTTTCGAAAACATATGTAGTATTGTAAGTTCATACGGCTGGTAAATAATTTAATAGTAAAAGCCTTCCAACTGTTTGTAATTTAAATTTACTTTGCTTTGAGCGTGAGAAGTCACATGTGCTTTTATTGTCAAAGAAAAATATTTTTGACTGTAGTTACACAAATACTACAGAAATTTGTTAAGACAACAATATTTCCAGACAATAAATTAGAACCAGGTATGGAAAGTAATGCTTTAAACACATTTGGGACGAACGACGAATTTTTCGTTGTGAATATTTGTAATCAGAAATAAATTTAATTTGTGTATGTGAAAAACGCTCATACCATAGAGCCTGCGATAGATTTATATCTATTTTTAAATTAAAATTTTTTTTGGTGTAGAGTGACCGTTTTCCATTTTTAAAAGGTTTTATTTACGAATTTTTAAAATTCCTTTTTTTATTTGTAGCCCATATAAAATATAATACTTTTAATATTTCATTTCTTAAATTTACTTTTATAATGTGTCCTACTTAGATTAGCCTTGTTGTTTACTTTGGTGTGCAAAACATTGCCACATTCAAAGTAAATAGTGGAGATTCAATACTTTTCAGGAATAAACAAAATCGGTCGGAATCGTTAAGACGTAATTAAAACCAGGCCGATCGGAATGTGTAACGTGCCTATCATCTGACACTTTTAAACAAAAATATATTTTACAAATAAATTTTTTAACCGTCTAATAAGGTTTCATTCGACTAATTTACGCAAAGATTTTTTCGTTGACGAATTAGTAGTGCTGTGCGAAATTCGTAGTGCATCCCAATTGTTGTTGTAGTATAAGGCAAAGTTTAACTGCAATTAGTAAAGTTCTTTACTGCTCTGTTCGATAAGTTTAGTTGTAAACAAGTAATAGCGCTACATTCGTCTCTACCGAATTATATATACCTTTCACCAAAAACAGTGTGTATTAATTTCTTAAAATATTATTTTTTAGCGAAATATGAATATTTTTGATATAATGGAGATATTTCAAGAGAACTTAAATTATTTATTCGCCATCTTGGGTTCTGCTCTGACCTTTTAAAATACAAGCGCGAAAAGCAAGGTTCTTAGTAAGCTGAGCTTGCGCTGAAAGGATTATTCTAAAGATGTAAGATATTTTGTTAGACTTGTGCAAACTTTTAAATTGTTGATAGTTTTTAGTCATTTTTGTTTTACATGGAAGTAATTATGAATTTAAGTGAACTAATTAATTGCCGTTTTCATAAGCATTGAATGATAAATAATGCTAATGATTTATTTAGCTTTAGCAGTATTTCCATTGATTGTAATACTTTTCAATGAAAAGGTTTTATTGATAATTAGTACGAAAATAAAATCATTACCATTAAGTAATGATGAAATGCTTTTTAATCATTATCATTAATAAATGCATGTAGTCTTTATACACTAAATAAAAAATTAGAAAGAATTATATTTTAAATAAAGAATTATTTTAAAATGACTATTTGGTTACAAAAATTTTGGAAAATATATTTATTTTAACTTTCTAAAGAAAATTGAGATATTATCGGAAATATTTTTGTTTTCATGTGAGTAATGAGATCTGCTTGCTGTGGTGTTAAGTGACTTTAGATCTCGGATATCAAGTTTTACGCTTATCTTAGTTAAAATTGATGAATTATTAAAATTTTCAAATACAGCTCTATCTGCAAGAGCTTACAATTATTAATTTCTGCGTAGATGTTTTTTTAAGTTTCTGCGGTCAAAACAATTTATTTAATACAAAAAAATATTTTTAGTTCAATTGTAATTAGCAATTGAACGATTTCTTTCAAATTTCATTAATATTAGTAAAAACAATTATAATTAAAATAAAATCATTAGCATTAAATGGTAGTTAAATTTTTTTCATTGTCATTATTTCAAACAATGCCAGTGAAATTTCAATGGTAATGAAAAAAATCCATTTTCGACTTAAATAAAAAATTGAATTTTTTTATTGCAAGTGAAAATTTTTGAAAAATTAAAATTTTTGGTGAAAGTTTTGTGAAAATAAATATTTTCGTGAAATGTTAATGAATTTTTTAATTTTTAATTGAAAAACAATTGTTTTCCAAAATTTAATTTGGTGAAATGATGGTGAGAATATAAATTTTTACGTAGTTCTGATGCCTTAAAATCAAATCTTTTAAATCTTCACCATTAATGGACCCATGTTGCTAAATTTCAATAGCACCTCTCTTTGAATTATGTCTGAGAGGGCTAAGAAAATTGATTTTCTGTAGGTCTTCTGCAGACGTAACAAAACTGATTTCGAACCGATTACGAATAAACGAATATCTTTTAGTCGATTTCATTCTATAAAAGGATCAGGAATATATATACTTTATGAGGTCGGAAATAAATATTGTTAAAATTACAAACGGAATGACAAACTTAAGTATATCGTTTCCACGTGTAGCGAAAACTAGAAAAAATACCAAAAATTGTCGTTGTCTGTATTCAAAGCTTCATATTGAAATTAACGTAGGAAGACAATTCAGGCCATCTAATGTATTGTATAAAGCCATGTGCAGCTAATCTCAGCTAGTGACGAACATGTTGTTTTAATTGCCTTAAACTTTGGCATTCAGTGATTTATTGGCATTTAATTTAAAATGTTTTTTGGCAGGTTCTTGTTATTTACAAAACACTTGCTACATTTAAAGAAACATAATGCAAATACAGTTAATTGTTATTGTATTTACAAAAAGTTATTTGAAAACTAAAAGATAATAAGCACAGAGGTTTTTATTAAAATTTGTATTATTATTTGTTATTTCTATCTAATTTTTTGCATTTCCAATTATCGAGGTAATAAAACAGCTGTACTGAACATAAAAAGTTTAAGTAATTAAAAAAGTCATGATTAATTAAAATTAACGTTGCACAGTGGGATGAAAAAATGAAACAAAAGTTCTAAAATCGTAAACTAGTTACCCGATTTGCATTAAACGAATTACAGAGGAGGACTCTAAGAGAATTCACAGAGGAAGACATAAACTTTGCGTCCATTATATCTGCAGAGCGTCAAAGTTAGCAACATAGAGTGCAAAAATGTTTCAGATCTTATACATTTTTAAAATGTGAATCCATTTCAAAAAAATTCTTTAAAATTAATATGTCTAGATTTACACTATGCAATTTTTTGAGGCATTTTTTTAATTCTCTATTTAAGTTGCAGCAACATGCGTTATTAAAAAAACATAAGCAACAGCAACATCTCCATAAAATTCATACAATACCATACTGCCTACACTTCTTGTTTCACCAACAAACAAACATTTCATGCTAGTTTCATGAAAAATTGCATAGTGTAAATGCAGAAGTAGTGTTTTTTGAACTTTTAGAAAAATTCGTCTTTAATATTCAAAATATAAAATCTTTTCTTTGGCCTCTTTAGGTTTTTCTTCTGTACTTTTTCTAAATATATAAAAAATCATTATAAAAAAGCTAATCCTATAAGAAATAATCGGCAACAATATTTTTAATTTTAAATTTCATAAAAATTTTAAAAAATTACAGAACAAAATTGGTAAAAAAAATTACCTTCGGGTTTCTTTCGTTTGTAATTAAATGTAATATTTTTCAACTTTTTTTTGTAAGTGTAGGAGGACCTTGAGCGATCATCTTAATATATAATTATGAGATTTGAAACACTCAGCGTTGTTCAAATATGGCCATTTTTAAAAGCATAATTTAATATTTGATTTTTATTCACTTTTTGATCCCCTACTTTAGGGTTTGAGTAAATGATTTAATTTTCTGAATGTCCTGCACATAAATGGTGATTTAAGAAAAAATACAAGTTTAGACATAATAAATTTTTTTTGCTAAAATTTTTGCTGCTTTTTATTACGTACACATTGGCCTTTAATGCGATAAAAATCCGATATTAACGGTAACTTATCATACGCAAAATTTTACTTACATTTTTTAGTTTCTAACACTATTGTTACAGTTTTTCTTATTTAAAAAACCAATGAAAGGAATTAATCACAGCAAAACAGTAGAGGCAATTTCCAATCAACTATTTAATTTTTTTAAGGTTCGCACACAAATTTTAAAAACATACCTTCTTATTTTTGTCACAATTACTCTACGTCTGTCACAGCCCTCTATCTCTAAAACCGTGACAGTTAGACTCTTGATTTTTTCACAAAAGGTGTATTACTCCAGCTGCTATAACAACAAATACTTAATGCCCTATTCATAATCAATTTTTATTTTTATAATAGGTTTTTAAAACAAAATTTTCATACAAAATTGGTTTTATAAACCTGTAATAAATTTAGAAATGATTATGAATAAGGCCTTTAAAAAATAAGGGTGTTCTAAAAGTAACTTAATGTTCAAATTAACATATTTTATTTTTTAAGACGTGGCAGGCAGTCACTTCCAATTTGAAACAACTAGAAAAACAAGCGACTTTCACGACTGTGGCCTTGCTTTTGTTCAAGAAATTTAAAATAAAATATAAAAGTTGTTCCTATAGTGATGTGTTTTAAATGAAGAAGAGCTAAGTAAGCGGTAGCGAAATAGCCATCGAGACGTGCTTTCACCCTTAATAACCAATGTCGGTGATTTAAAAAAAAAAAAAAAAAAAAATAGGGATGATATGATGACAAAAAAGATTTTTTGAAAGTAAATTAATTTAATAAAAAATCCCCGTTGTTGAATATAGAATAATGCTTTAGTCTTTTTTTAACCGTAGGCAGGCAGGCGTTAAGAACTTAGCATGTGTAAAAATGTCCGCTATACAAAAAGTATGAAAAATAGATTTAAAAATTAAAGGGTACTTCCTTAAAAGACGTGATTTTATGGCCTTATTTTTAAAACTTTTGAAATCTGAACAGAGTACTTACTGCTTTGTCTGCTATAAAGCAATTTATTATTTAAAATAAAAGGTGTCATAATATTAACGTGATTTTTACTATATGGCCTGCTATTTTGAATCAAAATAAGCTTAGACTTTAAACTTATGCATAATACGTGATGCTAGTTCTTTATAAAAGCAATTATAAATAATTAAAACTAAAAGGTGTCCCAATAGTTACGTTATTTTTACGTGGCCTTAATTTAAATTTACTCAAAGTGTGCATGTATGTGTGCATGTTCGCTGTAACAAATTAAAGAATAAAATTTTAAACTAAAGGGTGGCTCATATATGGTATGTTACCTTTTGTATTAAAATCCTACTCGCAGTAGACATATATTTTTCTAAAAAGGGCTTTTGCTGTTTATTACTCACCAAGTCAAATTTCATAATTTATAGGGATACCCTTGGATTAGTAATTTGAAATATTTATACTTAACGGTTCCAAAGAAAAATTCATATATGTCAAATTACATCACATATGTAGATACCCTTTAATATTTAAGTTTAATCATTTATTATTTTCTTATAACAACTTCGTTAAAAATTTTAAATGGGTGACGGTAACGCTTCAACAGACATGTACAAAACATGTGGGTTGCCTTAATTTTTTACATTCTGACTTTTTTTAACTAGATCAATCCATAAGCATCAACTTTTAACTAAACAAAAGCAAAGTCGATACAAAAAAGTTCTACGGACACAAAATAAAATGAAAAAAAAAATTTGTCTTTTTTGAAGCCAGTTATAAAGTTAAAGTTATTGGCAAAAACAAGTGTTCATTGTAACTCAATGAGCATTAAATAAATAATTAGTTTGTTTATAAATTTTAAAGTCATTTAACAAATATTTTAAATATTTCAGACATTTACATAAATTCATAAATCTTAACTTCTAATGAACCCGTTTGAATAAAAATATACACCTGTGAAGGACATTTAATAAGTGTGTTAACTGCAACGCGAAGATACATTAAGTTATTCATAACTATTACAATAACACATTATATATAACAGTAATATATGTGTATGTACATGTAGAAGCAACTTGCATAATTAGAATTTAAAAAATAACATTTTTCCTCTTCTGTATGCAACTGCCAACAATTATAAAAAAAGATAAACAAATATAAATTGCAAAACCAGACATTTTTTATATTAAAACAAACAAATAATAAAAATATAAGTTGTAAATTGAAGTGGCACACGACTTTTTAAATAAACAAAACATTGAGGAATGCAGTTTAACATTTAGCAAAATAAAAAAAAGACACAAAGACAAACCACAATAAAGTAAAAATTAATTTCAGATAATCGTAGTGTAAGAAAAACATTTATTTTAAATGAAAACGTCAACAAAAATAAAGAAGAGTTAAAATGTCAAGTCTTCAATATTTTTTTCTACTTGTTAACAATTTTTCTAAAATTGTGTTTATGTACACATGTTTAACAACAGTGTTGCCAAGCCAAATAAAAAAAAAATGTTGCTACAATGTTGCTAAGAAACAAATAAGACTTTTTGGTTATTTATAATTTTATACCCTTCACCACAAGAAGTGGAAAAAATGTATAACTAATTTTGTCATTCCGTTTGTCATTTCTACAATATCTATTTCCGACCCCATAAAGTATATATATTCTGACTTCTTATGCAAAGCGAAGTCGTTTGAGCGATGTCCGTCTGTCCGTCCGCGTTAGTGTTAAAATCAACTTTGCACTAAATGAGCTAGAAAAAATTTAAATACGTCAATCGATCAGACATGGTTTCGAAAATTTTGCTATAGATAGTCTGCTAGATCGGTCCATGTCCTTCGACGCAGCGGACAAAACACCACGTCTACCTCTAATTTTACTATAACACTTGGAACAATGAAGTAACTCCAACCCAAACAAGAAATATATGAGGCGATAGAGAATTTAAAAATAAGAAAAAACATCAAGTGAAAAAATGGCGCTCGCCCATACATTCTGAGTTACGGGCCTCTGAAATATTTAAAATTTTGAAAATATCAGTATGGGTATCATTTTAAAGCTTTTGAAGAGTTCTTTAAGGAAATACAAAAATTTTTAAAAAATGCTTAACCCATTAAGAGCCGATGGGATTTTTGTGTATTTTCTTTTTAATTTTTTAATTCTTTGTCACCTCCATATTTGTTTTCTTGATTCGAGTTGTTTCACTAAACTAGATTTAGATAAATGGTGAAGGATATATAAGATTTGCCATAGCCGAATGTAGCACTCTTACTTGTTATTATTGCTCTTACAATAAAGTTAAGCTGTCTATAAATTAGCTATTTATATTTGTAAATATAAATATATGAGTTGATATAGACTTGGTGCTGACTGATTATGAGTGGTTGAGGAACATTTGCTTTTGAAAATAAAATTAAATCAATGTGGACTATCATACTTCAAGGAATCAAGGCTAAAAAGTGATTGTTTAGCAGCAAACGGAATCTTAAGAACAGGCGACCCCCAGCCTTAAAATGTATATAATACGTAATGATGCTCTGAGCAATTTTTTTTAGCTCTCTACCGTAGACCGATGTGAAGCTCAGTATGATGACAATTATCGCAAAAATAAAACATTATCAAAATAAACGAAATGGCCAAAAAATAAAGTTTTTCTCACGGAAATTCCAACTTAAGTAAGTTGAACGAGGGAAAGTGGAAGGATTAGGAAAGAATTTTAATATTTAAAGTTGTCGGAATGAAGGGTGAGTGAAATTATGTTTACAGAAATATAAATCACATGACACTAATTTGTACTGGGTGAGTATTGCGATGCATTACATAATCGTATGTAAGAAGCAAAACTCTGGTAATATTTAGACCCCAAGTGACCGTTACATGTGGCCAAGTTCAAATGCTGCTCAAAAAGCAATTCAGATAGAAAGTGATAAGTGATTCATATCAACATGTTAACGTAGCAAAAATTGAACTACATGATGGCTTAGATTATGTGAGACAGCAATATATGTTATGAGTGAATAGGTTGGCATTAGGCTCACTCAAACAGCGTTATCAGCGTAAAATAGCTTGAGATTGAAAGAAGTAAAATTTATAAGATCGTGATGTATAAGAAGATTGAAAACTGTCAGTCAATCAATGTAATGAAATTAAAAAAAGAACCAAATAAATCATTAAATCACACAACTTTTAGACGCAAAATTGTGTTTAGTACATAGCTAAACACAATTTTGCGTCTTGCTCATCTTTGGCTAAACGAGCTTGATAACAAACAAAGTTGCCGCAGGTGAAATGAAACTAATACACAAAAGACCCCATAGACTTCATTACATTCATAAAAACGTACCAGTTGGTGCGATTTAAATGCTGCATTTCTCTAAAAGTAAAGCCAAATCCCGCGTTGCAGTCGTTTACCGCAACATGCTTAATGATTTTTGATAAAAAAATACGAATGTCATTGACCAGGTCGAGATGTGGTTTCATTAGGAATCATACAGCCACCATTACTATGACATATTGAAATAAAACTTAGCTATAAATTAATATCAAGTAAAGGACCTTTTAATAGGCCTCCAAAGTTGTGCGATTTGATACCTCCCGACTATTTCCTTAGTTATTTATGGTGGTAGGCATGCAAAAATTGACGTCTTGAAGGCCAACATTGTTTATGTTATTTGTGAAATTCGGTCAGCAATGTTCAAAAGACTGATCCAAAATTGAACGCCTAGAATGCGCTTTGTCAAGAAGAGCCATTTGGCCGAAATAACTTTAAACTAAAAAAAAGCCTTTTAAAAGATCTAGCGCAAACAGCTTGTCAGAATTTTAGAGGCAAAGCGGTTAGTAGATAGTCAAACTTTGCTTGGGAGAACGGTTTGATGAGGGAGAATTTCAATATCAAAAAATTTTGAAATCCATCCAGCTCCGCTGACAAACATGAATTTCACTCTATTACACGAGAATGATGGCATATCATCAAGCCATGCTCACATGCCAGGTTTAATCGTCTAATAGCCGCGTAGAACTTAATAAGCCAGTTGGTATCCAAGTGTATGACAGCATCTCGTTACTGTTATAACTCTTACTTGCAGAATAAAATTTAAAAAATGTTTGTGGAGCTTAAACATTTTTTATGGAACTGTTTAAAATTCATTCGACTTACGAGGGTATGTATAAAAACGCTTGATAGCAACATGTTTATCAACAAACAACATGTTTACTTAACATTAAAATTATCTGACTTTTATTATTTAACAATTTAATATATTTTTTTTGTTTACCTTCATCCTCAGTGTTTGCATAAGTGGCTGAAGATGTAGTTAAACGTCTTGCTTGGAATTTACGTCTTAAAGCGGCCGACGATTGTTTTGCTGTGATGTCATTATTAGCTGACGACGATGACGTCAATGATGACGAGGCCAGCTTCAAATCGTTTGACGATTGTTCCGTAGATTTTTTCTTTAACTTGTTGTTCGTTTTGAACGCTGTTGCCGCCGTTGTATCAGGTGTTATATCAACAGCGGCAGCATTTAGTGTTGGTGGCCTATTGGTGCGCAAACGTTTAAACTTAGAGGTCGTTGTATATTCATCGCGTATTGATGATGAAGATGAGTCTGATAGTGTTGTTAATGTTGTGTGTGATTGTGGGTTAGCTGCTCCCAGTGTTGAAACGATAGTTGAGGCAGCGGTAGGTGAATTTATTATACGTCGACGCACACTCAATACAGGCCTTCGAGTTACTGTTAAACCGTTGTTGTTATTAGTTGCTGGTGTGCGCAGCTACAGTAAGGATGGTGTTCGTTGTAAAAAATATATTTTAAATTTTTGAAAAATAAAAAAATACAAAGAAAGAAAAAATATATATAAAGAGAAATTAATAATTTAAGATATTTGTTTCAAAATTATTTATTTTATAAAGTTTTAACAGAGACATTTTTTATTTAAGTGTTTGTGTGATTTGGTGTTCAATGATTGTTTCAAGTGCTTGTGTGTTTTGTTTATTGTTTTCTAATTGCTGTTTGCTGGAGAAATGATGCTGAAAACAACAAATTTTAACTAAATGTTAAGTTTTTTTTTAGTTATTTAGGTGTTAATTAAAATTTAATTATTACTTTTGAATAATAAATTTTTTTAGTCATTTATTAATTTTTAATGGTTTTTCTATAATTTAAATAAAAGATTTCTGATTTCTGTTTGCTGTTACTTGTGTTTTATTTGGGAATATTTAAAATGGTAAAGTAAAAAAAACAACAACAAAAAAAATAAATAAATAAATAAGGGTAGAATAAAAAATATTAGGAATTTAAATAAACGTATATTGTTAAAAATAGAACTTTAAGTCTTGAAGAAAGCTCTAATTTAATAAAATTCCTTTTTTTTTTATTTTTACTAAACATAAAAAATTTGTATTCTTAAATTTCAATGCCTTGAAGCTGATATCACATATCAATTAAAAGAATAAATGTAATTAATTTTTTTTTCACGCTTCTTGCTTAAGTCTTTTTACGGTCAAAAAATTTTCAAGATTTTAAATTTTCTAAACACTAAAAAATTTAAAATTGAATTAATTATTTCATTTTATTTTTTGTAATTTAATTTTACAAACGCCCAATCAAATTCTTAAAATAACGATTTTTTACAACAACAACAAAAAAACAATTTTTGTAATAAATTTTCAAGTCCATAAAACGCCTACCGGTTGCTTTTTAAATAATTAATTTAAAATTTTTATTGAAAATAATTTATTCAAATCAAGATTTTTTGAGCAGTATTTTTTATTAAAAGCCTTAAATAAACATATTGAAAATTTATTCTTAGTTATTAAATTTATTAAAAGAACATGCTCTTCAATTATTAACCTCAAGCTTTGTTAAGAGTTTGCTTCTGCTAAATGTTAACTAGAGATTAAATTAAAAGATAAATTCTCTATTGTTTTGCTTTGTTCGTGTGTTTTTAATATTTTTAAATTAATACTAAAATAATTATTTATAAACCATGATTAAATTTGCACTAGAGATTTGTATAGATCTTTACTTGAAGGTTAAATAAAAACGTAGTTTCTTTATTGTAATTTTTTTTCTGTGCAAACGAATAGAAGGAACTGACGATCAATGATGTATTTGTCAGTCTTCGATGAACTTGAATTTTTTTTAGTTTTATTAATCGTGTTAATAATTATTAGTTTGCTTTTTGATTTAAACCTTTGATATTCATTCTTTAACTGGTTTTGTATGTACAAATTTGTGAAGCTGTTGTGTATATTTAATATTTTTAATTTTTTTAAATTATTGGTTAAAATTTTTTTTAATACTAAAATAAATAAAGAAATAATTTTATTCTAACTTAAGTTCACTTAAATTTTAATTTCAAAATTAATTAAAAAAAATTATTCACAAATGTTTGTGTTAATTTTTAAGAAAAAACAGGAAAAATAAAAAAAGAGGGCGAATTACGATCGATCGAAATTTACGTTTAATTTCTATAGAAATTTCAATCGATATCGATTGCGGTAATTTGCCCCTAGAATATAAGGTAGCATATTCTGCATCGCTACATCATTCAACAGCGTTATGCCTGAGAGGTTAGTTGAAGACTATGACTCATGAGTAGTTGCACTTTTATTTTTATTTCTATAGTGTTTCTGAAAATCATCCTCTTTATTAAATTAAGTTTAAAAAAATAAATATAATTAGGCTTTTGGTTTACATTATTTTCAACAAAATTAGGAACAAAGCTTGCCAAAGTTAAAATTTTTATGTAAATACACCAACCAAGAATTGATTTAAGGTGGAACTAGCCGAAAAGTTCTATTATTCATTTAAGAATAATTTTCAAAATAAATATTTTTTATTTAGACATCTAGACTAGACAAAGATTTTAATTTTTTTAGTATAATAAAGTCTTGCAGTTTCTCAAATACCTTTCAAACACTTTTCCTTTCTTTATTAAATTTATTCGCTTCCAATAAAATAAGAAAGAAGTTTTTAACACAGATTGTTAGGTAAATAAATGGAGAGATAATTCTCGTAAAAAAGGCAAACAAAAATTTTAAATTGTGTATTTTTTTGGAGTTCGAAGTATAAAAAGTATATTTTTTAAGCCAAATTAAACTAAAAGTTGTAAAAATTACTAAGAAAAAATTTGAAATTTTAATTAAAGTTTTTTTATTTGAAAGATTAGGCTTTAAAGGCATTAAAATTTGAAAATTATAATATGAACTCCGCTGCTGTTCTTGACAAAGTGCCTTCTGGACATCCAAATTAACGTCACTCTCCCAGCATATTCAGCCGTATGTGACTCTCAATATAAACAACGTTAGCTTCCAAGGCTCTAATTGTTGCTGGTAAATCATAAGAAGCCAGTGACCTTATTTGGTCCCCTAAAAGGTATGATAAATAGGTGTCGCAAGACTTTGGAGGCGAACTAACTGGTCCATTGTTAAATTATTTTTTAATAAGCTGAAGGTCGTATGGCATTTAGCATCATGTTGTTGAAACCACATTTCGCCCGGTTCAATGTTATCAATATTATCAAAGAAAGGGTTATAATTCTTTGTGCGGTAATAAAATTTATCGACTGCAACATGAGCTTTTGTTTCATTTTTAACGAAATAAAATCCCAACGTATATTTTTCTAGGTCTGATGAAGTCTGTAGGTTCTCTTGTGAATTAGTTTGTCTCCATATGTGAGAATGTTTGACAGATTGCTATACAGATACACGTTTATATGTGCCATAAAATTTGTAAAGGCATCTAAAAGTAGCGCAAATTAATCACTGATTTTCAAAATAATTTTTGATTATTTGGTTTCGTTGTTAAAGCTGTAAAATTTGCTTGCCAGAGTAAAGTGACTGCTCAGTTCACAGGTAACTCTTTCTTAAGTTTTATTGGGCTTGAGAAACACTTATTACATAATGTTGAATGTAAAAGAAGAACTTAAGAATGACGTATACAATTGGTTTACTTTCATTAATTTTTTTTAAATAAAATATAAGTAAAATTAATTTTTCTTTGAGTTAATAGTTTTTCCAGTTATTTTTAATGAGTAGTTTTAAAGATATTAAAATTATTGATTTTATTTTCTCTTGAACATAACATCCCCTTACAGACTAGATAGCACCAGCCTAAATATTGCCATTTCAATAGTTGTATTTATAAATCTGGTTTAGAGTTAATTCTATCAATCATCAATCAATGTTTTTGATCTCTCAGCTGCTTCGATAATGATTTTTTTTTATTAAGTTATCATCTAATGCAGTATCATCTAATAAAGTTTATTTAATAATATTTGAAATCCAGAAACATAAACTTAAATTTTCAAAACTTTCAATTTTTTATTAAAAAATTTGTAGACATACGATTATAATCTCATGAAGTAAGTGACGTTGTAGTGAAACTTACGGGATATACTAAAGATAAGTTTGCTATTGGCTATTATTCAATTTGGCAACAAATATATTGAACATGTTTTTCAAATAAAACAAACTAATTGAATATTTATAAATATTTTTATTATCTAACTATCTTTAATTTTTATTTTATACTTTTTGAAATTTTTATAATAAACAAAACAAAAAAAAAACAATTTTAAAAGCCTTGAAATAATTTTTTCTTTTAATAAAAATTTTGAAATTTAAATAAAAATGAACTTAAACCAAACAATTATCAATTATTTTAAGTTAATTGACACTTTTTCATTTTAGGTTACAAGAAAATAATATAAAATTAAACTTGTGACAAGCAATTTTTAATAAATTTATTAAAATTCTTTTAACATTAAATGTCATTTAGCTATTAATAACTCTGATCAGAAGGTAGGTGTAGTAAAGTTTTATTTCTAGAGTTTCATCATTACTTTTTCACGTTTAAGCTTATTGTGATTTATTTGAAATTTGTTTGATCTGCAATTAAATCATTCGCATAGATCAAAAACCAATTATGCATAAAACCTTAAATCAGCATTAAAAACGAAACGTTATTGATGTATCAACACTTAAAAAGTTTCACAGAATTTTTTTTAGAATAAAATTTTTAATCATTGTTCATAAATCTAAGAAGATTCTTCTGAAATGTCACGAATATTCTCACGAATCGATTCAATTTTATTGTTGAAACGTCCTGTTATTGTATGGCCAGCGTGACTGTGTGTAGCATCCCTTTGTAAAATTTCAGTGAACTCTATTATCTGTTGACAAAGTTGAATATTAATTGGAAAAGTTTTCAAATTTTTTTATGGCCAGTAATACGTTGCCGCAAAAAAGGCAGGTTTTTATTTAATATCTTTTTTTATGCTCAATAAAACTGAAAACATTTCCATTACTCTAAGTTTTTTTTTATAAGACCTTAATATTTTGTTTTTGTATATTACAACAAAGTGCACTGCAAAAGCTTTCAAACTGCTACATGATTTATTTCAATTACTAAGTTGACAAGTTTCATATGTTCTATGCAAATGTTTAAAGCATTTTATTTCAATCACACATAAATGTGAATCATTTTATTTTTTGTACACTTTCAAGAGATTTTCAATTAAATAAACTTTTTTTAAAACTTAAAAAACTATAAAAAGAGATTATGTCTTAAGTCTTTTGTTTTAAATACAAAATAATTTTTTTATTATAACAACATAATTTATCACTTCAAAATATTATTCAGTAGGACCATTAAATTGTGTGAGCGATAAATAAAAAAAAATATTATTTATGGCTAAAAATATTTAAGTCATAAATAAATATTTTTCAGCGTTAATAACAAATGGGAACTGCAATTTGACATGAGTCATAAAAAATGTCATAAAAAAACATTTAAATAAAAAATTTTATTTACATTAGAATGGCTTGTAATTTGTTTGAGTAAAATAATTTTTTCTTTTGCATAAAAAATTGCAAAATTCTTTGAATTAAATGATACTTTTTATTTGTGTAATTTTAGAAAGAAATAATTTAAAATGCCTTTTATTATTTATAAATAAAAACTTTTGTGCTAGAATTTGTTATAAATTAAATATTATTTTTTTATTTATTGTTTAATTATAATTCAAATGGTATTTTAAACTTTTTATTTTTATTATTGTTTAAAAAATTATCCTTGGTTTGAGAATTACGAACGGAATTACCTTGTAATTTGCATGTTATATGTGCAAAATTATTACATTTTATTTTCATATGACAAGAGCACTTGTATACCAACATTTAAATGTCATTTTAATTTTTTTACAAACTCATTTCTTCATGCCAAAGTCGTTTAACTAAATCTTCAAACTGGAATTAATTTTAAACCTGCTACATTGAACTTGTTTAAGATGATTAAAATATGATTACGACATATTAACCTAAACATGTCACTTTTGTATTAAAAAATCATTAAAGTGGCAAATATGACGCTACTGCGATCAATTGTATACAGTTGAGCGCAAAAATTTATTGAAAAAATTTTTTTTTTTACTTTACAGTTTATACGTCTAAGCAGGGATTTTTGTATTTAAGTTGAGTCTTAAAAATTTTTATATTTATAAATAATTCATTAAATGTCAGGTTCGGTAGGCAGGCAGGCAAGCAGCTGATTAACAATTTACTTTGGTCGTTCCTTTTATTTTGCCGGTAAATATTGAAAGAAGGTAAGGAAGGTAAAAAGGAGGAACGAAAAGTATGTAAAAGTAAATTGTAAATGCATGCACATGTTGCAAACGGGTCACCATGAACCGTAGTGACGAAAGCAGGTATTGCAATGCGGATATCAAAGATATCTTAGGCTGTGCAGTGCTATAGAGCCGAATCCCCTAAAACATTAAATACTTTAATGAAAGATTTTTGAAGAATTCTTACTCAGATATATTAGAACGAAACTTCTCTGTCTCAGATATTAAAGATGAAGATTATCAAGGCAGGACAGAGGCAGAGGCGATATACAATCGTTTTCCCTTTCTCCTGCTGATCGTGGCAGCTGTAGCAGAAGTCATAATAAAGAAATGGATGTGATTTAATCATTTATATAATTAAAAAAATATGAAAACAAATTTCTAATTAAACAAGTAATTGAAACAATGAAACACTTTGTTAATAAATAATATAAAACCAATTAAATTATTTAATAGGCACAAAAACTTTTTTCTGTGATAAGAAATAAAAAAATAAAAGAAATAAATCCAGATTGTTTCCCTCTATTATTTTTGTTTTTAAATCTTTTTATTTAAATTGTTTACTAAATAAGTGGTCATTGCATGATACAACACTGAATACACGAAGTCTTAAAATAAGCAAACAGAGAAAACTGTAAAGTTTGCATAAAAAAAATTATAATTACAAACATCCGCGATATTTTTAGTAAAAAAAAAACTTTTTTTATAAACAAGATATAAAATTACGCAAAAGATTTTTTTTTAAGAAAACAAACTAAAATTATTTTTGCATTTAGTTACAGTAAGCAAAATCAATGTCAACAACTTGTAAATTCAATACAAAAAATTATGTTGAATAAAAAATATTAAAAAAAAAAAACTTAATAAAAGCAAAATAAGCAAATTCAATACCTGAAGTAAATCAACTGTAAATAAGTAAATAATTATTTTAATATGCAAAAAGCAACTTCAAGATTTACAACTTCAACTTTTGTGTATTTTTTTATTTTTTTTTATTTTTAGGAGACTTTCGAAATTTTATTTTACATTTAATTTTTAATTGTTGACAACTATTAAAATTGTGAAAAACTTAAGTTTTACTAAACTGCGTATGCAATGAAATTTGAAAAGCTAAGTTTTTATTAAAAAACTTTTACTTCCATAAACAGCTCTTTTGGAAAAAATACTGGTGGGATAGAGAAATTACACAATAATTAGAAAATTACACCCAGTAATTTTAGGCTTTGGCTACAGGGAAGAAAAACTAGTGCAGAAAGTGTTTCTTGAGAATACTTTTTCTTAAGCTTTTCAGGAAATAAATACCAAATTTTTTTTTAATTTTAGTAAAAAATTGTTTAAATTCAGCAAGGAGAGGGTTACAGCATTTAAAGAACATGTAAAGCTGAGTAAAATGTATTGTATGCCAAATTTAATTTCATTAGAAAACTGTTTAGAAAACTATTAGGTCCCCAGAATTTTCTTTATGGAATTTTTTCTTTATTTAAAAGTCAACAAATTAATGAAAGTTTATTTGCAAAAAAAATTCAAATACCAAAATTTGACTTTCAAATTAGAAATCGTGCTTTCCTTAATATACTAAAGACAGTGCTTCGATTTTTTAACTTTCATGATATAGTTTTTTAACTTACAAACATAATTTTTTAATAAATCGCTATAAAATGTGCCCCGTGTTGCATAAAACTACATATTACACTACTAAATCTACATTGACTCACTGAGAACTGTATTTAGACCACAAAGCAAAAACAAGAAAAATATCAAAATTGTAAAATAAGCACAGTAACCATCGAAAAAAATTTCAAAAAACAAATAATTTTTTTGTATACAAATTTGAACTTTCTTGGGACGTTTTTTTTTTTCAATAAAATTCTCATTTAATCAATTTAGTTTAAGATATCTGAATATTGAATTTTTAAATTAAATATGGTGCCTTAATTTGAAAAACTCAAATGTGTTAAAAATTCCGTATTAAAAGGTAACTCCTACCATATATACCTTCTTGTCATAGACCTCAATTTCTATTGAATGTAATTTCGTAAAATTTCTTCAAAGTGAAACCACTTTTAAGCTTCAAATTAGATTTTTTTAATACCCTTCACCACAAAAAGTGGAAATAGGGTATATTTAAGTTTGTCATTCCGTCTGTAGTTTCTACAATTATCCATTTCTGACCCCACAAAGTGCATATATTCTGATTCCTTATGCTTAGAAAAGTCGATTGAGCGATGTCCTTCCGTGTTCATGTTGAAATCAGTCACTAGATAAGCTAGAGAAAATTTAAATATGTCAATCTATCAGACATAGTTTCGAAAATTTTGCTGTTGAAAATCAAAAAGATCGGTCCATATCCTTCGAGACAGCGGGCAAAAAACCTCGCCTGCCTCTGATTTTTCCATACACTTTGGAACAACAAAGTAACTTTGTTCATTAAAAAGAAATATATATTGGGCAATAGAGAATTAAAAAATAAGAAAAAGCATCAGGTGATAAAATTTGCGCTCGCGTATATTTTCCGACTTACGGGCCTCCGAAATTTTCCAAATTTTTAAAATATTAATGTGGGTATCATTTAAAAGCTTTTGAGAGATCTTTTAGGAAATCCGAAAATTTTTTAAAAATGCTTAAGAGCCGATGACATTTTTTATTCTCTGTCACCACAATATTTGTGTTTTTTTTTTGCATGGAGTGAAGCCGAATATGTTCCTCTGGCTTGTTTTCCAATATAATTCTCGTCAACTCAATTTAGTTTGTGACATCTGAATCTTAAATTTTTAAATTTCACATGGTGCCTTACTTTGGGAAACTGGAATGTATAAAAATTTCGTATTAAAATTTTACTACGATCACATATGATCTAAGGACGGTAAAACAAATAAGATCGGAATGGTTAATACGAAATTGAAGCCATTGCGATTAAAATGTTATGTCGGTTATATTTTTAATTTAGCGTTCTATTGGGATTTGAACTCATGATCTTCTATTTTTTACATCTCTAGCAATATTGTCTCCTTGACAGCTTTACATGGAATGACTTTTATTTTTTTCATACACAACACACTTATTAGTGGTAGAAGTAGCAACGATATTAGCTTTCAGACTTTGCTAAGGATTTCGTTTCATAACAATATTTTCAAACTATTCAGATTCTGTCCCACTTTGAAGTATAAATGAGAGTTTATCTTAATTCTTTGAAGATTTAAGAAATAAATAACGTAACAAGCAGCAACCATAAATAACTAAGTTCTTTCCTAATGATTCCGAATTTTAAACTGTAATTTTGTTTATATAATTGTTTAGAAAATAACTAAATTATTATCAAACGAATTAAAATGCGTGAAACAATAACTTCATTAGATAAGAAGAAGAAGAAACTACTTTTACATAAAAGTAAAATAAAGACCATTTAAGTAAGAAATTTACTTAAACAAGTCAAAAATTTAAACTAAATAATTTACACAGTTAAAGATTGCCATCGTTAAATAAAACAAACGTGAGATGTGTTTAAAATATTTTTGATGAAACTCAGGTAATTTAAATCACATAAAAACGAAAAATACTTCGCGTGGTTAAAATTCACTTTGCGCATAAAATATAAAATAAAATAAATTAGTTTTTCGTAGGAAAACATTTTATTTTTTGCAAAATTTTACTGCATTGTAAAAGGCGAGTTTTAAAAAATTCAAGGAAATAATAAAATAAAAAAAGTATTGCGAAATATGATTACGAAATCTTTAAAGTCTTGTGTGTTGCATTTTAATAAAATATTATGTTTTTTTTTTTATTTTACAAATTGTTGCGTTTCTGCTACGAAAATATTTTATTACAAAATCAATTTGTCTGGTTATTGGTATTTTCCGTTACAACCTCTTCATCTCATAAATGGGTCAATGAATTTTTAAGTTTTTTTTTTGTACTGGCATATAATACGAGAGCAGTTTAAAAATTTTGTAAAGCGTTGCTTCAAAAATCATCATCATCACAAAATTATTTTGCTTTTTATTCACTAAAATCCACTCAAACAGTTTTAGTAATTAAAATACATTGGTCCTTATAATATTTTAGAATATTTCTCAAGCCGATGTACACAACAAGTTTAAGATCCCTAAATACTACTTTGTAAAATTCCAGTTTTTATTCTATAGAATACTTTTTAAGGCATGACATAGCTCCAAGAAAAACTTGTAACTGTTTCATCGATACCTTGAACTTTCGTTAAGCTTAAATCAGCAATTGCCTTCTTAAAATTAAGTTCAATCTGTGGGCTACACTGACGCTGACATCATTATACCCTTTACCACAATATTTATTTCTGAGTTCTTATGCACAGCAAAGTCGATTGAGCGATGTTCGTCTGCCCGTCCTTGTTAGTGTTGAAACTAAGTTTGCCGAGGCACTAGATCAGCTAGAAAAAATTTAAATACGCCAATCGATTAGACATAGTGTCGAAAGAGGTGCTATTGGAAATCAGCAAGATCGGTCCATATCCTTCGACGCAGCGGGCAAAACACCACGTCCACCTCTAATTTTTTCACACCATTTAGAACAATGAAGTAACTTTATTCCAAAACACAAATATAAGGGACAATAGAGAATTAAAAAATAAGAAAAAACATCAAGTGAATAGATTGGCGCTCACCCATATTTTCCGAGTGACGGGCCTCTGAAATTTACAAAATTTTTAAAATATCAATATGGGTATAATTCAAAGCTTTTGAAGAAATCTTTGAGGAAATACTAAAATTTTTTAGAATATTTTTTTTTTAATTTTTCTTGTTTCTTAAATTTCAATAACAAACTCACTTAATTTTAAAACAGTCCTCGTTTAATTTATTTTACGAACTTTTAATCTTTGTTTTCGGCATTTCTTTCGTTATGCGTAAAACATGAAATTTACTTGACTAGAGGAATTACAACCTCACAACTGACTATAAAACTCTTGATTAATAAAGATGAACAACCAGTTTTCTTCTTGTTTTTATTAAAAAAAAAGAAGATAAAATATTTCAAGGCAAAATTTTTTTCTTTATAATTTTATTATTTAACAGCAATTGAGGGGTTTGTTTACTATAACAGCTTAAAATGTCATTTTGTAAAATCGATATGAATTTTAGTGTGAATTTTATTTTTAGAAAAAAATATTCACTCAAAATTTTCATTAATTTTAAAAGCGCGTTTCTTTCTTGATTTTATTCTTTTTTTTAGAGCACGAAAAACTTGTTTAAAAAAAAGGAAAACAAAATAAAGCTGACAGCTTTGTGCAGCAGCAATTAATGTTTTTTGAACACTTTTGACTACTGACTGTCATCATCTTAAATTGACTATAAACGTTGTCAATATATACATAAGAGAATTATATACATTGTGGAGGTATGCGATAAGAAATAAAAAATAACAACAACAAAAATGTTGAGAGTGCGTTATATTTTTGAATTATGCAATTTGTTTAATTTTATAGCCACAGCTGCACAACTTTCATAATATTTAAAGATACAATACAATTTTCGTAAAGTCTTTTAGTTAAGATAGATTTTAAGGTAAGCACTCATCTGTCTGTCTATTAGTAACAACAACCAGTTGAATTCAAAATTCAATCAAGAAAAGGAAATCTATTGTTTTTCACGAAAATAAGATTTTCATGTGGATGTACACAGAAAGATGTTTAAAAATGTTATCTGTTTTTAGATAGAAATTTAAATAAATTTTTAATTGTTTCAATAATTTTTATTAGAAATTTCATTTCTTCTTTCTATATTAAACATTTAATTGAAAAAAATTAATTATTTAATTAAAAATTCTTGTATCTTTTTTTCTATTAAATATTTAATTGAGAGAATTAGAAATTTAAGAGGCAGTGTACCGTAAAAAAATATATGCTCCTACTTACACTTTGGTTCTTGAAAACAAAATTTTTATTTATTTATAGACTTAACTGAAAATAAAGGGATATTTCATCACAGTGGTGGAATTTGAAATGTTGGTACAACGGAAGTGGAAATGAAAATAATTCCATAATTTGTAAACGGTTTATCTGATTGTATTAAAACTTTACACGGATATGGTAGAAGAATAGACAAATTCAAGTTTTATATTTGGATATTAACCGCTTGTAGAGCCATCGCCCCCATCTCTTTAATTAGCATACCTCGGGTCAGTGAAAAATTAAAACTATTGCCAAATTCTTATGTTTTTCACGGAATTTAGAATTTTTAGTTTCTGGCGATAGCTGCTATCAAATTTTACACTGACCTTAACAAAATTTCAAATATTCAAAAACTTAATTTGTTTCCCCCCGGGGATAATAAGAGTCTAGGTGATCTAACCTGGGCTCTCGAGGTATAGGGGAACTAGTCACCAACTATATAGGCACCAAATCTGGATAGACAATTTGGGTATTTGTCGAAGGACTGACCAGTCTCCGTAGTTATACTGGAGCCATGGGAACCGGTAGTCTATACGAAGAGCCGCCCATCCCTGTAGCCGTTTATTGATGAGGTCCCTACGGGGTAGATGTGGTGACTGTTGGTAAAGGTCGGTATCCACAGGAAAGGTGCGGTTGCACTTTTAACAGACGGGGTTGGATAGCGCCAGTCGATTTTTTATATTTCACTCGGCGGTGAGACCACTGTCAGGTTAGGTCATCATGGCAGGTATTGACGTTTATCTGTATCACGTGTTTTATTTTGCGTCAGAAATTTCGTTCCTTTTTTTCAGATTTATTTTTTTTGTTTTTGTTGGTCTATTTTTAAAATTAAAATTTTTCAAAAACAGAAAAAATAAGTAAATGACCGTTAAGAAACTATAGAATTATTTTCATTTTTTCCATATAGTATCCTCCATATAGTAGTTTCCAAAAGCAAATATAAATAAAAAAATTTCAATTTTCAACAATAACATGTAAGAGTGCTAAATTCGGCTTTGCCGCATCTTATATACCCTTCACTATCTATGCAATTATAGTTTAGTGAAGTAACTCCAATCAAAAAAGCATATATTGGGGTGACAGAGATATAATAAAAAAAATTTTTTTGGTACTGCTTAAAAATAATTTTACATAAAAGTGACATCGGCTCTTAATGGGTTAAGCATTTTTAAGAAATTCTAGTATTTCCTTAAAGACCTCTTTAAAAGCTTTAAAATGATACCCATATTGATATTTTAAAAAATTTGAAAATTTCAGAGCCCCGTAACTCGGCAAATATGGGCGAGCGCCAATTTTTCAACTTGATGTTTTTTTCTTGTTTTTTAATTCTCTATCATCCCTTATATTTGTTTTTTTTTTTATTGGAGTTACTTTATTGTTCCAAGTGACATGAAAAAATTAGAGGTAGGCGTGTTGATTAGCCCGCTGCCTCGAAGGACATAGACCGATCTTGCTGATTTCCAATAGCACCTCTTTCAAAACCATGTCTGATCGGTTGACCTAATTATTTGTTCTTTTGTTTGTGACAGACAGACAGACATCGCTCAATCGAATTCGTTATGCATAAAAAGTCAGAATATAAACACTTTATGGGGTTGGAAATTACACACGGAATGACAAACTTATATATACCCTTTAACCACTTTTTGTGGTGAAGGGTATAAAAATTAATTTATTATTTTTGTACGTACTGACAACAGATATGTGTATAAGCTATAAATTAAAAAACCCGAAAATAAAAACGAAATTTAAATTTTATAGGTTGGATAAGGACTACAAAAAGAAACTTCTTAAAGCCCATAATCATGCTTTAGTAGGAATTTTTTTAATCCTACTCGTAGAAAGTCAAAATAGACGGATTTTAACAATATTTACTTCGTTACAACCACAATTTGTTGTTAACAACAGACTTAGATCTGCTCCTTAAATTGGAAGTTTTTTTTTTGAACTCACAAAAATAAATTTATTTCAAAGTTAAAGGCATGGGGAAATCATATACCAGGCGATAGCAGTGGCGAATTCATTAAATTTTGCCATTGCTAGAAATAACAAACTTGATTTCAAGGCGAATCAATTATTCGATGGTCGTGATAGCGAATTTAATCATTTTCGCCGAAGCTCTAAACGTTAAATCAAGGCGAATCAATACCAGGTGGTCGCAGTGGCGAATTCATTAATTTTTTTTATATGGTGTCTGACACTTAACGTTTCGGCGAAAGTCATGCGTTAAACTATGAATATAAAAAACATGGCGAAATAATACTAGGTGGTCTCGATAGCGAATGATTTTCGCCGAAAGTGTCAAACACTATATTAAAAAAAAAAATTATACACATTTTTTATACATGGATTTTGACATTTCAGGTTATGGCAAAAATTATTAAATTCGCCATTGCGACCACCTAGTATTAATTCGCCTTGATAAAAATTATGTAAAATTTTTTTACATGGTGGATGACATTAAAGGTTTTAGGGAAAATAAATTAATTCGCCATCACCTTGCTTGAATTTGAGTTTGACATTTCCAAAGGAGAATTTGCCACTTCCACCACTTGGTATATGATTTCACCATTTAAAAGGTTTTAAAACTATTGACAGTAAAAAATTAAATAAATATTTAAAAAACAATAAAGTTTAATTTGTGTCTTAAATAAAAGAGGTGTGTGTATGTGTGTGTGTATTTTGTATTTATATTTATATTACAAATTTTTTTTATAATAATTTTTTTTTTGTTTTTTTTATTAATTACTTATAAGTTATTTGCGTATTAATTCTTAAATTTATAAATCTAAAAAAAGAATAAAGTGTAGGGTTTAAGAAAAATATAAAAATAAAAATCAAATATTTAACATAAATAAGTAAAATTATTTATAAAGAAATTTAGTAGTTTTGAATATTAAAAATACATTTATAAAAATAATTTTTCAAAAATATTAAATTAAATTTTAACAAAACAGAATCCAAAATTTGAGAAATTTCCTTTAAAAAAGACTAAGAAGAAGTATTTCGAGCAGCAATGATTTTTTTTTTCTAAATGAACAGCAGTTATCGTGGTTTAATTAATTTCTAAATATTTATAATCAAAAAAGCTTTGTTAAATGATTTTGTTTTTTTTTTCTAAATTCAAAATTACAAGAAAATAAGCACAACAAGCAAACGCAGCCAATTATTTGATTGTTTCAAATAAAATGATAAATAAATAAAATTAAAACAATTTTGTTTCAACAAATAAAAAATAATAATTTCTTTACACGTAAGACTAGAAACAAATAGGAGAATAAGAAATTGTATAAATTAATTTAAAGTAAACGAAAATTAAAAGTTTTTTTTTTTTAAAGAATGGCAGAAAGCATTAAAAGTTTACACGAATTTAAAGTTTTGCAAGTAACTTGTCATAAAAGCTTTTTTAACAATTCTTTCGATTTGTTTTGTTATCATAATAAAAAGCTTTTTTTTTAACAAAAGCTCAATAAGCTTTTTTTGAAAATAAAATTTAACTTTTTTAGAAGCAAAAATGTTTTTTCTTTAAATTAAACTTAAACTCTTTGTAAACTTTTTAAAGAGCTTTTTAGTAAGCTTTAAGCCTTTTAAGTCCTATTTCTAATCTTTATCTTCTACTAACTAATTGTGTGGCTGGTGCGAACGTTGTGAAGTCTTTAAGCTTTAACTTTTTTGGTTTCTTTTTACGTGGTTGCTTACGACGTACCACTGTGGTTTCAGAACTAAAACTAACAGTTTCGCTTATTTTACTGCCAACAGTGCTACTTGTTGTTGTACCAACACTACCCTCATTTATAGTATAAAGCTTAGTTTGTGTTATTTGTTTGACCCTGTCAAGTGGATTCTTTGTATTATTTGTTTCGCTTTGTATTTGTTGTGAATTCTGTGTTGAATAATTCAGCAGCGGAGCTTTTATAACCGAGTTTAAGCGGCTAGAAAAAGCTGCCTGGGAATCATGTGTTTCAATTGCTGTTTGATTGTTGTTTTTGTTAAGGTTTGTACTGGGAGTTGTTAAGGTTTCGGGGGTACTGGTCTTGGTTTTGGTTTGGGAATCGGGAACTAAGTGATTCTCTATTTGTTGTTTGGTTTGTGGCTGGGATTCTTGATGCTGTTCATCTTCTTCTACCTCTACGCCATCAACCATTTTTTTCACTTTGCTGAGTATAACTTTATCTAGATTTGCTATGGATATAACAAGGGGTGAGGATTCATTGGATTCAGGACGTAATAAGGGTACTATAGGTCTTACATATTGTGGGAATAAAGCAGCAGCTACAGTGGTAGCTTTTGTATCCCTGGAGGCTACAGTCGTTGATTCTGCACTAAGAATTTTGGGAGCCGGTGTGGTATTTGAAACGGCGATAACAGAGTAGTTGTGGTTCTCTTCTTTGTTTGCTGTAGTAAAACTGGCGCCATTCAAAGTTGTGGTATTCGAAAATGTTGGTCCTAAAATGTCTCTCATAGTTTCAGTTTCTTTACTATCAGGTTCTAGATTTATTTTGGCAATATCGAAAGCTATTGATTTTAACACATTAAAGCTTTCCGTGCTTGTTTCGGCTCTTTTTGCTAATTCTGTTGCTGTTTTGACATGGTAAATATTTGAGCTTTCAGTTGCAGTTATTATGTCGCCAATATCTTCTTTGTTATTGTTGACTTTTTGTTTAACAAAGTCCACATCTTCTATGGTATTTAAAACCTTACCTTTGCGAGCATTTTCAAATAGGCCTTCCAACGAAATGGTAGATGTTTCAACGGCTTCTCGTATTACCTCGGGCACTAAAGCTTTGCCATTTCGTTGCTCTACTCTTTCTGCAGGCAAAGACTGAGGTACTGGCTGTGATGCCCCGGAAGGAGTAGGCTCGGTTGGTGTATAATCGGTTACAGTGCTGCGTCCTTCAATCGTTATATCGCTACCATCTACTTGATGAACATATTTCACCACACTGATCTCACCCAATTGTTCAAAATGAGGTAAGGATTCTACTTTATACGTTTGTGAACTCTCAACAGTTTCGATCGTGTTTGCTTTTGGCTTGCGTTTGATTTTTTCCTCCTTGGAATTGACCTCGACAATACGATTGATTTCAACCACCTTATGTTTGGGTTTTCCTCTTTCTATTATTAAGCGTGGAACAACCTGGTAGCCATCAACCAAGGGATTCTGAGTGGTCTGGTCAGCGTCGGACAAAGTAAAGATGTGCAATAATGTGGTACTGGGTGAAGGAGTTGTAGTAAAGCCATCCTGTGAAAAAATTTCATTTAGATTGTTAACATTACTTTGATTTGCTTCGTCAGTATGTTTAGTGCCAATTGTGATGTTATCCTGTGTAGTTGATTGTTCATGTTCTTGTTCTTGCTGTTGTTGTGTATTGGTGTCTATGGTAATAGTGGTGGTGGTGGTGGTGGCAAAACCATCTACAGAAGATTGATAATTATCTTCATCACTTTCAAATTCTGTGTTCATTTTTTGTTGTTGTTCTTGTGTGTTCTCGTTTAGTTTGGCCAGTGGTATAATTACCTTTGGCTTCAAAGGTGAGTGTTTCTTACTGTTTATGTCGAATATTTTTTTGTTACGGGCATTTAAAGCCTCAATATTAAGATCTTCGATAAGAGGGTTACTGTCATTGTTCAAGTCAGCGGGAGGCTCTGTGGTAGGTCCAGTGTATTTGCGTTCGTATGCTCTTGTATTGGGATTAATAAATGGCGCTGGTTTAGTAGGAATTAGTACGGTAGTACGTTCAAAATCGTTAGCCACAGGTTTAATAGTTAGATTTGGTACTTTAACTCCTAGAGGATGATTAACCACACGAGATTTTACTGCAGATTTAGAATTAGATCCAAAGCGATTTGCTCTGTGGGTTGATTTGCTGCTAACAGTTCCTGGTCTGTAAGGCGTATTCGCTACACGAGATGGTATAAATGGCTTTTTGATTGTTGGTGTTGAGGATCTGAAACTAGGTGGTTTATAGCTTGGACGGTTAAAGCTAGTTTTATCAGCTTCTTGCAAAGTTTCAGTTTCAATATCATCCTCCTCTTCTTCTTCCTCCTCATCAACATTTTCCTCTTCCTCGTCTTCTTCTTCTTCTTCATCTCCATCTATGCCATCACTTGAAGTTGGTTCTTGTGAAAGGCTTGAAGGTTTTTTCAACACTGTATTTGGAGGTCTATGAAGACCTTCTTGTAGTCTTGGTATATTGGAATTTATCTCAGGTTCTGGCTTTGAAATATTTGTAGCTTCAGTATTTTCGTCTTCTTCTTCATCTGCTTCTTCGTCTCCTGCTTCATCTTCATATTCTTGATAACCTTCTTCATCTTCCTCATTTTTATTATTTTGTTCATGAGCCGAACCTTCTATTTTAATGCGATCTGTTCCTGGTAAATTATGAACTGTAACATCATTTTTAATTAAACTTTTATCGGTATTACGATTGCTGGTATTTAGCGTTTGGAATTGCCCAAATTTACGTCTTACGTATTTGGCTTTGCTATTGGCTGTGGGAATTCTTGCTGAGGTGGTTGTTAAAGTATTAAGAGGAGATTTGGTAGGAACAAAGGGTCTCTTGGCCACAAGCTTACGACGTAAAGTCGGCCTTTCTTTTAGAACAGAAGTAGTTGATACTGTTTTATGTCCAGTTTGGGATTCATTTTTATTATCAACAGCTGTTAATTTAGTTTTGACTGCAGGAAAATTTACAGAAGTGAAAGACTTGCCTTTTTCGAGCAAGTCTTTGTCCTCTGAGGTTTCTATTAATTCCATGCTTGTTTCGTTTTCATGATCTTCTTCAGTATTATTATTGAATGGAACAGAGTCGTTTCTTTCTGACAGCAGATTTTTATATTTGGAATTTATTGTGCCTTGTTCTTTATTGGTTTGATTGCTTTGTAACTTTTCATGTACCTTTTGCAAGTTTAGACTGTCGTTTGTAGAGGTTGACTTATTTTCGATTTTCTCTTTCAGTTCCACTTTTTTTTCTTGAACGTTCTTGTCTGCATCTTGATTAGCATTGTCTGTATAACGCTCTAACTCGGATTCTCTTGACCTCAAATTATCGGCATTATTGGCATTGGCTAAATCTTGTTTCACGTTGCTAGCCTCCTTAGTTTCATTGAATTGAACGCGTGACTCTCCTCTATCTTGACTGATCTCTGGTAATTCTTGCTCTTCTTTGTTAATTTCTTCGCTAGATATATTAGTGGGTTTCATATGAATATTTAAAGCCTCTTCGTCTCTGTCATCTTTTGTTAAATTTTGTTTTAGTTTATTGCGCAGTTGTTTTGAGAGATGGTCAGATACTTCCTCTTTAATTTCAGAGGTATCACTTACTTCATCTTCCGCTTCTGCAGCAGTTTGACTTGTTTCAGTAAAATTCTCATCGTTTTGGGTGGTAGTTTCTAATTCTTTATCGATACTGCTATCGATATCATTTTTGGCATCTATAACTTTTTCGGTTGTAGCAACGGAAAGTCTGGTGAATTTCAAACGATTTGTTGAACTGTAAATTGGGCTAGTGGCCGGCTTAATTGCATCAATTTCCTCAACTTCATCTTCTTCTTCTTCATCTTCGTCATCATCTTCATAATCCTCTTCTTCTTTTTCCTCTTTACTTTTGTTGTATTTTAAAGTTTCAGACTTTTCACTTGTGGTAGATGGCTGCAATCTACTGGAGAATCTATTACGATTAGTACTACCATAGAAAGAAGCCTTAGGAGTGCTGGTTGCCACAGTTGGCAGTGTAAATTTATTTTTTCCTCGATTTAAATCGTTTATTTTTGTTTCCGCCGTCAGTTCATTATCATTATTTCCAAAATCACTACTCTTTTCATTTTCATCGTCGTTTTTTCTTTCTTTCTCAAATTTCGTACTTCGGTTAAAACCAAGTCTGGTAGTATTTTGTCTTCTATGAACTGAAGCCGGTGTTGCCGTACTAGAATTTCCATTTTCTATATCATCTGTATGCTCTGTCGTTTTATTAACCGGCCTTATAAGTTTGCGTATTACTTTGCGGATGTGTTTGGATGTGGAAGGGGTTTGTGTTTGGATTGGCGATTGTGTTTTCGTGATTTCGGTTTCTGTTAGTTTTTGCCTTTGAATTATATGTGAATCTAATTTATCAACACTACTAAGTTTAACTATATTTTGGGTGGCATTTAAATTAATAGCACTACTTGCATTTGCATTTGCATTGACAGTGATATTGATATTTGTATTATTAATATTTGAAACTACTGGACGTTTTAGTTTTAAAACTTTAATGCGTCTATGCAAAGGTGTTGCCAGACTAGAATGGCTCGCTGTGGTTATGGGTGCATTTGTTGTTTCGGGTATATTTGTGATGGTTATCCTTTCACTTTCATTAGCATTAGCATCATCATTAACATTTACCTGAGTTTTTTTCGTATCATTGTATCCATTTGCTTCTATAGGTTTTACAGTAGTTGTTGAAGTGGTTGTTGTTGTTGTTGTTCTACGTTGATATTGATATTTCTGAAAACGTCGTTTAAAATCATTATCAAGTCCCTTATTATATGCATTGACATTTAACTTATGACTATTGCTAACTTTAGACGTTTCTTTATCGAACTCATCTCTATCTAATATCTTAAGTTTATCTATATTATCTTGATTTAGATGACTAGTTTCCGTGTTAGTATTAGTTTGACTTAAATTAATTTTATTTCTATTTAAATAATTGGCTACGGTGCTTTTACTACGATTAGTGCCAAACCTTTTAGTGTTAGTATTTGGAGTGTTTGTTATGGCAACCTCAGAATCTGAATCTTCTGTTATTACTTCAGAGGATTTAGAGGTTGAAGTGTTAAAAGTCGTTTGTGTTCTGTTTCTATTATTAATAATGTTTTTAAGTCTATCATTTATTAGCCCCTGCTTAGAGTCATTATCCTGAGTTTGTTCTAGCCTGACACGATTCCGTAAAGTTAATAAAGATGAGCTTGATTTTTTAGAGGCAAGTTTTTGGCTGGCAAGTTGATTTTTAATTTCTTCACTCTTGTCTTCTTTCTTATGACTGTATGCTTCATTTATATCGTCAGTGTAAGAGTTTTTCTCGTCTTCATCGTCTTCCTCATTTTCTTCATACTCCTCTGTACTTTCAGTCTGTTTAACCTCAAGTGAAGATATTTCTGGCTTAAGTCTTTTAAAATTTGAATTCAAATTGATCCGCTGTTGATTGTAATTGCTAAAAGAACTATGTGTTGTCAGGTCAGTGTCTTTCTCGTCCTTATTCTGTCGGTTATAATTGTTATATCGACTTCTATTAATATTTAAACCAGGTCTTTGTAATGTTCTTTCTGGTTTTGATTTTAAATTATGATTAAGTCGTTGACGTTGGTTAAATGAATTCAAAGAACGACTTGTTGAATTTTCAATATCATCTCCGTATTCTACATCTTCATTTTCCTTCTTCGTAACTAAGCGATTTGCTGATTTTGAAATTAATTTAGTATCTTGTTCGCTAGCAGTAGCTTTCAGTGAAGATAACGAATTTCTTGTAGATCCTTTTGATTTAACAGGTTCTACAGTAGGTATGATTATAGCTTTAGTAGGAGGCTTGTCTGAGGTTATTAAATGCAGTTTAGTCGTTTTGGCATCCTCTTCTGTAGTATTTGTATCCATTGATTGAGTGGAAATATCGATTGTTTCCTGGCTGTCGATAACGGAAATCGTACTCAAAAGCATATCATTCTCAATAATTTCAGTTGATTCTTCTAAAGATGTTTCAAATTCATTACTGTTTGGCATTAATGTTGTTTCGATTATTCCTTCAGGAGTAGTGAGTTCAATAGTTCTTTCGGTATTTGTTAAACTGGTATCTTCTTTTATAGTTTCCTTAGGCGCTTTTACGCTAGCGGTTCTAAGATTTAAATTATCGATCCCAGTTTCCAAAGTAATGTCCTCTGCTATAAATATAGGAGTTGTAGTATCATGAACAATAGAGTCGGTTGAATCTTCTATTGTTTCTTGGATGCTAAAGGCACCAAATTTTTTTCTAGGTAACGAATATTGCTTTGTGATAGTTTCTTGAGTATCATCCAACAAACTTTCCGTAGTATATTCTTCAATATAACTTTCAGTTGTTGTGGTTTGTATTGAATCAGTTTGATGTTCCCTTACAGAGAGAGACCCTTTTTTCAAAGGTTCAAAATATATTCTACTATTCTGTCTTGTTTCCTGTGCAGTGCTGTCAGCAACCTTAGTCGTAGCTTCCGTAGTTGACGTTATTTGATGGATAAATTCACCAAGTGGTCTTCTTGATGGTAGAGTAAATTTGACAGAATTTACTTTATTTTTTATGTTCTCATCTTTTCTTTCTAAATCATCATTAAATTCGCCTTCTATTAAAGGTTCTCTTACTTTCTTGTCGTAAAAGGAACGAAATCGTTGAGATGAAATTGTAGGTCTTATATAACCTTTTCTCTTGTACAATGCAGCTTTAGCATGAACATTATCATTCTCTAACGTGCTTTCATTTTCTTTCACTTTTAATATTTTCTGGATTTCGGAACTGAAACTCCTGAATGGCCTTCTTGTGCTCAAATTATGTTTGTCTGCAATATTTTCGGTGTCATGTGCTCCTTTTTCAGTTTCTTTTTCTGTATCCATTTTGGCATTAGAAATCTTTTTATTAAAACCTCCAAATGGTTTTCTTGTTGCCAATATTCGTTTAGCTGTAGTTTTTACATTGAAAGTAGATTCATCATCATTTTCTTTTTTGCTATCAGAGTCTTTAAATATGCTATCAACTGCTTCTGTACTCGTAGACCGAGCAAAATCATCAGGAGTTGTTCTTGAATATTCCTTATTTAAGCTCTTCTGATTATTCTCTTTCGTACTACCGCTTTCGTTAGTTGCATTCTCAGTTGAAACTAAAGCTTCGGTAGTAGATTCTTTAAATGTTGTTGTTGTTGGTATTATATTTTCAGTTGAAAACTCATCAGGTGTAAGATTTTCTTTGCTATTCTCCGTTATAATATCTGTATCTGTAGGTATAGCTGCTGAGGTAAAACCTTCAAGAGGTTCTTTTGTAACTAAAATATTTTCGGTAGAAGCTTCTTCACTTATTAAACTCTCAGCTGTTTCAACTATGGCCTCCATTATGTCATAAGTTTTCGTGAGTCGAATTGTATTACTAAAGGTTTTTTTTTGCAGAGTAAGTGCTATCGTTAGAGGCTTCTTGATCCATGGAAAGTAGACCGTTATTTTCCTTGTCTTGAGTTAATTGAGTAGAAGTTTCGTTTTGGTTTACGCCAAAGACTGGTTTTCTTATTGGTAAAGTTTTAGTTGTATCTACTTTTTTGTATGTTTTTATTTCACTAATATTTCGTGAGGTGCTGCTCGCATCTTCATTAGTAGCCACGGCCTTGGAAATTTGTAATTTATTTACAAATTGTGGGTTTGAAGTCTCTATTTTCTGTTGTTCTTCTTCATTTTCTAGATCCTTACTTGGCGGAATTGTTGCTCTGTATCTTATTAAACGATGATATTCCCGTTTAGTTGTGAATGGCGGACTCGTAGTCAATAAATTGGATTCAGTTGTTTCGTCTTTAGATTTGATTGCATTTAAATTATTGAATGTAGAGAGTTGTGAATGATTAAAAGTTTTATATCCTCTTTGATGATTTTTGACCAAAGTGTTCTTGCTTGTGGTACTTTCCTCTAATGTTTTTCTGTTTACTTTTGTTTCAATCACTTTTTCTTCTGATAACTTGGAATTAAAATTTGTTTTCGAATTTTCGGAATATTCATGGGGAATAGATGTTGATTGCTCCCTGTCTAAATTTAATGTTTTGTTGACAGTTAGTTTTTCTTTGTAAGATGTTACTTTAACTTCTTCGGTTGGTTGTTCAGTAACCGTTTCTTTTATATTTTTCAATATTCTATTTAATTTAGTTGTTGAATTTTCGTTTTCCTTTAACGCGTTCCCATGTCGATCTTTAACTTTTATATTATTGATGCCAGAAGCTTTTAAACCTTCAAATTTCTCATCTTGATCATTTAAGATAATCGATGTTGTTTTATTTTGACTTTTAGTTTTGGAGTTGCTCATTTTGTTTTCTATGTTGGAGTTAAAGTCCGAATCTATTAGAGATAAACTTTCTGTCATAGTTGACCGTAGCATAGTTTCATCAATGTCATAATTAGTTTTGTTTTTATTTGCAGTTTTGCTTTTCGGCTCAGGGAAAGTGGATCTCAATCGATTAATAGCCGAAGGGAATGCAGTAGCTTTAGTTGTGTTTTGGCCTAGAATCCTGATTTTAATATAAGGTGCATCAGCTTTAGTTATTTGCAATATATCATCTTTAGTACCGTCATTTATTTTTCTCTGCTTTTTAAATGTCTTAAAAGTTTTTCCTTTTCTATCAAAAGCTTCATTTATTTCTAATGCATGATTAAGAGCTTCCTCATTTACCTTATCGTTAACCTTTAGTTTACTCCCTTCTCTGACATCGTCTTCATCCATAACCTCTTCGGCCGTTGAGACATAAATTGACGCAAGAGATTTATCCCCCAGGTGCCCTAATTTGACCCGGGGGTTTTCAATAAAAAATGATCTAATTCTGCATTAACCTCTTGAGCCTGTTCTATAGCTTTGAAGGCTATAATTTCATCCGATAATTCTGATTCTGGCTGTTTATGATCTTTGCTTATATTAAAGACTTTATGAATTTGCTTGGCAACATCAATATTGTTGTCGAGTTGAGAATCGATAGAAAACTTAGAATTTACAGGGAAGGGAGTGATGTAGGTAGTGGGTGAATCTTTGTAGTATTGATAATATTTACGTCTGTGATAAATGGGTAAAGAAAGTTCTTGACCATTCGCTATTCCTGAAGTTAATTTAGTTTTCATCTCTAGAGCATCCGTTATTTCAGATTTGGTTATTGTCTCTGTTTTAGATTTCAAATCTTGTATTGCATTGGCCAATCGATTTTTCAATATATCCAAAGAGTTATGTGAATCTTGAGCAGAATTATTGGAAGTCATTGTGTCTGCATATTCCTCATCAGTTGATTTAGATAATTCCGTGGTTGTCTTAGGAGTCTTTTCTGCGTTGGCTGATGATGATTTGGTTTTAAAGCGTTTTAGTTTTGCCTTTTCAGTATCATTATTTTGTAACGAATTCTTGGAAATTTCTTCTGTAGTGGTTATTTTACGTGCAGAACTTACAGGTCGCTTAAAATCAACTTCTTTTCTTGTTGTTGTATTGTCATCAAAAATTCTTTCTGTAGTAGTTTTGATGGCAACCGGAGTTGCAGGTCGCTTGAAAGTTCTGTGTTCAACTTCTTGGCCTGTTGCTCTTCTTTTGGTTGTAGTACTGGGACGCTTAAAGTTAAACTTAGGTTTGGTGGTTAATATCTCTTCCTCTTTCTTCTGAAGTTCTTGAGTTTCATCCTTTACAATTTGTAAAGTTTGGGTTGTTGAAGAGCTTGCCGTTCTTTGAGGTCTTAATGGCCTTATTCTTCTATTTGTTGATGTAGTTGTCTCAGTAATGATAGGACCTTTGGTTGGTCTAGTAGACAACTCTTCAACAAATTCTTCCACATATTCCTCTTCGTTAACAATGACAGGTTTGCGTATCAATTTCCTTTTGTTTTTAAAGGATTTTGCTTCACCCTCGGAATTTCTATTTGACTTGGAGTTCAAATCTATAGCCAATAATGAAGACAAATCATTGCTTTGGAATCTAACCGAACCTCTATTTTGCAGGTTTGGTTTACGTGTTGTAGCTGTAGTCTCTTCAACTTCATATTCTGGCGCCTGTTTGATGATTGTCTTAATTTTAGTTTTCTTAATGGTTTTTACTTTATTGTCACCGATATCGATAGTTTGAATATAAATTGTTTTGATACGTGTGCTGCCGTCTTCAAGAGTTTCAACCTCTTCAGTTTTTTGCTGATTATTTGGTAAACGATTATTGTAGGATCCACGACGACCAGTGCTGGTAGGTTTATTATTTTGAGCGCTCCAAGAGTTACGCGATTGGAATTTAGAGCCTAAACTTGAAGACATGTTATCTGCATTTTCTGTAGAAAATTCTTGAGATGCTTGGTTTTCTTTTGATCCATTGTTATGATCTTGGTTGTTAGGCTTTGTGCTTTGTGTACTCAGACCTTTGTTATCAAAAGCATGTTTATAGTTTGAAGAATCGTACCTGTTTTTCTTAAGTGCATCCGTAACTTGCTTTTTATTATTGTCCGTTCTGTTGTCTACTGAGTCTGCTCCCGACAATTTTTCAGAGCGCTCATGTTCTGCAGGTAATTGTTTAGACTGCGAATCCAGTTTCTCCGTTTTCGGAGATTGTATTCTTTTTCTTACGATTGTCCTTCTGCGTCCGTTAACAATTTCTGTGGCTGAAGAAACTCGTTGATTGTTTTCTTTCCTATCATAAGTTGAAGTTTGTATATCAGAACTTGGTTTAAAAGTATCATCCAAACTGTTTTCTCTAGTGTTGCTAATAAATATTTTCTCCTTAGTTAAATCTGTTTCGCCGTTAACGTTGTTTGTATGTTTTTTAGAAGAGGAGCCAAAATAACGTCTCCTTGTATTATTCACCTCTTCATTGTTTTTGAACTTCTGGAGATCTTTTTGTTGATTTTCAACACTTTCTTGATTTGCTGTTGCTTGGTTTGAAGGAGAGGTGTGTTGCTTCCTCACTACGACACGTCTTCTTCCTGTTTGTGTATTATTTTCTGTTTTAGTTTTTTCCAGCTCTTGAGTCTCAGTTTCCAACATTTTTCCTTGGAATTCTTCATCAGTTTTTTCAGTTGTCGTTATAGCGTTAGTTTTCGAGATAATGAGAGGTAATCTCTTAGTGATCGGTTTTGATTCCGTTGTTGTTGTGGTGGATACTTCCAGAGGAGAAGAAGTGGTGTCGATGACAGTTTCTTCTGTTGTAGTTGCATTTATTTCCTTTTCATTAAAGTTTTCAGTATTTAAAGTTGTTTTTAATTTCGATTGATTAAGTTCCTCCTTAGTTTTGGATTCTTCAGCATCTTCTTCTTTATTTTCAGTTTGTTTGAGACTTAGAGCCATCACTGCATTAAATTTGAACCCTTCATCTGCGTTTTCTTCAACAGTTGCCTTCTGCGTAACCTGACCTCCCCTTGATATAGTTTGATATATTTTTTTAGTTACTTCTGTATCATCAGAACTTACTCCGTGCTTAACAAATCCAGAATATTCTGCTTCGGTTAAATGAATACCTTGACTATCACGAATTATAGCTTTGTAGGGTATATTTTCGTTACTACTTACTCTACCTGTATTTCGTGTTATAGTGGTGTAAGCTTTTTTCATACCTGCAGATTCTGTTGAAGAATATTTTTTATTCTCTTGAGTATCACGACTGGAATTTTTCTTACTTTGCGACACCCTGTTAAAAGTATTTTGATTTTTATCTGAGGAGTTATCTACGTTAACAGATTTACTGTTACTTGAATGCATTAGATCACTATCGTTTGGTGACCTTTGGCTACTAGTTTGAGAAATATTTGCGCCTTCTTCAGAAGCACCAGTTAGAGAAACTGGCTGTCTTGTAATTTTGGTGTATTTAAATGTAATTTTATTATAATTTTCATCGTTTTTATTAGTTCCATCGAGACTGTTACTAGTAGAGCCACGATATACGGTTGTGTTTTTAAACTTGTTATTCAACTCAAATTCATTGTGATGGTAAATATTTCTTTCAATATCACTCGAATCTGTTTTATCAAAACTAGCTACTTTCCCTTCCTGTTCACTAGCCTTATTTGAGACTTTTAAACTATTACTGCTCTTACTGTTAATGTGAGCAAGATTTTGTCCTAAAGTATCATTGTCTGGAAAATTTTCCAAGTCCCCCTTATCCCTATTTTTACCTTTATTATTTAAAGAAAGCGTCTTATTAAAACCTAAGTCTTTCTCCTTTACGTCAGCTACTTGATTTTCGTTTTGCCTTACTATTTCTTCAGCAGCAGTTACATCGTTAGGTTTTACAGGACGTCTGGCATCGCGCCAGCTATAAAGTTTTTTATGATCTTCATTCTCATTCCCATTCCCATTATTATTGTCTACTTCGTGTGCAAAAGAGTGAGTTATTGTTTTTAGTGCAGAATTATTAAAACTATCTAAATTACTATTATTATTACTAACATGCCTTAAATTATTATTATTATTAATAACCTCAACACCATTTACTTGTACGAAAACATGCTTTTTAAAATTTTCAATTTTATTGTCTTTAGAATTAAGGTGCTCAGTGATGGTTCCTTCGCTCTCTCTTTGCTGTGAATGCCCTTGCTGAGAGGAAGGGTCGGTAGCATTTTGAGAGTGTAGTATTGTATTGTTAGAACTCACCTTAGTTTGGCTATTAGCGGCCGCATTAAATTTAGTTTTTTCTTTAGTCACTACAAGTTCATCATTTGGTTTTGAAATTTCTTCGTTAGTGATGGCAGTGTTCGTAATGCCAGCTGTATTTGTTGGTCTATTACGTCGTTTAGGAAAACCAAATGGTCTTGGACTAGATACTGTACCCAGGAAGTTATTATTTAAAGATTCTGTAGTAGTAATGGGTATATCTGTGCTCGCGGTAGATCTGATCTTTGTCTGTGAAGAATGATTTAGTAAAATTTGTTGTCTTCTAACACCCAACGCTTTTTTGGCATTAGTAGTTATAGAAGGACTAGGTGTTGTTTCAATATCTACATTTGTAATTGTTGTGGTAGTTTTGGGGGATGTTGTTGTTGTTGTAATGGTTCTAGTACGTGTATTATAAAATGTCTTATTTCTTTGCTTACTTACTAGATTTACCTCTTCTTGTTCCGTGTCTTCGGTCCTCGTTAAGTTGTCGCTATCATTAATAGCAGTTGTTTTCGTCGAAGATAATGTCGTCTCAGTTGTTGTCAATTGGCTGTAATTTTTCTGTTTATTTGTATCTAGACTAGACTCCATTGTTGGAAAAGGAGTGGAGTTTGAGAAGGAATCAGCCAAAAGTTCATTAATATGTTGGGATAATTCAATTGTTTTAGAAATATCAGAATTAATTTCATTTGGATTGGCTGTTGTGGTAAAAAGTTTTTTAACTTCTCCACTGTCAGGTAAAGTCGTTGTAGTAGTCTTAGTAGTGGAAGAGGTAGTTGTTGACATTGTGATTGGGTTAGTAGTTGTAGTTATGGGAGTTGTTGTTGTTATTAATACAGATAAGGGTGTGGTAGTTTCTATAACAGTTAAGGGAGTTGTTAATGGAGTCTCTTTTGTAGATGTTGTAGGTATTCCTGTTGTTGTTATAGTTTGAGCAGCACTAGCTTTAGTTTCAGTTTCTGGTGTTGCTGTAGTGCTGGCTGTAGTTCTGCGGCCAATACTGGCGTAGGTTCTTTGTGTATTTGTTGTGAATTCTTGTTGTGTTTCACGTGTATTTTCAATATTAACAGCCTTAAAATGTACCGTATTTTCCTGATTCTCCGATTCGTTATCATCGTCATCGTCTTTATAATTAGCGGCTCGATTATTAGCCGATTCGGTTGTGGGACGAGTTGGACGTGAACGTTCCAAATACTTATACCTGAAACGGAAAACAGAATTAAAAAATGCCTTACTAAAATTAAACAACAAATAATTATGTTTTGCTAGTAAAGTTAGTTGAAAAATCAAAATGTTACCTTTTTCATTACAACTGAGCAATCAGTTGAATCATAGAAGAAAGAAAATATATATTTTTTTTTAACTTTCTATAACAAATTCTGCACAAAAGGTGCACCAGTTAGCAAAAAAACTGGCAGATATTTTAAGTGTACAATTCTTTCTCTAATTGAGCTTCTACTTTTGACTTACCTTGTCGAACCAGCTGTAACTTCTGTTACTTCGGGCAATTCTGTTGCAGTGATACCTTTGACTCGACTTCTATTTAGAGAGCTATAAGATTTACGTTCTGCTACATCTTTCTCTTCCTGGTTGTCTTCTAAGGGCGACTCTGTAGTAGCTGGTAGTCTGGTCCTTCGAATTGTAGAGTAAGCGGGCGTACTTGCACTAAACGATTTTCTAGTTGATTTGGCACTTAGTTCGATTTCTTTCTCATCATCTTCATTACTTTCTGTGCTTAAGTTACTAGAAGACACCTCCTCCTCTTCCTCTTCATCGTTGGAAGTTTGCTTAGTGCCACGATTACGATTAATTGTAATGTATTTTTTCTTTTCCTTAAGAAAGCCATCAAATTCACTTAATTTATCTAAGCCTTCACTTTGTGGTCCCTGGCGACTGTTACCTCTCAATACAGAAGAATATTTGTTAAAACCAGCCGATGCTCCTGAGCTCTTGCTGTCACTTTCACTTGACTCTTCATCTTCTTCTGTTTTGTCTTGTGCTTTAATTTTAGGTTTAGTTGTGCGAAAACTATTTGTAGAGGTGAAACGATTGCGGAAGGACTTTAAAGCATTTGGCTTACTCAATACTTTTTCATACAGGGATTTACTAATGGAGGAAGGTGTTGTGGCAGTTAGCGAACTAGAACTACTGGAACTATTTTCTTTAATCGAAATTGTGCCATCGTCTTTTCGTAATAGATGTTTTTCCAGTTCTTCAATACCTCCTACCTTGCGTATAAGTTCAATTAATTCTTTAATAACCTTTGGATCTTCTTCAGAATCCTTGTCGAAGCCTTTAGGTTTAGCGAAAGGTGAAGGTGGATGTTCATCTTCTTCCTCCTCATACTCTATATCCTCTTCAGCAGCTTCAGTTGTAGTTGTTGTTCTGGGTGTAGTTCTGAAGAACGTGGTGGCTCTTGAAGTAGCAGCTGTTATGCGGTTGTAGGACGAGGTAGGTCTAGCAGTGGTAGTTGTAGCTGGGGATGTAATTGGGGCAACAGTTGTTGATCTAAAAAAGAACAAACACACAAATAAATGTTGCTTTAAATCCTTAAATAGTTACTTGTTCACTTACTTTTTGGTTTTACATGGTACATTTCTGGCAAAATCACAAGAATCTGCTGCTGGATTAAAATACAAACCCGATGGGCAGGTGAATTGATGAGCAACTATACCTAAGCCCGAAGGACCGCTATCCAAACACCAATAATACTTTTTGCAATCCCTGGGATGTTGGAAAAAGCCTTCTTCCTCACATTTAAAATCTTAAAAGAAATATTTTATTAGAATTGAAAAAGCTGTAACAGTTTATATAACTTACCGGTCCCTGGATCCGGAGTGGTGGGTGGTGGTGGCGTAGTTGTTCTTCCTCCCACATACAAAGATGATCCCTCAACTTCAGTTAATTTAATGTTGATTGGTAAACTGGTAGTTGTTGATTGTTGCCTATTACGTGTTGCTTGTGATGTGCTCTGTGTACGTTTTGAATTTCCTTTACGTTCGGCATATGTCAACTTGTGCTCAGTCGTTGAAATACGATTGCGTGTTGATGAAGAATTTTCTCGACTTCTGGAACGTGAAGGCTTCTGTGTGTCACTTGCTTTGGTGACTTCATTGATGCCCAAACTAAAAAGAAAGTAAATAATTTTTTAAAGCAATCAGTCATAAATTTAAATAAAATTTATAATATTTTAATTAATTATAGATTCGATCAGTTCTTGGCTCGGATGTTGAGTCGTATGTTCATCTAAAATGCTTAAAATGATGTGAATTTTTAGATTTTTTATAAAACTGCCCTTATACTTGGAGGGATGTTGTTGTTGCATATACCGGAAAAATTTTCCTCTTACGTTAGAACAATCTTCCTGCCTCTAATTTTTCTATATCATTTGAAACAAGAAGTAACTCCAATCAAAAAAAAAAAAATAAAAAAAAAATAAAATAAAAAAAAAAAAAAACAATATATGGGGCGATAGAAAATTAAAAATTAAAAAAAACACAACGTGAAAATATCTAGGCCCGCCTATATTTTCTGAGTTAAGGGCCTCTGAAATTTTCAAAATTTTTAAAATATCTATATGGGTATCATTTTAAAGCTTTTAAAATGATCTTTAAGGAATTGCTAAAATTTTTAAAAATCCTTAACCCATTAAGAGCCGATGGCATTTTTACGTATTTTTTTTTTTAATTTTCTGTCACCCCAATATTTGTTTTTTTTTTTTTTATTGGAGTTACTTCACTAAACTAGATTTAGATAAATGGTGAAGGGCATATAAGATTTGGCATAGCCGAATATAGCTGTCGTACTTGTTTTATTTATTTTTGTTTTTTGTTGTTTTGAAAATTATTTCTCTCAAGATACGGATAGAATTAAAAAACATCCGTAAATTAATTCCTCTAAGTTTGTCATTCCTTTTGTAATTTTCTACAATATCCATTTCCGTCCCATAGAGTATGTATATTTTGAATTCTAATGCGTAGCGAAGTCGATTCAGCGATGTCCGTCTGTCCGTCTATCCCTCATCCGTGTTCGCATTAAAATCAACTTTGCCAACGGACTGGATAATCTAGAGAAAATTTAAATACGCCAATCGATCACACATAGTTTCGGCAGTTTTGCTATTAAAAATTAGCAAAATAAGTTTATATCCTTCGAGGTAGCGTGTAAAACATAACGCCTAGTTTTAGTAAAGACTTTGGGTTATATTCCTAGGTACATAGTAAGTAGTATAGACAATCACCTGCAGGATTACAAACAAAACTTGATGGTACAACAACCTTAAGCAAAACTTAAAATTTTCTACGCTTATTTAAAAAAAAAAACTTAAACGTAGAAAAGAATTCCTAATACCCATTTATATGCAAAACTACACTAGAGCCCCGATTTGCGTCGTTAATGGGCAAAAAATTTAACCGTTTATAGCGACGCAAATCGAAATAAAAAGAATGTACATTGGGGTAAAAACGACGCAACTTGAAATTGCAAAAACGCAAGTCAAATTTTTCTAATTTTTAAAAAGCGACGCAAATTGAGACGACGCAAGTCGTCGTTCTAGTGTATAGCACTCTTGCTTGTTTTTTTTTTTTTTAGTTAAAATTAGCGCTGCGAAATGAGCATAATTAAGGAAGACAAGCTACCATAAGGTTCTGTTTATATTATCATTTTTGTTATTTATATTTCCTAAATTGCATAAGAAATTTTTCTCTACCTTAAAGATTATCTGTGCAAAAAAAGTTTTTTTTTTTTTCGAAAATATCAAGTTTTTCTTAAGGTTGCTGTCCCAGCTTAATGAAGGAAAAGGTTTCTGTGTAAGGTGAAAGCTCAGCAATCCATCTGCAGGAATGTGAATAAAAGTTGAAAAAAGGTAGACTTTATTCTAATTAATGAAGTGAGTCCAACCAAAAAACAAATGTACAATATTAAAAAAAATTGTCACCACCTCTTAATAGGTTAAGCATGTTTATAAAAATTTTCGTATTTTCAGAAAGATCTCTTTTATAGTTTTTAAATGGGACCCATATTGATATTTAAAAAAATATGGTGCACAATCCTACTTTTCTATGAAAAATTCAGAGGCTCTTAACTTGGATAATAAAGGCGAGTGGCAATTTCTTCATTTGATGTTTTTTCTTCTAAATGGGGACGGAAATGCATATTGTAGAAATGGAATGTACAACAGGCATTTTTCTTAAATTGGGACCTTTGGTGGAGATAAACTTAGACATATCGCACACCTAGTTCAAAAGTGACTCAACTCAAAATTTAAAATTGTTTGGTTTATATGTTTAAACTATGCACAATACACTTGTTTATATATAAGAAAAATATCAGTGTATTTTGTTGTTGTTAATTGTTGATAAAAACAGTCCAAAGTTTTTGTTTTTAACCATTTTTATTCAGGTCAAAAACAATTTTTTTTTCGATTTCTGGAAAGTTACAATTTTGAGTTGACTCAATTTTAAACTAGGTGTGCGATATATAAACCAAAGAGTTTTTCTGAAGGTGGCTAAAACTCTTCCGTTTATTACAGGTTTCTAAGGTAGCGTGTAAGATGTTACGTCATTTAAGCTGGGGGTTAATCGGTGTTTCGATTCGAAAGAAAACACTTTCGGAGCGCAATGCATAAGCCATAGATATACGAATTATTTGCTTTTTGAATCAAAATACAGAGTAACCCTTGATTTGGATAATTTGGAAATTAGATTCAAAATGTATTTACATAAAAATTGTATGAAAAAGTAACCAAAATTAGAAAAAACACATCTACATATCAGACAAAAAAAGTAGTAAATTTTGGTTAAAAATAACTAAAACGGCAATGCTTGTAATAACTGCTCTTTTTGTGGTTTTGTGCAGACTTTTTTCTATTCTTCCTATTATTTTTACCAATTCGTTAAAAAAAAAAACATAAGCAGAAGTCTTTCTGCAACTATAAAATAATTAGACCAAAGCAATTTAGTTCCTTATAACCTTTTATTCGTCCATTCAAAAAATACTGTTTTCATAATTAGTACTTTTTCATAGTTAGTACCCGTTTTTTCTAGAATTTTGAAAGTCAGTTTTTAAATAAATCAAATGTTGCACTTACCCTAAAGCATCCAACATTGCATCTTTGGCGGCCTCAATTAGGGGATACGGTTTGCCCGTACAAGTACCACGAAAATCATCATTGTCTATGGCCCAAAACATAATACCGCCCAGGCCATTATCTACTACATATTGAGCCTTTTTGCGTACAATAGCTTCATCGTCATAGCCCACCCATTGATTGCGACGGTAGGCATAAGGACCCATAGCATTGGGATTGGGTTGAACTACCGTCCATTCAGGATCTTCCTTTATGTTTTGACATATTTCATAATAAGCCAAATAACCTTTCTCTCTCGTGGCATCACCTTGTTCACCAGGAGCTTCAGCAGGGGCACCAATTTCTGTGCTCTCTTCATTAATCAAGGTAAAGGAGCGACCATAAGTGGGTATGCCCAAGACCAGCTTATCACGATCAGCACCAGCATTGAGATAGAATTTAATTGAATAATCCTGCAAGAAATATTTTTAATAAATTATTTTAAATTGTATGTGATAAAACTGTTAATGTAAACTCACAATATTCAACTCTGCATCAAAATTATATTCAGATTCTTCTTCCAGGGAATATAAGGGTGCATGATGATTTACAGAAGGCTCATGGGATGAATGGAAATCATAGGTGAGTACATTAAACCAATCTAAATATTTATTCAATTTGGGAATGTCATAACCCTTTTCAATGTATTCAATGCCTGCTGGCACCGCCATTGTAACTAATAGACGCTGACGTCCGGTTTTCTCTGATTCTCTTTCAAATTCAGCCCTCAACTCCTGCACAAATTGAGCGTAATTGTCTTTGTCGCGTGGTTTGCCACCCTCTCGATGAGCCGGATATTCCCAGTCCAAATCAATGCCATCGAAATGATTTTGTCTCAAAAATTTCAAAATATTCTTGATAAACTTTTGTCTGCGTTCGGGATTTGCCACCAAGGGTGAAAAGCGAGAAGAGGCCTCATTCCACCCGCCAATAGCAATCATTGTTTTCAATTGCTTATTGTATGTTTTCAGGCCAGTAAATTTGGCATAACCACCTGAAAAGAAAATTTAAAAAAGTAAAATAAATGTTCAACACTAACTACAGCAGTAAAGTTAAAAGCTGTTTAAAATTAAATGTTTGTTTGTGTCTGTGTTTGTTCCTTTAAATGTTTCTTTTAACCCAGCTACAGTTTTTTATGTTACATAAATCATTACTTCAGTCTTTATCCTTTTGATTGAATGACCTTAAAACTTAAAACCTTGTCTGTGCATTCACGTGCAGTTATTGGCCACACACACACACACACTCACAGTCTTACTTACCTTGTTCGATGTCCTGATATTTATCAAACGGTTTCATTTGATTGTCTTTCGTAAATCCTCCAAATGCGTAAATCAAATGTGTACACAAGTAGGGATTTATATTTTGTGGATTAAATTTCGCTGTGCCTGGACGATAGACACTCCAGTTGGTGTAATAACATACAACTCTTCCATCCGAACGGACCCCTGTGAATATGAATATTAAAATTATTTTCATTTTTTATTTGTTCATTTGTTTTTTTTAAGGTACATAAATGAAAGGGTATTTACCATTAATGTAAAGTGCCGCACAGCAGAGAAAAAGTAGCTGCCATGCCGCTCCTCGCGGAAGCTAAAAAATGAAAAGAAGGATTAAACATTAATAAAAAGGTATTTAAGAAAAGTTTTGATAAATGAGTATTTATTAAAAATAAAACTAAAAGTATCCGTCACATATTAATTCACTTCAAAATAATAAAAATATTAAATACAAAACTTTTTTCTTATAGTTTGTGATTTTATGAGAAAAATATTGTTTTTTCTTTGTCAACTATTAGACAGCAAGAAGAAAAAGGCATGCTGATACCATTTAGGAACACGAATTGGATGAACGACAAATTTTTAGCCGCCCATATTTGTGTATATGTGACACAGATTAACGTCAGTAGCTGACTGTGAGGCCCTATCCTGACAGTGGTTTTAACACTGAGTAAAATACAAAGCGACCACAAGCACCCCTCACTGGCACAGGCAACAGAGTTGCAAATCTAACAATATGGCTGTCAGGACTACCGCTTGCTTGACGGTTGAAGACTATCCAACGATGTCTGTTGAGAGTGCAACAGCACACTTTCGTGTATTTCGCACCTTCCCTGCAGATAGACCTTAACACCACAGTCACCACGTGTATTCCGTAGGGACCTCACCAATAACCAGCTACAGAGATGGGCAGCTCTTTGTATGGGCTACTAGTTCCCATGGCTCCAGTAGAACTAAAAACACTGGCCAGTCTATCAACAAGTGAAACGGTGTAAGAAATACTTCACTCCATCTGATCTCCTTGCTATCTATGTCAACTTTATCAGACCGAAAATGGAATACAACTCTCATATATGAGCCGGTGCTCTAAAGTCTATTTTGAAGTTACTCGACTGCGCGCAGGAGAGAGCGATGAAGCTCATCGATGAAAGTAGGGTATCCAGCTCTTTTAATTCACTGAAGTATCGACGCAATCTTCAACGGAATGTGCTCTTATGAAATCAGGGAAATTGTTCCTGAAAACCGTAATTTCGTACGCGCAACACGCGCTGCATCAAGAACGTATTCCTTTGTAGTCGATTGGCCAGTGAACCGCACAACAGGTAACAGGAATTTTTTTAGCAGAACAGTTCGTACGTGGAATAAACTCGCTGCAGAGGTCTCTTCTGCCACTTTCAATGTGCAAAGATTCAAATCAAATGTCCACTAGCACTCCTCCCTCTGTCCCCCTTCCAACAACCTAATTTCCTAATTTTGGAGCAATACATAGTCTAAGTAGGGGTCATCCCCTGAGTGCTGGTGCTAATAAGGAAAAAGTACCCAACTTGTTTATATAGATGTGTTGCCTTTACACCCTGAGAGAATTTCGTCTGAACATAGGTTAGCTTTTAAAATTCACATAATTATGACCTCGAACCCAATTCGTTATACGCGGCGAACTTAACAATAGATTTACTTCTATTTCTTAACCCGCCAAACAACGAAATAATTAATACAATTTGGGCAAGTTTAGTTTTAGATTCGAAGTATTTGAGTGAATAAAAAATTTATTTGTTTTCATTTTGCAGCATTTAAATTAAGTGTACAGATTATTTAAATATTAAAATTATTTTTCAGTTCTGTTTTGTTAGTAATTTATCTTTTAATTATTATTTTTTATATGGTCACCCTAATAACTGAAAAAAGAAAACAATTAAAAAAATTATAACAGCTGTATTTTTTCGTCGTTATTGTGCTTCGTCAGTATTGGCAAGTTTAAAATTTACTGGGAAAAAATTCTGAAGAGATATTGTAGGGTATAAAGGATGTGGTTGCAGCGCACATTCTACATGTAAATCAATAGCACTCTGTAATATTGTCTTCGAGACTCTGAAGTCTTTACTAGAATAGCAAAAATTATATGCTGAAAGGCTTTAATGAAAACAATGAAAACGAAAAAATCCAACACTGACTGGAGCCATTTACTTATCGAATGCGGATGTCTCTCTTAGTGATAGGAAAAGTGTTCGATTACTACAAGAAATTAAGGGGATTTAAAAAAATACCATAGACAGTAGCGATTTAATGCAGCAACTACCTTATTCGCATTAGTAAAGCTTAGCATTGATAAACTTTTCGATTACTGCATGTTAAAATCTGCATTTAAAGTACAAATGGCGCTGCAGTAGGCCAAATTCTTTTTGAGTTTTGTATTTAGTTCTGACTATTTACAAAAAATAAACGAATAATTCTGTGGTCACAAACAATAACAGCTTAACTCGTTTTTTGAAAGTTTTCAAAAGCATTTTTTATTTTATTTATATTGTTGCGCGGAATCAGGGAATATCGACTTTAGCTGTTTAGATTTTAAGGTAAAAAATACTCAGTTTTTAAGCTACAAAGATAAAATTTGACTTGCATTACAGATTCGAGTTTTAAAATTATAATATTAGCAATTTGTTCTTAACTCGACTTTTGCAGTTATTGCTTGTGGACACAGAATTTATTTAAAGACATGATGCACAACAAAAGGAGAGTTGGGAATTGAACAATTATTAGAACTTTACAAAAACTTTTTTAAACTTTTTCCATTTTATATTTTATAAAATAATTAAAATATGAGGAATTAAATAATAATAAAATTATAATAATTGAAGCATTCGCCAAAAAGCTTAATTTTGAAAGCGTAACACCTTACCAAGTGTAACTCTGTTCATCAGATCATTCGAACAACTATGTTACACGCTCTTAATGCTCTAGTTAATATGATTTTTTATATTTTTTTTTAATATAAAGCAATTTTTAGCACATAAATTGGCTAATTAAATTAAGTGAATATTGCGATAACAGTAGATAACGATATGCAAGATTCCACGTGAATGCACTTTTCAATTAAAATTTTGAAAAATTTTAATTAAAGAGTTTCAATTACATTGTGTAAACAAATTGAATTTGCATATTAATTGCCTTCGTTTTATAGTTTAGAGGTTGTGTGCTCGAAATTAAATCATAGAAATTTATAAAAAAATTTGTTAAAAGTTGTAGAAAAAATCATTATTTATTATAAATGAAGCGGGAAAACTCAATGTGATAATAAAACCTGCCAAGTACGAATTGGAATCACACAAAAGGTGTTCCGTACTATGTATATGCCAACCTTTAAATTTTTTTTTATTATTTTTGTAATTTGTTGTTAAAAACTGTTAAAAAAGAAAACACTTTTCGTCAAAATCAAGTTTCCAGGGACATCCCCTTTAATTTTTAATTATTTTGTAAACTTATCTAATTGCGTCAATAGAACCACAAAGGCTGTTCAGATTTTAAATTTTAGGACATCAGTTCATATAAGTGAAAACCACGTCTTAGTAAGGACATCCTTAAATTACACGCTTCCTCACAAAAAAGTGCAAAAAAGGTAATTTTTACAATATCCATTTTCGACCCGATAAAGTAAATACATTCTGACTTCTTATGCAGAGCCAAGTCGATTGAGCAATGTCCGTCTGTCCATCTGTGTTAGTGTTGAAGTCAAGTTTGCCGAGGCTCTAGATCAGCTAGAGAAAATTTAAATACGTCAATCGATCGGATATAATGGTGAAATTAGCAAGATCATTCCATATCAGTCGCTGCAGTGGCCTTAACACGTCTGCTTCTAATTTTTTCATATCACTTAGAACAATGAAGTTAATCCAACCAAAAAACAAAAATATGGAGCGATAGAGAATAATCAATAAGAAAAATAAACATCAGGTGAAAAAATAGTGTTTGCCCAAATTTACCGAGTTATATGGGCGTCTAAAAATTTCATAAAACAGTTCGATTTTCAATATGAGTATCATTTGAGAGCTTTTGAAAAGATCTTTCAGGAAATATAATTTTTTTTTTAATTGCTTAACCCGCTAAGAGCCCCTGACATTTTTATGTAAAAATATATATCGTAAATAGTTTTTTTTTTCTTTTTTTTTAATTCTCTGTCACCGCAATATTTATTTATTTATTATTATTATTTTTTTGATAGTTGACAGTTACTTTGCGGTTAGTTTCGACTGCCATTTTGTGATCACTAAATATCAGTTTTGTTCAAAGATAAAACTTAATTTTAATTGCATTTAAGAGTGCATTATTAAGTCTTTGCTACAAGAATGAAATATTTGAAAAAAAATTCGAGCTGATATAAATGCGTTTAAATTTTAAGTTTTGTTTCAACTTTTTTAAAGGACATTAAGAAATTTTTATCTCTGGAACTTACACGTTTAAAAAAAAGGTCATGCTTTTTCTTAGCCACAATTATTACTGAAGAACATTTCTAGTTGCCTAAATCAAATCATTAAACAATCTAAGCGATTTACAAATATTGTCTTAAATTAATATACGCATGATATTAAACATGCAAGTTGAATTGAAAAAAATTCTCCGTGCTTTCTTTACTTAAGAAGTCTTTTGAAACTCTAGTGAAAAGGAAATTTAACGTCTGAAAGCATTTTGCTTTTTGCACAAAACAATTGACACTTTTCAATGCACTTTCTTACAATTTTGTGATATAATAGCTTTTAACTTCATATTTACAAAAGAAATATCCATAAAAGTTTAAAGTATTAAGTACTAAAAACTTGTGTTTCCTTTGTTGTTAACAAATAAACGTATTTAAAGAAAAGGGTTTTAAGAGCAAAAGCATAGAAAATTACATTGTTGAAATACTAAATATTTTTTTTAATAAAAAAAAAAAAAATAAAAAGTATTTTGTGTAAACTTCCGTTTAAGTGCTGCCTTTAACCTACTTGCTCCTTTAACCTGTTTTTTTCTTTTTAATAAAAATTTGACTTCAACTAAGGTTCTAAAAATAATACAATTAAAATTAAACAGACATCTTTTAAAAGGTAGCGCAAGAGCTATTATTAATCTCTAAGCAAAAGTGTTATCAAACTGTGGAAGAACTACTCATCAGTGTATTTAATAAAGAAAAATGTTTTGTGTCTGAACGAAACTTCGTTCAATTGCCGGTATCATTGATTATATTTCATGTGTTTGAATGTGCGTTCTTTTTCGATGATCCAAGACTCATAAATCGAAGGGATTGGGGCTATAAAATAAATATTATGCCTCCCATTTAAATTTTTGATTTTTTTTTTCAATCAGGAATTGAACCGTAGAATATATAAATGAATTAAAATTTACTTTTTCTGGCTTAGATTAATTTTTTAAATTAATTTTTATAATTTTTTAATTTTCCCAAATCTTATTTTTCTTGCAATTCACAAAATACATTTCCATTTTTATTTAATAAGTAATTTAACAGACCAACTGATATTATAACACTAATATTTCTTGTTATTTTTTTTTCTTTTTAAAAGTAACTGTGTTACGAGTATTGTATTATTTTAACTTTGAGAAGTTAAAAAAAAAAAAAAAATCGAATATTATGGCTTCTGATAGTAAATACTCCATAAATAAGACATCATTGTACTTTAACATGATTTGCTTGACACAAATAAGTTCGTCTATTTACAGCCAAAAATTATTTGAATCTAATAAAGGTTTTATTTAGTTTCACAAAAAAATTAAATTAGTTTTTAATTATTTAGTAGTATATTTAATTACAAAATAGATAAAGAATTTTTTATATTTAAAATTTTTTCCGCCAATCAGGGATTGAACCGTGGAATATTATAGATGAATCTAAATTTACTTTTTTGGTTAAGGTTCATTTTTAATTTTTCCAAAGAAAACAAGAAAAATTAGACGCTAGCAGAACAGCATACATTTGTTAAATAAATTTTCTTTCTAAAAATTATATTAAAAAATAATTTTAAGCCAAAAAAAAAATAAATTTTAATTCGTAAATAATTTTTCTTAAAAAAATTATTAAATCAATTAAATATTTATTATGGGAAGAATGTTTTCTAATTTAAAAATTATTAAATAAATAAATAATAAAACTTTAGTCTACAGAAATAAAATTAAACGTTTAAACATGCAAACACTGAACCTTGAAGGTACCTAACGAATCGGGAAATTTAATTAGAAAATGTTAACAGGAATACATCTAAACGTTTCTTATGCTCTTGATTGGCACAACATGCAACAACAAACAGCATTTCGCTTCTACAAAGCAACATAATCATGAATCAAAAAAAAAAAAAAACAAATATTTATTTTTCAGATCTGACTGTGTTGCTTTTAAGGATCGCAGGCTGGTATCAAATGTACCGATTAGCAGATGTCGTTAAGAAACACATTAGTACGCCTTTTTGGCCATTAGGTTCCATAATATGTTCAATTATTGAATAATATATTAGTTTATTGAATATATAGATGTGCTTATTGGAGAAGCCTTAAACATATCAAAATATGTTTAGAGAAATTTAAGGAAATCTCACAATTCCCAGTATAATTCGCAAAAATTCCAAAATTGGAATTTTTTGTCCTTTTTCCCATAAAACCCACAAATAGACTGAGGCTTATGAAATATTTTTAGCAACTATCCCAGCTTTGGGATTTTAGAACATATAGACTAAAATTTAAATTTCAATATAAAATAGGTCAAACTGAAGGACACCCATCTTCTGCAAGGGTAATCAATTTTATGCGTAAGCAAACATAAAAAATTTTATATATTCTTTAAGAAAAATTTTTTCTATTAAAAAAATCAAATTTGCGGCTCTTTTTATACACAAAAATTCAGTAATTTTGGATTATTTTAATTAAGAAAATATAAATCTTAAGATTTTTTCACAATATTTTAAACTTTGCTCGCTAAAGGCCAGGATTTACTATCATACACAATCGTACAATTTAAACACAAAAAAATCTGACAGAATTCTGTCCTAGTTAAAAAATCGTTTCAAAATGGCGTCGTACGTGCCACACTATTATACAATAAAGATGCATAAACATATGCTTTTAATATTTTGATGTTGCTATCTCCTCATCTTCAAAAAAATCAACTCTGATCGCATAGAAAAAATCATTTTATGAATTATTTCAAAAGATTATAAAATCGTATAGACCTGTAAAAAAGTCTGTCACACCCATACATTTTAATCCACACTATCATACTTTTTGGGCACACATGCAATTTTTGACAGATCGTACGACTAAGTATTATAGTCAATCCTGACTTTAACTACTGTAAAAAGTTCAAACGCATTTGATAAAAAATTATACCCAATATTTTGAAAAAACTAGACCAAGCTATCGAAAAATGAAAAATTTTAATTTTAAAATGCTTATAACTTGGTCAATATAAACATGCAAATTAAATCATTGTTTTGTAGGTATTGACTATGTATAATTTTAAAATACAGACAAAATTTAAAGAAATACTTAGCATTAGAAAAATTTGCAGATGTAAATTATCCTATTTGAGACCACATACAGTAGATGGTACACAGCTTCATAAACTAAAGCTTAAGTAATTCTCCTCTATGCTCATGTCATATCAGATAAATCGTCGTAGCCCTTTACAAGTGGCGGAGTTATATACAAAATATTTTGATTCTGTCTCACTGTGCAATGTGACCATGTTTGAATTTAGTTTCGAAGTAATTTTTTTAATAATGTTGTTAAATGTTTGATTTACTTTCATTTAATAGGAATTAGTGCACAAATTATTAGTTTAATATAAATGTTTTTATTTAGCAAGTAATTTATTAGGCGACCCATGTTTATATAGTTTTGTTGATTTAGAAACTTGCTCCACAATCAAGGGCTGTGAACAACCTAGGCACAGGGTAGGTAAGACCGCTGCTGTAGTCAAAGTGGTAAACACGTTGACTACAAACCTGGTTGTTTCAGGGTTCAAATCCTGCGGCAATCAAAATACAAAAAATGTTTTTTTCTGTTTAATGGTATAAATACATATTCAGAATGAACAAAAAAACGTGCAGTCTCCTTCGTCGGTACTTTCACATATCAGATTCGCCGGCGAAGTAAAATAACTATATATCTTTCTCCTTTCACCACCTGTCTTATCTCTCATCTATCCCCTTTCTTAAAGAATGTAGCACGGTTACAAAAAATAACTAAATAGGTTTTAATGCCTGAAGTGCTACTTCTCTTATTAAAAAAACAAAAAAAAAAAATATATAAATGTTGTTTTTTGTTGCGTTCTTTCGCACACAAAGTTTAAAATTTTGAAACTTTTGTTTGCGTCACGATGCCTGTTCTCTTTGGGACCGTAATAGGTAGACTATTAAAATTTTCACACAAGACGTATTACTTTATTCTCTGTAAATTATAAGACTTAAAGAGTGGTCCTGTGATTGGCAGACACGCGTAATTTCTACAGTGTGATCAAAATTATGTGCGCTATAACAAGTAGAAATAATAAAGCTTCTAACTAAAGTGTACCCCAATATTGACATAAATATCACTTATATGGCTTTACTTTTTCAACATTTAAAAATTACACAGATGATATACAAATATGTTTGTTAAAAAAATAAATTTTTAACAATAAATTTGAAAAAGAAAACAAATATTTCCAAAAGGCCCCGAAATTGAAAAATATGGATTCATCTTTAAACCGTTACAGATAGACGCACAAATCTTTAGCAGACAATTAAGTGAATCGTATTTTTATAGTAGCATGATATACAAATATATGAGCCGTTTATTTTGAAAGTGGCATACGTCACTTTTTCAAAAAAAAAAAAAAAAAAAAGACAGTAATTGAAATGGTAAGAGCTGCTTCAATTTTTATTAACCAAGGTTTTTATTGAGAAATAAGTACCCTGATATAGAAACGCAAGTAAGTCTTCTCGAAATTCAGCCTTAAAACTTTTAACACCGTTGAAACACAAACCTTTAAATATGTGTATCAGTTTAAAAGCAAAGTGACTTATGCCACTTTCGAAATAAACGGTGTTATTTCTTCGAACCTAAATAGGCTGAGACTATAAATTTACGCAGGTTATGTATTGCTAAGTCGGCAGGAAAGCAATTCAAAAAATTTTTATTAAAAGGTGAACTAATATTAACGACATTTTCACAGGACTTTACTTTAAACTTACCCAAAATATTTTTTACCATGTCTGTTGTAAGAATTTAATTAAAATTAAAGGGTCACCCCGTACAGGGTACGGAACATTTTGTATGTGAGTCAAAGTAATAGTGGCATAATAATTACATATATTATTTTATTACTGTTTCAATAATTTTAAAACCTGATCACCGGAATCCATCGTTCGTCTCAGTTGTGTTCCTAGCGGAAGATGTAGGTCACTCCATTGTTTGTAGTCATCCATTTCTGTCTACAACATTGAAGTAAAAGCAATAGCTAAGCACAGGATACAATTACATGTCGCAGAGACCATTTCTAACAACTACCCGTTCCTATAGAAAAACCACACATTTAAAGAAAATTATTCTTCAACGAATAAAAAATAAATTCTTATTCAAAATGTTGTATAATAATACAAAAGCATATACACCAACTGTCTCTTTCTCTGTAACTCATGTACACAAGTCTTTTGAATAATATATGTGATGGGCATTTTTCTTCTTAGTTTTGATTTTAATCATATTTTCCAGAAATTCTCTACATCATTTTGAGCTGTACAATATTTACAAGATACTTGTTGCTTTATAAAACAAACAAAATAATTGTCACTGAATGTAAGTTTATTAAACAAACCGAAAATTAACATTAATTCAAACGTGCCTTGATTAATAATATAATTTTTTAATGAACGAAAATACCGAAAAATATAAAGTACCGCACGACGTATTAAAACGTGACCAGAAGTCAACACAACATGACTCAAAAGACTGTTGAAGAAATGGAATCTTACAAAAAACCAAAAAATAAAAAATGGTATAAAAACAGAAGTGATTAGACTAAAATAAAATTGGCACCATTAATTACATTCTTGTGGTTAAAGTGTTCGGCTTTAGTAGACAAAAAACAAATACTTTTTTTTGAATGAAGTACATTTTCACTCACTTTATTCTGAAATCACAAAAATTTTGTAGTGACTTACAATGAAGTGTTCTTAAAGCTAGCGGAATCGTGAGTGTTTACCAGGCATAAAATAAGTTAAAATTTAGACTTGGGTGCTTGGTAATTAGTTTTAGTGTTGCCATTTTTAAAACGAGCAAAAATCACATAAAGTATAAAAGTAAGAAAAAAATCACCAAATAAAATCAAAATTGAATTTATAAACAGATTATTAAAAATAAATAAAAATATAAGAAAACAAAAAACGCGACATAAAAGATCAATCCATTTTAACACAAATAAATTAAGTCAAATTTAATTTAACCAAAACTTAAAAATTTTGAACCACTCGATTGGTACTTGTAAAAATCATTTTTTATACCCTTCACCACAGGTAGAAAAAGGGCATAACTAAGTTTGTTATTCCGTTTGTAATATCTACAAAATCCGTTTCCGACCCTATAAAATATATATATTTCGAGTCCTTATAGCGAAGTCAATTGAGCGATGTCTCTCTGTCCGTCCATGTTAGTGTTGAAATCAACTTTGTAAGGCACTAGATTAGCTAGAGAAAATTTTAATGCTTAAATCGATCAGACACAGTTTCGAAAATTTTGCTATTGAAAATCAGCAAGATCGGTCCATGTTCTTCAAGGCAGCGGGCAAAACACTACGCTTGCCTCTAATTTTTTCATATAATTTGGATAATTAAGTTACTCCATTAAAAAAAAAAAAAAACAAAAATATGTGGCGATAGAGAATTAAAAAATAATAAAAAACAACACGGGAAAAAAATTGGCGCTCGCCCATATTTCCCGAGTTACGGGCCTCTGAATTTTTCAAATATTTTAAAATATCAATATGGGTATCATTTAAAATCTTTTGAAGAGATCTTTTAGAAAATACTAAATTTTGCTTAAAGTGCTTAACCCATTAAGAGCCGATGACATTTTTATGTAAATATTTTTTTTTTTTAATTTTCTGCCACCTCAATATATGTTTTTTTGATTGGAGTTACTTCACTAAGTTTACATATATGGTGAAGGGTATGTAAGATTTGGCATAGCCGGTACAGCATTTCTACTTATTTTTAAAATTATTCTCAAATGTTGACAACAACCTTGACAACAAACAAAATCAGCTGGGCTATTAAGTCTACATGCAAATTCGCTTTAATAAATATGTACAATTGTTTAAAATTAAACACTTTAAACTAATTATTTTTAAAATATATTTAAATACAATTTTGGAAAATTTATTACGTTTGGCCTCTTGCGTTTTTTTTTTCATATTTAAACTGTTTACTTTTATTGTGTTTAATTTAACTCTTTTTGGTCACTGCCCAAAGTCGAACTGTGCCAAAAAAAAAAAAAAAATTATAAACAAGACATGGAAAGTAAATTAAAAACAAATAAATAAACAGCAAAATAAAAAAGCAAATGTTAAACGGAAATACGTTCAGACTAATTACCCAATTTTAAACGAAAAAAAAACAATTTATATGGTTAAACGGGTAACTGTGTTAGGGTTTATTGGCCTATTTAAGGGATTGACCAACTGGTAGCCAAATAAACTGCAAATATGAATGTTGGCAAATAAAAGTAAATTGGAAGAGAAATATTTTTTATTTTAAATAAAATTCAAAATTATTTAATAAAATTTGAATAAAAAATATCATTAAAAATTAATGCGCCGTCGACCACATTGAATGACACTTAAAATAAGACAGCAATTTCAAGACTTTGTTTAACCGCGAGATCGTCACTTGTTTCTACTACTTTTTTTAGGGAGAAGTAATACTCATGTAGTTAATATCAACTCACTTAATCATTTTGCAGTTTAGTCGGAAAAAGTGCTGAAACAATTTTTTTCAGACCATAAAAATTTATTTCCAAATCATAAGCAACAGCAGTTATTGTCAACTAGTTAAGCCATTTTATTAATTATTTTTTCCACGATTTATCATTTTAAAGCTTTGGCTAAACGTGCAAATCACATTCCTGTGGGGACACTCTTTAATTTTCATTTTGCCACATTAATACTCTTCTCGCGATACTGTCAAGTGTCTAGCTATTACGGATTAAAAAATTACGTTGTTATCCTTTCAATAAGAAACCCCTTAATGACGTATTTATAAATAACAGCAGTATGTTTATACAACACTGGCTTATTGTACCCGGCATTGCCCCGGTCGAATTTAAGGATCTTTCTAGGCACTGCAATATATTTTACAGCCTTGTTTAGTAAAAATCCCAGAAGTGGTGTTATCATCACATTCAAACTATCAGTTATGTGACCAAAGGTACGCAAATTCAGAATTAAACTTGATTTGAAAATTCAAAAATAGTATCACTCATTTTTTAATTTTCTGTTATTAAATCTGCATTTTTTCTTCAACAAAAGTTTTTCACCCTGATATTTGTATTGCTCGGTTTTTTGATTTTAGCTCTTTTAAAGTTTTATTTTGAAACTCCAAACACACCTAAATTATATTTTCAGACATAATTTTACTTTATTTATCAGTTATTGTATAAACGCAGATCATAATCTATAAATATAATAAAACAGTAATGGGGTCATTTTTGAACATGAAATATTTTTGGAAAATTTTAATGTTGGTGTAGATAGTAATCGACATGGAATACAAAACATTTGGTTTCTAAACTTTTGTCTGTCTGTGTGTGTGCTCGCATCACATAAAAACTGCTGGATGGATTTGAATAAAACTTTGTGCGGAGGTCCCTTAGAATCTTAATTCAAATATAGAATACTTTTTATTCATAAAAAAATATGTCATTTAGTAGAGAAGTTAGAGATTTAAATGTGAAAGCACCCAAATGGACATTTTTAAACACTGTTTACATAACTCTACAACACAGTGGTCCTGGTCTGCTGTTTGAAAATATAAATACCATATTTTACCATGAGAACAAATATCTACCCGTGTTTGAAATTTCGTCAAAATCGCTTCAGTCATTTAGCCATGATTCCCGCATGTACAAACATAAAAAAACAAGTAAAAGTGCTATATTCGGCCATGCCAAATATTATATACCCTTCATCATTTATCTAAATCTAGTTTAGTGAAGTTACTTCAAATTAAAAAAAAACAACAATTGAGGTGACAGAGAATTAAAAAATTAAAAAAAAAAAAAAAAAACATAAAAATACCATCGGTTCTTAATAGGTTAAGCATTTTAAAAAATGTTTAGTATTTCCTTAAAGATCACTTTAAAATGATAACCATATTGATATTTTAAAAATTTTGAAAATATCAGAGGCTCGTAACTCGGAAAATATGGTCGAGCGCCATTTTTTTCACTTAGGTTTTTTTTTATTTTTTATTTTCTCTATCGCCTCATATATTTGTTTTTTTTTTTATTGGAGTTACTTTATTGTTCCAAGTGATATGCCACGACGCACATGGACCGATCTTGCTGATTTTCAATAGCACTTCTTTCGACGTTATGTCTGATCGATTGATGTATTTTAATTTTCTCTAGCTCACCTAGTGCCTTAGCTAAGTTGACTTCAACACTAACGCGGAAGGACAGACGGACATCGCTCAATCGACTTCAATCGAAGTCAGAATTTGTACACTTTATTGGGTCGGAAATGTTTATTGTAGAAATTAGAAACGGAATGACAAAACTAGTTATACCCTATTTCCACTTTTTGTAGTGAAGAGTATAATAAACAAATTTACAAAGAGATTTATGATTCATATTAGAATTTTTCTAAAAGCTTTGTTTACAATAGATCCATGTTTAAGATATTAAGATCAGGTTTTCTAGACAAAAAATGGTAATGAATCGTTGAGTGTTGAAATTTTTCTAAGATTTGTACATAAACTCTGCAAAAAAAATCATTTCTAGAATATATTTTTTTCCATTTACGATCATTCGCACTTCATATTTTTTGGCATTAATTAAAAGACATAATTATAAAATTTTGTATTTACGTCACTCACGGCAAATATATTTTTTTTTCTATCTAATAATATTTTAACTTTTTAAAAATATTTTTATTTTTTAATTTTATAATTTATTATGGTTATCATATAACTGAAATATTTATGTATAACATTCCAAAATTTTTATTTCTGTGTCCATCTGTTGCCAAAGGCCACAATTTTTCAAATAACACACAAGCAAAATACATAAATGCCAAAGATACAAAAAATTTGGCAAATTAAATGGAGTTTAAACATGATTAAACATGCATACGCAGCAGCATACGCAGGCATTTCGTTTTGACTCAATATGTAGGAAACAAGTGTTGCATATGTAGACTGCTATAAAAAAATTGTTTATCAAAACGTTCAGTAATTTCTAGCTTCTGCATGCTTTCAAGCTGTAAATACGCTAAATATGACAAAATAGTGAATGAGAGCAGTGAGTAAATTATAACTGAAATAAACTTTTTTTAATCGATTGCATTTTGTTTTATAATTTATTTATTTATCTTTTAAGCCTCAAGCGTTTCATTTACGTTTAGGAAGGCAGTCTCAAAATTACTATAGCCATATTACTGTATTTAAGGTTTTTTTTCTCTTTCGATTAATAAGACTTGTAACATCTAGTAAAAATATGAATAAAGATGTTTGTTTTTTTTTTAATATTTATTTTAGTCACATATTTTGAAAGTGGCATAAGTCAACTTGCTTTTAAGCTGATACACATGGGCTAAATCTCGAAAAGACCTACTTGCATTTCTATCTCAGGAAACTTATTTCCCAAATAAAACTTCGGTCAACATAGCAGATCTTAACATTTAAATTTCTTTCTTTTATTTTATTGTTTTTTTTTAATAAAATTACTTATGACATTTTCAAAATAAACGGTTCATTTTTTACTTTTATTAAGCTGTCGTACGCACAAGCTTTTCTATAGCGTCGTATCGCCTACTGGTGGATAGAGACACGGTAAAGCAAACCACATTTAGAAAGCAGCCCAATCTTTAGAAGTTCAAAAACAATTGTAGAAATCTCCGCAAATTCAAATCAAAATCAAGTTTCGCCCTTTCTCCTCAAATGTGTGGTCTGTGTTATTGTGGGTGAAAGGAGTGTAACGCAATCTCAAACAAAGGTTCATGGGAACAAATAGGGGAATTTCTAATTTACATTTAAATAGCCAAACGAAAATGATGCTGGATTGGCCTTGTTTTTAAAAGAGTGAACGATGGTACAGTCCAGACAGTAATTGAGAAGTGCCTTCAAGCCAGTGGAAGACAAATGCGTCAATACCTGGTAAAAGTAAATTCAAAAAGAAGTTAACTTTTTTCGACCTGAAGTAGGCTGAAGTGAAAACTTTTAGCGTAGAACAGATTAAAGTGGAAGAACGTTATTTCGGCTTTTTGCATTAGTCTGAAACCATATCAGCCAATTTATATAATCAAAACTACATCATGCATTTCATCGGTGATTTCTAAAGCAGTCGCCTCAACAAGACGTTCTAAAAACCATATCTTAATACTGAAATTTTTAACACTCTAAAATGTTTCGCCTTAGAGCACAAGTATTTGATGGCAGCACAAAATTTTTATTTTCTTTTTTTTTCAGATAAACCAAAGTTATCTGCTTTGAATTAAATTTGATCGAGAGATATTAAATTATTTTGGTACTTCTGTTTTATTGTTAAAGTGCTGCAATTAAAATTAGAGTCCGTTAGGCTGCTTTACGTTTATTCGCCTTTTTTACAATTCATAAAACTCGACTTTATATTATGGACAAAGACTCTGTTGAAAATTGAACTCTTGCTTATTGTCTTTTATTAAACAAACAAGCAGATTTTTAAGTGGTAGAAATAAAATCTTTTCCCTTCAACATTTATTAAAAAGTCATCTTCAAGCTTTAGGCAAATGGTTTTCGAGGGCTTGATGAGTTCACCCGTCGTTTATCTTGTGACTGCAAATCATTCGATCACAAAGGTACGCCCGTTACCTTTAGCAATATCTCAACCATATCGCCAAATAGTTGCTAACAATATTTTTAACTATTTCATTAAGACATCTTTGAACAATTGTTTTTAAAAATTCAGCAACCGCTAGAGAAAAAAGATTTTTGCAAGGTCTCCCCCTCTTTTGGTTTTTATTTCGCTTTTGTTTCCAAATAAAAAACTTTTCGACATTTAATCAAAATCGTTGTCTTCTAATGCAACTTTTTTTTAGAAGATTCAGTCAGTATGATACTAGAACAGCATCTAAAATACAATGGAGAAAAAAGTATGAAACAATAAAAATCAAAAATTATATTTGTAACTACACCGGCAGTTGGCAGAAAGCAAAAAGAAATGTATGTAACGATTTATGAAGCGAACAAAGAAAAAATTTTTTAATTGTCTTCGAACTTCGTTTTCTTACATTTTTTGATTTATTATGATTATCTCTCGTTATAAATTTAGTTGATTAAATAGATGATGTTAAAACTTTACACAGTCTAAGGTAGAGGAATGTAAAGAATGCAAATGAAAATATTGAATTTTTCTGTTTGCTGTGAAAACGTTCTCAAACGTTTGTAAATAAATTTTTCTTTCTTAAGAAAAAAATTAACAGCCTGTTTATAGAAGACGTCAAGAGCGAAACAAAACCGGATGATATTTGGACGAATACGTAACAATTAGCGTACGTGTAACACGTTCCGGTTTTTTCGTTTAACTTACGTTGTGTTTCGTATGAATTTTTGTTGTGTCAAATCGAAATGTTGCCAATGTATTAATTAATATTTCATATACATTTTTTGTTTTTGTCATATTTAGTGGCAACCCAGCTTTGGCGCCTTAAATGTAACAGCTGAATTTAATAAACAAAACAAAATTGTCAAGACGAATTCATATAAGGTGGGAGCGCCGCTACAACTATAAGAATAAAAACTGGCACTTAAGTGTAGATTAACTTTAAAACACATTTAATAACTGCAATTTTTTCTCAAACTTTTAATTAACGTTTTTAGTAGGCTTTGTTTTTTTAATTGATTTAAAACTCTTGTTGTAATTATATTTTAGAGAATATTAAAGAAAGAACTTTTGTATTATAAAATGATACACTTTTGACAGCTACTCTACACCTAACAAAATTTAGCAAAAAAATAGTAGCTGCCGCAACAATACCACCCAAGGCAAATAAATATACGGTGGGAGCCGGAATGTCAAACTACATATAAAAAAATAGTAGCCCGATTTTTATATATGGAGTTTGACAGTTACCTAACGGCGAAAACCTATAAATTAGCCATGTGTATAATTCAAGTATAGTTCATTCATGAAAGTGTTATGATGTTATGCAATGCCAACTCCTTAATCACGGATTGTAATTTATTTATTTTTTTTATAATTTTTAAAAAAATTTTGGGAACTCAAAATAAATATAAGTTAAATTTTTTAAACAATTAGTATTTTTCTTCGCACAGCTTTGACGTTTCTGATATACAATGCGGGATACATAAACCAGAAAAATTTTTCATTTGTTACGTTTTTATAAAAGATATGTCATTCATGTTTTAAAAATCCAAAAATGAAAAACGGTAACGTTTTTATGCGTCTAAACGGCAAATTGTGTTCTGTAAACAGGCTGTAAGATTTTAAAATAAAAATAAAAATAAACTTTTGCGGAATTAATTAATTTAGTTTCTTTTTACAATTAAATTTAAAATAAATATGATAGATTTCCTTACATCTCATAGTCCAGGTCAATCTGGATCCTTACACGTACTTCCGTTGACGGTTTCTCTCCAAGAAAACCGTAATTTAGCTTTTACTTTCTAACACCCAAATTACCTGCTTTTTGCTACTGTTTGAATTGTCAAAACAAAAGGTCGCTAGATTTGCTATTAGTTAGACTCGCTACTTCTTCGTGCATTGTTCACTATTGCGAACAAAAAACTTTTATTTTGTGACTGCGAACAAAAAAATGTTAGGACAGTCCTCGCATTTTTTCTTGGTACTTAAAATTTTTAAATATTTCGTTATAATAAATGTTTCAAACTAATATATATTTAAAAGCTCTTTGTATGTTTGTTTATTTATTTGTTTGTTTGTGCGTCCGTCAATCACGGCTAAACGACTGAACCGATTTTAATAAATTATGAAACACGGGTAGATATTTGTTCTCATGGTAAAACAGGGTATTTATTTTTTTAACATTGGACCAGGATCATTTACAATAATCATTTTATTTGATTGACCTTAACGGAATTCGTCTTTGAGCGAGCTTTGGCCTCGATTAAGTTCATTATACCAATTTTTCACAGTGCTGTAGGATGGTGCTTCATCGCCATACAAAGATTTAAATTCATCAATGCACTCTTTTCGTGATAATCCACGTCGAAAGTTGTGAAAAAGGATGGCACGAAAATGTTCACGAGTTAATTCCATTTTTTTCTATATTAATTTTTTCAAGTCACTGTAAACAACACAAATAATGGTCGTACGTCAAAACGTTTTGAGTACGATTATGCTTAAAAATGACAAACTTTCCAATGGAAATGTCAGATTGCACTTGGCAGCACTCAGTGTTGCCAGGCCATAAGTATATATAGCAGCCCTCGTAGTAATTTAATAAAAAATTAAATCAAGTGTGATACTATTCTTGAATGTGCAAAGCCAATTGAAATCTATATTTGCATACCTTTGGTCACAGAATTGATAGCTTAGATCTGGTAAATGACACCTATTCTGAGACTGTTAATATGTTATCTCCGAAATTATACTTTCGATTACAAAATATAGTAAGCATGGCTATAGCAACGCCAGGTTCAATAAGCAACGCCAGGTTCTATAAGCTAGTAAGTTATAAAATTTATTTTTCTGTTTAAAATACAAGCTTTAGCACTTTCAATTAGAGGCTTTGGTAATTGGTAAAAATTTTATTTACTTAGAGCAATTTTTAAAACTCCCCATTTCGCTTACGAATATTTAATCCCAAAGGGGCATATTTGTTTTTAACTTAAATAAAATTATTTCTTTTAAATATTTGTAAAAGGCATTAACGAATAATTTTTTTAAATTTTTTACACTTCTCTTACATCTCAGGCCATTCTAAAGCAACACTATATTGCTGCCAGTTGATTTGTTTGAACAATTTATGAAATCTAATTATCTTTAAATGGTCAAACGTTTATTGCGGCAACATAATTGCAAAAATTAAAAACAAAGTAAAATACTTTTGTAATTTTGTGTTTAATAAAATTTAATTTACGCACATGTGCCAATCTGCAATCCTTTTTGAAAAATTGCAATAAAGTTTTATAGCAGTCAACAATGTGTTGCAATGTTTTAAGTTTATGTTGCACTAATTGCAAAAGATCTTATAAGTTGGGGCGCATGATTTGAAAAAAAGGCAAAAAATTTTCTTTTTTCTTTTCCTGAAGTTAACTAATACAGAAATCTTTTAAACATAAAAATAATTGTAATAAAATGTAGACTAAATTGCCGTAATGTTAAAATTTTTTATGTTAAAAAATAATATTTTATTCTTAAGGACAAGGACTGGAGCTGAACAACTTTAATGTGTCTTTAGTTGGAGCTTCATTATACCGGAGAAGACCAAATTTTTATTAAGATAAAAAGTTTTGCATTTTACCGAAAGTGGAACTTAGTTTTTGTATATACCAGGGGTGCTGGATAAAGAGGTTCAGCAAACAAAAATGGTCTTCTTATACACGATGGGACAACATACGCATGTTATATTTTCCTAGAAGAAGGTTGGTTTCTAATGTGTTAATTGTTGTTTTTTTTTTTGGTAGGTCTTTTTCACATTGAAACTTGAAATAGGCTTGAATAAAAATCTCAGTTTTTTTGGAAAAATATTTGCTTCCATATTTTTGTAAAATTTTACTTTTCAATAAAATAAATACTCACTAAAAGTAAACAACGATTCAAAATCGTTTTTTTCTTTCTTATTATCAAAAAGATTTTGGAGATTTTTATTTTTTTAGATTTTGTTTTTTTAAGTTTTTTTTTTATTTTTTACTTTAATTTTTTCTTTAATTATATGTAGTTTTTTTTTAATTAAAAAAAATCAGATTTTGTGGTGACTTTTAAGATTAATATTTTTTCATTTTGTTTAAGTTACTTTTATTTTTATATTTGATTATTTAAAGGCATATATTTTTTGGTAATTTTAAATACAATTTTCTTTTTATTTAATATCGTTGCGTAATATAAAAAGCCCTTTATGGCCAAAATACATATTACAATTCAGAAAAATCAGTTTGTAACAAAAAAAATTTAGTTTGTGGACAACCCTTAACTCAAATTAATATTAATACAAAATCGCTTAAAAACTAGTGTTTTGTTAAAAGCTTCAATTTATAATTTGAGGTAGTCCAGTATCATATCAATATCAATATATAATGCGTCTAAAGCAAATTACTGTTGTAATGATTGATAAGTTTTCTGCGATACAAAGATAAAGAATAGGAAAATACTCTCAAATCATTTGGCAAACAGTTGCAGAAATAAGCTACTGTAATCAGGAATGACTTCTGAAAAACTAAACCATTTATAAGTAAACCTCTGTACTAAAAACTGTGGTGTACACTTTTTGATTATATTATAGAAATACAAGAGATATCTAATAGTTACAAAGTGATCAAAAGAACATTTCAAAAAGCTATTGATATACGGCGTTATGTGGTTAAAACGTCCATTTCCATATTGGCATTAAAAGTATTTCGATGCCTTATGTCAAACACAAATCTTACAACTTTAATAATCAGAAGTTTTATTTTATTAATATTAGTAGTCGTAGAACAAAGATATACTTCCACAGAATAGAATATCTGCGACATTATCAATGCATGGGCTACTTTATATCGTATATGTTGTGGAAGGTATATGTTTAAACAATATAATCTACAAAGTGTAAAACAGACTCGCGAATACACTTTGTCAATATGATATGAATAATCAAGCCTCTTATCTATTATTACACTCAAGACTTATGGAACCAAAGCCCAAAATTTTAGATTTTAAAGATATTTACGAGCAAATAAATTGATGTCATCCAGCATTTAACTTGATGCAACGTGTCATTAATTATTGTTTTAAGCGAATCCGTTGATCTAGTACCATGGAAAAGTAATTGAATGTCGTCTGCAAAGGCATATGCTGAGCATATTTCTGACTTAACCACACTAAAAGAATTATTTAAATACTCAGAAAAAAACAAAGAGCCCAAAACGGATCCTTGGGGTACCCCAGATTTCACCTGCCTTAGATGTTATTCTCTGCCATTAATAAATATAAATTGGTCTTCTTCCTGATAGGTACGAATTTATAAGAAGGCAATTTAAATTTTCGAATTTTTAAAGACTATAATTTTATCGTTATTTTATGAATTTAAAATTTTCGTAATTTTTTTTATATTTTCTTAAATATATTGATTGAATGATGATTTTTTTTTTTGCAAACTTTTAATCAAAATAGCTATATGATAAATTTTGGAACTTAAGAAAATCCCATTCGACTTTTTTTTATTATTTTAAGATTCTGTGTAAATTTTTTGCCAGATATCTTTGTTTAAGTTTTCTTCATTTTTTCAATTTTTTGTTGGTTTATTTTGAAGCTTAAAAAAATTCCATTTTTATATGAATTTAAGTTTTCCGTGTTTTTCTTTTTTTTTGGGATAATATTTTGTTTAGATTTTCATTATATTTTCTTAAATTTTTTATTTAATGATGAGTTTTATAAAAAAAAATTCTTTTTGATAAGTTTTGTAATTGAAAACTATTTTTTTTTTATTTATTTAAGATTCTTTTCTCTTCTCTTTGTTTTGGAAGGTTTTAATAAAATTTGTATTTATTTTTTAATTTTTATGTTTCTTAAAATATGATCTTTTTGGTGAAATTTTCTTCAAAAACAATGTTATGAACTACTAGGAGGTTTTTTGTGGCGGAATTACAAATATTTTTATAATTTTTTTTTTTTTTTGTTTTGTCCTATTTTTATGTTAAACAGATTTTTTTTTAATATCCAGTTTATTTTCTTTTTTTAGACTTCTCGATATTTATTAAATAATTTTTATGTTTTTAATTTAGCTTTTTGTTTGAAAAATTAATTTTTTATAATTATAAAATTTATTTTTAATTTGTTTATCTTTCGGCAATAATGTGTCTGATAAAGAACCATATGTCGTTTATGTAGATTTTGTCGATTGTTAGGTTTTTAATTCGTATCGTCGAGAAATCTTTTTACTCGCCCAGAGAGTATAAATATAACAAAAAATGTTAAAATGTTAAAATGTGACGAAAGCCACAAAAGAGTAAAAGATTCCTATCATCCGTTACCGTTATTAACAGAAGAATTTTTCGACACTTAACTAGTAAAAAGAAGATCACAGTAAAAAAATGTTTGTCACCTATTAAAGTTTAATTAATTTTAGTCCGAAATTTAATTACTTTATTAATTGATTCACATAATTATTTAATAAAAAAATTTTAAATTTATTTTTCAATTAAATACATAGTTGAGATAATTAAAAATTTTTTTCTGTGAAGTAAATGCTTTTAAAATCATTAATTAAAATATCTTAAAATTAAAAAATTCTTGCTTCTTAAGAACTTCTAACTAAATATAACTGAAACAAATTTGTAAAACAAAATATGTGATTTAATGATTAAATAGTTTTTTGTGATTTTGAAATATTTTAAATTCTAATTTAAATCATTTTAAGTTTATTTTATTTTATTTCATTTCTTTTTTATTTTTCTTTAAATGAAATTGCACTAAAGAGAAAATTTTAAAATTTTATATTTATATTCTTAAGTCTTTAAGTAAATAAATAAATATATAAAAAATTTTAAGGTATTTTCATAGATTTTTTACCTTCAATCTTTTTGAAAGATAAAAAAGTCATACAAAAGTCCATTCATATACACAAACATTGCCATTGTAGCAATTAATTTAAAATGTAACAAATTTTATGTAATTTATTTTATTTTTGTTGAGTTTTTTTTTTATTTGTTTATTATTGCAAAAGTTAAACTCAAAAAAGAATTCTGAAGCGAACAAATACCAGCAACAGAAACTATATGCTACTACCAACAACAACAACAACAACAATTATTGCAAGATTTTTCTATCTTGGTTGGTTAGTTAGATTTAAGTTTTATTCAGTGTTTAAATGAGAGTATGTGTCCAATAAGAAGCATTTATGGATGATACAACTTCCAAATCCAAACAACTAAGAAACATCCATAAAAATAATGAAAAAAAAATAAACTAAATAAAATACAAAGTAAAAAAGTACCAACTGTAAGTTGTCTATAAAGTTGGTTAACTGGCGAATATAACAAGAGTTGGTTGTAAAAATAAAAAATAAAAAATCTTTCGATTTCATACTCGCATGTAAAAAACACACTTTTTTCAGTTGGCGTTTGTCAAAACATGTGATAACAAAATAAAAATAGATTTTATTTCTAATGCAATTTTATGTGATATGTCGCTTACATTGTCGTTTATAAAAACAAATATAAAAATAATAGTAAAAAAAAAAAAAACAATGAAATCCGTCCACTAAGCAACCGTATCGGAGGTTACATGATCCAATACAACAATGTTCGCTATAATGCAGTGCAATTGAATGAAGATTTTATGATCTAAAAATTATTTAGAATTAAGTTAATGGAAAAATAGTAACGAAATTTTGGGACAATTGCGAAAGTTGTTCCAAAAAAATAAAGTATAAAATAAATACAGGAACACAACTGGAACGAACGACACACACGATTATGACGTCGGACGAACTTCGTCATACGCGGCGATCTTTGCAATTTCTATTTCTTATGCCGGTAAATGACAAAAAAATCAGTACAATGTGACCATGTTTGGTTTTAGTTTCGAAGTGATTCAGTAAATAAAGTTATTTCACTTGAATAATTGATTTATTTGTAGTTTAATAAAAAATTAGTTTTTAGTTGTGTTTTTTTTTTATATTTCATTTTATAATATTATTTGTTTATATGGTCACCTTATCAACTCACAAAAAGTAAATAAAAGAGAAAAACTAAGAAAATTCTGAGGTCGTTATTGTGCTTCATACGACGAAATTACACAACGAAGTTTCAATGGCGAATAAGTCGTGCTGGACGAAATATATCGTTCGTCCCAGTTGTGTTTCTAGCATAAAACAAACGAATGGACTTTTTGATTTCTTATTCATTGTATTAAAAAACCAAAACGAGTTGACATACGGTAAGAAAACGATAATTTTAATAGTAAAGGGTTTTTTGAGCTCAATAAAACTTTCAATTAAAAAAAAACTAAAAAAATCATAATATTTTTTAAGCATTGCTGGTAGTAAGTCACGAATAACACAAGCAATATTGAACTCCAAGGCGTCAAATGTCGCTGATTTATTAGCATGAAAGCAAATCGCACAACCTTGTAGGCCAATTTATAGGTCCATTTTTTTAATTAATTTATCGCCGAATATTTATTTAAATAAGTCGAATATTGTGGCCGTCGAAGGCCATCCTTTTGAAGCCTCATCTCCCCCAGATCAATGGGCAAACTTTTAAGACATATGTATATGTTGAACTCAATTGCCTCTTAAATATTTGCAAATTAGGCCTAACGTTTACATCTTACGCTGCAAAATAAATAGTTAATAAATGTGAAAAAAAATAAAAATAACTAAATAAAAAAAAATTTTAAAAATTTGTTATTTTAAGAAAAGTAGCACTTCAGGCATACAAATCTATTTAGTTATTTTTCGTAACCGCGCTACATTATTTAGGAAAAAATAGATAAGAGATAAGACAGGTGATGAAAGGAGAAAGAGATATTATTAGTTATTTTACTTTGCCGGCGAATATGCTATGAAAAAGTGCCGAAGAAGAAGGCTGCATGTTTAATGTTGATTCTGAATATGTAGCCACCCACGTTTGTAGTCAGAGTGCTTACCACGTTGACTACAGCAGCCTACAACTAATATAATTAATTATGTTAATGAGGGAATTTCCTTTCTTAGTCAGTAGCTCACGTATTTCCATTTAACATTAAGCTGTGTTCAAAATTAAATAGTTTATTAACTATGTTAACATCATAATAATGTTTATTTAGTGAAACTTTTTTCTTTATTCGGTTATTTGGTGTACAAAACGTCGTTGCTTTATAAATAAAAAGGGCATACGATCAGCTGTTAAAGCTGAGCTAAAAGGTAGGTAGCTAAAATAAAATAAAGATGACTGCCAATATTGATTTTTTGTTAGCGCAACAATTATATCTTATAAGCGTTCCAAATATTTTCCATATTTCCTTTGATTATAAAGCCGTAACGATCTCTATCAACCGTAACACGTACTCTGGCTTAAATTTTGAAAAAGTTAAATGATGCCACCAGCGTTTACAATTTGTTTTCAAATTATCAGTGTAACACGTGGTAAATGAAAATCTATACAATTATAAAATCGAAGTATTTTTTTAATTAAGAAACATGCAAAACAGAAAAAAGCCCTCAAAGCTTAAAATACAAAAAAAAAAAAAAATAAAAATTTGTGCGTGCTTGACCCTCTTTAAATGTGAATTCGTGTTTCTGCATTTATCTTAAACACTATTTTGAAATTATTCCAGCAAGAAATTGATGACCGAAAACAACACATGCTCAACTTTGTACTAACACATTTTTAACAATTTTATATTGAACGACGTTACCATTGTATTTCTATTAGTGCTAAGCTGGGATAAATTCTTTTAACTAGAACAAGTCTATTTTTGAGTCTGTGTTAAAACATATTTGTTGAGCAACGATTAAAATGCAGCTTATGATATGTTTTGTAATTAGACCATTACAAGGATTAAGCTAAACTTGTCTTACATTTTGGTTAAACATTTTATGAATTTTAAGAAATTTTGGTAATTTTTTAAAAACGAAAAGTGAAGAAATATTTTTTCTCTGTTGTACTTTGTATCCTTTGCATTCACGGTTGTTAATACAATTTTTATCTAAAGAGCAATGATTTTGCGTTTGCTTAGATTTGCGAATGCCAAAACAAAAGGCAATTTTTAGAATATAGAACTGTGCGCCATTTTCTACTCGCTTTTCCTCTTTCTTTCTCTGGGAAAATTTAAGAATCACTTAGCGAAAGTTGCAAAGTGTGGACGGGTTCGTTTGTTTTAAAACTTCAAACACTGTATGCAAATGTCATAATTACAATTTAGTTTGAAAGCTTAAGTTGCTTTTTTACTAATTAAAATTTCCATTTTTACAATAGGTTGTTTCACAACCAGTTGTTTTATTTGTATACCCTTCACTATAGATAGAGAAAAGACATATCTAAGTTTGGCATTCCATTTGTTATTTCTATAATATCCACTTTCAATCGATCAGACATTTTACTATAGAAAATCAGCAAATTCGGTCCATGTCCTCGTAGCAAGCGCCTGCCTCTAATTTTTTATACCATTTGGAACAAATCTAGTTTGGTAAAGTACTCCAATCAAGAAATATATGAAGCAAAAGAGGATTACAAATTAGGAAAAAAAAAATCCAATGAAAAATTGGGCCTCTGATTGATTCATAAAATAAAACGATTGTGCACCTTATTTTGTAAGACATCAATATGGGTATTATTTAAAAGCTTTTGAAGAGATCTTTCAGAAAATATAAAAATTTTTTAAAAATATTTAACCCATTAAGATCCGATGACATTTGTATGTTAAATAATAAATACAAAAAAAAAATTACTTTTTATTTTTTAACATGATCAATCTACAGGACTCTCAAGTCCACTGTAAGTCAAACAAAGATTTGTCTTTCGTGAGTAAACTCATATAAAAAAAAGAAGAAGTGTTGTGAAACAAAAGTAGATGCCATACATTATGTCGATGACAATGTTAAATTATTACCAAGATAATGAAAAATTCTATATGTTAGAAACTACGAGATAATTCCTTCCAAAAAAAAGCAGTACATTTTAACTGTCACACACATACACACACACACACACATTTTCAAAAGAAAATAGCTTCATGTATAATGTTCCTTACGTTACTACGCACACAGGTACGTGACATACAAATGTTATGCCACATATTGTTAGTTGATGTTTATGTCACACAACTCTACAAGTTTTAGTTTTGTAGCTACAAATGTTTAATGCATGTTTGATAAGTATTTTGAGTAGAAATACAAATGTGTAAGAATATGTATATTTTAATGTTGTTGTTGTAGCTACTCTTGTTATTATGCTTGTTCAAATTGTTCCACTCACAGCAGTAAATAAAAAAAAAGTAAATGTGTTTTAGCAAATTCGTTGACGTTATGTCGCATTAAGTGCACTCAACTGCACCAGTTATATTGTGTGCGGATATTGTAGCATATGAAATATGTTAATATTTATTTGTGTATGTTTTGCTATTTTTGGCAACAACAAAAAATAAAAATGAGCAAAAGTATACCATATTTTTGCGTAGTACTCTGCAGATATTTGTGTTCTTCACTCTTGTAATGTGTAAAAGCATTAAGTGCGAGTTCTTTGAATGGGAAATTAAAAATTTAGTGAAATATTTTCGCATAAAAATATTTGTTAAAAACCTGGAAATTTAAAAGAAGAGACCAAAAACCCCACCCTTTTATTTAAGTGTCTTGAGTTTTTTTAATCGACCTCAAAAAAAGAAGGAGGTTGATAATTTGTCCGAATGTTGCTTTTTTGTTTGTGCCCGCAGAACTCAGGCACTTCTAAACCGATTTTAAAACCGATTTCCTTTATTTGATAGGTTATGCTTACAGATTGATTCTGTTTTAATAATAATTTTTTAAATTAAAGGGTGTTCCAATACAACATACTTGTTTCTTAAGTGTATTATAACCCAAAAGGGCACCACTTTAATTTTAAAAAAATTGAGTGTCACTATAGCTCTTAAGGCCAAAAATAATACGAAAATAAACCTTAAAATTAAAGGGTGTCCCTATAGGTGACGAAAACCTATGTTCATAAACCAATCTTTTGAACTGTTATAGGCAAACACTCGAATATTGTCGATTACTATGACCGTTAAATTAACAAGTTTAAATATACAATATTATGAATTAAAGGGTGCCCTAATAGTTCATTTAATTTTGGTGTATATGGCCATACTTTTGAACAGTTGAAGTTTACAATTTACCTGTAAGCCTAGTTCGCTATAACGACAAGTATAAAATTTGTTTTGGAATTTAAAGGGTGTCCCAATAGTTTATGTAATTTGATGTATGTGGCCAAACAGACAGCTGTATATAAAAAATGAGCCTTTATTACAAAGTCCGTTATAACAAAAGTATACAATTTGAAGCGTGTTTTCAAAATGTAATGTAATTTGACTTATGTGGTCATATCTTTTGAACCGTTACATACAGACACTTGAAAATTAGACAGAATTTGTTTGGTATAATAAAAAGCTTAAATATTTGAAATAAATAAATTACAGGGTGCTTTGGGAAGTCGGTTTTTTAAATTTATTTATTACTAAATTAAAAAAATCTTACGTTGAAAAATAAATTTTAATCGAATATTCGATTATTCGAACAACGTTATTCGAATAATTATTATTCTCAATTTTAAAAGTTAATTTATTTCCATAATTTTCTTTAAAAAATTTTATTCGAATATTCGATTATTCGACCAACAATAATCGAATAAATTTAATTGTTAATTCAAAAATTATTATTATTTTGCATGAATCTAATAGTTTTTCTGAAATGGAAATTCTTTTAAACAATAAATTAAGTAAACTTAGGTTGGCCAACTGTCGACACATTTGATTGATTTTAAAGCATAAAGTTTTAAAATCAGACAAATATTTTCATTCAAATGTTTACTGGGTAGGTATTTACCTACATTGGTAATATATATGTGTCAAAGTCCATTAGAATTTTTAAAACACTTAACCAGTTTTTTTAAATAAAATAATGAATAAAGTTTATCACAATCGATTATATCATATGAGTGTAAATTGTAGAATAAAAACTCGTCTTGTCTCTTAATTGTATAAAATTCAAGTCATGTTTTCTGTTTTCCTTACTCAAATATATTACACCTTATCTATTGCAATATGTGAAATAAGTGTTCTTGTGTATTATTCAGTTTACTAATATCTCGTTTTTTTTCGATTTTTTTGTATGTTTAAAATTGTGTTTCAGGCGATTTACATCAGAATTGACAAAGTTTAAATGGCAATAAATGGCAATAAATTATGGTGTGCTTGAATTGATTGCAATTCAAACATGCGTTTTTCCATAATTTTTTTTTCGTACTGCAACTATTTATAACAAGCAGCAGCGAAACGGTGGAAAAATGCGTTGTGATAAAATTCATACATTCTTGCAACATCATATGACGTCAGTTTTACATTTGTATTTAGGCTTTTATTTGCTTTTTTAGCGAATTTTTTAGCGAATTTTTTATTTATTTGCATTTAGTTTAAGTTGTTGTTGTTTTTCTTCTGTCTTCTATAAGTGGTTGTAAGTAGCGTTAAATTGCTTGTTATTTATATATTTTCTTAATGTTGCACAAGAGTTTTTAGGTTTAATTTTATTAAATTGCTATTATTATAACTTCTTAATTTTGTTTCTTTTTATCTTAATTCGTCTTATTACGTAAAGTAATAAAATGCTAGAGATATTTATGTCATCAAAATTTTGCTTCAATTTTGAAAACATTTTTTTCAAAATATCATTTCATTCCTAGTGCCACTAATTAATGGCATTTAATTTTTTTTAAGTTTTTTTTTTTTGAAATTTGAAAGGCTTTTTAAGATGTTCATTTGTACAAATCCATTCATATAAATTATGATTGACAATTTTATGATCGTTGGTTGATAAATCTAAATACTCAGTTAAAAGCAGTGTGGCTTAAAATTTCAAAGGTAAAAAAAAATTATTTTGGTGCAACAATTTTATTGTTCTTAATAAACAATATTAGAAATAGTGAGTTTATAATGTGATTTATAATTTTACGATAGTAAGATTAACACTATTAAGACTTGAACAACACGCCGTCATCTTGTTTTGTTCATAAAATGTCACTTCTACAAGTGCATTGTGTATGTGGACAGCATAAAATAAAAAGTTATTTGGCAAATATTAAGCAGAAGTCTTGAGTTCACATCCCAAAAGAGCCTTAAATAGAAAAATAAATAATTGTTGTTAAGTATCAGCGATGGTTAAGTAAAGACGAATAAATAGAAAATAGCAGTTGAAGTATTCCGCATTCCCTAGAAAAACTATTTATCTGTAGCAGCGCTAAACGAACTTGGTAAGGCGCCTGTTTATAGAAACAATAGATAAGAAAGTTTAGCTACCTACAGGACCTTAATTATAGACAAAAGTAACAAGAACAAGGTCCCAGAGAAGATCGTCTAGATGGCTGTGCTGATTAAAAGAGTATGTCTACGCAGTTACAAGATTAGTCCAGGTCCAAGTTATGGCATGAATGACTGCACAGTATTATTAAACAAGAACTCGTATGAAAGAAATCCTGCCAAAGTCACTGCGATAACTGAGGCACATGTTAGTTAAATAAAAGTATCGAGTCTGTTTGGAGTCATAGAGAGGCTAAAAGCGTCTGCATTTTGTAAAAAAAATTTCACATTCATTAAAAATTATTATGTGTAAATAACCGAAACAATTAAAAATTAAATTTTATTTCAATTTTAAAACATAAAGAGTGCTATATTCGGCTAAGCCGAATCTTATATACCCTTCACCATGTACGTAAATCTAAATAAAAATTAATATAAATATTCTAAATATTGGGGTGACAGAGAATTAAAATTTATTCCGCCAGTAAATATAATACTGTTGTCATACCTTTTAGTGAAGACGATCGGCGAGCGCTTTTGATGTAAAGACATCATTCTCAAGCCGCGTTTTGATTAGTACTGGTTAGATAGTGTAAGGTGTTTGTTGCATAGATAGTGGTGGGTTCAGGTAGTTTTGTCCGTTAAGATGGTGTCTATTTAAAAATGGTATTATGCAGGTAGATTGCCCAATATCTGTCATGTTTATTGAAGGTATTAAATTTTAATATTTCAGTCTTCTGTTATTGGGTAGGTAAGTGTCACAACCCTTAATGGGTTAAGCATTTAAAAAAATTTTACTATGTTCTGTAAAATCTCTTCAAAAGCTTTTTAATGATACTCATATTGATCTGATATCCTAAAAACTATGGTGCACAATAGTACTTTTCTATGAAAAGTTTAGGGGCTTACAACTCTGAAAATTTAGGCGAGCGCCAATTTTTTCACTTGATGTTTTTTTTTATTTTCTTTTTTTTTTTAATTCTCTATCTATATGTGTTTTGGTTGGAGTAACTTCATTGCACAGTGGGGCAGAATCAAAATATTTTGGAAATAATTCAGCCATTTGAAAACGGCTAGGCCGCTAGATTCAAAATTTGGCACGAGCATAGTAGTGGAGCACTTGAGCTTAAGTTTTGAAGGTGGTTACCCTCCACTTTCCAGGGATGGCGCTATGTGGTCTCAAAGTTGGACACCTCGCTCCTGAAAATTTTTCTAACGCTTGGCATTTCTTCAATTTTTGTCTGATTTTTAAATATTTTACATGGTCTTAAAGCTCTCATAAATACCTACAAAACGGTGCTTTAAACTGCATGTTTATGTTTAAAAATGATCGAGTTATAAGCATTTTAAAATTAAAATTTTTGATTTTTTCCATACCCTGGTCCAGTTTTTTCGAAATATTGGGTACAATTTGCAGCAAATTTATTTGAGTTTTTTACCGTAGATAGCAAACAAAATTCAAAATTTTCTGAAAAAAATTTAAAAGTAATATCTTTTCTGGCTTAAAAATTATACGATTTTCAATTTAAAAAATCCAAAATTATTGCATTTTTGTGTATTTTAGCCTAAAATGGGACACTAATCTAATTTTTTAGATAGAAAAAAATTTTCTTAAGGAATATATAAAAATTTTTTATTTTTATTAAAGCTAACTATATGTGTGTACGTTTAAATCAAATTTCGTATAAAACTGTTCATTCTTGTAGAAGATGTAAGTCTTTCAACTTGACCTATTTTACATCGAAATTTTGACTTTACCCCATATTTTCTAAAAACCCAAAGCTGGGATCGGAAAAAGAAGAATACTATAAAAATGCTATATGTACTCCGAATTGTTTCAAAAAGTATTTCGTGAGCCCTAGTCCATATGTGGACTTTATGGGCAAAAGAGTAAAAAATTCCAATTTTGGGATTTTTCGTCTTTATTTTGGGAATTATAGGATTTCCTTTAGCTTAATGTTGCAGATTTTTTTTACCGTTTGATTTTAGTTGACAAACTACATATGCACAGATAATTTTATCTGATTTGCTTAATTAATAAAAGTTTTATAGCATATTTAATATTTCTACTTTTCTCAAATTGGACCGTTTTTACTATAATTTTTCGAAATTTTCGGAGCTCAGCAACGAATATTAAAACTTTGTTCCATTTTTTTATTTTTTTATGCATGTGAATAAAGATGACGCAATTTTCTATTAAATAAAAAAAGATTCACCTTAATATCATTCTTACGTGCAAAACTATGCGTTCTTAAATATGAGTGTTTCAATATGTATCTCACTTTTATACATTTATGTTACGGAAGTAAAAATTTTCATGCCTGTGTAAAAAATTGTGTAAAAAAAGAATTATACCTGAAAAAAGGGTTAAAAATGTAAGGGTTAAAAATAATGGTGCAGGTGTTCGTTTTAGGATGACCTTTGACTAATTATGTCTTACCTAAGTGCCTTTTTTGATTTTTAGCTAGCTGCTTTCCTTCTTTAGGTACCCAACTGTTCGATGACCTGAACACGCATATAAATATTTGCATAAATACAATAGATATCATATTTAGAAAAAACATCATGCCGATCACATTGAAGTTTGAGACATTGTGTTCTTTTTTGTGGACTGATGCTACAAAAGGACTTGATAGAATTAAGGCCATGAAAAAATTTATTAAGGCTACATACAACTGCAGAGTTGATGTCATTGGTACTGCAAAACTGGAAAATTTTTTAAAATTATTTGATCAAAAAATGAAATCAGTTCGCGGAAACAAAAATAAGTTTAAAGTAAAGTATCTTACTTGGATGGATACTGTTGCGAAATTCTCAACCTACATCGCATTATGTGGAGCTCCCTGCAAATCTTATGATGACTTATGTTCGAAGTCTAAGAAAAAAAGGTTAACCGAAAAACTTTCTTCAGTTTCAAAAGATGAAGTTTCCGATACGTTCAAAGAATTGCTAAAAAAAGAAAATCAGCCTTCCGAGGCAGTGCACATCGCCAATATTCTTCCCAGCGCATCTCCAAAACGGTTGAAACGAATTGTTAACAGCATACCTACTCCGACATCGCAGTCAAGTTTTACGGAGAAAGAAGCTATTGCTCTGATGTTGGAAATGAAAATAACCCGAAATAAGTACCAAATTTTGAGAAAAGCTTTACTTGAGAAAGGACATGCAATATTACCATCATATAAGTCTATTCAAGAAAAATGAAAGCGATTATGCTATCTCCAATAACAGTTGATGAAACGAAAGCTTCTATTGGACTATCTTCTTTGCTAGAAAATGCGGCGTCACGTATTATTTCAGATTTTTATACTGACCAACTAGAAAAGGTTAAAAACTGCGATGTAGTACTAATGTGTAAGTGGGGATGTGATGAAATATCAGCCCTTCCTGAGTACAAACAAAAACATACAATAGATTTTAAGAGCATATTCATGGCATCCTTAGTACCACTAAGAATTCGTTCATACTCACTGGTTGCATCTTCATCAGTACGTGCAAACACTTTTGAAGATATATGGAAAAACACAACCCCAGGATCCAAAAATTTTTGTAGGCCTATTTGTTTTGAGTATGTAAAGGAATCAAATACTACGACAAAAAAATTAGTCGAGCATATCAAAGACAATATAAGATCATTAGAACCAATATCAATAAAAATAAAAGAATACTGTGTTAACATATCCTTTCAACTTAGTTTAACAATGATTGATGGAAAAGTTAGTAACGCTATAACTAACACATCTTCTTATTGGAAATGTTCCATATGTGATTAGAAGAAGTCAGAATTCTCAGATAAAAAAACCCAACGTAGTCAACGAAGAAGTTCTATCTTTCGGAATATCCCCCCTTCATGCTAGAATAAGATTTTTGGAGCATTTTCTGCATTTTGCATACGACTTAAAATACAGAAGTACGACAGAAAATTTAATAACAAAAAAAAAAAAAAAAACAATGATGAACTAAAAGCTCTAAGAGCTTCTGAGAAAAGTAGAATCCAAGAAGAGTTTAGAGTACAAACGGGGTTAATAATTGATAAGGAAACACTAACGACGGAAATACTGCAAGAAAATTTTTTGGGGATTTTGAAACTACTTCAAACATAACTGGAATTGACAAAGAGTTGCTTAGAATGGTTAACGTAGTTTTAATGGCAATTAATAGCAAAACTCAAATTAATTCTTTTCGATTTGGAGAATATACAGCAAAAATATCTCAGCTACTCGTTTCCCTATATCCATGGAGGGATATGACGCCCACAGTACATAAAATATTATATCTTGGTAAAACAATTATAGAATCGAATATTCTTCCTCTTGGGGAATTAACAGAAGAAGCCCAAGAAGCAAGAAACTGCGATTTCAAGTACATTAAAATATTCAGTTCTCGAAAATGTTCTAGGCAGTCACAAAACGAAGACATTTTCTATAGCCTATTGTTATCTTTTGATCCTGTACTCTCATCAATGAGAAAACGTTGGATTAATTATGAGGCTTCTTCACCTTCTAACAAAACAGAATTAAAGGATTTACTTTATCTTTTAGACATGCATAATGATATGACAGATTATTTTATAGAAAATAAAAAATAATTTTAAGGAAATAAAAAATACTTTTAACGACTTTTCGTAAATAAAAATTAACAGAAAATTTTATTTTTTATCTGATGTTTTTTATAATGATTATTAATTTAATGATATGCCTCTTGGTTATCCTCTATTCAGGTATAATTCTTTTTTTACACAATTTTTTACACAGGCATGAAAATTTTTACTTCCGTAACATAAATGTATAAAAGTGAGATACATATTGAAACACTCATATTTAAGAACGCATAGTTTTGCACGTAAGAATGATATTAAGGTGAATCTTTTTTTATTTAATAGAAAATTGCGTCATCTTTATTCACATGCATAAAAAAATAAAAAAATGGAACAAAGTTTTAATATTCGTTGCTGAGCTCCGAAAATTTCGAAAAATTATAGTAAAAACGGTCCAATTTGAGAAAAGTAGAAATATTAAATATGCTATAAAACTTTTATTAATTAAGCAAATCAGATAAAATTATCTGTGCATATGTAGTTTGTCAACTAAAATCAAACGGTAAAAAAAATCTGCAACATTAAGCTAAAGGAAATCCTATAATTCCCAAAATAAAGACGAAAAATCCCAAAATTGGAATTTTTTACTCTTTTGCCCATAAAGTCCACATATGGACTAGGGCTCACGAAATACTTTTTGAAACAATTCGGAGTACATATAGCATTTTTATAGTATTCTTCTTTTTCCGATCCCAGCTTTGGGATTTTAGAAAATATGGGGTAAAGTCAAAATTTCGATGTAAAATAGGTCAAGTTGAAAGACTTACATCTTCTACAAGAATGAACAGTTTTATACGAAATTTGATTTAAACGTACACACATATAGTTAGCTTTAATAAAAATAAAAAATTTTTATATATTCCTTAAGAAAATTTTTTTCTATCTAAAAAATTAGATTAGTGTCCCATTTTAGGCTAAAATACACAAAAATGCAATAATTTTGGATTTTTTAAATTGAAAATCGTATAATTTTTAAGCCAGAAAAGATATTACTTTCAAATTTTTTTCAGAAAATTTTGAATTTTGTTTGCTATCTACGGTAAAAAACTCAAACAAATTTGCTGCAAATTGTACCCAATATTTCGAAAAAACTGGACCAGGGTATGGAAAAAATCAAAAATTTTAATTTTAAAATGCTTATAACTCGATTATTTTTAAACATAAGCTTGCAGTTTAAAGCACCGTTTTGTAGGTATTTACGAGGGCTTTAAGACCATTTAAAATATTTAAAAATCAGACAAAAATTGAAGAAATGCCAAGCGTTAGAAAAATTTTCAGGAGCGAGGTGTCCAACTTTGAGACCACATAGCGCCATCCCTGGAAAGTGGAGGGTAACCACCTTCAAAACTTAAGCTCAGGTACTCCTCGTGCCAAATTTTGAATCAATCGGCCTAGCCGTTTTCAAATGGCTGAATTATTTCCAAAATATTTTGATTCTGCCCCACTGTGCATTGTTTTAAATGATATGGAAAATCAGAGGCAGGCGTGGTGTTTTGCCCGCTGTCTCGAAGGACATGGACTAATCTTGCTAATTTTCAATAGAAAGTTTTTCGAAACTATGTCTGATCGATTGTCGAATTTAAATTTTCTCTAGCTCATCTAGTGCCTGGGCAAAGTTGATTTTAACACTAACACGGATGGACAGACGGACATCGCTCAATCGACTTCGCTATGCATAAGAACATAGAATATCTTATGGGGTTGGAAATGCATATTGTAAAAATTACAAACGAAATAAAAAACCTAGTTATACCTTTTTTCCACTTTTTGTGATGAAGGGTATAACAACACTCCTAATAGGTGCAAACACTATTTTCTGTGTAGCGTGATTATATTATTTTATTTCGATTAGCATGTTTTATTATTTTTTTTGCAAGAAAAGGACTGTTTTAAGCCAGATATTAATTTTAATCCATTTTCGAGGACTTGTATTTAAGCAATTTGATGTAGTGATAAGTTCTACAATCCGTTAACTGTTTGAAAAGTTCACTGTCATCTTATATTTTCCACCAAAATATAAAATATTTTGAAAAACTTGACATTTATGGAAATAAAAAGCCTATTTAAGCCTCTGCTGACAATAACATACAAAAATTTAAACTTGCAGTGTTTATATTAATAAAAACAAATTTATTCAATCTGCCACACCTCATCATTTTACGGCTGCATTTTAAACCAGATTTTATTTTTTTTTTTTTTTTTAGTTTATAAATATAAATGTCAAAAGTTTTCAAATGAGGATTAAAAGTAAGATAAAAATAAACACTTTTGTAAATATATAAACATGAGTATTTATGTAAATAATAGGATATAAAGGCAAAATAATTAAGATGTAAATATAAATAAGTAGTTCCTGCAACTGGTCTTTTTAAATTCATTCGAAGTCATTTTTTAATGAATTAATGTTTTTAAAATCTTGATTTAATTTTTATCTCAGTTTTAAATATTCCCGACAAAACATTTATGTTTAATAATTCTTTTCTATAATTAATTTAATTGGGTCTAAATTCTGGCAATGCATTAGTTTTGTTGGGATAATTACCAAAGGGAAATCTTCGTTGCAAAGTTTAGATCATCTAAAGAAAGTAGAGAAAGTATGCGTAAAATACTATGAGGAATAGGAACCTCATAAGTACCGGCATTAAAGCAGCAGGAACTTTCAACGCCTGCATCCCATTCAATATTTGCAGTGCAGAACTTTAACAGAAATTATTTGTGATGGGTACGTGTTTTTTTATACTTTTTTATTTTTTTGAAAAAAAAAATTTTTCTATTTTGATTTATGACTTCCGATATGTCGAAATCAGAATTCAATTATAATTTTTTTATTAAAGAAGGCAGACTTTCTGTGCAAATTTCAAGCGTCTGCCGTTATCGAAATACTTTTTACCTTTTAAATTCGTTTTAGTATTTGCTCTAGTAGCCATCATTATACAAATTCTAAGTATCTAGCTAAACCTTGGATAAGGAACCCTTAAAAGCAAAAATACTAAAATAAAAATTTGTCATTATTGAATGAATTAAATAGAAGTATGATTTCAGCACTTCTAACGCTTAAGTTAAAAACTACTCTTGCATCAACAACAATCGGAGAATAACACAAAATTTGCTACCAGCCCTAACTTCTTTAAAATGAAAGGAAGGCCTCAGCGAAAGAACAAAAATATTGGGATTACAGAGAATAAAAAAATAAAAAAACAATAATATATTATATAAAAATGTCATCGGTTCTTAATGGGTCAAGCATTTTTAAAAAATTTTAGTATTTGCTGAAATATCTCTTTAAAAGCTTTTAAATGATACCCTTTTTAATATCTTAAAAAATATGGTGCACAATCGTAATTTTCTATGAAAAGTTTAGAGGTTCATAACTTAGAAAATATGGGACAGCGCCAATTTTTTCAATTGATGTTGTTTTCATACTTTTTTTTTCTTTATCGCCCCATATATTTCTTTTTTAATTAGATTTACTTCATTGTTCAAAATGATAATATTATTAAAGGCAGGCGTTGCTCCGAAGGCCATGCTTGCTGATTTTCATTAGCAAAACCTTCTGAGCTCTGTCTGATAAATTGGCGTATTTAAATTTCCTGTAGCTCATCTAGGGTCTCAGCAAAGTTGATTTCAACACTAACAGATCAACAGACGGACATCGCTTAATCGACATAGCGATATGCATTAGAAATCAGAATATATATATTTAATGAAAAGGATATCAAGAACAGCATCGAGCAAATTCAAATACAGGAATCGTAGATATAAGTTATCTTTAGACATAGAGGTGGCAGCTTACAGACAAGGATTTGTTTGTTTCACCCGAATGATGCAGTTGATTCTTCTAGTTGTAATTGTATAATAGCAACGTGGAATAGAAAAGAAATGAAGCAAGAAGTTCGTCAACGTTAGTTCCTCCAAAATAAAAGACTTAAAATCCCTGATTAAACGTCCCAGGAATATGGAACAGTAAAAACACCAATCAAACTTAGCAATATCTACAACCCTGGATTAAAATAATTTAATGACCAAAAGGCCGTCGTAACTACTAAGAAAAATTAAGACAAAAGACATTTTAAATATAAAAGTAAACACTTTCATTTATTTTGGTCTAAAGAAATGGAAATATAATTAAACTTAAGCAGATTAGAATTATTTATTTATTATTATTTATTTTAGTTTAAATATAATTTATCTAACACTGAAATCTGTAAAAAACAAATTTGCCAGGTTGCAATTAATAACACAAGCGAGTTTATACTTTTCAAATAAATGAACACTTTTATTTTGTATTTTTTTTATATACTCAATTAAATTTTTAATTGAGTTGATAACTTTTTTTATTGAAAATTTTTTTAATTATTTTTTCATGTTTTAAATAAAAATGTAATTGATTCAATTAAGTATTAAGTTAGAAAATTTTGTGTTAAATTTTTTAAATAAATAATTAAGATAAATAAAAATCTATTTAAATTTCAATGCTGAAACAAACAAAATCTCTTCTTGAGCCAAAAGCTTTTTTCTGGGTATAAAATAAAATTTTGTTTTAAGAGTTAAGATAACTTAAGATTACATACATAAATGTAAAAATAATAAAATTTAAAACTAGCACTGGCTGCCGAGACCATCAGCTGCTAGCTTGTAATTTTATTGGGAATAATAATCGGCCCTTTTTCCGTTGGCGTTGTAGCCATTTGTTGTAAATAAATCGGTATTCTCCACTTTAAAGCGAAGATAGTAACAACAATAAAACATTATTTCTCTGCCGACATCATTATAAGCAAAGAAATTCAAACGAACACAATAAAATGAATTTAAAATAAAAATAAACAAATCAAGGCAGTTCGAAGTTTTCAATTTTTGAAATGAAAATAAGCTCCACTTACGCTAAGGGTTTTCGAAAGGGCATGAAACTCTTAAACTTCAATCGTTTACTTCCAGTTCTTGACAGACTTTCAGTTCTTAACGGAAAAGCTTGGCATAAAGTAAGTATATTTATAAATGTTTTACGAATATAAACACATTTGCTTTTACAAAAAATTAAAGCTATAGAAGAACTTAAAATTCAAGGTAAAATCAAAACTGAATTGAGAGCAAAAGGGGAGGCTGCTATAAGTTCCATTGCGGTATCAAAACGGTACAAACTTGCAACAGTTTGAAAAACAAATCAATCTAGAAGGAAACGTAAAAAGATTTGCAGGCAATGAAGAAGTTGATACGCTGCTTATCGAGAAAGAAGCCCACAATGTAACTTCAGAAAATGTTGAAAGTGTAGATAGGACTAACTCCTCTTAAGTATAGAGAAATATTATACCCACCGTTTTAACAAGAGTACGATAAAACAAAAAGTCCTCTGAAAAGGAAAGAATAAAGTTGTTGAGGGAACAAACCGAATGCCAACAGGAGCAATATAGTCACCTAAAATTAATTAAAAATATTTAAAAGAATTTTCTTGTTATCAGAAAAACCAATTGGCACTGGTTAAGGAAAACCTGAAAATATATATTAAAAAAAGAAAGGAAGAAGAACTTTTTCATCTCGATGCTGAAAAAAAAGAAAAAACCTGAGTTGCTAGAAAAGCAGCTAAATTATCAAGATACGTTTTCTTTTAAAGGCAATAAATTATATGAAATAATCAATAATGAGTTTTAAGGAAAAATTATTTTATATTTTTTATAATACAACGCCGATGAGAGTACGGCTGAAAATAAAATTTCCAAATGATTATTTGATACTAAGGTCTTCACCTGTTCTGTCGCTTTTGTTTTACACAGTACTGTATATCTGACTTGGTATACATTTTTATTTAATTGCATATGTGTGGCTGTTTCATGTTTCTGAATGATTTATAAAATTTAATTTAAAACCATGTCGTGTCGCTCCTAAAATATTTAAAATCTAACAAATATTAGTTTTTGTGTCAACAGTCAAACGAAAAAACCCTCAAATGCAACTGACATTAGTTTTTAGCCAAAAAAAAAAAAAAAGGTAGCAGAGAGAAACTGATGATTAATAGCAAAACAAAAAGTCCCTTGTCTTTTTTCCCAATTATTCATTTACTGAAAACAAACCGCTTAAAACTAAAAAACAAACCGATTATTTGTGTTGTTATAACAAAAAAAAAGTTGCCATTATTTTTTTTCACGCGTTCCCAATTTAAATAAACAAAAATGCTTCTTGTATTTACAAGTCTGCTTGTTTTCTATCTTAATCGTTTTTAAAACTTTGCTAAACACTAAACATTGCCACAAAACGTAAGAAAATGTTTGAGAAAACCGGCAGTCAAACTCTCATGGAAATCTTTTGTTATGATTTTTTTCCCATTTGTCTTTTGTATTGTTTGCGGTTCGTTTGTTATTTGAATAAGTTGTAATTGTATGAAAGATGTGAGAATTTTTTAATTTTGGCACGTTACATAATTTTTACATTTTATATTTTTAATAGTTTTAATTAGAAGCAAAATTTTTGAGAGTGGAATTTTTTTTTAAGTCTTCGAGTCACGGTGAATAGATTTCTTTAATTGTTAATTATTTTATTTAATAATTAACAAATAAAAAATTTTTTGTGTACTGAGAAAGTGAAATCGTAAAAATCGCCAGTGTTTAATTCGCAGCATTTTGTGCTGTGAAGTGTTGCCACCCGTTAAAAGAACTTGTCAGGGTTGTTGAATATCTGGTTATGAATTACATTTATTTTTTATGTTATTGGTCTAGATTATCTTATTTGTGATTGCCGTAAATGCATTCACAATGTGCTGCTACTTGATGAGGATTCTGCACTTTGTTTAAAAATGATATTGAGATTCCCAATCACTTTAAAGTAATTGTGTTATTTTTGCACTAATTGAATGATATTGATGTCTACAGAATGTAGTTTCAACAAAGCGATGCCATACAATTTTAATTGCAACATAGTCGTGTACTCTCTTGCCTCAGAGATCAAAGTTTATTCTTTAGGTTATGTGATTTAACAGTTTTTTTATTTATTTTAAGGGGTTACTTCAATACAAAGGCAAATATAGACAAGGCCTCCAAAATGTTTACACTGAATGAGCAATTTAAGCGCTGTATTAAAAAATATCGGCCTTACTTATGTTAAATAAACATACAAAGTTTTGGCAATAGACTAGTAAAGCTTATCAGCCCAAAATACTTTCCATTTCCTTATGGTTTCAATAAATAAAATTAAAATCAAATCTCACTTAAGTTTGAAACACTATTCATGCCTTGATCTGCCTTAATAATGTGTAAATTTTCAATCATTCTTTTATCTTAGAAATTCTCTAATCTCTGTAACGCATGACTAATAAAAAAAATTCCTTGCGTGCACCCCAGCGTATGATGAGTTTTAATACACAAATGTTCACTCTAGAGTTCAAAGCGTATGATTAATATTAAATAATTTCAAAGAGTTATGAATTCAAACCATTTTCTCATTATCAATAATTCCTTCTAAACTCAAAGTACTTTCGAAAAACATACAACTTTAATAAAAAAGATTATTTGCACTGCTTTAAAATTAAACAAAAATAAATCATTAAATATTTGCAAGACAAAAAAACTGCATTTAGCATTAAACTAGGAAAAGGCGTTGTCTTTATTATAAAAACTGATAAGACACTCCTAAACAGATACACAAACTCTAGTAGATTTTTAAAATATAAAATGTTAAATATGACATTTAAAATTATTTAAAAAAAAATCCAGAGAGTACAAAAAAACAGGCGACAAAAAATCATAGAATAGGGTTTACAATGAACAATAGCAACACAATAGCGTAGAAATAATAGTAATAGCAACAACAATGAGAAAAAGCAATATACTTGCAACATAACCCTTAAGCATAATTGTAACAACACAAGCAACTTTATTGTACGAACAACTAGATTGTATTCACATCATACTCATATCAACAGCATTAAAACTGCAAGAAATAAGAACAAAAAACAAAATATTAAAAATAAAAGAATTGTGTAGCATGAGAACCAAATTATCGTCCAGCAAAAAAGTTTCAAAGTTGCTGTATGACCCCTCAGTAGTGGCGGATGTAATTTGCCTTGGAAACTTATTTCTTTACACCATGTTGTGAGTTGTTATACAAAGTTCATTTTAAGTGTAACAGATAAATAAAGTTTAAAGCAACTTAAAATTAGGACTTTTTTTTTAAGAAGTATTATTATTTTTACTTAACTACCTGTTTTTTTAACAAGACGAATAGCTTAAGCAAGTAACCATATAAATTCATATATGGCAGTTGATTTTTTAATACCTTTTTTTTTCTTAATTATTATAGAAAGCATTTCAAATAATGAAAACGCATATATTTTTTTAGATTTTATTAAATTTTTAAAAAGTAACCGGTAACCATATTTAAAAAAAAAATAAAAATTAGTGGTGCTCAAATTTCAATTTTACTGATTTCTGATTTAAACAATTTACCCTTGTTTCTTTCTTACTAAAACTACAAACCTTCTAAGTTCAAATTTTTGAATATTTTAGTATTAAAGAAAAGTAACCACTTTATAAGAAAATACGTTACTTTTATTCCTTTAAACAAGTTAAACAATATTTTGGTTTGTTATCTAAATAAACAATAAATGAGGTATTTCTAACTTCTTAAAAAAGTTATCTACATTTAACCCTCAAGTTACCATTTGAACTTTTCAAAGTAACCATTGTAAATTTTATTAAAAATTTTGTATGAAAATTACAACTAAGAGTCTTTTTAATTTCTTTATTTTTCTTTATTTTTTTTTTCTTTATTTGCACTGATACTGATTTGCAATAATGCTTTGTTATCCTTATTTCTTCATTCTTAGCACAAATTTAAAAAACAGTAAATATTTTTTAGCTGAGTAAATAAATTACAGAAATTATAGAAAACACGTTGGTAACCAATGAAATTTTTTGTTATTAAGATATAGTTTACAACAATGGATATGCAAATGACGTAAATCTAAAAAATCAAGATGGATTCTAATCATAGCGAAGTCAACTGAGCGATGTCCGTTTGTCCGTTCGTGTTTGCCAAGGCACAAGATGAGTTAGAGAAAATTACAATACGCCAATCAATCGAAAATAGTTTCTAAAATTTTAGTATTGAAAATCAGCAAGATCGGTCTATATCCTTCTGGGCAGCGGGCAAAACATCACGCCTGCCTCTGATTTTTTTGTACCGTTTTGAACATTGAAGTAACTCCAGTCAAAAAACAAATATATGCGGCTATACAGAACTAAATTAAAAGAAAAAAACATCAAGTATAAAAAAAATTAATTTGAAAATATTTTGCATTGGAAGAATAAAGAAGACCCTGTGACCTTGAACATTTCAGTACAACTTTAATAAAGTAACAATTCATAGTTAATCTTACTTATACTTATGCTCATCATTACACATGTCGGACATTGTCCCAAGCACTGCATTCTGTTTAAAATGCCATCAAAAGCCCATATAAAAAATTATTGAAAATTATTTAAATGTTTCTGGCTAAATGTTTATATACATAGAAATGTTTTTAACAATTTTTCGCAAATGTGAACAGATTACTTAAATTTACGCCCGATATATAAGAAAACTAATACGAAATAAATAAAAACAAGGATACTGAAGTTGTATTTTATACGCTTTGTCAATAGCTAAGAAATGTTTTCGGCTTCATGTTTATTTAAAGCTAATGTTTTGTCAACAATAACTGCACTTATTTCATGCAAAACAAGGTTGCGTACTTAGTAATTGTTAAAATAACAATTTCCTTCCATATGGTGGTGTCTTAAAATTAATTTACGCGAAATTAGTATAGTTGTTAAGCAATTTTTCCAAACAACACAACTAACATACCTAAATTAGGTGCATTGTCTGCTTGTTTTAGAAACAAAGGGCCACAAGTTCATATCCCAACAAGTCCTCGAATATAATACAAAAATTGTTTTTTGGTAATTGCTGTGTTTAAGTTGACTAGATGACAGATAGCAGCTCAGCTTAATTGTTGTGAAGCTGTGCTGGATGAGTAAGAAAGTCCGCCTGAACATAAGAAGAACAGATGAGATGGTTAAGGCTTCTGTAGAGAACAAGGAAATCGTAGGTCTTGAGTTGGAGCAACAAAATAACAACAGTGATCTTCAATCATAGCTAATTTTGTTAAGTTTGCCCTGGTTGGGGAAACAAGAGATCATGAATTCGAGTGCCATTATAATCACAGCGTATTGATAGTAGCTCTGGTTAAAGACACCTGTTTACTAAGCAAGACATATTTTTGTAAGAACAAGTCTTACATTTGCTACATTTTTTACCTGTTAACACTTCTTAGAAAAACACTGTAGGGTATTTAACTAAACAAATGTAAAATATTTATTTTTTTAAGAGGACTTAAGTCAAAAGTTTCAAAAAAAACTAAGAAAAACTGTACACGGATAAAATGAAAACTAAACTAAAATACAAACACTACAAAACATGTAACAAAACGCTGCTGGTACAGCAACAAAAAAATAAACTGAAAAATATAATAAGAAAAATTTTAAAACAATACACTATTGTAACATAAAGCTGTGATTTTCAATGCTGTGAAATGGTCATAAAGTTGGGATTAAAAAGTAAAAATGTATTTGCAAAAAAATCTACCAAAAAAAAAAAGAGAATGTTATAAATGATATAAACTGAACTAAAGATTACTTTGTACTTTTAACATTTAAATAAGTAACACGCAGATTTCAAGACAGATTTATAATTCATTTAAAATGGCAAATGCGCCACATGATGTCAAAATAGAATGAATGGCCATTAATCTTATGAGAAACATGTCGTTCATCTATTATCAGGTGTTTTATTGAAGTTTGTTTGTAACATGAAATAAAACTCCTTAAATTCGAACAAGTTGCTGTTTATTTACAAAAAACATATAACAGACAGTTGTCGTGTAGCTTTTTAAATTTTTCTTTTTTTGTCCAAAGTATTAATGGCATCAAATATTTTTTAGTTTTTTAGTGCTTTAAAGTTATTAATCCTACTTAAAATTTCACAAACTCATTACTCGGCCATAAATAATTTGATTCAGTTTTAATTCTACTTTCCAAAAATTATTAATTAATTATTTACTTCCAATAAAACTTTCGCCTTTTGAGGCAGACTTTGATATTTATCTAGATTAAATAAATTCCTGTTAATACTTATTTGCCAAAAACTACCACACACTGCTTATAGATAAAACAAATTTAATTTGTGACTTTACTAGACCACGCAAAAATTTTGTTGTATATCACTTTCAATTTCTATATAACCTCTTCTAACGAAAGGAAAATAAATTAAATCCGTTAAAAGTTATCCACAAAAAAATAATAAAGTAACTCTATTTTTTTAAGCTGGATGGCAGGTGGCATACGCCGTTTTATCACATCAAGGTTTGAAAAGCCACCAGCTCAACGCTTACAACAAACAGCGATTTGTTATTGGTGAATGGAGTTTTTTCTACGATCATATGCAGATTTTTTAAATCTCAATCTTTTATTACTTTGAATTTATTAAAAAGCAATGAAGACTATTTTTTATCATGTACAATCCTCCAAGCAAATCTTATATTTTGCTGATAAAGAAGAGGTTCTCCTGTCATTTCAATCTTAGGTTTTTTCTATAACTCTAGTAGACCAATGGAAGCATGCGTTATTTATGACGGGTTTGTAAAGCGGACGAATAACTGAATCTAGTATACACACATTGCCACATTATCTGCAATGAGCAGGCGAACGGTTAAGCCAGGACTGAAACTGCTTTGAATATCTCCAGTTCAGTATTAGCCGTTGCGCCACATGGCGCTGTTTCGACTTGTATTTTTAAACATTACATTCGCTAAGAAAGAGAGTGATCAAGATTAGCGTCAGTACCTGCCATGATGGTTCTACTTGAGGGGGGTCTTACCACTGTGTGAAATACAAAGCGTCAACTAGGGCCCTCCATAGGTGTAGACAGCAGAGTTGCAATTTCTAGAACATGGCTGTCAGGACCATAAACTTCCTCTTGCTTGCAGACACTGACTTTAACCAACAGCTAGCAGGTGAACCTCGTAGGAACCTCACCAAAAACCGGTTACAGACATGGGCGGCTCTCTGTATGGGCTACCGGTTCCTGTGGCTGCAATATAACTAAGGACACTAGTCAGTCCTGCGCCAAGAACCCAACTTATCTATCCATATTTGGTGCCTAGGGATTAGTTCCCCTATACCCCGAAAGCTCTATATCTAAGCCTAGGTAAGCACGGCTAGACTTGTAGTACCCCCTGGTGGAGCGTTCGCTAGGAAAATGTGATCGTGGTAAAAGAGGTTAACAGAAACAGAAGAGAAATAACTCAGTTGCTGGTAGTATTGTCAGGATATTCATCGACTGCTACACATGATATAAAGATAAAACAACAGAACAATTATTTATAGCGAAACACATATTTCTTAGAACCAACATGAGAGACCAACTATCCGATTAATCGGGAATCTACAGGAAATGAAAAGCCTTAAAAAACAAATTAACAGTCAGCAAGCTGTCTATAGTCCAATACTTGAACAAATTAATTCAGTAAAGAGTTTGTATGAATGTTACAACAACATTTTATTAATTAAAAATTCCTTGTGCTGTTCTCTTGGTATTTGTTTTTTTTTTTTTAATTTAAATTTTAAGTATAGAAATGTTTTAATCATTATACTTTGAGAGAAATATTTATTAACACGCCAATCACTTTTATATTTTCCCCCTCAACCACAAACAAAACTGTTTGTTCATCAGCCTCCCTGCCACTAATTTTATTGTAATTATTTTTTATTAAATTCATTTTAATTTAATACTTTTACCATAATCCTCTTTAAGAAGAAAACTTACATAAAAAGACAAAGAGAAAAAAACACAGATGTTAAAAAAGTTTAATTAGATTTTTAATTATTAAAAATAATAGAAGAAACATGCAAATAATAAAGAAACATTATTGTAAAATGTAAAATGTAAAAATAAACAAAGCAATTAAGAAATTCTCACTTAATAAAATTAATTAAGCTCGCAATAACATAAAATGATGGAAAAAGGATTTTTTAAGGACTCTTTTTAAAGCAAAATAGGCAGTTACAGAAATTCAAATCATTTTTATTGAAAAAACATGATGTTAAATATGCTGCTTAACAGCCTTAAATATTATTATGATAATTTACTACAAGTACTTATCTTTTTATGGTTTAATTTATTCTTGTTAGGAAAATGGAGTATTTGAAACAGTGGACTATTAACAACATTATAAAAGGGTTTCCAAATATTTTGTTAAATTTTCGGTTCCTCAAAAATATTTTTTTTATAACAATCATTTTTTTCAAATTTTGTAAGAAATTTAATTTTATGAGAGCGAACGCTTATAAAGCTGCAAATCCACAAAATACAAAATAAAGGTGCTTTTTCAAATCCGATAGAAAATTACATTTTAAGAAATATCACGAAAACCTAAATTTAATCAAAAAATATTTTATGTGAAAAATCATAAAATCAACTTCTAAAAGATATCTTAGTCAAAACTATTGTTCTTGATAAAGTGCATTCTGAACATTAAATGTTAGGCTTTTTTTCGAGCATTGTTGTTGGACATATGTCATGAATATTATGAAAAATTTTGGAGTCCTAGTGACTTCATGTGACTCCGCAAAAACAAAAAACTGAAATATTTCAAATCAAACTCCCCTGTAGGCAATTAACAGTTATATTTTTGCCTCAATATATCGATGGTTGCAGTGGTTGCAATGCATACCACTACATTCCGCCCAGATAAATTTCGTCACTATTTTCAAACTTAAAGTTTTGATCATGGTCTCATGATCTCAATCGATCCTAAAACAATATTTGACTTCATTTTTGAAGAAATAAGGTTCCCATATGCCACCAAGCGTTTAAGTCACACTAAACAGTTTGTACACGAATTTTTTAAACGAATATTTTACATTTATAACTGGACAATTGTTTAGACACGGAATTTTCAACACTTCGTTCGTTTTAATTTTTCATTCATATTTTTCATTCATATTTTTTTGTGTCTCAATTTCATGGTACAAGAACTAGTTACCTCACGCAATTTTGGTAACTGGTCCTGTCTTCACAATACTATTTTAGGATATTAAATTTTAATTCCCTGCTACCAATTCATAGTGAATGCTTTAGAAAAACTGAATTGTGAACTAAAAAACTAAAAACTAACAAAAATTTTAAATAGATTTCATTTTTCAAAGCATAATATGCTGCTCAGTAGTTCGTGCGAAATTTTTTTAAAAAATAATGCAACATAAATAAAAATTATTGTTGCTGAAGTAGTGAAGCTATTAAGTTTTTCTGGCATAATGTTTATAAACATCAAACTGTTGCTGAAACAATATTTTTGACTGCCAAATATAATGAATAGCAAACAGCAAAAATGTTGCATACTTCAAGGCAATAAAAACAGAAATTTTCTTCTAAACTGATGTTGTTAGTGTTTATGCATATTTTAAAAATTAAAAAAAATTATGATCATAAATCTTAGCAAATGGTTTAGATTATGTGTAATTTCGACACGCTGTTTTGATGATTGGCACTAAATCCTTAGTATTATAATAGCGTTCATTTAAATTAATTATTAAAAACCATTCTGAAAACGGAATAAATTACCCTCTTTAAACAATTTTCAATTTATTTTAAATAGAGATATCCTTTTAAGCAATTGAAGCATTCAAATATACAAACAAAAATCAATATGTTTAATATTTATTGATATTTTGATAGAAAAAAGTTTTTGTACTATCTTCCTAAAAGATGTATTTCAAGAAAAGTAAGCACATTTTCTACAATTCATTAAAACAAATTTCTTATTTAGATTTATGCATTCGATTGGTCATTCTACAGCATTTTTGGTTGCCCTGCCACAAAAGATTATGATGAATGTTTTGGCTTTAACTGCTCAGTACTTATGATGATGACTTAACAGAATTAAATCGTAGAAAAATAAAAAAGGCAGCAAGCAAAAAAATATTGCAATAGCAGCTACATTAAAAATAACAACAACTTGTTGTACACAATAAAATGAATACAAAATTAAAAAAAAAAAACATGAATTGTTCAGTTTGTTTTTATAATCTAAAGAGTCTTTTAACGTCATGGCAACAAAATGTTAACTCAGTTGGTTTGAAGGACTTGTAAGCCAAACGAAGGCATAAAGCTCAATTATATTTACATTAAACTGGCAGACAACAATTTCTAGACCCAAAAATATTTTTTTATGAAGAAGCTTTTTTTCAGGTGAGTGAACAAAAAAGGTCTTGATTTAGAATAAATACCTTTTTTTCTTTTAAAGATCTTAGTTTTTTTATAATATAGAAAATTTCCAAAATCAGGCAAAATTCCAAAGGACACATAACAAAGCTTATAATTTACAAAGTCAAAGCCTCAAATATGCTGGGGTTTGAACTTGTGACCTTATGTTTTACAAAAAAAACTGTCACCTCTACTAACGTTTTCCTTTTTCTTTGTTTCTACAGGTGTGCAATGCTTTAAAAGCTTTAATTAATAGATAAACGAAATTTTACATTACTTGGCCCCAAAAGTACAGCATTCTGTACAGAAATTCTCTCAAAGGGCCTAATAAAAAATGTGTTCATTTTGAAGACACAAGATAACTCTGGCATCATGTTTAGAAACATCAAAATGTTGCTGGCAAATACGAATATGTAATTTGAAATAATAAGGAAATAATTTTGTATCATGTTTAGAAACATTTAAATGTTGCTGGCAACTCTTTTTTTCAACTACTCTAATATAATAACGTGAAATTAAAAAAAAACACAAGCAATGCCGCATAGCTACAGGCACTAAAAACCTAAATTTATATCTAAGTCATGGAGTTGCCACCAATATCTAATAGACAATTTTTAGGTTGCAAAAACTGTTTAGCCACATTTTTTGCTCCGTTAGAAAAATTAGACAATCAGCTAGTAGTGTCAACAGAACGCTCTAACGACGCTTGCTTTCCATGTTAAATAAGTGCAGGCTAAAAAAATGTTGCTAGAAACATTTTGCTGTTATACACATGTTGCGAAAAGTATTTCCTAACTTTTCACAAAATAAACAGAATATTACTTCCCCTACATAATTTTATATATTTTTAACTAATTTTTAAATAGATTTTTATTAGCATTTTCCATGGAGTAATGAACAAAAAACCATGCTTAATGTACAAAAAATTTAAAAAGTAAAATTTAACAAATTTGTGTGATTTAGTATGAATATAATTATAAACTCATAAAATATATTTGGTACAGTTTGAGGCGAAAACGTATGATTTGACTCTGTACAGAAATGTGCTCAAAAGTCCAAATAAAAAATGTGTTCATTTTGCGAAGTCGCAAAATAACTTCGGCGTCATGTTTAGAAACATCAAAATGTTGCTGGCAACCATTTTTTCCAACTGTAAAATAAAATGAACTGCACTAATATAAGAACGTGAAATTTAAAAAACAGCAAGCAATGTTTTATAGCTAAAGGCAATAAAAACCTTAATTTATAACTAATTTATGGAGTTGCCACCAATATCTAGTACACAATTAGGTTGTGGCTAAACACATTTTTTACTCCGCTTGAAAAATTAGACAACCAGTTAGTGGTGTCAACAGAACGATATAACGATGCTTGCTTTCCATATGAAATAAGTGCAGGCTGAAAAAAATGTTGCTAGAAACATTTTGCTGTTATACACATGTTCCGAACCATATTTCCTAACGTTTTGTTAAATAAAGAGAGTACAACTTTCGCTACATTATTTTATACCTTTTTAAAAAATTTTTAAAAAGATTTTTGTCAGCTTAAGAATCTAATTTTTAAAAATTTTTGTGATTTGGTATGAAAAAAATTTAACTTTATAATAAAAATGTGTTCGGTTCAGTTTGCAGGAAAAACGTATAATTTGAAAAGCCAATTGATACAATTTAAAAATTTTGAATCAGAGTTCAAATCCCAACAGTCGCTTGAAAATAAAAATAAAACAAGGATATCAACATTAAAGCCTCTTTAGAATCTTACTTTGGGAAGAAATGAACAATATAATCGTGCGTAGCAGTAGCGTTTTATCTAATAGAATATTAAGATTGGTAAATTGACGATCAAGAGTTAAAATATCGCCGGAGTCATGTATGCTTTACAAAAAGGTAAAAGTCAGTGCCTATATCTTGCAACCAAAATCGAATTATTAAAAAAATCATATTTTTACGGCTTAAGTAACACTGATTGACTTTCTTCAAAACACGAGAAGCTGTTAAGAGGCGCTGCCTTATCCAAGTTAAGATTCTGCCCTAATTTCAATTTATTTCTTGATTATTTTCTTAATAAAATGATTTAGATCTAAATAATGCTCTTTTCATTTTATATCTAAAAACACTTTAAGCAACTCATTTTATCAAAAAGCTTTAATAATCACTAGCTACTCGTTACACAATTCTAATACCAATTTAATTATGTGATGATGAATACTTAAAAATACTACATGAGTAATACTGCCTTTAACGTCCCTTAGTAAACACTTCATTTTCCTATGCCTCTTCACAAATACTACTTTTTTATTTTAATATTTAATTTTTATTTTTTTGAAAACCTTTAACAAAAAACATCAAAGTTTGTTACTTTATTTTACACACGAATGATCAGAAAATTTTTGTACAATTTTCCCGTTTATTTTTTTTTTATTTTTATATTATTTTGTCTGAAAAATCCATTGAAAATATAAACAGAATAAATGAATGAAGCCACATAATGCTTTAGTACTTATTACAAGACTAGTCTGATGCTGATGATGATGGTTCATTGTTGGAAATTGAAAATGGCTGTATCTACGAAAGTTATTTTAATTGGTAAATGTTAACGAGTATGTGGCTGAGATTATGAGTGTTTGTTTGTGTTGCGTATCAGTATCAAAATAAAAAAATAATTGTTTTTAATATGATTTTTATGGTAAAAGAAATTAAAAAAGCTTACAAACAATAATATTCGCTTATTTTCTGCTTTTAAATTTGAACAATCGTTAATATTTTTATTTGCGAAGAATAATTTCAATTGAAATATAAATACAGAGTGATTTTTCTATTGTTAAGTTTATATCAAGATAGAATTTTTTTCTATATTTCTTCTTTTACGGAACATGTGTTATGAAAAAAAAATAACACCGACCTGGTGTGTTGGAAATTCAAACACAGCTGCCGATAGCAAGGCGCACTTAAAATAATTATTCTTAACAACGTTGAAACAGTGTTCAGGAAAGCTTGGTTACCCTGGAAAACCAACCAAGTTTTAGTTTTACCACAGACTAATATAAACAGCTCGACTTTTATAGCAAGACGACTATGCATGCAGCCTAAACAAAATATTGCATGGGAAAAAATCCTAAAGGGTCACATAAGTTTAACTCAAGGCGATGGAGATCAAAAACATTTTTTTTTATCTGGCTCAGCAATTAGTTGATGCCCTCTACTCATGTGAGGCTTTGTACAGGAGTGTGATACAGGTTTATGTCAATACCGGCTATGATGGCCTAAACTGATTGTGGTCTTACCACTGAGTGAAATACAAAGCGTCGACTAGCGCCCTTCAGTGGATTAGCCAAAAGAGTTGCAAATCTGAGAACACCTTTCCTGTGGACACCGACCTTAACTAACAGCCACCACGTGTACCCTACAGGTACCTAACCAATAACCGGCTACAGAGATGGGTGACTCTCTGTATTGGCTACCGGTTCCTGTGCTTCCAATATAACTAAAGACGCTGGCCCGTCCTTCGACTAGGACCCAAAATGTCCACTGTCATAATTGTTATATTGGAGTTTAAAAGAGGCTCACAAAACTATTTCAGGTGGATAACAAAACCCACCAACTATAAATTCAACTAGTCAGCTGGTCCCAAGCAAAACGGCAACGGCGCTTTACAGACGGACGAACATTCCTTTAACCCCAGCTTCCATCTAAACTGGCAATTTGTTTATTGGCACGATTAAGGCTCGCGGGCATGGGCAGTGGTTTGTTGTAGTGCAGACTTTCGGAGACAAAAAAATTTGAGCCAATGTTGGTAGACCTGGATCATCACTAGGGCTCAGATGGTATGGCCCTCACTATTCCCTCCCTAAGTTGTTAAGTACCAGCCCAAACATGAGACCTTTTGGTAATCTCCGAATGGGACCTTGCGAACAGGGTTCAATTTAATGCTCATAAAACCCAGTGCTGTGTACTTTTGCACAGACGTACGGCTGAATATGTTACCTTATCTGTAATTATTGATTATATATGTATATATTAAGGAATCAGAAGCTCTCGATGTTCTTGGCATGAAAATTCAATTCAATGTTCGTTGAAACAAGCATATTTTTCATGTCACAAAAGAACCATTCAAGTGCCTAGGTAAGAAATACTTCACACCATCTGATCTCCTTGCTGTCTATGTCACCTTTATTAGATCGAAAATGGAATACAACTCTTATGTTTGGGCCAGTGCTTTAAAGTGTATTATGCAGTTACTCGACCGCATGCTGGAGAGAGCGAAAAAACTCATCGGTGACAGTAGGTTATCCAGCTCTATTAATTCACAGGAGCATAGACGCAGTATGGGGTGTGTTTCTTTGTTTTATTGTTACTGCAACAGAATGTGCTCTTATGAAATCTAAGAACTTGTTCCTGAAAACCGTAATTTCGTAAGGCCAACGCGTTTTACATCAATTCGCATCACGCATTACAGAAAAAAAAAACATTTTTTAGCCGAACAGTTCGTATGTGGAATAAACTCCCTGCAGAGGTTTTTCCTGCAAATCAAATATCAACAAGTACTAATTCCTCCATCTCCCTTCCTACAACTTTCATGGGTCACGACAGCAGACTAAGTAGCATGTTCAATTGTACGTGAAATATTACAATATGAGATCTTACGACCGTGTTAAACTCAACTCTGTTCAAACATGTTTTGCCCCAATCTATAAAAGGCTTGTGCCGTTATTAAATAAAAGTGAATAATAGTGAAAAACGTTAAAAGTTTGAAAGATAACTTAATTATTTGCACGGCATTAAGGTAAGGTGAGGGAATAGGAAATGAATAATAGCAAAATATGCGAGCCCTTCCTGAGATACATAGACATCACTTCCTTCAACAGAAGTCTCAAATAATACCAGAGGAGCCAAAATTAAATTCGGGATAGATCGGAAAAATGTAAATACTCCATTCAAGTCTAAGGACATAAGAAACATTATCCTTGCGTCTGGCCTTAATTTAAATCTGCCACATACGTAAAAGTATAATAAGAACTATTGCTCTAAAGTCTAGCAAGCAAGTAGGGAAACTCTAATGAACCTAAAAAGCCTTTAGGCCAAAAGTAGAGTATTTTAAGCTGGACAATTTTAGATTACAAACATTTTGTGTTGGTTGCCTTTTAAAGAGGCTGAGGTGGAAGTGTTTGTTTTATGTGTTACACTTAAAGGAATAGAAATCATGGATCATATTTTTCACACCACTATCAATTTTTTTATCTCCTTAGTTTAAAGAAAAAACCCTTTTAAAATAATTCTATACATAATAAAAACACCCAGAGACAGCACAAAAATTTCAAATAGTTTGAAAATATTTCAACTATTTAAATCCTCTTATTTGTTTTTTGCTGCTGTCACTAAATCTCTGCCTCTTTTTTTTTATTGAATTTTCAGCAATATTATTTTTGTAAAGTCATCTGAATTTAAATTGACTTTATTTGAGCAGAAATGAATGATTGAATTGAATCATAATTCTTTAGTTTTAAGTTGTATAACTATTTTTTTTCTTCTTTTTGTTAAGCACAATAAAATTTAATTAACAGATTCATTTTGAAATCTAGTTTTTCGTCAAGGCCTTTTTAATCAAAAGTACAAACAACATTTTTAAGATTTATAGATTTGAAAAAAACACAAACTAAATAAGAAAAACAAGAAGACATATTAGGATTCTTTAAACTTAGAGTTTCTAGAACAAAATTAAAAGTAATAAAAATAAAAATAAAGAAATGAAGATAAAAATTATAAAATTATTTTTTTAATTGAAATTCTACGAAATTATGAAAACTATTGTAATGAATTAAATTAGGCAGCGTTACTTGAAAAATGATTAAAAATTGTTAATAATTTTGAATTTTAAAGCAAATTATGCTTTAATATAGTTTTGTTACTAAATTGATCATATTTATTCTTTTCAAATGGCTGTCTAAAAAATTATCTTAATTAAATTTAAAGAAGACAGCAGATTTAAATTTTTGTTGACATCAATATTTTTTGTTCACTGGGACTTAAGTAAAATAAGAAATTGAAATCTAGTCCTCTCTGGCTTTATTCTCTTTTCCTTTTTTCGTAAAAGTTGTTCAACTAAAATAATGTTAAAGAAAGAGTATCCTCTGCTAGGTCAATGCCGGAGATGAAATTCTGTAGATGGAAAGGTTTTCCAAGCCTGTTTAATAGTCGTTGCCTTAAAAAATATAAGTTGTACTTTTGATGTCAAAATTCTTCGGCTATACGTCTGCCAGCAGACATCCTGGAAAACTAATCAGTAAATTTTACAGAAAATTTTATGTGCAAGTGACCAGTAAAAAAACGTTGCATTTGTGGATGATAAACAAATCTTTTCAAGACTAAAATTATTATGCCATTTCAAGACACTTTTATCTGCGGTCAGCGTTTGCAAATAAATCTCTTCAAACGTCCTATTAAATTTAAAAAAATTCATATCTGGCAAAAATATGGTAATCAACTATAGTAACACCCTTTAATTTCCAAATCTAAATTTTATACTTGAAGTTATAGCGGACTTAACATTACAAGTTCTTCGTTAATTTCAACCGTCTGTCTTTAACGGTTTAACAATTTGGCTATGTTAATCAAATTACATCAACTATTGAACACCCTTTTATTTATAATTTTAATCTTTTTTTTCTTATTATACCAAAAAAAGTAATTAATATTCTGTCTAATTTTTAAGTGTTTGTTTATAACGGTTCAAATGATAATGTCAAATTACAGCAATTATGGGATTACCCTTTAATATTTTAATTCAAATGGTATACTACTTGCTATGTCGGATATAGCAATACAGGTTCCTTGTTAATTTTAACAGTTTGATTGTAACGGCTCAAAATTTGGCCACGTACATCAATTTATATCAACTATTGGCACACCCTTTAATTTTCAAATTCATATTTCATACTTGTTGTTATAGCGCGGATATAACATTGTAAATTTTAACAGGCTTTCTAAAACTATTCAACAGTTTGCGCGTACACATAAAATTACATTAACTATAGGGGTACCCTTTAATTTTCAAATATAAATTTTATACTTGTTGTTATAGTGGACTTATCTTAACAGTTTTATTTTTAATTTCAACCGTTTATATAGCCACACACATCAAATTAATCGAACTATTGGGCCACCCTTTAATTTATAATTTTTAAATATTTATACTTGGTTTTATACCAACCATAGTAATCGACATGCTGTCCAATCTTTAAGCGTTTGTCTTTAACGGTTTAAAAGATAAGCTCATATTGGTCAATTTTCATTACCTATGGGGACACCCTTAAAATTTTAGATTTATTTTTAGATTATTTTCTGCTATAGGAAGTTATGGTGATACGCAATTTTTTTAAAGTGACGACTTTTACGGCTCAGAATAAACATAAAAAACATGTATGTTGTTTGGGAACACCCATTAATTTTTAAAGTTATAAGATGTTTTTCAAGCGGGACCAATCTGTAAGCATAACCTTTCAAATAAAGAAAAAAACTTTCAAAATCAGTGCAGAAATGACTGGATTCTGCAGGCACAAACATAGAAAAAAAACCAACATTCAGACGAATTGACATTCTTCTTCTATTTTTGATGTCAGTTAAAAAATATTACGATTGACAATTAATTAGTCCATTTAATAAACTACTCCCATGTATGTTTGAAATGCCGTTAAAAAGCAATGCAATAGGTTCATGTAGAATAAAAACTTTGCAAAAACAAAAAATTATGTTCGATTTTTAGTCTGGCAGTATCTGCTACCAAAAATTTCTGCTCACGAAATGCAACTGCATTCAAAATGTAGCATTTGCATTTTATCCCAAAAAATTAAATTTTTAACCTTGATATTCCATTTGTTTCTATATGTTCTTTTCAACGTTCATATAAATCTTTTAAGCCATTGTATCTCAGTTTTAATAATAATGAGAAATTCTGCTTCGAATTATGAATAGTTACAAATTCTTTCATATTAATTCCATTATTATTTAAATGGCATTTTTTTAAGCCAGGAATTTCAATTCTTTTATTTCTAAAACATGTTCGCATACTAAAAAGCTGAAAACAAAACATTCCTGCGAATATGAATAATAATTGTAAACGTGGTTGTGTGTATGTATGTATGTGCTATTACCCAGTAGTTCATTGTTATGAGTTAAATTTATGGGAAAACATGAAGAGCGAATTTTGCAAGTAAGAAAACTCTATATGTCAAAGTATGAACCGCTAAAAAATCTTATTTTACAGGGGGTAGCTATCAAACTCAAACAGAAATATAAAATTCAAAATGTGTTTTTGATTTTAAGTTATCAGCCGAACGTTTTTGTACCCTTTTCCGCAGGTGGAAAAAGGTATATCTTAGTTTGTCATATCGCTTGTAATTTCTACAATATCCATTTTCAAACCCATAAAGCTTATATATTCTGAGTTTTTATGCATAGCGAAGTCGATAGAGCGATGTCCGTCTGTACATCCGTGTTCGGGTTAAAATCAATTTTGCCAAATCACTAGAGAAAATTTAAATACGCCAATCGATCAGACATAGTTTCAAAAAATCTTTTTTTAGTTTTAGTCCCAGCCAAGGGTTGAACCGGTGATCATCATAAATCAATTAAAATTTAACTTTTTCGGCTTTGGTTCATTTTTAACTTAACTTTTATTAAGAAAAATTATTTTTTAAATGTACGCGGACGTTTTCCAAAGAAGAGTTAAATTAAATATGAACCAAAGCCGAAAAAGTTAAATTTTAATTGATTTATGTTCCAAAAAATCTTTATATTGAAAATCAACAAGATCGGCAGTGAGTAAAACATCAATCCTCTCCCTAATTTTTTCATATCATAATTGCCGCTCGCCCATATTATCCGCGTTACGGGCCTCTAAAATTTTTAAAACATCATTTGAAAGCTTCTGAAGAGATCTTTCAGATAGTACTAAATTTTTTTAAAAATGCTTAACCCATTAATAGCCGATGACATTTTTTTATTATTTTTTAATTTTTTGTCACTTTGCCATTTTTGAAGAATTAAAAAAAATCCTTAATAAAGAAACTTACACAAAATTGATAAAGAAAAAAATAAGTAAGTCATTTTCATATTATTGAAACTACAAAAAAATCATTTTGTTTTTTTTTTTCCTCTAAAAAACAACTACTGAAGTGATAATTTTTCTACTCTCTGTATTGAGTTAGGTCCTCCCTAGCTCATGACTTGCGGGGTAAATGTACTACAAAGAATTTTTTTTATTTCTTTCAACCGGTTTTTTGCTTTTATTCTTTATTTAAAAATTCAAGTCGCATAATTGGAAATTTAATAAAAAAAGATATTGTCGTTTTTATTATATTCAATTTAATTATTTCTTTTAGATTTTAAAATGGTTAAATCTTTAACATTTGCTCAAATGTCCATTTTTAAGCTTGTTCTCGAGTAGTAAATTTTTATTGATTTACTTCATTATCACTTAGGTAAAGACATAAACGAAATTATTAAGAAATCGTCAGTAATTAGTGGTGGAAATCAACATATTTCTGTAAACAAAGCGCCAAATTTATGACTTTTTAGAAATATTATCAGTTGAGAAATCATTAAAAATTTTTATATTCAGATTTACTACTTTAAAATGACTTGAAATTTTTATTTCCGTGTATTTAAGAAAAATTAATTTCTTGAATGTAATTTCACAAATAACTTAAGGCAAGTTATAATCGTAATATATATTTTATTTCGTAAACCGTGAGAAGAGCAACTGCAAGCTGGCTTTATCAACAATTTAATTTAAAAAAATCAACGAAAAATCAGCAAATTAAAAAAACCCATCTTAAACACAAAAACAGAACAATTCAGTATTTAATAATGTTTACAGCATATAAAATAACACAAAATAAATAAATAATCCAATATTTTCGTGTATTTTGATCATTAGGGTCACTTATTGCAGCTTATAAAAACTTCTCATAAGGTTTATTGGAAGACAAATTTACCATCGGTTTTTATCTCTTCTTGTTATTGAATCTCTTGTTGGAATTAAATTCTGCTAAGATATTCGTTGTAGGAGAAAATATTTCTTTTCCTACACTTTTCATTCAATTAATAATAATGGTCAGAATTACATAAGTAATTTTACTTTCTTTAATTTTATTTCTACTAATACAAAATCAAGGTCATAATTAAAAAGGTATGACAAAATACCAAAAATTTATTTCAATATAATTTAACAATGTTTAATATTTTATGGACTAAATTCTTAAATTTTTTTTTTTTAGTTTAAAGCATTTTTATAAATCATTTTTGATAATATTATGAACAGCAAATGTTTTTATTTTGACTAACATCACTTTCATTATTTATTTATTTATTTTTTTTTATTATTTCATTATAACTAAAGATATTTTTTGATGTTACAAAAGTAATATTTAATACTAAAACAATCAAAGTTACCGCGTTTTAGGAGTTTATCAAAACAACCAGAATTTTTGGAGCCAAAATAGTCAAATCGGCGCTTTAATAATTTTGGGGCAAAATATCGTCAAAATGCCTTTAAATCGGAAAATATAGCAGGCCTGCTGGGAAAGAAAACGGGAGGAGTTAAAAGTGAGAGCACATAAAACCCGTTAGTTATAAACTTTATAAAGGAAAATAGAAAAGTTAAGAATATAGTTGCAGCTGCTAGAACATCTGGTTTAAGGCAGTAACAACTCTTGGTAAAAAAAAAAAAGATTGTCACAGTCTTAAGGCTGAAAATGGGATGCTATATGTTATTTTTTTGTGCCCTAAAGAAATATATTCATTCTTATATTTTAAAAAAAAGACATATCCATATTCATATAACTAAATATATGGTAATGAAAATACAATCTGGCAACCCTCTACATATCTGTAACAATAAAAATTTTTCCATTAAAAAGGATGGATTGTGTGTAAAATAGAGAAAAAAAGATTAAGAAGTAAAATAACGTAAAAAACCGATTCAAACCTGCTTTACCTCCTTTCTTTAATTTAAGTGAGAATTTTCTCATATAAAAAGAAGAAAAAAATGGAAAAAAGTAAATTCATATGCTTATTAATTATTAAAACGTCACTTCTAGTCTTATTATTAAAAAAGCGATTTAAGGAACTTCTATGTGGCCGTACAAACGCGAAAGATGGTAAATGTTTAGAACGCTCAGTCAAAGTCTCTACGACTAAAAGAATTGAAAAAAATCTTACGATATGCTGCTTGACGATTGGAGATTGAGTGTTTGAGAGATTTCACATGACTCAGTAGATTTTGAAGTATCAATTGGGTATGAGAAAGCTTCTTGCAAGATGGGTGTCCTTTTCGTTTACAATCAACAACGACTGCAATCGTATGGCAACTTTGCAGGCTTGTATGACGTAGTTTAACTGCAACTAACTCCTGATCTATAAGCATTACATTTATTACTTTTATTGCTCTGTCGCACATCAGAAGCCCTCCTGCTTTATTATTGTATAGACTCCCACAATCAAATTGACAGTCCGAAAATTGGTAAAAATTTTATGTAAATACTTATTTCAGTACAAATTTTGTAACTGGCCTCAACGGTAAAAATTGAGTAAAATAATCTAAGAATGATTAGATATATTAAAAAGAACTTAAATAGAAAAAATATTATTTATTATGGATTGAACTAGAGTCACTCAAATGGAGGTAAAATGCAGGGCGTAAAGGCTTAAAAAACTTTTAAATCAAAACTAACAAATTACAATCACTACCATAAAACCTAAAATTACTCTGTATAAAATGATTTTATTTCTAACGCTCATTATTTCTTCCACTCTTGTAAAAAAATTATCATTACACCATACCACACCTCGCATTGTATCGTATTGTATTGCATCGCTGCACATCGTTACATTAAACACGCCATATTAAACAGATGTAAAGACCATCTTAATCGTTTCAAATGCGAAATACTCGTTTAATTAAAATCAACATTTTAATTTCTTAGCCATTTTAACACAGTAACGTACTAACTGACTTTCTCATATTTGGCAAATCAAACATAAAAAACAACTAACACTTAAATAACAGTAAATCAAATTGCAAAAAAATTAAGCAGAGAAATAGAAAAAATGTAATAAATAAAATTCACTTTTGTTTATCTAGACAGACATGTTTTCATTTAATTATGTTGAGTGTGTGTGTGTGTGTTTTTTAATATATTTGGTGTAGACTATCTTTGTTCGAAAACAGATGTTTTATAGATATATGAGGCATAACTCAAAAGTAATTATAATAGAAACTTAAAAAAATATATAATAATTTCTTGGTAAATTTATTGAGCAGGAGCTGAGAAAGGTCTCCAAGAAACGATATAAATTTGAAAAGAAAATCAAATAGCGACATTGTAGGCGTCAGTAAATAAATAAAACATTAATCAATAAAATAGCTTTACACAGAGAAAAATCTATTTAAATTCTCTAGGGCGCTTGAAAAAATTTAAACAAACAAATCTGTAAAAAAAATACTAGAAGACTACGATATAAAGTAAATAAAATTACAAAAATTGTCTTAACTTCAATACAATAAAATTAACAGCAAAAACCCAAAAATAATCGGTGTTATTTTATTAATTACGACAGAAGAGCTAAAGAAAGAAAATTTCTCTTTTTTGTGAAACCTAAATATATAAAATCAGTTTTCAGGTTAAAATTAAATTTCACTTTAATTAATTCAATTTTTTATAAAAAAAATATTTTTTATTTTTTTATTTTTTTAATCAGAAATTTTTTTCTTGCTTTTCAATTAAATTTATAATTGATTTAATTAAAAATTTAATTAAAGTTCAATCATAGAACAAATAAAACCTTTAATAGAAGCAAAAAAAATTGCTTGTGATCAAACGATCGAACTACAAGTAAAAACAATGATCGTCACACAACACAAGCGATAAATCTACATTCATATAAAATCGCCTAATTCAATCGTCCCACAAAATTCCTTTTCTATCCAAAAAATAAAAAAACCTAACAAAGCTGTATCCAATTTTAGCCAAGTGAGTTTAGTAAAAAAAAAAAAAAACAACACTGAGGTCACACACATTTTAAGTTTTAAGAAATTTATGTTATTTTACCTTTTGGCACTATTTCTGTCTATAAAAAGGATAAAAGCTTAATGACCACCTCGGGAACCCTTTACAAAGTCTTCCTCCCCAGTCAAGCATTCAATATTTAGAAGCCGACCAGTTTTTAGTCGCAGACATTTAAACTCTTTTAAGTCTTTTAACCAGACAACGCATATATAAACGACATGTAACTTTATTAAGGTGCGGTCAGATTAGTCAAATATTTGCCCAAAAAAGCGTAACCACTATTTTTAAAAATATTTCTTCAATCTTTTCTGACACATTTTATTGCGAACGACTATTTAAAATTTAATCAAATTTAGTAGAATCTTTATATCTTAAAAAGTACTTGAGAAAAACAAAAAAAATGTTTTCATAATTTAATGGTTATATCTTTTGGGTCAAAATTTGACTAATCTGACTGTTCATTTAGCGTAACTTACCGCACAGTAACACAATAGACATCCAGCACGACTTAAACAAAGTTATATCATGTGTTAATGTGACTTGGATGTTAATGAGATTTATATTATAATTGAAGGTAACCCCGTTCATTTAGTATACTGCTGCCCTGAGGACTAACATGTGTTTTTTGTAAACATTCAAAGTTATATACCAGGTGCATTATCTGATCATTTAGAAGATTACACTTTGGCACCAATTATTTTTCTGTTTAAAACAGAAGCAAATCCCGCTACTTAATCCCATAATAGTAACGAATTATAAAAGAAAAACAAATTGTAAAGTCTCTGCTGCTTTCAATATCGTTACTCTATGCCCTTTTGCAAGGAGCCTAAGGATGGAGTACAATTTGGTTTTTTATGGAAAGATAGAAGCCAGATTTGTCATTTCTCGCTTAGATTCAAATTTAGCTTCTTTAATCCTTATGGATCTGTTATTGTGTAACATGGTTATGCTAACCATAAAGGTGGTATCTAATGACTAATCTATATGGTTATAGTAAAGTTATAGTATTATTAATTATATTGTCGCTTTTGTTGTCTAACACAATAATCAGAACAATATTATCAAACGTATACTATAGTATATGATCATATTATGATTAAAAAATTATTAAATATTTTTCAGATGCTTTTGTTTACCTTGTAATTTTTTTAGGTTTCTGTTTATAACCTTAAAATATTTATCTTCGCATTCCAAAGAAATTATAACGATAAGCTGCAGTTTAATATTTTTGGAATTTGACTTTTGATTTTTGTAGAGCTACAGAAATTCGTTTGTCAGCAAGATTGAAAAATTATTTAGAGTTTTAATAACCGTATGATGATCAAAAATTATTAAAATCTTGAATTGCGTGATTCAAATATTATTAAAAAAAACTATAATTTGTTTTTCGCAGCAATATATTGCTACAGCGATCATAATATAGTTCTTGTGACCATAATACATTAACATTTTTTCTCTGTTTGTATTGGAGGACGAGACTACTCAAGGCGAAAAACGGCATTAAAAATTCTACAAAACTTTTCGCCTGCTAAATTTGGCAGTTTAAAGAACACTGTTATCAACAAAAGCAGAGGCTTCATGACCAATAAATAAGTTCTAATTTGTTCATGCCAACTCAGGGCTATTATAACTGAGTCTAAGTATTTTATGCAGACTTTAAAAACGTTTTTTAACATTCAAAATTAAAATATTTATATTAAAGAAACTCTCAGTGAGCTAAACTTAAAAAAAATTTATCACGAAAATAAGATCTGGCAACCCCTGCATATCCAAAAACATCACTGTTGTTGTTATTGTCCGTGTGCGCCTGGCAACAAACAGAGGTGAATAAAAATAATTCTATTATGAGCAGAGTGGTGTGTATAGAACGATACGACAATTAGCTAACACAAGTTAAGAAACCTAAGTGGAAGCTTTGGAAATATCGTGTGTTTGCTGTTGATCAGAAGACTGCAAAGTTTATGAGCTTCGAACGCACCATCGAACATGCGTGCAAAGAAAAAATAAAGGGGAAAATAAGCAGTGTAAGCCTTTCTAAGTCTAAATTAGAATTAGAAGGTCTTACTGTCGTAAAGCCATGGCAGAAGATAAATTGGTGAAGGGGTCTGCTTAATGCAGGAATAGTTAAAAAGGGTCGAGGCTCATTTATAAAAAGTAAAACCTAAATCTCTAGCTGTTTTCGAAGGGAAGAAATAACATAACAACAGTGTAATGCAGATGTGACCAAGTTGGATAGAAGGAAGCTAGGTTGGCTATAAGTAAAAGGCTTTTCCGGGGGCAGTTGCATTAGTCATCTAGATGGTTTAGTTTACTAAAGCAAGGCATTGATTAGTTTGTATCTCGCCGGAGGGAAACAGTGGTGGTGTTCAATAGATGACTGCATTAGGAATAGCACATGTTTATCAAATAGAGGCACAGTGTAAGAAAATGTATAATGTGATATTTGCAATCAAAAGAACCAATACGATTGTCCTGGGAGAAGAAACGGCTTTCAACATCGTGCTATTTCATCTCATCACTTTCATTAAAAGAGTTTGACATCCAAAAACTATGCTAAAACTTTTTTTCAATAATTTTTTTAAAACGATAAGTTGATTATTTTAATTAAGATCCTATTTTTTTACTTAAAAAAATAAAAAATTATATCTTTTATTTTTAGAGGGTGGCACGGTTAATTAGCTTTTCATTCAAACACAACCATCATTAATGATCATCATTAATCAATTCATTACACGGTTGATTTAAAAGCAGATAAAAATAATTGCACACAAAAAGTATAAAGCAAAAAAAAAAAAAACAAATAACAAAAACAAATAAGAAAGCATTTTAAAAGAAATCAATTAATGAATTCATCGTGATGGTATCCTTATTTGGCCACAACATTAATGCAAAGCAGGATTTCATTTGCCGTGGCCAAACAACACAAACTCACACACACACAAAGATTTTTAATGCTACAACAACTTTCCTTTGTCGGTCATACAAAGTTTATTGCCATCAACTGGCAATGAACAACTTCATCTGCTCGTAAGACCAACTATCAGCAGTTGTAATGTCATTCCAGTTCTGGTCGGTCATGACTAATAATCGTTATTGATTTCATTTTCTATACATTTTTTTTGTTTTTGGTTATAAAACTGTAAAAAGAAATGTTGCTTGTTGTTTTGTGTGTGAGAGTGAGAGTGAGAGTGCGTGAGTGTAAATTAAATTGTAATTGTTAGTATCTTCCGTTATGTACATATAACTGTTTCGAAAATTTCTTTAAAAAGAAATTTGAAATTTTCTTTCTCCAATGCAATATTTGATATCCAAATGCATCTGCTTGATATTAGTGACAAACAAACAAGATTGAAACTGGTCTAAAAATGCTTGTCTTTAGCATTTTTGTAACAATCATTGTCAGTCGTTGTATTGCAAATGACATTAACATTGATTTGCATTTGCATGATATTGAGTGAAAAAAGAATGTATTTAAATTTAAACATGACATGACAAATAGTCTGGTGATTTATATTATTTATTTATTTTTTAATTAAATTTTTTTTGTAATTTTTAGATAAAGTTCATGCAAGTAGACACATTCAGTCATTTGTTTATTTTATAAACTTTCCTCCGAATTATCAAAAATTAAAAAAAAAACATTATTAAAAGTCAGGCTTTAATTGATTTTTGATTGAATTTTCTATAACGCTATAAAAATTACTTTAATACAATACATTGAAACTTATCGGGACATAGGTTACCGTCAGGATAAAATGCAATTCCTGGCCAGCTGGAAACTTTGTCATCATTTTGAATAGCAAAATTCTTTCTATGCAAAAACAGGAACTTTTTAAGAAACTTTTGCCATTTTCTTCATGATTTTTATTTGAAGCTTTTTTACCCTAAATCAACAAACATTCTAATTGCTTTATGCCATTTTGTGATATTTTTATTACAATAATTTACTAAATTATTCAATTAAAAGAGGATAAAGAAGTGATGAAAAATTCAAAATGAGAAATCAATAGGGCAAAATGTTCTCCTAGACGAGAAACGAAAAGACAGAACGTAGATACTAATACTAATTAATAGAGATTTAAATACATCTATAGATACAGATATAGATACAGATATGGATATGGATACAGACAGATGTAGATATATGTAAAAACGCATATATTAGCTCACATTAAAATTTGTTGCTCATTGATGGTTAATACAACAAAATAACATTTTAATTGTATAAAATAAATAATAAACTTTGAAAAGCAACAAGCGTCAAAAATAAACTGAAATGTAATTCAACTACTTATGCAGTTTTTTTTTTCTTAATATGTCGGGAGCAACAGGAACAGATACGCATCATTAACACCAACACTAGCAGCAGATTTCTCATGCATTTCTTTCCTTTTATTTATTTTATAAAGAAATATTTTTCCTTTCAATTTATTTTTATTTTCTCTACCAACGATGATGATGATACTTCACATTCTTGTAAAAGTATTATATTTTTTATTATTCATAACAACATTTTAATGCCACAACAAAAGCAGCATATTTATGCCTATTTTAACTTCGTACTTACTAAATAAACGCAGACAGATGTGAGTATGTATATTTATGCATATGTATATGTAAGTTAATTCATATGTTCATATTTATGCAAAGTTTTTTTTTGCACTACCAGCCAACAACTCATCGTTATCCACAGTAACTAAGTTAGTAGTTGCTGTTGTTTTAAGGTAAAAGAAGCGAACATAAAGGAAGCACAACAAAAAACCAAGAAGCCACAACAGACATGTTTTAAATATTATATAATATGATTTTTATAAAAGGTGCTTTGGGATTTTGTTAGTTTATGTGTTACATTTCTTTTATAATGGTGTGAGGAACTTGATTGTTATGATGCAAAAGTACAGTGGGGGATTAAAGAAAAAATAAAAAATAGTTAAAACAAATCTGTAGTTTCTAGACGGACCTCATAAAGTATTTTGAGTTCTTTTTTATAGCGAAGTCGATGGAGCGATGTCTGTCTGACCAAGGCCTAGTGGCTAGATGAGCTAGAGAAAATTTAAGTACGCTAATTTATGAGACATTGTTTCGAAAATTTTGCTATTGAAAATCAGCAAGATTGGTGCATGGCCAAGCCTGCCTCTAATTCTTCCATATCATGTGGAACAAATCTATATTAGTCTAGTAACTCCAATCCAAAAAAAAACAAAATAAAAAAATATGTGGGGCAATAAAGAATTAAAAAAATAAGAAAAAAAAACATCAAGTGAAGAAATTGGAGCTCGCCCAAGATTGGTGTATGTCCAAGCCTGCCTCTAATTCTTCCATATCATGTGGAACAAATCGAAATAAGTCAAGTAAATCCAATCAAAAAAAAAAAAAAAGAAAACAAATATGTGGGGCAGTAAAGAATTAAAAAATAAGAAAAAAAAACATCAAGTGAAGAAATTGGAGCTCGCCCATATTTTCCGAGTTATGGGTTCTAAACTTTGAATAGAAATGAACGATTGTGCGTCAATTTTTTTTAAGATATCAATATGAGTATCATTTAAAAGCTTTTGAAGAGATCTTTCAAGAAATACTAACATTTTTTTAAATGCCTAACCCATTAGGGCCGATGAAATTTTTATGTAATATTAGCACTTAATTTTTTTCTTATATTTTACTTCTCTCTCACCCCAATATTTGTTTTTCAATTGTAGTTACTTGACTAAACTAGATTACAAACATGCTGAAGGGTATATAACCGAACTAGTTTTTATTTATTTTTAGGATTTTTTCTGTAGTTGAACTCTCTGCTTAAACATTTAATTTTAAATCTCAAAAAGACGAAATCTTTTAAATAAGAGAAAATTCAGGCTTTTTAATAGGCAGCCTAATAGCATGAACTCTGTAAGGGTCTTGCTTTGGATTTCCGAAAATTCTAATTCCTTAGTGATTCTTTGTAAGCTCCAAAGAATATAAACTATTTGCCACTTAAAGGATTAAAGATCTGTTCACCGTTTTTGTAACTAAAGTGAGTAACTACTCAAACTTCAATACTGTTATCACCGTATGTGAGCTAGAATTATTCAGGATTTTTCTAATATTTAATATTATAAATACATTGTTGACTTGACCTCGCCCTGTGTAACATACAATGACAACAAAATTTTTAATGTGAGAAATTACTCACTTTAGTAACAGAAACGAGGAACTACAAGCAGAATTTTCCATATGTATAACTTAGAATAATTTACTTTCCTTACCGCAATACTAAGTCACACTCACAGCTTTTGTTACAAAGGGAAAACCTCTTGTACGAGTAAATCAAGCTAATGTGACTATTGATGAAATTAAAATGTTTTGTTGAACATTAAACTTTATTTAAACACAAACTATACGTTACCTTACACATTTATTCTTTTTATTTAAACAACACTAAGACAGATCTTTGCTACACTCAAAACAAAGGACTTACCTAAAATAAAAGAAAATTTTAAAATTTATTAAAATTGTTTACTTAAATTTACAAAAACAAAGTTTATTAAAGAATTTGTATTTGTTAAAAAAAAACATTTTCTTTGTCTTTTAAACTCAATACAACAACTAAAGAAAATTTCTTTACCACTAAAGAGCATCTCAAAACTTTTAAAAATATCTGGTTGGCAATTACAACAACAACAACAAATATAACAATTGAAGTTTAAGCAATTAATAGAAAATTTCCTGTTCAATGAAATTAATCTATTGAATCTTGTCTAAAACTAAAGCAATTAAAGCAAAACATTTATTGCCGTAAGCATTGAACATTAAAGAAAAAACAAAGAGAAAAAAAATACTGAGAGCTGCCCTAACACTGTCTATTTTTGTTAAACTTAAAACACTTTTTCAACAAATAATCTCAACACTTTGAGTTTTCAATGAAACAAGCAAGAAAAACAAAAATGGTAAAACGTGATTAGAAAAGACATTAACAACAACATTGAGTGAATCTTCAATTTAAGTACAAAAATCAACAGCAATTGAACAAAGAGCAAAAAACATAAAAACGAAAATTAAATTTATAGAAAATCTTCAACTTTAACTTGAACATTGATAAGGAAGATGTACAAAGGCACGACATAACAACCAACTAACCCACCATTTAACAAACCAGCCAACAAACCATCTAACATGCCAGTGTGTGCTGCAGCTTTTATAAGTCATTAAAATACCCTTCCATATGAAACTTTTACAAAGTATTAAGGAGTGCCAGTCTATGGCATGTCTACCAAATTGTCTTGTAATTGTATTCACACAAGAGCTGTATGGCCTGTATGTTCTTCTAATTGTTTGAGTCGAATTTTTGATTTCCTTAAAAGCATTTAATTTTTTACTTTGTAGTTAAAAAAAATAAAATAATCGATCTTAATTTTTTTTAACCAACAATATTGTTTGACCTTTTAACTAAAGGCTTTTGAGGTCTTCAAGGAACATACAATTTCGGCTTTTAATGGTTCATAATACATTTAAAAACATGTATGTAATGAAATAAAGTTTAAAAAATTTAAAACGCGCAAAAGTTCGTTCCAACTCACGCTGTTAAAAATTCCAAGAACTTTGAACTATAGAAGGAGACCTCGCAAGCAACTCTCATACATTTTGGTTTTGTCATTTTTCGTTGTTTCCATGAAAATTTTAGTTTGAATGCATAAACCGAATTTGTATTCTATTAACAGGGCTATGTTAACTTTTCAACAGAGTTCTGGTAAATCAAAAGTTTTGTGTCAAAGTTAAAAATTTTTAAATTTATCTTCACACACGCACATACCTCAAACGAAATTTTGATCGAACAGAAACTATAATTTGATGAAATTGTTTTTAAAAGATTAGCAAATTATACAAATCTATCATGAAATTTGTCAGTTTTTATTTTCATACTTATTGTCCTTCATTAGGGACACACCTGCCATTTTTGACGGATCTAACGACTAAATCTCATAGTGGATTCTGATCTTTAGTAGTACTAAAAATGCTCAAGTGGTAATCAGCTGACAGCTTGTTGCATTTAAAGTAGAAAAAATAATGTCACTTAAAAGTTTACGTTTAGATGACATGACCAAATAAATCCAATGAAAATATTAAATTTTTTAGATTTCTTAAGCTTAACATGTGATACCGTGACTAGAATAACCCCAAAGAAACCTGTTCGGTATTTTAAGTATAATGAAGTAGAAAAAGGCGATACCAAAGGTAGAAAAATCAGGCAGGAGGTGACAGCGATAAACATTGAAATTTCGTCTTAATTCGACAACGAAACAAGAAGAATGTAGGTGTGAAAGGGAAGGCTGGGGACTAATCATAATCGTATTCTTATAATTGCAAAATGCTAATGTTCAAAATAAAATAAATATCACAGTTTCTTTTTTTGGATGTGTGTTCCTTAATCATGTCTAAGTTATCAAAAAAAATATGATAAAATTTTAATGTATGGAGATACTCTTTAATTTTAAAATTTTTAAACTGTATTAAAAACAGGAACAATTTGTAAGAATAACCTTTTAAATAAAGAAGAAATATTCAAAATCATTTCAAAAATGATTAAGTTATTCAGGCACAAATAGAAAAAAAGAAGAGGATAAATAAGATACCAGCGAATGTAACAGTTTAATCAATAATTTTTAAAAATTAAAAATTATTATATAATTTAAATAAAAAAGGAAATTTCTTGAAATAAAATAAAGAACAATTCAACAATTCAGGTAAACAAAATTATTAAAATTTCCTAAAAAATCATCGAAAAAAACTTTGCGAAATTTTTTATAAAAATCGTTTTTTTATATATAAATAACGTAAGACATAATCAGAATTTTATTTTTTTTTTATCAAAAAATATATGAAAGCATATTTTAATTTTTATATGCAAATAAAAATCGCTTATCTAACACAAAAATCTCCTTAAACATACAAATTGGTTACGACTAATTATAAAAAAATTGTAAATTTATAAATGAAAATCAAATAACGCTTTTTTCATAAAAATTTTAATTTATTTATTTTATTTTATTACACAGACCGTCCAAGTGAAATTATAAAAACTAACGCTTTATAAATACAAAGTTTCGAGGATGTTTTAAAAACTTCCTTACGAGGGAGAATCACAAAGAGTCAACTCTTTTAATACTTTGTCTGTTTTTGTTTCCTACTTATTCTGCATTCATCTGATGGCATCTTTTTAGTGTTTGGTGAAGTTAGATTTCAAAAAGTTATCAAAATACAGTTATCATTCACATATAACCTTTTCAAACGGTACTGATCTATTTCTGCTAATCTCATTTTTTTAAGTCACTGGAAACTTAATCTTAGAACGCAGGTGGCTACAGCAAATAGTCTAAACTCAAATAATGATTATTTGCTATCGAAATTGTCCAAGCCATATCTTAACAGAAAATCTATTTTTTGCTTAAAATGTCACATTCTCGATTTTTTTTTAACTAAGTTGGCTCTATAACGATTAGATGAAAAATCGCTTTTTATCGTTAATCATGAAAACCGCCATATGTTACTTTGTAGGGTGTTAATTTTGTTGTGGACTTTACGCTCGTAGCATCACTGGGTTTGTGGTTCTTCAAAAATGAGGCTGATCACGCAGTGACTACAAACAATTTTCTTTAAATTAAAAAAATTTTTAATTTTCTTTGATTAAAATTTTTCTACCTGCAAGATTATAGACAGGCAAAAGAAAACCTTCTAATGTTTCAGATGGCTGTTCCGCTGTTAAATAACTTTTTAATTATCAAATAAGTACTTCCAAAAAGTTAACACAGTATTGAGTAGTAATTGACAGTGGCAAGCAATAACAAGGTTTCAGCCGAGTTTGTCTTTTTACAAAAATCTTAACCCAGTCTGTCACTGCAGTTGTAACGAACTTAATTAATTTTAAACAGTCTGTAGCGCTATATAAGTAATAAACCTATAATTATGCATCTTGCAATAATAGAGGAATACAAAACTATTACAAGAAAAATTATATAATAAAAACGTTATAACATTAAGTATAATAAAACAATAGTCCAACAACATTTTTTTGTTTTTTTTTTTTTTTTTTTTTTTTTTTACCACAAAACAAACCACAAATATAATGCTCTTTAGTACAAGTCTTCATCGTCAAATTAAAAGAGGATTTTTATTTTCTTAATGGCCAATAGTAATAATAATGATGACGATAGTCAAACCATTAGCAACAAATGGTTGGGCTGGGCGTCTTTTTAAAACCAAAAACTTGGCAATCGACATGAAACAAAAGCCCAAAGAAATGAAACTGTTGAACAAATAACAAGCAGCTTAAGAAAATAACAACATCTGCATTAGAAATTAATAACAGAGGAGTTTTTATAAAATTTTTGTTATAATATATTGATAACAAATTGATTTCTTAAACAGTTTACAAAAGATTTTTTTTGTTAAAATTTTTTTATCATGTTTCAAAACACAAAAAAAAATAAACTTCCGTTTATTTATAAAATAGTAAAAAATTGAAATGAGTTTTTAATATTTCTTTCAGGGGTGAAAAGAGAAAGAAGGAAGGTCTTAAAATAATAAAGTTATTTAATACGATTCAAAGAAAATAAATTTATTTTTATTACAAAAACAACATTATTTCTTTAGATTTTGAAATTAAGTAAATTGTTTTAAATGCTTTTACCTTAAAAGACCACAAACGAAAATAGTTATTGGCTACTGGCACACCTCTCTATTTTTATTACTAAATACATCAAAGTGATGAAAAGAAAATTTATTATTTATTCAAAAAAATACAGTACAGTAACAACAACAGCGATATCAAGAAAAAATTATGATTAAAATTTAAAAGACGAATCCTTATTTTCAGTTATACTTAAGGAAGAAGCTAATACCCAGAACAAGCTTGCCAGATTTCTTCATATACGAGGAATCTAGGCGGTTTTAGTCGCCTATAAATTGAAATCACATTTGCCATGAAAATATTAAGAAAAAATTCGAAGAATAATTTATGCCTGCAGAGCTATGAAGTGTATGTCATTTAATAATGGCTTCAACAGTAGTATTTCTAAGGGTTACGTTAAAATTAATTTACACAATTATAAGCAGTTTAAAGCACTGATGCAGCTGTGCCGTAAAATCTGACTTAATTTCTTATTTTGTTTGGCCTTTTGACAGCAAAAAGATTTTTTTTATTATTACAAATATCGTATGCAGTCGAATAAAAAAATATGCGACCAATTTTTCTTAACACTTTCGACTCGTCTTTTGATAATTTTTAGTTGTTTCATTAACAGTTATTTTTTCGTCTACAAAATTTGTGTTTAAATCAATAACATTTTTCATATTTAATCAGCAACATTTCTTAAAAGAGCGGTTGTAAATTTAAAAAAAAATTAATGATGTGTAAAAATAAGGTCAACGGGAGTATCCATTTCATTTTAAATTAATTTAACAGAACAGAGGCTCATTCTGTGATATCAAAAACATCCTGTTTGAACACTGCTGTGGCTTCGTTGGTGTTACACTTCAAGTATACTTATAATATGAAGAAACCCGATTTCAAGCATGACTTAAATTAATTAATAAAATTTTATTAAATTATCTTCACTACCTTTACGCTTTAATTAGTTCACGTTGTAGCAAGTGATCAAAATAGCCATTAATCATTTTGTGAAGAAGTCACAAGACTGAAAAAGCCAACTTAGTTAAGCTACACCTCACATTGATATTACATCTTTATATTTCAAAATAATATTCCAAAAATAATTTTTAATTGTATATTTAATACAAACAAGTAACAGTGATATATTCGGCTATGCTGCATCTTATATACCCTTCGCCATGTATGTATATCTAGTGAAGTAAATCCAATAAAAAAAAAAAATTTTAAATTAGAAAAAAAGAAAAGAAAAAGAAAGAAAAAAATACCATCGGCTCTTAATGGGTTAAGCATTTTTAAAAAAATTTAGAATTTCTTTAAAAATCCATTCAAAGCTTTAAAATGATACCTATATTGAAGTTTTAAAAATTTTAAAAACTCTAGAGGCCCGTAACTCGGAAAATATGGAAAAACGCCACTTTATTCACTTAATGTTTTTTTCTTATTTTTTATTTCTCCATCGACCAATATATTTATTTTTTTGATTGGAGTTAATTCATTGCTTCAAATGATAACAAAAAATTAGAGGCAGGAGTGATGTTTTGCCCACTGCCTCAAAGGACATGGACCGATTTTAATCATTTTCAAAAGCACCTCTTTCGACACTATATCTGATTGATTGTCGTATTTAAGTTTTCTCTAGCTGATCTAGTGCCTTGGCAGTTTTAATTTCAAAGCTTACACGGACGGTCAGATGGACATCAGACACTAGAAGTGATGGGCCCGGAAATGGATATCGTAGAAATTTTCTTGTGATAATTCCACACATAACCCAAAACAAATCACATGATGTTTGTTTCAAGCCCAGATAGAAAAATAAAAATAAACTACATTTTTTTGGGATATTGGACATGTCTGGTAATTCGACTGGTCTCATAATTCAACTTGTCTAGTAAATGAAAAAGGAAAAAAAGGAATTTCGGCAAGCGCTTTTATAAATAATTTTTTGTTCAAAGTTGCTGCATGGTCTTTTTAAACTTTTAAGTGTGTGTGGCATCATTAAGTGAAATCAAAAGACTGTGACCATAAATTTCGAGTTTAGGAATTTATGGAAAAAATTCTTCTGCAGTTATTTAGGCAAAATTGAGTAAAAAGGCATGCCACATATGAGATATTATCACTGAAAGGTACGACAACAGTATAATATTTACTGGCGAAACAAATCCGATTAATTTAATACCAGATATTAATGAAATTCCGGTGAAATCCTTCATAGGAAACTAAAACATTCTGGAATTTAACGAAAATCGACACACTTTGCAGGAAGAGGGGTTTAAACTGCATTGAGACCTTCAATTTTAGATCCTAAATAAAAATATTTTCCAAGTTTGATTTTCATTACTAAACGACTTAATAGATAAATGCTTAAGCAGATTATTCTGCTGAAAATTATATCAGCTGAAAGATTCAGCATCTTTTTGCAGATCCAGAGAAAGAGCAGATTTATCTCTCTGTAACTCTTTAAAAAGTACGCATATTGTATGAGTTAATAACAATTTTTTTGAAGTGGAATTGAAGATGAAAAAAAAATCTGGATGGATAAGAAATCAATAATCGACGTTATACAAAATGTTTTCTTTAATCCCAATAGAACTTTAAATAGTAAAAAAATGAAGCACACAAAAATTGGCATTGACAGTTCAAAACGATTTTGGGCGAACAGCAATGACAGCTGTTTTTAACGAAGCTTATTCTGGACGTCTAATTTTGGACTACTTTTAAGAACCTTGCTAAACGTATGTCACAAATAACATAAACAATGATGACCTCTAAGGCATCAATTGAAACTGGTTTAATAGCACAAGCCAGTGACTTCACTGGCGCCATAGAAAACAAATGAGAGGTGTCAAATGGCACGACCTTGGAGGTCAATTCTCAAAATCAACTTGTCACATTATTTTAATTCTAGTAGATCGATGGCTATAATCGCCTTATGGTACGTAGCAATATCCTGTCGAAATCTTATATCTTTCGGATCAGTGTCATTTATATTTTCAAATAAAAATTTATTAATCGTAGTGCAGTAACGATTCTGGCTTCACTTTTCATTAAGTAAAAATCAGTTATGTCACCAACACCAAATAAGGCATTTTTCTGAATGAAATAGAAGCTGCAGTAATTTTTAAACAAACCGTCAAGCTACAAATAAGCTGGAATTGAAGACAAATTTTACAAGTAAATCTGGCAAATTTAGTAGCTTTCTTCAATCATGATGATTACAGAAAAGGAAAGCAATAAAACAGTTCGCTTGACAGTTAACCGTTTTGTAAGTTCTTTTACACTTTATACACATATTTATTTATTCAACCATTTTTGCCTTCAAAGTAACTTACTCTACTCTTAGTTTTCCATAAAGAAAGTAATTAATAATAACTTTAATTGGAGAACTACTACTAGCCCCGCTGAGGGTATTTCTTTTGTTTTTCAAATAATTTACCAGCTTAGTTTTCGATAAATACTTAATTAAATCATCAGTCGTGTCACACATTCTGATCGAAATGGTTTTAATTTCATATTAAAAATTCCGATCGATTTTGTTTTACCTTCTTCAGATTCCGATCGATTTTGTTTATTCCTGAAAAGTATTGAATCTCCGATTTAATTTAAATGTGGTAATATTTTGGACCAACAAAGTAAACAACAAGGTTAATCTAAGTAGGACACATCATAAAAGTAAATTTAACAAACGCAAATAACAAAATTTCGAAGAAACTAAATTCCACTTTGAAATTTGAAAGTGGTTTCATTCCAAAGAAATTTTGCGTTTTTAATTTTTTAAAGAAGCAATTTACAAAATTGAAACCACTTTCGATTGGAATTGGGGTCTGTGACATGCCTGAATATTTTTGTATTGGTGTTACCTTATCCTCACTCTTATTCTGGTAGTTTTTTGTCTGACTATTCGCTTGATGTTTAAAGTGGACATTACAAAATTTCAAGATTCAATATTGTAATGCTTTAGTTTTGGGAGAATAATTGATTACTTTATATGATTGGTACCCATCTATCTCTTTCTCTCTCGCTCCCTGTCTCTCTCATAGAAATAGATTAATGATGCTCTTTTTTTAGTTGCCTTAGGTGTTTGAACATGATAATCTTTTCCCAAAATATTCCACAATTTTGTATTGGAATAATCAATCATTGCATCTTAACCAAAATAGCAACACATTTATCAGCTTTTGATTTTCATAGATCTTTTGACAGAAACTTATTTTTTTAATTTTTTGTTTTTTTTTTTTTGTTTTATTTTATCAATTATTGAACTCTGAGTTCAGTGTCACTTTGCTGTAGAAACTCAATGAAATAATAATAAAAATATGCGTTAAAGTTGCATTAATGAACGAGTGTTTATGTTTGTAGGTGTTTTTTATATTTTAATGCAACTTAAAATTCATTAAAATAAATTTTGTCTGAAGGCGTTAAATAATGAAAATAGGAAAAAAAAAATAAAACATGCAGAGAAGCAGCCTCTTGTTGGATTTTAAAATAAATTTTTCATTGTTTTCGTACTTCCATGTGTTTAGACTTGTAGATTTTTGTAAAAATTGTATAATTTTTTGCTTTGTTTATTGTAATTTTGTTGTTTGTTGCATTGAAAAAATGTTGCTGTTGCAGTGTTTTGCTGTTGCAAATGATGCCTAGAGTTTCCGTTTTTGTTTTAATGTTATGTTCATTTGTCTGTGAGCAGAAGTTAAAGTGTATGTTGATTTTGTCGGTCTTTAAATTGCAAATGTGTAATTATGACTTGAAATTAAATTTGTTGAACATAACTGAGCACAATGACAGCAGGAAGACGATACATAGTCAGGGCCTTACAGTAGAGCAAGTCCGAAAAGTTGTATACAAATTGTTACTTTAAAATCACTTTTGCTTAAAATTAAATTATATCTAATAAAATTTTTACGCTTGTTCTCCTTAGAAAGGTATACTTGACAAATAAAGTAACGCAGTTTAGCAGTAGATAGAGCATATTTTATATCAGAATATAGATAGTGCAGAAGTAAAAAAAGTCTGAAAAATTTTGTACCTAAAAAAATTATTCCAAAGCAAAATTTGAATGGTTTAGAAAATCAAAGTTTTTAAAGCAAAGTTTCATTTATTACTTTTTAAAAAAGTAAACACTTTTCAAGTACTTTTCAAAAAGGTACTTTTAAAAAGTACTTTTAAAAAGGTACTTTTGAAAAAGGTACTTTAAAAAAGTTACTTTTCAAAAACGTACTTTTTAATATATTGCCTTAAAAAATAATTTTATGATTTAAAAAATTTTATCCAAATTATTCAAAGAAAAAAGAGCCAAAACCCAAAACTGTAGATATCACTTTTACTGCGAAATGTAAGTAATAATTACAGTAATAAAAAAAGCTGAAGTCAGTTTTGTATCTTAAGAAAGTTATAAACAGTAAAACAGTTTCTTTTTTTGTAAAATAATTGTACATTATTAAAATTGCGCCTGTTAAAAAAACGTACATTTTTAAAAAGTACTTTTTTAAATAAAGTACCCTTTTAAAAGGTACTTTATTTATATTACCTTAAAATTATTTTCTGATTTAAAAATGATGATTCAAAGTAATAAAAAATTGAGGTTAGCTTTATAAAAACAATTTCTTTTTTAATAAAATACTTAAAGTTTATAAAAACTGCGCTGGTTAATGAAACGTACATTTTTTTTAGTTTTTGAAAACGTACTTTTTAAAATAAAGTACTTTTCGAAAAAGTACTTTTAAGACAGACACCTTTGAAATATTTTTTTCTAGAACTAGAAGTTTTTGCTTAAAGCATAAAATAACATCTGACTTAAAGATGATTTTTCTTAAAAAAAGCTGGTCCATGCCGAAAGGCTAAATTAAAATATTGAATTTATTTTAATATAATATTTTGTAGAAAAATAGTTTTAACAGCAGTTAAAATATTTTATACTTTTGGTTATAAATTAATGAACAACTAGCAAATATAAGATGCATCTTTTTCGCAAAAAAAATAGTTAAAAAAAAGATTTTTTAAAACTTTTTAAATTTTTTTTCTTATAATTTTTAATCTTTTTTTAACAATTTTCTATCCGCTCCGCTAGAAGCCAAAAGCCAAAGATAAAAAATCCCAGAAGAAATAAGATTTTTTTTTAATAATTTTAATTTGTCGTATACCTGAGGAGTTTTACTTCAAAGCACTACGGCTATAAAATTTAACTCGGCTGGGTCCCTTTTATAGCCATGTTAAGTGTCATCGCAATCTTACCAGCGGCTAAGAAACTACAGAATTATTTCCTTATGATTTTTTACACCCACACTGTGCATCGTATATTTCTTTTTTTTTCTTAATTTTAGCAAAATATAAATTCGTTTACATTCAAAAAAAAAGACTGCGAAATTTTTAAAATTTTGCGTATGAGTCACTGTACTTTTCAAGTTTGTACCATAATAACTGTTGTAACGATTTTCCATCCCTGGATGTGAACAAATTTTTCAAGAAGAAATGAAATCTTATAATTTCTTTAAAAGAAATACTAATTTCTAAAATAAAATTTAAAAGGTGCTTCTTAATTATTGTACTCGTTGTGTTATAATAAATTTAAAAAAATAACGATACTGAAAAGAGCCTTTTCGTGTTCTCAAAAATAAACTTACAAAATTTAAGTATTTTTACATAAATATATAACGAAAACAGTTTTATAAAGTTACAAAGTTTAAAGTTCGTACCAGAATTACTGTTGTAACAATTTTCCATCCCTGGGATGTGAAAAGAAAAAGTCTTTTTATTTCTTTTAACAAACCCTAATCTCTAAAATAAATTCAAAAAGGTACTTTTTTAATATTGTACTTGTGGTTTTATAATCAATTAAAAAAAGTAACGAACGTAAAAAATCCCTTCCCAAACGTTTCCACAAAAATAAACTTACAAAATTTTATTATATATAATAAATATTACGAAAACGGCTAAACAAAGTTACAAAGGAATTGATTTCATAATGTACATATGTTATCGTTTGCAAAGTTAGCGTTAGACATTAAAATTGCATTAAAATAATTTTACTCACATTTCAAATAATTATTCGGCCGAAGTCATTCATTAATCACCTTTTTTTTAACTTTTTCTCTTCAATCTCATACGATTTTGGTTTTAGTGTTTAAAATTTAAATTAATTATTATTGTTGTTATATTTATGTAATTTGCTTTTTTTGCCAGACATGCTCTAGCATGTACAGCAAAGTTAAAATTTAAATAAAATTTGCATAAAAAAAGATTTTTTATTTTGTAATTTTCCTTTAGGTTGGTAGAAGTTGATCATTCGAAAATAAAATTTATATTAATGAAAAAATTATTTTAAACTTCCGTTAATTTGCAATGCATACGTTTGGAATATTAAAATGTTTAAATTATATAACGGTGTTAAATTAGCTGTAATTTGTGGTCATACGCACATATGCTGGCTTTGCAATGCACTGGGAATTAAGCTTAAACCTTTTGATTAATTTATCAATCATTTGGCAAAATAAAAATTTAACATAAAATTTTTTTTAATTTAACTTTAAATGATAGTTGATATTATTATGTGCACTACGGCAATCCCAGTAAGATAGTGACCCAGCAAGAAAATCCCAAATAACTGAACTTTTTGATTGTTATGCTTTAATAAAATCTGTCTCCTTGCTTTCTAATCATTTGTATAAAAGCTTGTTGTTCAATAACAATGTTTAAAAAAAATTCAAGAATTATTTATTTCTGGCTGGCCCAATGACAGAAAATTTTTTTTCGTTTTTATATTAAGTGTAAATTGTATGAACGAAAGAGAATGTTAAACAAAAAAAGATTTAATTAAATTTTATTTTAAAATATTTTAACATTTAAAACTAATTTAAGAGTTACTAATGATCGTTATTTTTTTTTTTTTTTTTTCTAAGCCCGATAAACTTATGAAAAGTCGAACTGTCATACTGCTCCACTTTTTGCCATTCGTCATCAGTATACTTTGAAAAATCATATCAAAGTTTGAATATCAAAATTTACTTTGAAAATCAGTCATAAATCCAATTTGTCAAATTACAAAAAAAAATTGTGTTTAACACGGAGGATCATTTTCGGCTTAACGCGTTTGTTAGTCAAAAAATCATCATCAAAATAAAGACAAAGGTGGCGTTACGGTCATGTGAAGTCGTTAGTTCACAATGATTGTTTGTTTGAAAATATGAATGATATTGATTTCAGCGATATGTAGTTGATCATGCCATACGGCGACCACAGCCATCGACATCATTTTGGCAAATTGATCCGTCAATTGGCCTATAAGGTGCCATTCAAGACCTCTCGATTAATTTTTTGTGAAACCACGTAAAGTCACTTCTTTATGCAAATAAACCAGCAACACTAGATGCCTTAAGACCCAACATTGTCGTAAAGTTGGATATCAAGAAGCACTTCGTCAAAAAAATTCGCAGTATCCATTTGCTCTTCTTGGTTCTTATTATTTTCTTTACAATTAACTTTATTGTTTCGTGTTACATTCATAAAGACTAGGAGTTCTTTTAATTGAAAATGCAAACAGGTTCCTTTTTATAATAATTTTTTATTCCTCTTCTGTCTTTCTTTTGCAGCTCTGGCAAAATCTTTAAAACTCACGATCTTTTATTTACTGCGCTTTAACAGTCTTATGCAGCAGTGAGATGTGAATACTATGATTTCGGAAGGACTCGAACTACTCGATTTTAACTTTAGCAAATATGCGTTTTTAAGAGTCGTAGCTATCAACGCCAAAATACGCTGTAACTTTGGCGAGTCTTAAAACACGATTTTTTGTTTACTTATCAGGTCCTACTTTACGATTTTCTTTTTTTATCTCACAGACGTTTTAAACTGCTGCTTTATAACACAGAAGCATTTTTATTTATCGACGGCGGCTACACAACAATTTTTTTTTGTGTTTCTAATCGACTCTGCTGTTTTCAATTTATTCGTCGCTTTAACAATTTATAAACAATCGCGGTTTCTTAAAAACATTTATTTTATTCTTAAAGATAGGGCTCAGATAGGACTCGAACTTCTGATCTTCTGTTTAAACAAGCAGACACTAAACACAAACACATACACATACATACACCACACAGACGAGTGGTGAAAAAAGACAAATTATTCAGATACATTTACTTAAATACCACTTAACATTTTCAAGGGAAAAAACAGAAGCGACAATAGTTTTAAGCGGGTATTAGAAGGTCAAACTTTGCTTGTGAGCACGGCTTGATGACATGGCATCAAACTCATGTGATAAGGTAAAATTCGTGTTTGTCAGCGGCGCTAAATGGATCTAAAAAATTTTTGATATTGAAAGTTTGACCGTCTAATAGCCGCCTTAAACTACTGTTGCTAAAGACAAATAGAAAGCTTTTAATCCCATATAAGATTCAATATCAGATAATGAACTTAAGTGTGAGTAAATATTAGCATTCATGTGTAATTAAAATAGTTTGACTAAAAATAATAAATAAAGTTTGAATATAATAAAATTTAAAGAAAAAATAATGTTTAAAATGCTGACCTTAGTTGAACCAAAAGGAAACAATAAAAATAAATAAAAAGTCAAAAAAGTCTTTGGGCTTTGATAGAGTGTATTTTGGTTTTAGTAGTGGATTTTTAATTCATCCAGGAAAAAATTTTTTCATTTGCTTTTTGAAGAGTTTAACGTTTCCAAGAAAGTTTCATAATTTCCAAATTGTTGATGGCCATAAATAAATACTTTCAAACAGTTTAAAAAGGAGTGGATATAAATGTTATAACATTAAAAATATATCTATATAAACATACATATGTACATATTTACACATATGATAATATAAACTGACTATCATGTGATCATTAACAACAAACAGCCGTTCAACTAATACTTTTTATATCGACCTTTTCAAATTCATGTAAGTAAATGCATATTTTTTCTTCATTGGTCATTAATTAAAAACTGCAAGCCTTTAAAAATATAAATAACTAAATGGGAAGAGGGGGAGAGCAAGGCAAAGAGATAGACAGAGAGAGAGAGCGATCTAGCTATTGTTTAAATAACTGTTAGAAGAATTGAATTGAACAAATATTAGCAAAGTGTATTTGTATTGTGCAACACACTGCATTTTTTCCAATAAACTCAATAAAAACTAGTTGACCTTACTTCTGAAAATTTTGTATGAAAAAAAGAGAAAAATATTTTTATAACGAATTCTATACATAAATATTTAAACATTTAAAATTAATCAAATGGAAACGTTAACACCAATAAACTCAAATTACAAATATAAATAATTTTAAAATAATTGTTTAAACGAGTTTAAACGAGCTTTTAAATATTTAATAAAACACTGCCGGTCACCCGAATAGGTTTTATTTAAGGGAAATATTAATATTAAATTTATAAATTATAGAACAATTATAATTTTATTGTATTGAAAAAATACCTGAGAAATTAAAATTATTTTGAAATTTAAATACGATAACCAGCTTCAAGTGCAATAAAATCTAAAAATAAACACATTAAGTTTCTTCTTTGAAAGCTTCTTAGGTATATTTTTATTTCTGCTGGTTTTTGACAGGTTTTCAATTCAGTGGTTTTTTAATTCGGGTTTTTTTTATTTTGTCATTTATTTAAATTCAGATGATCATGCTGCGCAACTAAGAAGGGCATCCAAACAAAACTGTATTTTTTATCAATTAATTTTATTGATATAAATATGTGTTAGTTTAAAATATTGTTTCTAATGCCGAGATGCCACTTTAGAAAATTTGGCGTTATTTGCAACCAAAGTTGCCACATATAAGGCGACTATAAAAAATATTTGGTGCAGAGAAAAGCACGTACTTATTTAATAGAACGTCTTTGTCGAGCTAATCGTCATCAGCGGCCACTGGTAACAGTAAATAAATTTAATCTAATTTCTTTGAAGCGAAATTATAATTAAAATATTTTGTAACAAATAAAAAAATCCAAAATTTTTTAAAAACAGTTTTTAAAGCTAAAATAAAATAATAGAAATTAATAGAGATCGACCAAAACACACAAGAAATTCAAAAAAAATTTTGGTTTAAAGAAATACTTTTGAAAGATACCATAAATTATTTGTGAAACTTCTTCCTAAAGTACCTTTTGTAAAAGACACTCGTAAATGATATTTTTTAAATATTTTTTTGGGACTGTATTAAAAACGGACAACTATAATTCAAAATGCATAAAGAAATTTAAAATTAAATATTTTTTTTTGAACTTACTTGGTAGTATGTTACCATTTTCAAAAAGTACCTTTAAAAAAGTACTTTTTGTTTTAATGAGTTTTTTTCAGAAAAGATTAAAATTGTTCGACTAAAATACATTAAATATAAAAAAATATTCCTTTAAAAGAAATAACTTATAAAATGTACTAAAAGATATTTTCAAAGATCTTTTTAAGATACCTTTTTGAAAAAGTGCCTTAAAAAATTTTTTTAATACAAATTTTTGAAACAAGTTTATAAAAAGTCTATTATAATTAACAAGACATAAAAAAAAATAATTTTATAATTTAAACTATGAACAAAGTTATTTTAATGTACTTAAAGTTATATTACAAAAAAAAATTTAAGGTACCTTTTTCAAAAGGATTTTTTTTTCTTTTTATTTAAATTAAATTTCATAAAATTTTCATACAAAATAAGATTTAGAAAGTTCAATTAAGATACACAAGTTATCCAAAAATATTGTTTTTAAAAGGAATAATTTTTAAAATTAATAATTTATAATTCAAAATTTTTGTTAAAGTTCTTTTTAAGATAACTTTTTAAAAAGTACCCGCAAGAAGTAACTTATTTATTTGAATTAGTTTTTTCGTAAAATTTTTAAAGCTTTATTCTACCGATATGCATTCAAAAGTTTGTTTTATTGTAAAAGAGCTTTTTATAAAATACATGTTAACACAAGGTGTTTTTAAACGTAATTTTGTAAAAGTTCTTGCTTTTAGGACACTTTATTGAAAGGTATTCAGGTTTTTTAAATGTCCCTTTTTTAATATCTTTGATACTTTATTTATACCACTAATCATAAAAAGTACATTTTCTTAAAAAGTGGCTTTAAATATAACCTTAATAATAAAAAGTACTTATTTTTTAAAAGTACTTTTTAAAAAACATTATGATAAAATATAAAACAAAACTTATAATGAATTTTTTGAAAATATACATTTAATATATTTTTAATCAAGAATGTTATATTCGGCCATGCCGAATCTTATATACCCTTCATCATGTATGTAAATCTAGGTTAGTGAAGTAACTGCAATCAAAAAACCAAATATTGGGATGAAAGAGAATTAAAAAGTAAGAAAAAAAAATTAGTACCATTAAAAATTTTAACATAAATATGTCATATGGGTTAAGCATTTTTTTAGTTTTAGCATTTCCCGAAAGATCTCTTCAAAAGCTGAAAATTTCAATTTTCTCTATCGCTTTATATATATTTTTTTTTTTCATCTGAGTCACTTAATTGTTCCAAAACGCTTTTCGAAATTATTTCCTTTTAATATTTTAAGATGTTTCCACCTTTTTTCAAAAATCTTATCTTCAAAAATTAAAAAAACCACAATTTATTTGTACTTATGTTTGTTACTTATAAACTTTACAAATACGTGTTGAGTACACACAAACAGAAAAAAAATGAATAAGAAACTATTTCGTATTTTACAACAGCTGAAAATGACATCAACTTTTTTGAGTTGTAAAGTTTTGCATATTTATTTTTTACACCAACTCTTTGACACAAAAAAAATTAAAACACACAATACAAATCTAAGAATTTGTTATGTATTTTATTTATCTTGTAGACAAATGAATATGTAATTTGAAAACTCTAAAAATGTGGTTGGTTAAAAGAAAGAAGCAAAAAAGCAATTTACAAGAAATGTTTTATAGTGTGGGGGGGATCATCATTATTATGGCTCTAAGTCATCTGAAATTTTTAAAACAATAAAAACTTAAATGAAAACATTTTTTGTCAAAGTTTTTGAATTCTTGACTTATGACAAGACTTCATTCAGTTCCATGCGTTAAGGGGGAATTTTAACAGCGATTTATTGTCTGTTTGACTATACGTATTTTCTGAACTCAATTATTATTAAAAATTAAAATCTAAAGGACTTTTATGTCAAGAAATTAAGTAACTCTGTAAAATACAATCAATGATGCAGACGACAAGTTTCAAGAAATAAAAGCTTCCTTTTCCATGTCTTTTGTACTGATTTTTTTTGGCGATGAAGTCAAAAAAGAACTCAACAAATATTTTTTAACTCCGTACGGTTCTTGTAGCAACTCTGCAACATTTTTTAACGATCCTAAAGTTTGTTGCCCAAAGGTCCTCAAAATAGATTTTATTGCTGACTTTTCTACATGATTTTTCGCTTTATATAAAACAATTATACATACAAAATTATAGTCATTGAACAATATATATGTGTTATGCGCCTGCTTTCCCAACTTTCAACTGCAGGTCAATCAAAACAGTTCTGTTAAGTTAACTAATATTTTCCTAAGTGACTGCCTTAAATAGACGTTTTAAACTGAATTTCAGAATTTTTGCGTAAAATTATCAACTGTTAACAAAACGATAATTTTTTTAATATTTTCAAAAAGTACCAAAATGGTAAAAATTAAATTGTTGTAAAAAATTTGGATAATCAAATGTTTCTTTTTTCAAATTTGTCTCATTTGATTTTGTAAACATATATTGACCGACCCTCGTATAACACTTCAATCAAATTATTTTATCATTATTATTTCAATCAAATTTTAAAACGAGACAGACAAAAACACATGTATAAGATTTTTTATTTAACAAGCACCCTCCACTATTATCGTCAAGCTCATTTTTTATTAAAAAAAAAAACAAATAAAAAAATAAAAAAATACCATTTCTATTTATGCTTTGAATGTCATTATGATCATTTTGAATTGGAAATGTTTTCATACTTTATTCTGCTGCTCGTCTTTGCATTTTTTATTCACACTTGTACTGGCTTGAGTGTTCAATTCAATTCAATATATTTCATTTTTAATAATGACAAAGCAAAAGGCACTATATAAAAGAAAAAAATTTTTAAATTAAATTTACTTTTTAAGCTTTAAAATTTGCCGATTTTAATTAAAAAGAACGAAGCATTTAAGCAATAAGCAAAATACTTTGTTTTAATTTTTCTTAAATGTTGAGCAACATTGATTTTTTCATGTGGATAATTCGTCATTCAAAATTTGGTGCCTATTCCGCGTTTTGGAAGTATTTACGTTTTGTTGTTTTCACGTATATCAGATATGAACAGCTGTTGCTTGAAAAATTTCGCATAAAAAAGCCTATTTGCCTTATATCACAGCTTTGATAAAATGTTGCCAGAAACAGTAAAAACAGGGTACTACTGCTGCAACATTTTTTATGACTTTTTTATAGAAATTTTTTATGTGTGTAATTTGACAGCATTCGGCATAAAAAACTGAACAGAGTACCAGGCCTTACTCGCGATTAAAGATAATATTACTCTTTTTATTATTTTTAGGTGAGTTGCACCGTTTTTGTATTTTGAAATATGTTGAGCAACATTAATTAATTCATGCAGATATTTTGACACTTAAAATGTGGTGCCTATGACGCGATTTGAAAGAATGTACATGTTGATGTACATTCATATCCACACATGAATTTGCTATTGGCTTTATTTTACAGCTTTGATAAAATGTTGCCAGAAACATTTCATATGTTTTTCTATAGTAAAAACAGTGTACTACTTCTGCAACATTTTTTATGACTTCTTAATAGAAATTTTTTATGCGTGTAGTTTAACAGCATTTTGCTTTACTCGTGATTAAACAGAATATTGTGCTTTTTATTTTTTAAGGTGAGTTACACCGTTTTGTAATATGTAAAGAAATATAAATAATGAAAGTAATAAAATTTATATAAAATATTTGAACAAGATGGGAATTCGTAATACTGGCTGCAAAGAACTAATGAATGTTGCAGCTATAATTAGATACAAAGCCCACAAAAAAATACTGATCAGCTATTGTAACAAATTTCATGCGATATAAAGATTGTTAGTTTGAATAAATGTTGCTAAAATGTTACATTTATTTCAACATTAACAGTTTACTACTTCTACAACATTATTTCAATAATATTTCTTCATGTTTTTTAGATGAAGTTTGACAGCAGTTCATGTAGAAAGGACTGCAATGAAAATAAAATCCATTATTTATTCTTCTTCAAAATTGATAAAATAAGACAAATTTTGAAACGATAAAACTATCTACTCTCAGATATACGAAAGAGCCATATTAGAACCTGCAATTAAGGATTTTTTCGCAAATTGTCAAAATAAATTCAAAGTATCCTTTTAAGTGGTTGTCAAGTCAAAGAAATATATTTTTTAGTTGCTATCTTAAAGGTTTATTGTTAAAAAACTGATGATGAAACATAGATTCACCAATCATCTGTGCAATAATCTTTTAGAACAATTAGTGCGAAATTAATGAGAAATATTGTTGCTTAAGTTATGTTCTGTTCTTTTTGAAAAATGTTGAGAAATGTTTGTAGCAACAAGTTTCTAGCAACAATTTTTAATGTAATATAATATGAACTGCAGTTATTTTGCGCAAAATCATAAACAAATCAAGTTTTTCTTCTAAATCCATTTGCGGAAATTGTTTAGGAACTTTACTAGTAGTGCTAATACTACGATTTATAACAAAAATGTTATTTTTTTCGCTTAGAAAAGTAGCTCTGGCAACAATGTGAAGCTTTAAATATTTTGCAAGCTGAAAAAAAATATTGCTGGAAATAATTTTCAGTTATTAAACATACTGCCACTTACATTTTACAACTTTTGACAAAATATGCTCTTTAACAACATTATTTTTTTTCTTATTTCATACTATCCCCTGTTATAGACTTTCGACAGCATTTCTCACAATATGATTAACATAATGCCAAAGATACTGTTGCTGACGCTGCACTCTGTTTATTTTTCCTTAAGCATGGTACTATATCCAGCACTTAGTGCCAAACGCTGTAAAAATCCCATATAAAAAATAATGCAAAATAAATACTTGCACTCTGTTCAATTTGTGAAAGTCATAAGATGTTTCTGGCTTCATGTTTACAAACAGCTAAATGTTTCAGGCAACAATTTTTTCCACTGAGTGGTCATATGGGAAATTGTAAATACTTTAATTACTTGTTGAATACTTTAATTAATAAAAGAGATGATTTTTTCTTCTAATCCGTAGTATTGGCACCACTAGCTAGTTTTAAAATTGCGCAGCTGGAAATTTAAACAGAATACTCAGTTATAGACTTTAGGAAGTGAATCTCTTCCGAAGTAATATTTTAATGCCCGGCTGCACAAAACAGTACAGCGGCGTTTTCTTGCTGCCAGAATCAAATAAATAATTCAGATCAAAAGAAAACAGGTTCAACAGGGAAGGCATTTTTACCTGTTGTGGTCCTTCCAAAAGATTTAAAAACTGAGAAAATCTTTTGGAAAAGTATCACAAACTATTTTTTTTACATTCGTATTATTTTGATGTATTTCTCTTTTTTAATTTCTTCAAACATTTTAAATCAAAACGATGTGTATTGTATGTTTATGACTTCAATAAAATTGTCCGTGTTATAACTCTATTTATGTGTGAATTTTTCTTCTTTGCAAAAATGAACAAAAAACTAAACTTTTTACAAGGAAAAATTATTAAGATTAAATTTCGGTTTCATTTTTCCAAAATGCAATGGAAAATATAATTGTTCCGCATACGTAACATAAGTGTAAAATAAACTTAAATATACTCGTTATGGGAGGAATAAGAAAATAAATAATTGAAATACAAAAACTAAAACAAATGCAACAATGATGGTTAATAAGAAAGAAAACATAAATTTGAATTGTAAAAAAGTTATACAAGTCAGACAATTGTTAAAGTATAATTTTACCCAACTAAATACGAGTGAGTTATTTATAACGTTTTTATAACTCCAGGTGAACAGCTTTAATCAATCATTTTTATAATTTCTGCAAACATCTGCTGTGGAATCTTAAAATAAAACAAATAAAATATTACTGATCTATAGGAATCGAATTAATGTTATTAAAATTAAAAAGAAATCAGAATATAACAAGCTAGATCTTGTTAATATTTAAAAAAAAAATCACTACTGATCTTATCTTCATGACTGTCGATTAAAAAAAATTATTTAAAAAAATAATAAATTTTTTTTAATTGCATTTTTAATTTACAAGAAAAAACAGTTAAAATTATTTTTTTCAATTACAAAAAATAATCATTTTGCGAGGTGTGTTCAAAAAAAATTAGTAAAACTTTTCATGGAAAAAATTTGAGTGTTTTTTGTTACTGCAATTATTAAATTTAATTCGGTTTTCGGTAGCAGAAAAATTAAATCAGTTTTAAATGTAGAATTATTCTATTTTTGCTCACAAACCTGTGTTAAACTTAAATCGTCTTTTTATTTTTTTCTTCTTTAATAATTTGAAAAAACTTCCCAAAAATTTTACCAAATTATTTTATTTTATTCATTAAAATAAATATTTAAGTACTTAAACCAAATGATTATCAGATAGAGTTTCGAAAATCTTGGTAAAGTAACTCCTATCAAAAAAAGACAAATATTTGGGGCGGTAGAGAAATAAAAATAAGAAAAAAGTATCAAGTGAAATATTAGTGCTCTCCCAGTTTTTTCGAGTTATGGGTCTCTGAAATTTTCATAAAAAAGTTCCATTGTCAATATGGGTATTGTTTAAAAGGTTTTGAAAAGATCTTTCAGGATTAAATAAAATTTTTTAAAAATACTTTACCCATTAAGAGCCGATAGCATTTTTATGAAAAATTATTTATCATACTTATTTTTTTCTTAGTTTTTATTTGTAATCTCTGTCACCGCAATTCGTTTATTTATTTTTTTTTTTCGATTGGAGATACTTCACTAAACTAGATTTACACACATGGTGAAAGGTATTTAAGATTCGGCATAGCCGAAGATAACTTGTTCAAGTTAAGTTTGTATTGTTGCAGGTGGTTGTGTTTATGATAAAAATTTTATGAAAAAGTTAACAAAAATTGGTAAAAACAAATTTACTACTTAATGAATCATAGGAACGGATATAATAACCTTTTCATTTACAACAACAGTCCTAAGCAAAAGTTACAATTTTCGAAAGAGAAGCTATTTTGAAGAGAACAACTTTATGGTAGCAAAGAATTTCTTATGTAGATTTTTATTGAAACCATTAAAAGATAAATCTGCAGTATGGTACATGTGGTTATAGTATATACATGGTGAAGAGTATATAATATAAGATTTGGCATAGAATAAAATAGCACTCTTAATTTTTTTTAAATCCCCTAAATCTTCTGCAGACTAAAGAGTAATAGACTTCGAGCGCCTTTTGCTTTTTCTTTTCTTTTCTTTTCTTTTCTTTTGTTTTTTTTTTTTTTTTTTTGGTTTTTTTAATTTCGTATAAAAGCGTTTAGGATTTTTATCTGTGATCATAACCGTTACTAGTGAGTTTATGTGAAAGGAACTAAGGCTCTATAAGACGAAAAAGCTTTTGGGTTGGACTATTTTCTCCTAGAGATGTCTTAGCCCTTATTAGATCCGTCTATCTACAACAGTGTCTGTGAAAAGTTTTCAATACAATTTACTAATTAATTTTATCAATATCTTCTTGTCACAGTTTCGGAAAATAAGCAACTAAACAGAAATTTTTTTTACAGTTGGGTAGATGAATTTAAACGTTGCTTTATAAACGCAGTGAAGGCACATTGACAGCTAAGCTTGAAATTGGTTTGGTGGCATGAGTTCGCATCCCAGCAGCTGCATCGATACTTATATAAGTAAATTTAGACTTTACAAAATTAGTAAATAAAAAAGTGCTCTTCTTAGCCGGTATTATATTATTAAATGAAAAGTGAGACATTCTAATGCGTGTGATTTTAAGCCCGATGCAACTTATGAAAAGGTTAACTGTCAAACGAGCTGTGATACTGCTCACACTTTTTTACAATTATAATCAGTATAATCTGGCATATCATCACAAATAGATTAGTGCTTCAACAATATAACCAATTTATTCAAATGTGCTTTGTGTTCGCCGATAAGGCTTATTTTTGATGTGTTTGGTACTAAAAAAAATTGCTGCATTTGGTATGAAAGCAATCGACAGCAGCCTCTTCTGAATCCATTACATCAAAAGAAAATTTACCATTTGTATGGTTTACATGATGGTGGCATCATTGAAATGTATTTCTTCAAAAATGAAGCTGCAGGTTGTGTTAAATTGGACGAAGATCGTCACCTCACCAAGATATATTATTGAAAATATAGATGACATTAGTCCGAGCGAGATGTTGTTTCAGTAGAATGGCTCTACATGCCGACCACCAACATAAACTTATTAATATCAAAATTTGGTGATAAGTGGGTTTTGAGAAATGCACCAGTCAGTTGAACTCTAAGGTCAAGCTTATATGATCCTCCTAATTATTTCTTGCAAGAATTTACCTCCTGGAAATCGACATTGTTCATGTTTTTCATGAAAAATGACTATCAAAGATCGATTAAGTAGCTCCTAATTAGACGTCTCAAAAATGCTTCGTTCAAAATAGCACCGTTGGCCATATTCCTGAGAACATTTTCAATCAAAATTACCATTTTATTGTATTTTAATTTTATGTATTATTTTCTTTTTCAATTTAAAATTCTATCAATCTAACAAAAATGTTCTTATCTATCAGTATCACAATTATTGCCTGAGGGTTACTTCTCTTTTTTTTTTAAAGCTGCAGTGTTTCAAACTAAAAGAGAATTATTTAAAAAAAAAAATTGTTTTCTAAAATTTATTAAAGACTGAATCACTTCCCTTCGAAACTTTATTGTTTACTTACAAATTATTGCCCAAATTATTTTATACATAAAAAATTTACTGCTTTGACTCTAGAAAAAAAAACTGGTCACAAAACTTTTGCAATTCGACCTACTCCATTGACATTCTATGGCATTAATACATTAACCTCTAAGAGCTTATCTTACAACAGAACTAATTTGAAACTAATCATGAACTCGCTTTTTAAATGCTAATCGGCTTCTATTAAAAATATCTTTTTCAAATAATTAAATTCATTTGTAAAAAAAAATAATTTTTTAATGCTCGTAAAATCTAAATTTCATATATTTTTAATCTTCACATTAACTTTTAAAAGAATTCACGGTTGTTTTTAATAATCACGTTGAACGTTTCGCATTTGATTAAGTAAAGTAAAAAAAAAAAGACATTCGATTTTAAGCGTTTGCATACTAAATGACCTTCACAAGGCGGTTTTTTTTAACGATGGCTTATTTAATTCATAACATGATTTTGATTGTGCCTTTGTTGCTTTTGTTTTTCTTATAAATTAATTTAAAACTGTTATAAATTTAAAAACTGGTATTTTAGAAATGCGTAAAGATGTTTTGAAACTTTTAAGCAGAAACAAGTTTTCAAAGATGAGCAGCTGTAAGAGGCTTAAGTTTTTTTTTTTTAACTTTTAATACATTTTAAATTTAATTATGCAATATCGAGCATAAAATAAAAGGCAATCAATGAAAATAAACGGAATTTCAAGGTCTTTAATAATATCGTTGCTTATTAACATTTTACTTTTTCTTCTGACGTAAAAGTGTAAAATGAATAATAATATTTTGTGTGAAATCAAGGATGTGCTGACTTGCCAATATTGTTAAAATTTAGACTGAAAGTATTATCACTATCCATCTCAGCATATCAAGGAATGTGTGTTACTGTTTTAATGTGTGGTAATGGAATAAAGAAACTCAGTGTATAAAAATAAACAAAACGTGTCGCAAACGCTTGAAGCAAGATTTAAATCTTTATAAATTCTCCAATCGTTTTGTAAATAAGCAAAACCAAAGTGACAAAAACCTTAAACGCAACACTTGGCTTTTCGCTCGCGTGCTTGATTTAATATTCCAATGCAAATGCACAATCCCAATGTGCAGCTTTGAAGGAATTAAGTGTTTTCGAAACGTTTTTTCTCAAAATATTTCAATTTCGTTCTCATTGTTTTCTTTTCTGGCTGCGTACGAGCAATAACAATAAAAAACTGATCTGCACAATCCCTTTTATTATTTCTGTTTTGTTTTTATTTTGCTCACTATAAAGAACAGAACGTAACAAAACCGTTTTGTTTCTAATAAACTCAGCACGTTTTTAAGTTAAAATCTTCTAAATTTCAGATAATATCAATTTTTAAAGCCGTGCCTTACAATTGTTATCTTTTGCCCTCAGTCCCGTAGGGATGACGACGACAGAAGAAAAGTAACGTTAGTTTTAAAAGCTATGGGGCCTATTTCTCAGCAGTTGTATTCACTATCGATTTTAAGATCTTACAAATACGACAAAGGTATTCTGAAGGGTTCGACCAGTTAAAGATGCATTCAACTTTACACCGTGGATGCTGTAGACGGCTGAGATAGATCAGTGTTGTCAACTTACGGATACACAAAACTAAGCTGAAGCCGCTATAGAAAACATTCAACCGAGCCGCTCTGGAAAACAGTCAGCCGAAGCCGCCGTGATCGAAACAGTCAGCTTAAGCGAGAACCTTAATACTCTGTGCAAGATGGAATTAAAAAAAACTGAAATCTCACTAAAACGCTCTTAACACTACAAGCAATCGATTATGACAGATTCCTATCTAGTTTGAGCCACCCCGATAACTTCCCAACCTTGCGTACTTATTCAAATGAAACTACTACTGATTGAGAATTATAAGTGATACAACTGAACTGAAGTCAACGTAACGACGTCAAAGTAAAAGAAAACATTATTTTATCTTTTTATATTATTTTGTTTCTATTTAATATTTAACTTAAAGCGGGGAGCATAGAATCCGTCATACATTGTATTTTCACGTATTCAACTAAAGTCAAAGTAACGACGAATGAGGTTGGCACTATGAGTACTTGGCTGACGGATATTAAATCAAAGTTTGTATTTTATTCACTTGTAAATTTAATTTAATTTGCATTTTATTTTTTTGCCACCAAAAATATTTTATTACAATTACAGAATATAATTGAAACACAGCAAGAGTTAAAAGAAAACAAAGCAGAAGAAGCAATTGACAACTGCAAAAGTATTCAACATACGTCAAAAGTTAAAAGTAGAACAACTTCAGTACTTTGTAATAACGAACACGTACTGATTGAGACATCGCTCATAAGAAAACATGTATTTAACTTATTTTTCAGTTAAAGTTTAACGGACGACGAATTCTATGTGCCCCGTCCTTTACTGTGCGTACACGTGAAAAAGAAAGATAAAAGTGTGGCCAGATCGACAGAATTTAATTTAAATTTAAACTCTTTCAATTATATATTTAATTAAAATATAAGTAAAACAAATTCTAATTAAATAATAAATTGAATTGATTAAATAAGGAAACAAAAATGAAAGAAATGAGCTTTTTTATTTAAATAAATAACTGAATCAATTAAAAAAGTTTTTACATGTGTCAATCTGATAACAAACGCAATTTTTAATAAGTAGAATAAATTCTTTTCTAGAAAATTTAAGAATCCTTCTGAAGAGAGAAATAACGCTCGTGTTGAAATAAGCAAATGACGGCATAGGACGGAAGAGAGAGTATATGTTTTATTCCATATCACGAGTGCGTTTTCAAGTAATAGCCTGAAGGTGTAAGTCTTATTTTTTTACAATTATAGTCAAAGAACAGCCAGTATTGCTTGTGGTAAATATTATAAAAAGGTTGGTACAGATTTGCTCTAAATCTCGTCTACCCGATTTAGATAACTGTAACACAAGCCCTTGAAAAAATATTTATAAGTGTCGATTCCTGTCTCTTTTAGAACTAAAAATTTTCATTTTTTAAAAAATCTGTATCAAATCTGCTGTTAGTTTTTCACTTATTTATAATCACGTCTATTGTTAATAAAAACTTACAACTTTTTTTTTATTTTTTTTTTAAACCGGATTTTTAATTCACACTTTTCATAGCACAATTTGCTACAATCCTTCCAACTTAATTATTTCTTATTTCGCGCACAAAAAACAACGCAACCAAAATAATGAAAAATATTTGTTTGTTTCCTTCTTTTGTCGTACAAAAACAAAAAATCAACATTCCTTATAACTTCTGTTTTATACAATTTCTAGTTCATAAAATTGTATTTTGTCGTATTTTTAGTAGTTTTTAATTAAAATACATTTTATTGTTGAACCAACTAAAAACTATTTGAATGAAACGACATTGGCAAACAGAAACTGAAACTACAACTACAACAAATGATTTTAAATATAGAAAACAATTTTTTGTTTTGTTTTATTTATTATTTACGTTTGTTTTTGTTTATTTTCCACTTACCGGAAACATTTTGCTGCACTTTTTCAACTGAAGTCGGTAATTTATGGGTAAAATGTCGACAATAGTGACGGTGATGTTGACCACAGTTTTGATATTTTTTTGACGTCTCTAAAACCCGCGTAAATTTTGTTTTTGTATTGCTGTTTGATGACAATTTAATTTTAAACTTTTTTAAAATAACTTGTCTCGTTTTTTTCCTTTTTTTGGAGTTTAGGTCTATTACCAGTTGTTAATTGTTGTTGCTTTTTTAATATTAATCTATTTTTATTTTATTAATTTTAGTTGATTTGAAACATAAAACTTTACAAGTTAAAGAGCTATTAAAGCAGTAAAAACAGGTTTTAAAAAACACATTGCTTAACTTTTTTTGGTTACAAAATACGTTGAAAAAAGAGTGATTTTTTTCAATTGAAGAAAACCTTTTTTAAGTTTTTTATAATTAATTTACACATGTAAATTACTCATAAAATTTAAATCCAATATAGGAGCAAAAATATATATAAATTCGAAACTATTTAAATACACACTAATGTTATAAAAAGTTCATGTGTCTATGAAAATTCTGTTATAACAAAAATTATTTATGGAAAATATTACTTTATACACTATTATATATGTATACTGTTTCAAAAAAAAATTCAAAAAAAAATTTTCAATCATTAATACTGTTATACAAAATATATTTCATTAAAAATACTGTTATACACAAAGGAAATTTATTTGTAATACTTCTATTTCCAAATTTTTTTTAAGAGCAGATACATAATTTTTTTTAGGAAAAAAATTTTAATTTACGAAATAAAAAACTGTTATACACATTACTGTTATACACATAGTTTTAACAAAAATTACCGTCATACACACTTTTAAATATAGAATAGAATATTATATGAATAGTTTTTATCGGAAATTTATGTTATACAAAACAGTTTATAAAGTTAATACTGTTATACACAATTTAATCTACAGAAATTTTTTTAAAAGAATAAACTGTTAAAACTATAATCCAAAAAAACTCTGTTAAGAAGTACTGTTTTATAAGAATAAATTTTAACTTCAATACTGTTATACATAAAATTTGTTTAAAAAATAACTGTTAGACACTAAAGAAACTATTGTTATATCAAAAAAAAAATATTAAAAACTTTCTTATTAAAAGCACAGTCATATAAAAATCTACAAAATATTTGCTGTTCACACTATTTTCTCTGCCAAAACCGTTTTTTTTATATGAAAACTCTTTTTAAGAAAAATGTTATATAAAACATTTGCTGATATAATATTTTGTAAATTATTGTTTTAAATAAACATTTTGTTAAAAATAGTTTTGCATAAACTACATATTTAGTTACACTTAAGTTCATGTATTACGAAGGTAGGCAGAATAAAAAAATTAATATAAAAAATAAATAAAAAACTAATTAAAAAATAAATCAGAAAACCAAAGTAAATAAAATAACAAGTTATTACCATATTTAACTACTTAAGGAAGGAGGATGAGCGGAGAACCGATTTAATTTTTTTTTCATTCAAAACAAAAACCTTTGAAACAGGTAGCTGAAGTTAGCAAGGAACCTGTAATGCTAAGTCCGCTATAACGACAAGAATACAATTTGAGTTCTGATATTAAAGGGTGTCCCATTTGTGATATAATTTGATCTATATAACCCTTATTTTTGTTTCGTTATAAACAAACACCTGAAAATTATTTAAAATATCCACTATTGTGTCTGGTATAATTCTGCCTCTTTCTTTCCTGGACACCATCTTAAAGAAACATGACTTTAAGTTTGTCTGCTTTAAATTCGGGTTTTTTCTTGCAAGAATTATTTTAGGTTTCTTAACAAAAAAATAATTTTATATTAATTATTACATTTGTTCGATTTGGTTTTATGTAAAATGCTAATTATATTTCTCTTTGGAATTTTAATATGGCTGATACTAAGCACTAAAAGTAATACTGCCAAATTAGCGGTTTTCGCACCAAATTAGGCGATAAAAATTTCAAATTTAAAAATGGCTGAAGTCTTGAGTGCTTTTGTGCATTTTGGTATACAACAGTGCATGTTAAGCTTAATTTTTATTAAAAAAATATCTAAGATAATTAAAAAAGGTTTTAACACATCAATAAAACTTCGAGCAAAATTCCGTCAAAAGTCCAGCGATTGATGCTTTAAGCCTCCAGCTTAAAATTAATTTAATCCTGTCGCAGTAGAAAACTTGCCTACAATTTTATTGGAAGTTTATTCGAATTCTAAAATAGAAAACCTAAACTATTTTTTGATGAATAATGAACTTATAACAATATAAATTTAATTATATGGAATATGTACAGCATCAAGTTCTCGCATCGAGCAAAAAAAATCAAGTTCGATGAAAAAATTTGACTTGATGCTTTTAACTCGACAGTTACACAAAACTATATTCTGTTGACTGCCTTTCTAAGTGGCTGCCTCTCATGCATATGTTGAATGAGATAAATTGCATTAAAATTTATTTACTTAAGTTGTCTACAGCCTTAAACGCAGCTAGAAACATGATACAAACTTAGTCTTACGGACCTTTAATTTCTCAAAGTGCAAGTAAGTTCTTCATGTTTTTGACGACAACACAAAAAATATTTTTCTCCCTACTTTATTTTTACATAAAATAATGTGTCTTTTTCCTAAAAATTTCTCCGATTTTCCTAGACGATCCACACAAAATTAAAATAAAAAAATATTCTGCAAATTAAAACAATTCTGAATTTAAAATCGTTTTTAGATTTGCGATTATTATATTTAAAACTGTTAAAAAAAATTCTACTTCCTATGTCATTGAATTTTGGCGCCTTAAATATTTTATAAAATTTTTCGCGATTTTTGTTTTGTTAAATTTGGCATCTCTGACGAGAAGAGCCACCAATTAATTTATTAAAATCACATTTGAAATGAATTAAAATTTACTTTTTTTTCATTTTTTAATTCAATTTCTACAAAATTTTAGAAAGAAAAATTATTAACAAATGTATGCGAACGTTTTCCAAAGAAAACAAGAAAGGGTTCAATCCCTGATTGAAAAAAAAAATTAAAAATTTATTATATTTTAATTAAACACCATTTATGCATTTAAGTGTTTGCAATTTGACGACAGTTTCATGTGATAAACGATTTTAATGATTTTAAATTTCAGGTCAAAAAATTGAAAACAAAAGCAAATTAAAATGAATAAACTCCTCCAAAATGGCTCGACCGGCACAACGGGTAGGCCTGAGAATCGGTCAACACCTATTTTTTATGCCAGATTTCTGGACCGATCTTCCTGAAATTTTCACATACTATAACTAAGACTCTTTTATACTTTTTTCTACCACGCCTACTTTAACGCCTACTTTTTTTAAACTATGTACTTGTATCAACATAGTTTTTAGTATTTTTCTTCAAATTGTACGGAACTTATAGCCCAGCCAATGAAGAAATAAAGGTCTGAGAATCTGTTAACACCTGTTTTTCATACTCCTAAATATTAAGGGTGACTCATCCAAGTAAACAGCTTATGCTTAACCTAAATAACGTAACACGACTTTGATGGAATTTTAAACTAAAATCTGCAAACCGTAGAACACATATGACTTACTTTTTTTTTAATGCACTTTTAGGAAAAAGTACTTAAATTTTTATGTTTTTAAAATAAATTAATTATAAATTGAATATTTTACTTAAACTGTTACACTGCAATCTTTATAGTCTTAAACTAAAACTAATGAATTATTTATTACATCTAATCCTTTCTCCTATTAAATTTTAACAAAACAATTTAAAATGATTAAAACTTATTTTTAATCATTTTTTTAGCCAATTTTGTAGCCAGTATTTTATATATTTTTTATAATCATACTTTCGATTTGATTGTATTACATAAAAATTGCTTTGGTAACAAGTTTTCAAACTAAAAAAATTAAAACAAAATAAATCACTCTTTTTTCCAATTTATTTTTTAACAAAAATAATTGCAATAAAATTGGTTGTTTTATTAAAATATGTCTGTCATTATTCAAAACTTTTTTGTTACATAACATTCTCTTTTAGAAGAGTTTGATTAAATGATAAAAGTTTTATTTTTATAAATTTATATTATTTTTCTAAAAAAAAATTTATCACAAATATTTTGTTTCTATTTAAATAAAATGCGTTTACGCAATCTATTTTTATGCATTTTCTCTTATTTTTTTAAGGCAGTTTGGATTTCCGACTGGTTTTGCAAAGAAAATGAAATTTTATTATTTTTTTTTAATTTTTTTTATTAAGAAAAACTGCTACTTTAAAACCACTTTTGCTTTTCTTAACACACAAGCAATTTTAAATGAAAATCAGAGTGAGTTGTTGTTGTTAAGTCAAAGAAGATAAAATAACAGCATCTTTGGTAAAATATTTTTTTAAGCGCATGCGCAACCATCCATTTATAACAGTTTATTAGTGCAAGTAAAATATTTTTTTTTTATTTTTTTTATTTTAATTTCTTACTTCAAGCACGCAGTTTGTTAAATTTATTTAAAAAGTTTTTAACAAGCTTTTTTCAGTCTACAAAATTTATAAATTAAGATTTAATTACGCGGTCTTAAACCACTCGTTTTGATTTAATCGTCTTTTGATTTCTTTTTCGGTTTTTTATCCGTTTAACCAACAATACCGTACAATAGCCGCCGTTACACTGATTTCATATGTTACCAACTAAAAGACTTGAAAGCCACTTGGCTAAAATCAGAGTTGACTTCAAATTAGTTAAACATCAGTGTGTGTTGTTGGTATTGGTGGTGTTGGTGGAGGTAAAGTTGTATTTATCTTTGCGCAGCCGCAATAACCCTCCACAGGTGGTTTTGGCCGACAAGTGTGTTGTATTTGAATAACTGCTGTTTACGTATGGATATGCTACCAGTTACACTAGTTTTTCTACTGCTAACAAACCCACACACATACATAAACGAACTTCAAAAGAAAAAAAAAAATATCTTCAGCTCTTCTGTTAAAAGGAAGGAAGTGATGCCAGACCTAAAGCTTTAAGTCATTTGTTTGCATTCAAATTAAACGTTTTTTTTTTCCTTTACAGCTTATTTTAACACAAATGAGATTTCAGAATTTGTGATATGGCTAAACTTGTGTCCGTTTTTATATTAAAATGTTCATAGCTGATAGAGGCGTTAAAATGCAGCATAACACAATGTTCAAGACATTCAGCTTAACAGCGTAATGGGAAGTTTTCACACAATATTAAAACAGTTTTAGTTTAACATTTTCATCTGCTTAAAAGCTTTTTTAAAAACTACAAAAGCAAGTATTTTTTTTTAAGAGAAGTAGCACTTCAGGCATTAAAACCTATTTAGTTATTTTTCATAACCGTGCTACATTCTTTAGGAAAGGGATAGATAAGAGATAAGACAGGTGGTGAAAGGAGAAAGATAGATAGTTATTTTACTTCGCCGGCGAATCTGCTATGAGAAAGTACCGACGAAGGAGACTGCACGTTTTTTTTTTTGTTCATTCTGAATATGTATTTATACCATTAAACCGAAAAAAACATTTTTTTATTTTGATTGCCGCAGGATTTGAACCCTAAACAACCAGGTTTGTAGGCAACGTGTTTACCACTTTGACTACAGCAGCAAATTTCTAAATCAACAAGTATAATGTGGAAACAAAAAACTTAATAAAAATTTTCATTTGAAATTGTTTTTTTATTAATTTTTTTATAAAACCGTATTATAAATATGTTTTTCAATTAACAATTTGTGTTCAAAAACTCATATTACATATATTTAATTTCAATGCTCTTTGACGATACTTTTTACGAACATATATCAAGATTATATCCGATACCTAACTCTCACTTGCTTTATGAAATTTTTAAATTTAAAACACGTCAATTTGCAAGTGAATTGAATAAAACCATTCAATGTATGGGAAAATACATCAAACATAACTTGTTTAGATCTTGTTAAAATTTTCATTGTTAAACAATATTTAAGACCACTGAAAAGCAAGAATGCTAATATTGTGACCGCAAGCATTTCATATTCAATTTGCCTGCCTGCATGCATATCGCTTTTTGGATTAGTAGAACACATTATTCGGAATAAGATAACAAAATTGGTTTCATTCGAATTAAATGCACCAGGAGTTAAATAAACCCGGTCTTAACGAAATTTCTCTACCAATAGTCATTGAAATTTTTGACAACAAACAGAATATGTAGATGCCAGCAAAGACATACAGCAAACGCAATTTATCCTGCCTCAGCATTCTATGAGTACTTAGAAAAGAAATTAATAAAAGGAACTAACAACAGACCTCTTTATAAGCACTGCTTAGAATATTTCACAATATTGCTTAAAAGTAAAAATTAATTATCTGCACCTTTGGAGCCTCCTTAATTATGACTCAGATATGACTCCTTAAAGTTTGCAGCTTATGAGCTTTTGAAAAAAAATGTTGCTTAAAAATTTTAGTGCTTTTGATTTGCGGCAAAAGTATAAGTGTGAATTTAAGAAACTTTTACATAAAGCCAAAACAAAGATCTACAAACAAAATTGCATCCTACTACTCGAGGGCAAGAACTTATGAGAAAATATTGGTGGTGTTTTCTGTGGATAAATAAAACAATAAAAAAACAATAATTTCTGAAATAAATAAAGAAATCTTTGAGAGCCTATAAAAACCTTCAAAAAATAATCTTATCTGTAATAAATTTGGAGCTCTTTAAAAAATTTTAATTTTAAACGTTTTCCAATAGCAAATAATTTATTTTTTTAACTCTTTATGAGTGCAAAAACTCCGAGAAATAACTTAGAAAAGTTTCCTTTCTGGATTTTATAGTTCACTTCATTTTAGCACAAGGCTGGGACTAAAAAATGTCCCTTCGCGGAATGCAGAAAAAAATCGTTTAAATATTTTTGCAAAACAATATAAAAAAATTAAACGTAAAATAAATAAACAGCTCAATTTGAAAGAAAACGCCAAAAATTTACTTGACTTGAAAGAAATTTAAATATTATTTCGACACATTTTTCCATTTCCATTTAAAAAGGTATTTCAAAGCAATCTTATTATTATATTAAACAAATAATTGCATTTTGTTATATAAGAATTGAAAAAAGTTCATGCCATCTTAATTTAGAAGTAATTTTTTAAAACAAAATTTAGAGGATTCTTTTTAGCGAAAAAGTGAATATCAAATACATTTCTACACACCCGCTTTATTACTAAATTCCGTAATTCAATGATTCTACTTCAGCGTAATGAATTTGGTTTAACTTACACGTTTTCTGTTAAAAATAGTCTGGCATCATCTTAGTTAATGATTATAAAATTTGTTGGCTATAATTTTTTTGTTGTCATAGTAGAAAAAGTGTATAGCTAGTGGTAACAAAGAAGATAAAAGCCGGTTGTAAGTCCGTCTGTCTTTTTATAATACTACTGGCCCGTGTTTGATTATTTCGATGTGTGGAGTTTTAAGTGTTGGCCAATTTTTTTTAAACAAAATAACATCAACTTTAATGTTATTGTTTATTTTTGGGCGCATTGATTGCAATTGTTTTTGTTATCGTTTTGTAAAAAGTTGGCCACTCTAATAAATAAATAACTATGTATTGCCTAATAATGGTAAATGATTGTTGTTGCTGATACTGCTAACTTCCAGCTTAGGAATTTTTATACAAATTTTTTAACATGATGATTAACAGCGTAATTTTAACATTGGATAAACGAAACTATGTTATTAACATGAATAAAAGTATTTTATATTTTTAACGTTTTTAGCTTAAAGGCCGTGTCAGATAAAACTTTTGCTTTGCGTTGCGTTGCAAATTCGCTTTGACATTTAAGATAAAATGTATGAACTTATATGAAACATGTCACATAAAGCACTTTTAACGCAAAGCAAAGCGCAAAGTTGGTCAACACTCATCTTTTGGCGCGCTTTGACAATTAGCTGCTATACATTTGTCTATTATTTTTTGCAAAATCTAAAGTAAAAGAGGTAAGTATTTTAAAATGTAATTTTTTTATTAAATATTATTCCTTTATTATTTTTGAAAAAGGCTTCTAGTATTAATTTGCAACAAATTATTTTAACTATAGGAAATAGTTTATTTTAATATTCTTATGTATACATGTAGTTATATAAAAATGCTTCATTCATTAAGATTAGGATTAGAACCAATTCCAATATGTCCTCCAATAACATTTTTTAATATTATTTTAATGAAAATATAAAAACTACTATGCACTTTTAACGTAAACAAACAATAATTAAGCGCTGTCAAAGTTTTTATTGTGACATACCTCTTGCGTTTTACACTTTTTTTTCAAAGTTTGAAATGTCACGCAAAGCGAAAAAGTTCTATCTGACACGGCCTTAAATGTTTTCTTCTTTTCCTTTTCTAACATGTTCATATCCAAATGTTAAATAATTGTTTGATTGTGTGTACAAGTTTTGTGTTCTAATTTTATTCTCGTCTATTATAAAAGCATAATTCAATGTCAGTCATACGTCATTGTGAGCAGAATAATAAGACAAGTTTTAATTTTCGAATACAAACACATGCATGAGAATTTTATTCGTTTAAAGCAAATTTGCATTTGTTGTTTGAAGTTGAAATTTTAGTTTTAATTGACAAGAGCAAATTTAAATTAAGGTTATTTCAAGATTAACGAAATAATTGAATTTTTATTTATCTTTAGAATGCTAAAAACTTTGCAATGTCCATCCGTTTTTACAGGGACTTCATCTTTGAAACCTTAAGCTACTTGAAATTTACGCAATTATTAAATTATAAATTTAAAACTGCCCCAATAGAAACGTTATTTAAACGAACATAGCATTATCTCTCAATACTTAATAAGCAGGTGCTTGAAATTTATACAGAATATGGAGTATTAAGTTTTCTGTTACGATAATGTGAAACATAAAACCAAAGGGTGTCCCATGTATTGCATGCTTTCTATAATATTAAGTTTAAAATTGTCAAACTAAAATTTTAAGGGTATCTACATAGAAAACGTGATTTTGATGACTACACTCTTTCTTTAAAAGTTTAATAGACAAAGGAATTTGTTCGTTACAAAAAATTTTAGGAAAGATTTCTTATTTTTTAAATCCCAAAAATCATAAAGATAACAGCTAAAGAAGCTTTAGGTTGTATGTTGACTGTAACGATAGTTTTATATGTGGAAAAACAAACTTGAAATTTTCCGTCTCCAATTTATATTAATGTGGCGAAATTATATTAATGCGGAAAAGCAGGCTTTCCAGATTCTTTTTGAGTCAAATCCAAAATCAAAAGATTTTATTCCCAATAATTTCATTGGTAAAGATGTGCCGTATTTGTATACAATTTTAATCGCACAATCAGATTTATAAATTCAAAAAGATGACATCCATATTCTACCTCACAAAAATTTTAATTTTATTCCTTATATTGGTGTTTATTGAGATTATTGTCATAAAATGTCTTTTTATAGTAGAGTCAACAACAATCCTGTCGGGATTTTAAGTAGTGCTGAATTAGCAAAATCTTAATATATGTAACATGCATTTTTACACTGACTAACTTCTCGGCGAAACGCATGGAAGATGTAAAAAATGTAAAACATTCGTTTATATTGACAACATTTAACATCTAACATCTACCATCAACTCAGCTGTCAAAAACATTTAATTCAACGACGCAAGGCGCATCAAACAGGTGACTGCATCCGATCATGTGTTTATCATATGTTTTAGCTTTTGCGTGTATTTTGTTTTTGTAAAAACTAATTCGAGCTGTCAAAAACGTCTTGTAATGTGTGTATGTATTTGTGAAAAATAAGAAAGCCACTAAAAATATATTGGAATACATACACACATGTTGCCAGACGTTTTTGACAGCTCGAATTAGTTTTTACAAAAACAAAATACACGTAAAAGGTAATGCATTCACCTGGTATTATTGCGCCATGAAACGACGCATAATTTTTAGTAGTAAAAAAAAGATTTAAAAAAATTGATTTCGAGGACGCATTTATAATTGAATTAAGTGTAAACTTAGTTATTAATGCAATGGATTGAAGTAATGGAAAACCATCCTGGAAGAAGATACAGAAAATTTTTTAGTGGACATAAGTCTGCTTGTGGGTCACAATACAATGGGTAAGAAACATTTATTTCAATACTTATATTTTTATGATCCGCTATGAAATATTTCAAGAGATAGATGTCCAAAATAAATAAAAAAAAAAATTAAAAATTAAATTAAATTAAAAGTGATAATTTTTTCCAAGCTCAAGATCATCAAATAATAAATATTTCTTTTTTTGTTTTTGTTTTTTTAATACTTCAAAATTTACCTAAATTTATTTATATTTATATTTAAATTTAAAAACAAAAACTTATGTGCGCCGCACATTTTCGTTTAAAAATATTTATTTATATATTTAATACCATTTTATCAGTGATGCCAACAGAATATCGAAATTATTGTCATTTTTCTAGTGATGACGCTAAAGTTATCATAAGATGAAAGGTGGAACAAAATGAGATAAAAACATATTTTAAAAATGTTGAAAGATGTTGACTTTTAGCTCTGTGTATTTCTTATGGGATGATGTTAACATCTTAGCAAATTGATGGTAGATGTTAGATGTTGATCAGGGTAAAAAGGCTATAAGCTTTTATTCCAAAAAAAATATTTATTTAACAAAAAAAAAAAAAAAAAAAAAAAAATAATCGATAAGAAATGCTTAAATATTTTCATTACTATTATGACATAAAACCCAAAAAAAGACCAAAAGCAAATGCGATGAATAAAAAGTTTTTGTTGCACAACTTATTTATTTTACATTTTTATCTTATCCCCCATCTTGGAGATAAATTCTTGAATCTAACAACTTTTCTCAAGAAAAAAAGCTAATGATGTAAAAGTATTTTATTTTTAAAAAACTTAGGAAAATAAGATGTGAATAACAAAACTATTTGCAAATAGCAGTGTAATGTTGCCACCTCTTTAGAAATTTTTTATGATTTTCATAGTCAGGATCTCTTGTTAAATGTTTGTATATTTGTTCTATGGCAGTGTTTCCAATTGATTTTAATTTTGAAATTAAAAATAAAAATTTAGTCTTATTTGTAATTTGTTGCATAAACAGTAAGTCCAGATTTACACTATGCAAGTTTTTGAGGCATTTTTTTCTCAATTCCTTATTTAAGTTGCAGCGATATGCGTTATTTAAAAATAAACATAAGCAAAAATAATATACCCCCAAAATCCCAATAATACCATATTGCTTACTCCTTCTGCTTCACCAACAAGCAAAAATTTCATGCAAGTTTCATGAAAAATTGCCTAGTCTAAATGCGGTATAAGTTAAATAATTGCAAATTATGTGTATTTTCGAATAGCGGGCATAAGTAATTGGGCACGATTACCAACTTAAACGTGGTTAACGTGCTATATGACACATCGTTATAATATTATCCAAGTTAGGAAAAAGTAATATCATGTGGCGATGCCTATCAGACAGAAATAGTCTCCGGCACGTCACATCTGGTGTAAGAAGAATTTAACGTTAGGAATATCCCTTATGTTTTCTAATCGAACATGTTGCCTTTTCACTTAATATTAAAAATGTTGGCGCATAGAATTAGATTTAATATAAATTATTTAGGTTTATAAAAAAAACTAAGTAAAAATTGATGTAGAACCTCAAGTATCGGCGAATATAAAATAATCTTTTTAGCAAAATTGTGAAGGTTTGAAAAATATATTTTTTTATTATTTTTTAAATACAAATATTTTAAATAGTGCGATGGAAATGCTTCTAAAAATTTGACATCAAAACGCATTTAATTAATTTTAAAATATAATTTAAAATAAAGTATCGTCCTCATTAACATAACAATCGTTAAATTACTTTTGATCCGGCTTGTACTCATTTTTTTAAATAAATTTAAAAATTTATGTAAGCTTTGCTATTGATATTTCTGTCTCTATTTTTTTTTTTTTTCTTTGTATACTTTTACAAAAATTTTTTAGACGAGTTGTTCACTTTAACCACATAAACGGCCCATAATTTGTGTTTGCAGACAAAAAACAATAATTTGATGTCAACAAATTGTTTGTTGTAGGGAATACAAATTAAAAAATAAGTCGATGTGACATAATTCACACTAAAAAAAAATTGGTCTATTTTGAGCTTTCAATTAAAAAAAAAAAAAAAATTGATTTGGATAATAACTTGTTTTTGAGAGAAATATAAAAATGGAAACTACATATACAAGGTCATTTAATTTTACTTTAATAAACAATAACCCAAGCGAAATTAAGACAAAAAGAAATGTTTATCACACTAAATGATAAATATGTTGAAATGTTTATATAATTAATAAATTGTGAATGCATTACAACAATCTATTGTAATTTACAAGAATAATTGTAAACAAAATACTTAATCAAACGAGTTTTTCAATAACAAAGAAACCAAAAACAGTTAAAATGCAATAGTGTGCATATAAAAACAAAATAACTTATGCAAGTGTGAGTGCCCTTTGGCATTATGCGTTTGTTACTGACTCATACGCGCTCTCACTACACAAACACACCCATTTCGTTTCAATCAATTCAATTTACTTATTTTAAATTATCATAGTGGGGTATTTGTTGGAAATAATTATTTTTCTTAACTTCATTTCCTACAAATTAGATAATTATGGTAAACACAATAAAAACAAAGAAAATTTGATTAAAATAAATACCATCAGTGATGGTATATTTTGTTAATTTAAGCCCGCCAAATTTACTTCAAAATCGCCAAAAAAAAAACAGCTAAATTTTTTACTTAATATTTAAAGCGTCAGTCGCTATACTTAATCTTAATTAAAATAATCTGTTCCTAAATTTAGCGATAAATCACTAAGAAAGTATTAAAAAATTTAATAAAAATATAATAATTTAATAATAAGACTTAGAAAAACATTTAACGCGTTTTTGTATCAGGAATTTCTTAAATGTACTGGTCAACAAAATTTTTTTGTCTGATATGTGAATGAAAAAAAATTTATACTTCCGGTTTTCTTGTGACATCAAAATATATATTTTCGTAAAAAGTGAAACCTTCAGCGATATTTAAAGAAATATTTGAAAGGTCTGTTCTAAGTCTCTAACAATAATCTGCTAGCATTCCTAGACTTCATTTCCCTTAATAGCGCTTCTCCATTAAGGAAATATCCTGATGGAACCTCTCGCCTTGTTCGTTTACTTACAACACCCAAATCTACCATAAATTTGTATTTTGAAGACGTATCACACCCTAAGGCTTCATATGACATTATATGTTCATTTATAAAGCCTTTATAATTTTTCGATTTATAGTATCCTAGACAACGTTCACAAAAAATGTCCATACTACTTTTTCCTGATCATTCAGTTTTTCTTCAAAGCTCCTTTATACGTTGCCGTATTTGTGGACCTACAAATATTTTCTCTATAATTTTTGATATCCAGGTTTCATATTGATGCCTCACAGGAAATCCAAAATAGCATAATAGTCGCTGTGATGTAAAATTTAATTATCCACTCATAAAAGAAAAATAGTCGGGATCGTTAGAACACTTTCGTGGCATATTTACGATATATAGAACGTATATAAGTCGTCTAAATGAAGTTATTAGAAAACACGCATGTGTGGTTAGAAATTAATATCTAGCTGTCACAAAAAAAAAAAAAAAGAACTGGACGTGATTGAAAAAAATTATTATATATTGTTAACGAGGGTACATTAAACAAAAATCATAAAAAAGTCAGTCGGTGTCACAAAAACAGTGTCTACTAGTGTTAATTTCAATGAGAACAAATAAAACTTATATATATTATTTTTTGCCTTCAGCTAACACTAGTCGGAAGTGTCAATTGAAAACAGAACATGTATCTGATAGGCGGTACTGGCTAAATAAGTCCGACCCAGTGATGCCAGATCATAATATAAAAAATCCCAATGTTTTTAAAAAAATTTTCTTTTTGTAAATAAAAGTAAATTTAGTTACGTGTGAAAAAGTTTCTACTTTAATGCCTTCCGACAGCAAACAAACAAACATATATATTTTGTGCTGTATATATAGATGTTAGAAACAACAAAAATTTATTTTGTTAATTTCAGCCAAAAATGCAAAAACAAAAAAAAAAGATTAGAAAAGTATTTTGCAAAAATCACCACAAAAATTAAATAAAAACAAAAAAAAATTAAATAAAAATATTTTTATTAGTTATAAAAAACCGCCCTTCTATGTTCAGTGATATAACTACACACTCATTCCTTTAATGATACCAGATTGGCGAAAATTTGATTGCAGGAAGGAGAGTTCTCCTAAAATTTAATTATTTCAATTTTTAATAAGCTACAGAGTATTTAAACAGAAAATCTGTCCGTTTTTCCCTACGCCTCAATATTTTGAAAAAAATCTCAACAAAAAGGGAAATTCCCTACATTTGATATCACTGATCGGATCCACTTATCTTTGGAAAATCATGTCATTTATACTCGTCACTAAAAGGGACATAGAAATACATACATACTCTGTGTAGATTATAATTTATGCAAAACAGTTCAACGGATAAACACTCGCTTGAAATCAGAAAATTGCACCACAAACTTCGCGCGATGTGTTGCCAGACTTAAAAATCTTAAGCAGATTTAGGTTTGTGTCATATTTATTTGCTGTTTATGTAAAAAATTCATACTATATATATTAATTACATAAAAACAGCAACAAAAAGTAACATGATCATTCTTGATGTGCATTTAATTATTCATATTTATTTGCAAACAGGTTAGAAGAGATACTAAGTTCGTATAGCAAATATAATTTTTAATTTAACTTATTTTATTTGCTTTTTTATTTTATTTTTCGATTCCACTTTAATGACTTCAAATTTTAGGCGCTTAATATGTGAGTGGATACCAAAATATGAAGTGTTAAATACGTGATTTCCATGTGTTTGATGATGATTTCGTTACAGCAGCAAATATAACCTGTCATTTAAATTGTTTGTTCATCACGAGACTAGAGAAATTTTTGTGAAATTAAATGTCATATAGAATTTTTGTTTAAATAGTTTAACGGCTTTATGAGGAAAAAATTTTGAAACGTAGCAATATTTATTGAGTAAAATTTCCAATATTAGCTCAATTTTCAAATACATGTCAAATGAAAGCGAATTAAATGATTTAATAAGAAATTTCTTGATGCATAAAAGCTCCCAAATATTTAAAAACACAAGCCACAGCATTTAAGTGCAATAGTATGAAATTAAAAATAACATTAAAAAAACAGTTGGCAAAAATAGTAATGATTCAAAATTTATTTAATAGTTAGTATTTAAATAGGCATTCTGAAATGAAAAATGTTTGCTTTTTCTTTAATTTAATTGTGCATATTCTGGCACCTTAATACTGGTGAATGTGCCATTCATTAAAGTATGATAACAAAAAGAAAATAAATCCACCAAGGGCGACCTGGACACCCACACAAAGGGTTTAATTTATTTTTATTTAAACCTGTTACAGCAGGCAGAGTAATACATACTTTAAGTAAATTAAAATTAGGCCCTATGAAAATAATGTTACTGTTAGGACACCTTTTAGTTTTTGTACTGGCTAGTAAAACAAACTAAAACTACAGTAAGAAAACTTAAGCCATATACGTCGTTAAAACAAAATCTCTAAAGGCACACCCTTTGTATTTCATTTTAAATTTTTTGTACTTATTCCTGAAGGAAGGCATAAAAACACCTTAACTTAAAGTATCTACCCATTGCGCTTCAAAACGTGTCCATGTACGTAAAAATCAAATCACTATTGCAACACCTTTCAGTTTTTAAGTTTTATTTTTCACTTGTTTCTAAATCGAACATAGTTTTATTAACCCTATTGTAATTTTTTCTGTCCAAATTTAGAAATATAACGTTATTATTACGGTTTCTCAAACAGAGGGCTGGGGCTGGTAGACAGACAGACATTGTAGCAAATAAATACAATTGCGTTTTTAAACTTTGTGTACAGAGCCCTAGAAATATTAAATAAAAATTATTATTAAAAACCTTTATTGAAAAATCGCCAAAAATTTGTAATGTTGCCCTACTTAAAATTCAATCGTAAAAGTGTTTAAAATCGGCCTGTTCATAACCCTACCAGACGGTTTTTTTTCTATTTCTCTGTTTTACTTTCTTCGAGGCGGGTTTAACTGGTACGAAATCTTACTGTTGTTTTATTTCTGCTGTAAAGTAAGAATTATTTATTTTATTTTTATTTAACCGAGCCCATGTGGGCCATATATGGTTAAAAGTATTTATATAAAAAATGTACAAGAAATTAAAAATTAAAAGAAGACTTATATAGCTAATTGAAATAAAGAAAAAAAAAACCATTGTAAAAAGGAACACCAAATTACTGAGATGCCAAAAACTCGCGAAAAACAAAATTCGCTTTAGGTATAGAAAAAGAAAAAACCTTCAGATTGTTTGGGAGCATATTCCAGATTCGTGCTATTCTAACAACAAAAGAATGTTCATAAGTAGACTTATGAATTCTATTTATTTAAATTTGCGGAGCACGAACTGAATGCGAAAAGACAAAGCTGTTGTACAAATATCTGGGTTCCTTCGAAACAGTAACCTTATAAAACACTGAAAGTAGCCTCAACTTCACATGCTTGGCAAAAGATAAGCCAAGAAAAAAACGTTCGACGTAAGACGAAACGTGAACTCATATCCTCAATCTATAACTAAACCTTACAATTCTGTTGACTATTTAACTTCATTCAATGTCGTACGATTAGTCGATGAATAAATTTTAATACCATAATTAACAATTGAAAGAAGTAAAGATTTAGCAACCATAAGTCTTATAGCAGTAGGAAGATAGAGGCGCAAACTATACAATCTCTTTAAAACAAAGCATACTTTAGATATAACAAGATTAATGTGTTTACCAAAAGTAAATTTCTCGTCAAGAATAATACCCAAGCAGGACATATGATCAACCAACTCAACATCTATGTTTTGCATTTTTAATTTTAACAGTGACTTATTCTGTAGACCAAAACACATAGCCTTGGTTTTATCAATATTCACATGTAAGAAATTATTTCCTATCCACAAATCTGTTCTGTTACAAGAATAATTGACGCGTTCAATCAAAGAGTCAAGAAACTGCCTTTCACCAAAGAATACTAAATTTATATCATCAGCATATAGAAAAATGTCGGATGTTGGCAAATTGAGAAACGAAATGAAGTCATTCATGTACATCATAAAAAGAAGGGGACCCAGTATGGAGCCCTGCGGGACACCACTTTGACACATTTGCTTGGAAGAGAAGGCTTTATTAACAGATACAAATTGTTGTCTGCCAGTAAGGTAAAAAAGAACTAAGTCACACGAGGTTTTGTTGAACTTAAAGTGAAAATGAAGCTTGTTGACTAGGTTGTTATGATTAATTGTATCAAAAGCTTTGGATAAGTCTAAGGCTACTAAAATTCTGACCCCCTGGTTATTAAGGCACTTTCTAATCCTATCAGTCAAGGTTAGCAGGAGTGTAGTAGTGTTATGATTCTTACGAAAGCCAAAATGACAAGGACTAATAAGCTTATTGTCATACAAGTATTTGTTAATTTTAATAACCAAAAGATGCTCAAAAATCTTAGAAAGGCAGGGAAGAATACTAATGGGTCGAAAACAATCTGGACCAGTACCAGAATGCTTGCGTATGGGAATAACCTTAGCAGTCTTCCAGGCTGTAGGAAAAGTAGACGTCATTATAATAGTATTGAAGATGTGTAACAGATGTTTAGCAAGTAATGAATTCATATTTAATCAGAGCTTATTTATTAGTAAAATCAAAAGCTTAAAGCTAGTTTAACTAATCAGTTTATTGTTAGGAAAAACCTGAATAACAGATTTGTACTAATTTCTATTATTTCAATATTAAATTTTGGGTAGACAAATCAAATCCCCTCCCTGTGATTAAGTCCAACATTTTTTTATTATTTATTGTATTTAATTGAACAATTCTTTTATAGTTTTCTTTCATATTATTTAACTTTGGTTTATGGTATTTGACATTTTAACACCTACAAGTCAACGGTGGCATATTTACGCATTAAAAGTAAATTTAATTTACGTGTTAAAAGCAACTACAAACACAACAGCAGCAAACAAACAAACAAATAAAGGCGCAAACCATTTAACATTCAGTCAGAGAGTAAGTCATATAAAATAAACAGAATTTTCATCATCATGACTCCAGTTCACCAAAGGCAAAAATCTTAAAGTTACTTAAAGAAATAAATACATAAATACAAATGTGTATAAAAGAGAAAAGGTGAATTATTAACTTTATGTTTAATGGTAACTACATACATACGTACATGGAATGTTAAAAGGCAGTTTAAAATTTCTTTTGAATAAATTCAATTTTGTGAGCAAAAGAGCCTGCATAAAAATAAGTTGATTAGTTCAGCTGAAGGAACAAAATTTTGAATGAGCGTGAAATTCTCTTGAGAAGCTTGATAAAGAAGATCTTTTATAAATCACACGATTTTTAAGAAAGTTTCTATCTCTTCTGTGGGTTTCTTTAAGTCTGAAAAAAATTGAAATGTTTACAAACGTACTCTAGTCAATCTGTTAGCATAATATTGTAGAAAAATACTACACCCCAAAATATCATTTACATACATTGAAACATGATTACGATTTCATACGATAAACAAAATCAAAAGCTTAATCATCAACTGCGATAGAGAGATTAATCGCAGCTCATGGAGGTTTAAAAATTATCGCCATCTTTGCAGAGTTTATACGAAAATTAGAGTCTGTCATTCAGTGTAACTCATCACACAATAGTGTGTTAATTTAAATTCGAATACATCGAATACATTTTGTTTTTAAAGTAAATTTTTTTAAGTCCCAAAATTATTTCAGAACAAGGAGAGTTTATTAAGGACTCTTTAGACTGTCATGTTAATAGCTTCTAGAACATATTTAACCAAAATGGTGACTCCAAAAATCTTGCAAGAATGGTTATTTTCTAACGCGATTTAATGCTTTAACGGTATATATTGTGATTTAAGACTTGCTTTTGTGCACTGGAAAACATGCTTCGAAGCGACATATTATAGAGAAGCCCACTATCCTTTAGCTAAGTAATGTAACGTTGTTTACCAATAATCATCACAGGTAGGATTTGGTTTTATACCTTTTCGTTTATGCACACTATTCAATCTACCCTCGTTTATACTCACGCATATTGACAAATTTTAAACACACATCATTGTGAGAAGGAATTTTTTTAAGCAAAATAAATGCAAGGCACGCTTCAAAGTCATCAACATCAAACATTACAACAAAATGCCACACGCTCCACACATCCCTCTTGAACGAATATTTTTGTACAATCATTATTATCAACATCTTTTGTAATTTTAACATTAACAAAAAAAAAAAAACAAAGAACTGTTCTTTTACTACAAATGTAGTTACCAGATAATTATTGTAGAAAATCGTCAAATAGTTTTGTAAACAAAATGTCGGAAGAACTTTCTCAAATCTTCAGCTTAAAATTAAGTTTTTACCATTTTCAATTTTCCTTATAATTAAAAACTTGTAAAAGCACCTTTGACGTTTTTTGGATGAATTAAATATATTGAGTTTGCATCAGACACGCTTACATATTAGTAGATGTTTCACGAACTTTATATTAGCGAGAGATAGAGGGAGGGATAATTACTGAAATGTGAGTGATTAAATTAGCGTTATTATAAATCATTTTGTAAGTTTGTGTGACGCACCAGCGTCAATCACGGCTAAACGATATATAGATATTTGCCCTTATAGTAAAATAAGAATAGAAATGCATCCGAACCTGCTTTATAAACTATACCGGTTTTAGTGAAATTCGAAAAATAGATAAGTCCTCAAGTAGAAAGTTCAATATGTCTGTTTCCAAGAGGAAAATATGAGAATTTACGACCACACCGATTTTAATAAAATTTAAAACATGAATAAATATTTATTTAGAAGTGCTAAGAAGATTTAAGTGGGGGAGAAAAAAACGTGCCTTATCGATTTTAAGAAAAAGCAATCTCAAGGATATTTAAAATATACATAGATAAGTCCTGATTCATAAGTTCCAAGAGGCAGAAGGAAATCTGTTGTAACTTCCATATTATATGTAAAGGGTCATCCAAATGCGACGCCTAAATGTCAGCACTATATAATTTTTACACGTGACATCTTTTCAAATGACATAAGCCATTTTGTTTTATAAGAAGTTAGTACAGTTTTAACCATGCACAGGTACACATTGCAACAACGCGTTTACATCATTCAAAGTTATTATGAAAATGGGCGTTCTTTGAAAAATAGCCATCGCAAAATTTTGTTTAGTGACGAAGCTCATTTCAGAATGGATGGATTCGTCAATAAGCAAAATTGTCGTAGCTGGGGTGATGAAAATCCTCGTGTTATTTATGAAAAATCTCTACACCCACAAAAAGTTACTGTTTGGTGTGCATTTTGGGCAAATGGAATCATTGGGCCATATTTCTTCTGCTGTTACTGTGAATGCTGAGCGATACCAATCAATGTTGAGAGACTTTTTATGGACACAATTGAATCATATTAATGTGTCTGACGTCTATTTCCAGCAAGACGGTGCTACATGTCACACAACTCAAGAAAACATTGCGTAATTTTACGAAATATGCTGACGTCTGTTTATATCCGTTTGCTATATAACGGATACAAAACATCTCAAGTGAATTTTTAAGAGAAATAAAAGCTAAAAAATTATGTATAAAAGAGAAGAGTAAAAAAAATCTACACTGCACACAACTTGCTTACATTTATACATGAGTATGCTCTTACGTATGTATAAGTTATTCATACGCACTTGTAGTGCTAAATCAATAGTTATGCGTGCAAAAAATATTAAGGACCTGAAGCATTACGTAAAACCCATGCATTTTACCAAACAAGTGTATTGTAATTTATGTATTAGACTGGTTCAGTTTTGTGGCACCCTCAAAGTTTTCTTATTTTAGAGTTAAAAAAATTGCATATTGCAAGTGAAATTATTTAAGTAATAACAGTGTTCTGTTAGTAAAATTCCGCTAAAATTTTAGCTGCAAATGAAATAGACTCATTCAGAATCAAGCGTGCCGCTTTTTTTACTCACTGTCGTCATTACTCTGTTAAGTGAATAATGTTAATTTACAATAACGAAAATTCACGATTAAATTAAATTGTGAACACGCGGTGTATTATTGTATCAATTTATTTTGTATATTAAACGTCAAAAGCAAATAAGAAGAAGAAAAAAAGTATTCAGAAGAAGGTTTTCAGGAAGTTAAATGGACAATAGAACTGAAAAAAATTTTTAATTTTTTATGCGAAAAGTATACTTTTGAACAATACAAATGTGTTTTTTTTTTCTTCTTCTCAATGTGATATGGAATTCACATGTAGTTGATAACACGATTACCAATACAACTTTTCAAAAACACGCAAAATAAGTGTATTGGTGTATTGAAATTTTATATGAACATTTCTAACAACAAGCATACACTATTGTATTTTAATTGAACAATACACAGTATACACGGACACAAGGGGTTTTGTGAATTAATCATTAATTTTTCAGCCGACTTATAAAATTAAGGATTATACTTAGCATGATGATCGCTTACATAGGGTTCACTTGCATGTCACTAACAAACAAGAACAGTACAAACCCTGAAGGAACTTAAAGCTTAAGTCAACAAGTATGCCCTCCAGCATAGCTTGCTAAATGCAGAGTTTTGTTGTTACTTTTTCTTCTTTCTTGTTTTAACAGTTTTTGTAATGCTCAGGAGGCCAGCCCTTTGCTCAACATATATCGTATTAATATGCCCGCAATAAACGCTATCAACCTCCCGTCGAGGGTTAGGGGAGTCTTTGTTCCTTTCTCTTATACATGAGGGTAATTGGATTCTAGATAATATCCAAGGTTTAATTAAATTTTCCTGAATGTTTGTTATATTGTTACGTTTTTTCCACTCCACTTTTTGGACTAAGAGTTTCTTTTGGTTTCAAATTTATTACTTTTTATACTATTTATACTTTTCTATTCTTACCTTGCTTTTCTGACCCTGACTAGATTTGCATGTACTCGCGATCTCTTGTTTGCTAAACACGCGCCTTAATATGACAAAGGTGCGCCTTGAACTACTTGATGCCTTGTTCAGCATAAAAGCATCTCTAATCATCGCTACCAATCCAAAGACTCTGATTAGATTTGTTTCCACGATCTTTCCCTTTGCTAACTGGGCCCGTTTTACCAACTCAGCCATGAATAACTAAGGCTCCGTTAAAATTTAGACCATGATTCTCTTCTTTTGCTTCACAAGCGTTTTAACAACTGCGGCTAACATGACAGTTGTTGTGCTTTTTCAAATTGCTTAATTTTATTATACAGAATTCTTAAAAATTCCATCTGCTGTTCCAATATAAAGTCACCTTAAACACCTTATTTTTCTATTCTCATGTACTCGCCCCTGTGTAAAAGCAATAGTTGTTTTCCTTTTCTTATCGTAATTCCGGGAGGTTTGAACTACTTTTTTTCATTAATTTAACATGTTATTTTATTTGTATCTAAAACTCTGTTGGGATTTGAACTCATGATCTTATGTGGTAAAAGCAACAACTATTTTACAGTAGTTTTATTTATGTAAAATCCAAAATCATAACGCTCACCTTATCGTGTCTTTTACAAGTTTCCGTATTTTTTTCATAATTTTGTCACTAGAAAACTGTTGCATTAAAAATTTATGAAAAGGACAATGAGTTTTATGAAATATGCATATTAATTTTTATTTTATTTTTTCCCTTACAGCGATTCCTTTCCCATTTTAAACTCATAATGTTATATATTGTTCAAATTCCCTAGAAAAATTAATTTCCCCTTTTTTTGGAAATTAACTCACAGAAATTTTCCGCAAAGGCCTCTTTACTATATGCCTTTGAGACTTTTTCATTATAGCAACTAAAAAATTGAGCTTTACAAAATATTCATACATCTGTTTTATTTGGCTTATTGCCCGAAACCGAAATAAAATAAAAACTTAAAAATAGAAGAATATGGAAATATGAATGCATTAACAACCGTATACTAATGCCATATGAAAATATGGATAAATGTTAGTTTTACATCCCAACGAGCAAATGTTTGAAATAAGATATTTTTATTGTTTACTAATTGAAATAATTATAACTTCATATTTTAAGCATATGTTTGTTGGGATGTAAAACTTTTGTTTCTTTCATTTTTTTTTTTTTATCAGGATAACACAAAAATACTTCTGTGTTTTTGCTAACGACACAAGTTCTACACACGCAGAGTTTAAGCAAGAATAAAGCAAGTTACCATTTAATAATCTGGCAATAAATTTTGAAGTGATAACTCTAGAAATTTTGAGATAACTCCGTAAAGTTCTGCTAAAGGCCTTGAAAAAGTTATTTTTATTTGCACTGATGACTGTTAAGGTGGCACTCATTCTTAAAAATAATCCGTTTGAAATAGAAAGCAGGTGGCTGCAGCATGGCCTAAGACTTCATATAAAAGACCATAATGGACTTTGTTACCTCAGGGAATTTTAAAGGAACATTTTTTAACTAAAATACCGATGTACGCGAAGGATCTATAAGCTGATTCACGCAACTGCTCTTTCTAGTTATAGAAGAGTTTAAACGTCTAGATTCTTCTAACATGAAAAAATCTGGCAGCACGCAGCAAATAGAAGAAACTAACTGGAATTTTTGTTAAACGTTTTTAATATGTTTCGAAAGCATAAATTCTTTGGCAAGATTTCTGTGCTGTTGTAAAACTTTATTAAGAGTATTTCTGTTTCAGATTGATTTTAAAATTTCAAAAAACTCACTAGTTTGCGACACAGTTGACTTTAGAGCAAGAAAAAATGCTAATCTGTGACAAAATAAAAAATCTTTTGAAATTTGTTTCAAAAAACAGTTTGTTTTCGATGTTTGGATCTCATGAAATAAAAACTGGTTTTCGTTCAAGATCAGCTCCACTATGCATGGAAGGTAAGAAAAAAAGATTAACAACAACCCATGTTTGAAGGTTGCTAATATAACACCAATCCCCAAAAAGGGAGAGGCTAGCAACCCTGAAAATTACCGCCATATCGCAATTTGCTCTGCACTTTCCAAAGAAATGGAAAGTATGCTTAATTTTTATTTTGTGAAATACCAGGAGTCCAACAGTTTACTTAGTGACCGGAAGTACTGCTTCCGTAGGGGACGCTCTACGGGTGACTTTTTGGCCTTCCTTTCGGAAAAAGTCTATTTTGGAGTTACTCGGCCGCGTACAGGAAAGAGCGAAGAAGCTCCTCAGTGACAGCAGGGTATCCAGCTCTATTAATTCACTGAAGCATCGACGAACTGTTTTATCGTTACTACAACGGAATGTGCTCTTATGAAATCAGGGAACTTGTTCCTGAAAACCGAAATTTCATACGCGCAACGCGCTCTGCATCAAGAGCGCATTCCTTCGTAGTCTATTGGCCAGTGAATGGCACTACGCATTACAGAGGAAATTCGGTTTTTAGCCGAACAGTTGGTATGTGGAATAAACTCCCTGCAGAGGTCTTTCCTGCCACTTTCAATGTGCAAAGATTCAAATCAAATGTCCAGAAGCACTACTCCCTCTATCCCCCTCCCCACAACCTAATTTCCTAGTTCTGGCACAATGCATTGCATAAGTAGGGGTCATCCCCTGATTGCTGGTTCTAATTAAAAAAAAGATACAAAGAAAAACAAAAAACTGCTTCTAGGAAAAAAATTTCGAAAAATATCTTTTATTTATTTATTTATTTTTTTTTTTTTTTGGTAAACGTCCGCATACAAAATAATTTTTCTTTCTAAAAATTTTATAAAAAATAAATTAAAAAATGAACCTTAGCCGAAAAAAGTAAACTTTAATTCATTTATTATTTTTTTACTTTTATATTTTGTTATTAATTTAAAATTTCTTTCCATATTAATTTATCTTTGATTAATGTCGTTATGTAGAAGAATCAAATGTTTTTGACATCAATACAAAAATTGCAGAAGTGTTTGAAATAATATTTGTTGTAATCCAATATGTAAGAGTTGTGAATTATTTATGTATTTATTTGTATGCGAATGAACAGGGGAGTCATAGACGACAAATGACACAGAGTTCAAGTTGCATGTTAACGGCAAATACGTGATGTATGTATTAGAGCTGTTTTTTCAATCCAAATGGGTTTCCAATGATGAGAGTGTTTTCAAATAAAATATTCATTCATTCAAATGTTTAACAATACTTATGCATTCTAAAATATGTAGCATGTTTTTACATGCATATGTATATGTCAAATATGATTTAAAATTATTTACATGCATTCATTTACACCACCACAATTGTAGTTGCTGTTGCTTGTTGCGGTATAAGGAAGTATTAAAAATATATTGCAAAATTTTTTAAACTTTAATTCAAAAATTTTAAATTTTAACACACTCCCAGTAATTTGATTAACTGTTGGCTGCTAATAACTGGCGACAAAACCACATAAAAATATTTAAAAAAATTTTATTTTCATTAGCAATATTTATGACCAGTGTTTCCATTTTTAGCCGAATTTCTAAGCTAACTTTTTTATCCTTGAACATCGCTAGAAGACCTACTAAAACCCTCCTCAAAATATTTTAGTTTAATTTAAGTCTACTTAAATGCATTTTATATTTCAAATATTTCCTCTCGTTGTAAAAATAATTCTTTGATACATATTTCTCAAGATAAATAGGATGCCGGGTCGAAAAGTCTGTGTCTTTTTAAATCTTTCCGCCTCTCTAACAGAAATGGAAACACTGCTACTGTCAGCAGGCATTAATTAGCAACACTGCTATAGAAAACATATGTGAATAGGAAAGTCTGAAGGCTAAAAATGTTTCAGGTGACAGCACCGTACATTTTAATTTCAAGTAGTGTCGTTAATCACGTATTGTTTTTTTATGGTGCATTTCGACGAAATTTTTTTTACATATGACTTGTCAGATTTTCGATAACAAAATACATATGTATCGTGTAAACGGTTTAAGACATTTCTTATATTGAATACATTTGTAAAAGTCATATGAATAACTTTCATTTAGAGCGTGTTCTATTTTTATATGACAAAGCATATGACTTCCAGTGGTGCAACTTTTTCTTTCTTCACTTATAACGTTTTTAAATGCTCAAAAAGCGCAAAAAGCACTAAAATCGTTGAAAGCAGAATAAAGTTAACATCTTTGTTAGCATTAACAGAGCCGCTCACCAAACAACTTTTGTAAATTATGATTTACTTTATAGGTTAAGTCAGAAGTAATTTCATGTATGTACGATTAAACGCGAAATTTAAAGCCATATCTAAAAATAAGTACTTTGACATACACAGGGAATTACATGTGGATTTTCAAACTGACAAGTCATACGTAAAAAACATTTCGTCTAAAGGCACCTTAAGTTACTTGCAATTAAAAGGTTAGCTTGCCGTTTATATAATATAAAATTTACTAATTGCAATATTTTAAATTAAAATTAAGACGTACGTATAAACGAAGTATTAATTTATGTTTGACGGCCATTAACATCAATATTAATAAAAAAAAAGCTGAAGTTTTCTTAAACATTAATAGCATTTTTACACTGATCAACATCTAACATCTACCATCAATGTTCGAAGATGTTAACATCTTCCGATAAGAAATACTCAGGGCTAAAAATCAACATCTTTCAACATCTTTAAAAGATGTTCCTATCTCATTTTGTTCCACCTTACATCTTTTGATAATTTTAGTGTCATTACAAGAAAAATGACAGTAATTTCGATATTCTGGTGGCATCACTGATAAAATGGCGTTGAAAATATAAATAAGTATTTTTAAATGAAAATGTGCGGCACACGTAAGTTTTTGTTTTTAAATATAAATATAAATAAATTTAGGTACATTTTAAGTATTAAAAAAACAAAAAACAAAAAGAAAAAAGGAAATATTTATTATTTGGTAATCTTGAGCTTGGAGCATTTTTCATTAAATAAAAACGGTATATTAAAAATCAAATAATAAAAAATATTTTTAATTTATATTGTTTATTTATTTTGGACATCTTTCTCTCAAATTATTTCATAGCGGATCTTGAAAATATTGGTATTTATTGAGTGTATTGTGACCCACAATCAGACTTATGTCCACTAAAAACTTTTCTGTATCTTCTTCTTCCAGGATGGCTATCCATTATTTAAATCCATTGCATCAATAACTAAGTTAACATTTAGTCCAATTATTAATGCGTCCTCGAAATCAATTTTTTTAAATCTTATTTTTACTACTAAATATTATGCGCCGTTTAATTAAATGTTTTTGACAGCTGAGTTGATGGTAGATGTTAGATGTTAAATGTTGTCAATGTAAACGAATGTTTAACACTTTCCACATCTTCCATGCGTTTCGCCGAGATGTAAGTCAGTGTAAAAAGCCTAAAAAAAATTCCCAGAAAAAAAAAACACCAATCCCCAGACAAGATTTCTTATCCCTATTTTAAAGATAAATATCTCAATCTGGCAGCGCTGCTTATAATGTTTTTAGGGAAATTTTTAAAATTGTTTAGAAAACCACTTTTTTTCAGTTTTAAATCCCTCAAGATTTAAAAATAACTTCTTATTTTATTCACGCCAAATTTTATTAGGCTAATTGATTAAATCGATAATGAGTTGTGTTGTTATGTAAGGAATAAATTTAAAATTAATGACAGCAATAAATCAATCAGTTTATTAGCTATTGCTTGAATGAAACGAAAAAAGAAATTATAATGACAAAATAACAAGTAAGACTGATATATTTGATAGTTGTTGCCAAAGTTTATTTTTCTATAATCTATAGCAGAAAAATCGTTATAATTTTAATGAGGGCGGAACCTAATTTTTCGTAAATAATAAATTTAAATTTTATTTCGATAATATTTTAATAACTTTTTTTATATTGAGGGGAAAATATCAACTTTTTGATAAAAAAAAAAGTTAATGTGAATTATGAAAAATTGAGGCAATTTATATTTTTTACCAATACTTCGCTCATTTTGCTATTTTGCTTATTTTAAATAATAAAATTTACCACTGACCTTAAACTGAGGAACACACTTCGAATTTCTGGCAGTTTTTTGTAAAAAACTGGCCTCTATTTTAATTTGTCTTTGGCTTTTGCACATTATTAATTATATTAATTTAATTTTAAAACACAATTTTTTTTAATCAAACCAATTTATAAGACATCCAATAAAAACTGATAGCACGGTGCTAAACTTCAATATCCCAGTCACATCACAGTGTTGCGAAGACAAAAGCAGTTTGAAAATGAATATTTTCAACATATTTTGAAATACATTAAGTGATTTAACTGGTTTTGTCAAATATGATATTTTTTTCAACTTACCGGAGAGATGGGTACTTCCCCTCCCATACAAAATGTAAATATTAATTATACTTTATTTAGAGAACAACAACAATGATACTCTCTAATGTGCATTATCGAGTAAAGACTAGATGGTATAGGAAGGGAGGCAGGGATATTCCCTAAACTAGCTCTTCCCCAGAAAACTAAAATAATAAAACTATTATAATTCGATCAAGTTTACTTTAAGATAACCGCGCATTTCGACTGAAAGCCTAGAGGTATGGGAAGTGGACAGGTGTCCCACTTGTAAACAACTATTTATAGCCCCATATCTAAAGAACTAAAATATTACGACACTCTGAGAATAAAGTATGGGTTACATGTTAGCAGCCTAAGTAGGACTTTCTTCCAGCATAAAGTAACTTTTAACTAAGAAATTGATAAGTTTTATATGTGACTTTAATCACAGACAAATTTACTGCCAAGCATTATCAAATGAATTAATGTTTAATAATATTAAGATTCATTTCATTTTATACTCATTTATGGGATTTTGAATGGCATAAAGACTAACTATTCACAACATTTTAAGCGGATTTATCATTAGTTTGCAGATTGTTGCCATGTAACCAGGTGTCAGTCATAGCAAGAGTCATGCAATAATTATATCAGCAGCTCAGCAGCTCCATAAAAGCAATTAAATCGCAATCTATGTTAAAAATTCAATAAAATTAAATAAAAAAAAACCATTGCGATTGCAATAAGTTTTATTTTATTAAGTGAAAGTAATAATACCAGTCAGTTGTCATTCATGAATTCATATCAAACACCTCTTTAAAAATTTTTTTTTTTAATTTCATAACAATAATTGTGGCAAATCGTAATCGTCTTCACCCCCAAAAACAACAACAAATGACATACAAACTTACTAACTGAATATTATTTTATCGTTTTATGTTTTAATTTTTGTTGTTTAAATTGTGTACTCGTGTTTAATTGAAACTCACGCATACACTTAAAAATAGACCCATTTCTCTCACACCCAGCAAACACAACAATGCTAAAATGATTAAATTTATATTAAGTTTTTTTTTTTTATTTAGAAAATTCTTATTAAATAAAACACTTCGAATTTGTGACGTAACACTGACACTTATCTCCATTAATGAAAAACATCTCCTATTTTATTCTTGTAAAAAATCGAGTTCGTGCTTTTGTTTGTTTTTGCTTTTACACATATACCATAATATTTTCTTTTAAACACAATTTTCATACCAAAAAGTTTGTTTTTTTAAACTTAAAATTAAGAGTCACCTTTTTTTTTAGAAAAAAATTCAGTCTGAATAGATAACACGAAGCTTAACTTGAATATCTCAGTCACAACACAGTGTTGCAAAGACAAAATCAGTTCGAAAAAAATACATTTTAGACATGTTTTGGTAGTTTTGGTAGCATGAAAAAGGTATGGAAAATCAAGTAGCAAAACGCTTGATTTGCTTTAAGACAAAATCACGTAAATGGAAACGCACTATAATGCTATAAAAGCAATATATGAAAATACAAACAGTTATCGACAAAGTGCAAAAATATATAAAAACAATAAAATCACCAATTTCCAAAGCACCACAAAAAATATTGCTTTGCAGAGACAACACCCTCATTCGACTCCCACTTTATAAATCTGCAAAACAAGATTTTCGTAGAAAAATTTAAAATTCAAAAAAAAAACAATATTCGAATATTTATTTAACATGAGAACCTTTTTTCTTGGTTTCTATGCTTACTTGACCCGAGAATAAAGATAACTTATAACCTTATAGCTCATCGGTTTAGCCTTTGACTCAGCAAATAAAGTTTGCGATGAAAGGTCAAAGACAGAATAGTTTACACTAAATTTGAAATATTTTAGACTATTTGAAAATAATATATCTGAAATTTCAGAAGTAACAACAAAAAAAATTAATGCGGAGGAGGAAAATTGAATTTTAAGCTGGCTAAAGAAAGTTTACTTTAACAATTAAGCAGCAAAGTCTGTTATAAACAGGATAAGATAATTAACAAAATAAACGTTTTCATACACATAAAGAAACATTTTGTTTGTTTTACAACACTGGTATTTTATAGCTTTACAAAGCAAATTACTTCAAGCACTTTTGCTAAAATGCAGAAAAGTATATTTCGAGTTATTATTTGTGAAAATATTTTTTTAACAAATGAATTAAATATATTTTGGTTAAGTTCAGTTTTTTTTTACTTTTTAAATATATTTAAAAAATTAAAACAAAGAAAAATTATTTAATATTAGACACCGGCAGTATATAATGCTGTATTTACTAGACCGCTACATCCTTTACCAGCATTCTTCGCATCTATCTACCTAAGTTTGTGTACATTGTAAACATCGTCTATTTAACCAAATTAATTTGTAAATAAAAATACAACGAGTATCCAGAATCCAAATCAATCAATAATAATTTGTTCGGAGCAAGCATTTCTTCGTACATTTGCTTTTGCTTTGTACCAACCTTGGGTATGGCCATGTAGTCCAATTTTTATTTTAATAATTCATACTTGTTTTCTTACAACATTGTGATTTTTCAATATCACACAATTGTGATAATGTAAGCATTTATGCGCAAGCGCTGTGCCTTGCGTTTTTTTATTTTTATTATGTTATTAGCGATTTAGACAAAAGTTTGATAATAAACAATGCAGTTTACCGTGGTTAAAATTTTTGGGTGGCAATCTGAGTTTGGAGTTTTCGAAAATGTAGAAAAGCTAAAAGTGTACTTTTGGCTGATGTATGCGGTATTAAAGATTTTATAGGAAAATCTTGGTGCCATTGCTCACGTTTAGAATAGTGCAAAAACTTTTAAGAATTGTTTTACCTTGTTTTTCATTTTGCAATAGTGAATAAATAACAAATCAATTAGAATACAGTGAGTCCATGCACAACGCTTAATGATGGAATTCTTCCAGCAAAGGTTAGTTATTGGCATGAACAGGCATTATTTACGAATTTTTTTAAGCTCCATATTTTTTAGATTTATTCGCTCGAAGATTGTTTTTAAAGATAAAAGAGAAGGTTTGAACTATAAGGAAAGATTGTGATGAGTAATAAAGTTTTTATCTTTTAGATAAGAGAGTCGCCGGATTTTTTTTAAAGGACTTCTCAAACTTTTAACCGTTATATGCTGCTAAGAGCGATTAAAAATTTTAATAAATTTAATTAATTTATTTTGTTTGCTGGGTAAATGTACTAATAATTATATTTTTTTATTTACTATATGTCACTAGAGCTTGTTGCAGATATATAGTTGTTTTATAAATAGCAGTGATAGTTGTTTTCATTGTTATTTTTTATTTTTTTTTTTTTGTTATCTGGTAGACCGACCCAAAGACATGTATTTTATTACACATTTTTCTCTTTTGATTATGTTATTAGGTAACAAAAATAAAGGCAACAACAACTACTTAAAATCCTCGAAGTTATTAAAAATATTATCATGATCTAACAGGAAGTATTTTTATTTCTTCGAAATATCTCTTATAACCATGGCAGGCCGCTGGATCATGCTATTGAAAACAAGATCAAATAACTTACAAAACGTCATTTGTAGGAAAATACTGGAAATAATATAAGAAAATTTTTGAAAATATTTTATAGAGGGTTTTTAATGTAAATTTTTTATCGATAGAAGTTTAAATTTTATAAGACAAGTTATTGGACATTATACTGACTCAAAAAATTCTTCGTACAATTATTATTGTTTTGAAAATTTTTTAAAAATAAAAATTATATTATGCTAATATTTCACATTTTTAAATAAAAATCCAGTTTATTTGTTGGGTGGAAAATATGGTATTCTTACGTAAGCGAACTTTTCAGAAAACCTTTAAAGGGCGGTTTACATGGTCATAGAAGTCTTACGACATGTCAAATTTTTGTGCAGAATAGTACCAGTCGGATCGTCTAAGACAAATATGTAATGAATCTGCACAAATTGAGAGAAATTACGGATGATAATTTGACAATCGTATGGCTCTCTATGTTTTCTGAAAATTTTCAAAAGACAATTACGAATCATTAGCTCAGGGATGCATTTTTCTGCAAACCGCCCAAAAACCTGTGTATACCAATTGTGTAAACACGAAAAAATCTGTCGTAAGATTTTTACTCTCATTTTTTAAAAATACGGATGGATTTTCATATAATTTTCTCTTGGATTTTACGAACGTATAGTCGTACCCTCTAAACCGCCCTTTATCTGTATTTTTAGACAAGCCAAAAACATTTTCCCTTACAGTGCAGTCACACTGTCAAGTATTTTTTATTTCAATTTTCTTTCAAGAAACTTACGCATACTGCTTGTTAAAATTCCCAAAAATTGAAGGCTGTGACGTAGGCTGCACGCAATTTCCAAGCAAGTTTTTCAGCAAGATGTCATTTATATGAAGAAATATTCATATTCCACAAGGCTTCAAGAAAAGTGACATTGATGAAATAAGAACTATATATAATCAATCGGCAAAGCAAAAACCACTTAAGCAAAGTAACAGTAATTATTGAATAACTATTTTTTATATTTTAACTAAAAAAAAAACATAAAATTGCGTTATTTCTTAAAGTGTTGGTTAAACCTCTATTTACGGAGTATATTTTTCCCTATTTTTGCTGTATTGTAATTCCCATAAACAAAATATCGCATCTGGGTACTCTCTTCTTATTGTTTACATTTTCAAAACATATGTTCGTGTTTATGGCTTTCAACACAACATCAATTGGAACACAAATTTCAATTGGAATTTTAATTTATTTACATATATCATCCTTGTTTCAATACTTTATGAAAACAAGTGATTTCTGTTTTTTTTAATTAATCTGATTGGAAGTCTGTGGCAGTGATGGTTAAAGTTGATGTGGAATATTGGTAAGATTTTGCATAATCAAACTAGAAGCAAATTTTCACACGTTTGTACTTAATCTTAATAACAGCGGCAAGTGTAACTTTGAATGGCAATGTAAAATGTTGCAAAATTTTCTGCAAGAACAACAACCAGATCTAGAAATTTTATGTCACAAAGGTCGACAAGGATCATTTGAAGTTAAAATTAATGACACCTTAGTTCATTCGAAATTGCAGTCCTTAGCCTTTCCCGACCATCAAAGTGTATTGGAGAACGTAAAAAGAGCACAACAAGGCGAACCTTTAATAAAGACAAAAGAACAACCAATCGAAAATTGTTTATTAATGTAAAAAATCCGAAAAAGGATAAATTATTTTATTAGATGGAAAACATAATCAAATTTTTATTTAATATTTCATGTCAACAACGATTTTTTCTTTATTTTTATTTCATCCTTACAAGATATTTGCCTATCGGTGGGTACTCCTTTAAGCGAGAGGTATATGCCAAAACGTATCTTACCATTAAATTCTCTAGCGATGGTTCGTAACGGCTCGGCAGTTTTTTGCCCACTATGTTGATCAATGCAAATCATTTGACATCGAGTACAAAATCCATCAACATTAAATTCAGTATCACCTATGAATAAAGTCTCAAAATTCATTTCCTCTAAGGCTGTTTGTGTCTCTATCACTAAATTTGCTCTAAATCTATCAACTGTATGATCTAAAGGTTCTTTTTCTGTAGCAATTTTTTGCGTTAGCCATCTAACAGATGCTCGATTAATTAATAAAAATTGAGCTTGATTTGATAAGGAAATATCTTTTGTAATACCTAACTGGGTACGCCTTTCAACAGATTGTTTGATTAATCTCAAACCTGGCATTTCTAAGCAATCGCTTAACCAATTTGCAACTTCATCGCCACAATCATACCCGGACACTAAGTCATCGCAAACTTTACTCTGGCATAACGAAGTACTTATAACATCAATTTGTTCGCTTTTAACTTTCAAACTAACATAAACAGATTTCATGTTAGTGAAAGATAATTCCATAGTTTCTTTGTGGCGATTAATAATTGGTTTAATTAAACATAATCTACTGTGATGTTTTTGGGTGATAGCCATACCCGATGCATCTACAATCATCCAGCCACGATCGTATAAAAAACCTGTAGTTGTTAAAGGCCAAGCATCTTCTATCTTAAAAGCCCCACAAGACTTAACCGGATAAATGCAAATTTCTTTTAGTTGAGGCTTAAATCTCTCGGGTATATGTTGTAAGGCCTTTGGCAATTTACCAATGTCCATACGCTGCAATCTTTCCTCTGGTGTGGCCAAATAACATTCCTCAATCATGTTAATAATTTTATCGACATCTTGCTTCTTTGTCATGTAGCCAAATGATACCCTTACAGCTCCTGTAGGCAAACCATCAATTAAATCATTGTAATCACTACAAATATGACCAGATTCATACTGATTACGTATGTCACTATTGGATAGTTGTAAAAACCATTGACAGGCACCTGGATTACAAAAGCAACCAGTGCGCAGTTGTATATTAAAAACAGCCGCCAGACAAGCTACTTCAGCAAAACCAACAAACGTGCCATCTTCGTGTAAAATATTAAAAGAAACAACACCACCTTGATATTTTATATTTTCATAGCCATTATGATTGTAAAACTTCACTAAAGGTTGTCCGTTTAAATGTTTTAAGGCCGCTAATTTACCATAGCAATATTTTGCCAATTGAAAGACATGTTTACTTATTCTTTCCATAGTATTTTTACCTTCTTTTGCCGGTATTAAGCGTTCCAATGTATTAAAACCCTCCAACAAATTAGCAATCGTTAGAAAAGATAATGTGCCATCCTCAAAGTGTGAAGAAAATCCAACACGTTTTTCATGGAAGTTTTCACGTGTCATAGCGATGTTAACCGTTCCTCCGCCATAGTATTTTTTAAGCAAAACGGATTGACCCCGTTTACTAACAATTAAAGCACCCACTCCCGTTGGATATCTAAAATTTATAATTTAAAAATATTTGTACTTGTAAAGGTTAAAAGTTAAAGAAGAAAATCTTACCCAAACATTTTATAAAACGACACACAAAAGAAGTCAGGTTTATATCTGCCAACATCTAAATAATTCGATGCTACAAAGGCTGCCGAGTCCACAAGTATAAAGAAATTATTTAAATCTTGTTTATTTGCAGGCGTTTCGCCCGAAACCTGTAATCCTCGATTAACTAAGCCTTGCTTTTGGACAATTTCTATTAATTTTAAAGGCATTTTGTAGCCACTAAAATTACATTGAGCTGAAAATACTAACAATGAGTTTCCTCGCTCAATTCCAGTTCTGGCTATAAGTTCGTCTTTATTTTTAAGATTTTCCAATAGCTCTGGTTTAGTCAGCACAAATATATTAGGAGTTTTAACCAGCTCACGCATACCTAAAACAGAAGTGTGATTTTCTTGGCAATAATAAAAATTTCCCTTCTCTACAGTGCCAAAATCAAAAGTTTCCGCAACAGTTTTTATGGCTGCAGTAGCATTGTTAGTAAATACAACTGTATACTCCAAGGGGTCAGCATTAAAATGTTGAAGAATCCTAAATTTACATTTAAATTAGATTAATAAGATTTAATAGAGGAGTAGGAATTACATATTTACATACACATACATACCTATAACGTACTTGATCTATTAAATCTCCTGTTATTTTGCAAGTATGCGGATTGCAGAAAAGATTTTCTTTTAATAATTTAGCAGATGAGTCGATTTGGCTCTCAGCATACAAAGTAGTGCCTGCATGATCTAAGTAAGTATTACCTATCAAGGGTATTTATAATTAAGTACAAACAACAATAACATTATTTAAATACAATGACATGAAATATAGAAATAGTTTTTAATTAACTAATAGAAGATTGAACTTGTTCATATATATACACACACATAAACAAATGCATGTTTATAAACACTTAAAAACATTTAATTGTTTCTTATTGGCAAATTACCTTCAAGCCTCTGAAATTCTTTGGAAATTTCTCTTATTTCATTTTCACTTAGTTCCCAATTGAAAGTCATTATTTTAAAATAAAAATTTAAAACAACCTGCGTTCAAACAAACGAAAAACTTTAAAATACCTTTTAAACGACTTGTGTATGTTTTAGAGTTTGTTTTTGTAATAAGTGGTTTGATAAAATTACAATTTGCATGACTATTTTCTTTAGTTAGAGTTGCCACTTTATGAAAAGCATCTGAACACATGCGTTTTTAAAAATAATAAGATTTTTTATAAAAAACCAGTATGAATACATTTTTATTTGTTTTATTTATTAAAAAAAATGTTTACAATTTTTTATAAAGAGATAACAAAACAATACATTAAGAAAAAAAATAAATAATTTAACCGTTTTTAGCGATGCAAATCGGAAACAAAACGACGCAAATCGAAATCAAAAGGATTCAAATCGGGGTAAAAACGACGCAACTTAAAATTGCAAAGACACAAATCGAATTTTTCCAGTTTTTAAAACGCGATGAAAATCGAAACGGTGCAAATCGAAACGATGCAAATCGGGACGACGCAATTCGGGGCTCTAGTATATGAAATTTAAAAGAGAATAGTAACAATCAAGTACAACTAAAATTGCTAAATCACTTGGTACATTTTAATTTAAACCGTTTTTGAGAAACAATTATTATTATTATTAATTTAATTCCTTATAAAAATCGAAAATTAAAAATCCGGATTAAAATTATTTGGACATTTAAGGAAAAACCTAAACTCTTATTAAAAAACATAAATTTTATGAATAGAAATTTTATAAAATTTACTTAAAAACGATATTTTACCAGAATATTCTCCAAATTTTAAAAATTTGACAAAATTATCGAAAATTCATCCCAAACAACGATATTGCTCAAAATGTTAAGCGGCTATTAGACGGTCAAACTTTGCATGTGAGAGCGGTTTGATGGGAGAGTTTCAATATCAAAATTTTTTAAATTCACAAGCAAAGTTTGACCGTCTAATAGCCGCTTTAAATCAAGTAGAAATTTTAAAATCTCTCTCAACTGTATGTTAATTTTTGTTAAAGAATTTGTATCTTAAAACTACAAAATAAAGAATTCGGTTAAAAAATCTTAATTTTAAGATTGGCAACAAAAAACAAAACTTTAGCTAAATTTCAGAAAAAAAAAACACTTATCGCTCTTTAAGCAACATAGAATATTAAAAAAAATCAAGTTAGCAAAACGTAAAGTTTTCAAATTTTTTTAAAAGTAATGGAAGACCATATTGATTGAGAGTTTAAAAAAATTAGAAAAAATTTTTTAAAGTGCCGTTGGCTCTTAATGGGTTAAACTTAAAAAAAATTGCATTTCCTGAAAGATCTCTTCAAATGTCGGTGAGGCGTGTTTTTTTGCTCGATAGCAAAATTTTCGAAACTATGTCTGATCGATTGGCGTATTAAAATTTTCTCTAGCTCATCTAGTGCCTTGGCAAAGTTGATTTCAATATTAACACGGACAGACAGACGGACATCGCTATGCATGAGAACTCAGTATATAATTTATGGAGTCGGAAATGTATTTTTTTTTTTCAACTTGTAGTGAAAGGTATAATACATACATCAGTTGGCTCCAGTACACTTGAGTATAAAACCGTAAAATTTAAAGCGATTGCGAGTTAAAGAACACTTATGTATTTTGCTATTTTAAAACGCAATAAAAATTTTAAGCGAACGTCGGCGATACTTACTTAAATATGTTTTGTATTCTTTGTCTCATAGTTAAATTAAAATAGTTGTAATATATATTTACTGGCATATATTGTAGATAAAATAAATCAGAAAATTCAGAAATTCTCCAAAGCAAAACAAAATAATAAAGTTAAGGGCTAAATCTATGCAGTCAATTAAAGCAATTAAAAGAACACAAAGTAATTAATCCATTTTTTATTGCTTTACAGTTTTAACACTTTGCTGTTCAGCATTTAATTTTTTTTAACCCTTGGAAACTTTTTTTCTCAATAGTGTTTTACAGGCAGCATTATGCAGTTTAGGATCAATTTGGTCTTAAACATGAAAAGGTATTAATTGAAATATAACGTTATGACTTTTATAGAAATGAATACTCACATATTTTATGTTGTCCCTTAATTGGAAATACAACTGGCAATTGTTCAGGATTTGAACATATAAAAACATATGGTGAGTCTGATTCTCCTTCGGGGTATATTTCCCGATACTCTTCTTGGGCCAAACAATCATCAACCTTAACGCAACCCAAAAGACAACCGGTTGGATAATGCTCCGGAAATTTGATTGATGAATCTGTATGTATTTAATGTAAAAGTAATAATTATCCATGTTTTAAATAATTTGTTAACCTTTGTAATATTGCTTATAAAAGTTTTCCAGCTCTTTTATTTCTTCCAATCTGGGTTCTTTGGCAGTGGATGCTATCCACAAACGACCACGATGTTCACTATACCAAACACGACCTTCATGCCTGAATGAAAAGCTATCACTGTAAGAAGATATATAATTTTCATAGTTACATTTTACTTACTTCTTAATACCAGCCACCAGAAGAGATGCCCATGGCTGATGCATAGACAAACACTGGCGCATATCTTGCATTTCCATTAATTCCTTATCCTGAACACGATTATAAATACGTTCTAGACCATCGTTCAAGGTGGGCCCTTTATTTTTTGCCTTTTCCTCTTGCGAGGGCCTGTAAATGGGACGAGCCGCATCTATATTAGGATCCAAATCTCCAGCAGTATCCCATTTGTCGGAATATTTTCGATTGGACCAATTGCTAAAATTATCAGCTTTTGCATTGACTGCAGCCAGCTCATCTAAGACTTGACGTTCATATTCTTGAGTAATGTTTATATCGTCATCCACTTCACGTCCAGCAAAATCGATTTTAATTTTACGATTAATACGGCTTGCGTGTTTTCGTTCATGCATTTCCTTTTTCAAACGCTCAAAGTCAGCTCTCTGTTCATCTGAATGCCAAACTGAATTCTCTTCGAAATAATCCAATTCGTCATCAATTACTGTGGTACGTTTTTCACTATTACGGTCGTATTCTAATAACCGATCTCTTTGTTCTAAAGCCTTTTTTAAAGATTCGCCACCACCTTTTTCTTTTAAAGATTTTAAAAGGTTATCACTTTTTTTGTTCAATGTTTTAAGAACTTGAAGTTCTTCATTAGTACAAACTAGCTCTCCGCAAAATAAACACGGACCACTGCCCTCCTGTTCGCAAACTATGCGGCCACAACTTAAGCAATTATTTATCAATTTATGTTGTGCAGCCTGGCAATCACAGATACGTCGTCCTTTTAGCATTATAGTGTCAGCAACTTTTCCATCATTAGTGTATAAATTAACGTACTTTGTTTTCTTTTTTGCACCTTGGGATTGTGTATTCTGTTCACGATGTTGATTTGTATCTTGCGATTTGTTGGTAGGCAAATTTCCAGCAGAAGTGTTTTGTTTTATAGCTGAAGAACCATGACTTGAAGCCTTTTTCTGATTATTCTGTTGAGGTTTTTTGTTAGGCAAAGCTTTGCTGAAGAGTCGCTTTTTGCAATCATCCAAAAATAAGCGATGATCCTCACATTCTTTGTTCAATAGAGTTTCAAAATATTCATCAAACTCGTTCGAAGATTTCATGGATGTTATGTACTTTATCATATCGTCTGGTACCTCAAAGTCCAAACAAGTTGATAAACGTTCCCTTAACCACTTATCCATGTTAATATTTTGATCAAAAACTAAATTTTAGTAATCTTTAAATTCTAGTTTGGGCTTCAAATCTGAAAGAAATAAACAACTTCAAATTGGGGATACAGCAATCAGCTACATTATATGTCAGTGGTATTCACAAACAAGTAACTACAAAAATACGTGGGATGTTTCAAAATTTTAAATTACTGGATAAAAAGCTAATTCGCTAATTGAGTATCTGCTATTATTTCTTGGACAAAAACAGACAAGCAATAAAATTCATTGTGGATTAATTACACTATGTCCACACGAGACGAATTTTCATCATAATGCCTACTAAAACGCCGTTCAAAGGGGTAGACGTTAATGATTAACTATTATGATGAATAATTCTTTATTGGTCATTGTGAAGGCAGGACGTCCAAAAAATTTTGTCGAAATGTTATTTTTGAACTTTCGGTTAGTTTTACTAATAAAAATTTAATTAAAAGAATGCCTAATCTATAATAATTTAAAATTTTATTAAAAATCATTATTCGTCATAAATAAAATTACATATAAAATAACCTCTCATATCATGATGAGTTTATTAGTCTATGAGCTCTAATGATTATATCATAACGATGATATAATACTAATAAATAAAGTCTACACAGGATGAATTTTCATCATTATATAAATTTAACTTTCATCAAGATTTAAATTCATCAGGTGTGGAAATGAATAAAAATACTTCTAAAAATATAAATAAATATAAAAACACTTCTAACTTTTCACGCTTTTCAATATTTTTGGCTTAATAATCATATAAGAGAAAATACACCTGGCATAATTATAATAAGATATACATTGAAGCTCATGGAAAAAACAATATTTTTATTGATATTTCATATGGTGTTAAAGGCTTATCACCCCGGTCTTGATATTATAAAATAAGTATTATTCTCTTGCTGTAACCACAACATAATGCGACTGCTGAGTAGACAGTTTGCAACAAAACAAAAAAAACCTTTTGTTATTAAATAATTTATTATGCTTACTTCTCATACTTCTTGATTAACTTGCTTTTAGCTTTACAATTAATAGGAAAACTTTAGTTAGACCCTATTAAAATGTAATGTATTTCAATATCACTACATTTTTCTTCAGCATTTTTGTGCACCTAAACTGCTAAAGCCATTTTTTCAACCATAAAATTTAAGTAATAAGAAAAGACTAGAAAATAAAATTATTAACCGTGGTTGGTTGCATAATCCATAAATTTTATTGTTAATGATTTTTGATTACAAGAGTAATAGGATAAGTTAAAAATTTTAAAATCAATATTAGTTGTTGACAAATTTTCTATTGAATATATCGGAGAAATAATTTTTCTACACATTTTAAATATTATCTTCTCGTTACTTTTCCAGTGCCTTATATATTTTAATAGTATCTTAAATTTAACTATAGGAATAAAGTCATCAAGAGCCTTCTAAAAAGCTAGGGGATAAGTTTATTAATTTATTTCATTCTAGTTGTTGGATCTTCCCTTTTTTAGCCAAATAATGAAATTAAAAATATATATAATTGAAAATCTAAAAATAAATGTATACCTTGCTGCAAGTTTGATTTTTTATGAAAAAATAAAACTAGTGCCGCCTCTCTCTATTTCCATAATCTTTTTTAAAAAATATTCGTAAAAAATGGATTTTACTTAATATAAAATCGAATAAGAATTGGACCCTTCATTATCTGTAATCGTTTTCACGATATATAACAAAACATATGGCATCACTATATAATGTCATTAAAAGATGTCAAAAAGAAAAATCAAAGAGAAAATTAGTTTTGTAGATTTTCTTGTACTTTCGGATTTCGTTTGTAGTTCAGCATCCCAAACTGTTTGTCATTATTGTTTAATAAAATCTAAAATAGTTTAATTATTTAAAACAAAAAATTTAAGGATTTGAATTAATGAAAGTAATATGTGAAATTGCTAAAATATTAAGTGAAAATCAGTCAAAAGCGAAAAGAGCGAGCACAGTGTGAATAAAAATCAAAAACGAAAGTTGTTTTAACAAGAAAAAAGAGTAGAAATAATTTAAAAAAAACCAAAAAAGTATAAACAATAAATAAAAACCTACAGCGGACTAGAAAATAAAAATTAATTTTTGTTATTTTTATTAATATTATTTATTAATTATTTATTAACAGTTAATAACTCATAAAAATGCTTATATTTTGCTAAAGAAATTAATAAATAAATAAATCGCCTTCTTGTGTTTGCATGTGTGTAGTATTACTTTTTTTCTCTCAATTTTTCATTGCATCTTTTGTTATTGCTCTTCGACCATTTGTTTTTGTTATGTGCTTCTCCACATATCTCTGAAAAATGGGGAGCTTGCCAAATATTTATGCCTGTTTATTTAAGCTGTCACGTTGACAGTCTTTTACCTTAATCGCTAGCGGTAAAGTTATTACGTGCGGGTTCTGTTCTTTATATCGTTTTGAGTGCTCAAATTCCACAAATCTATAATTCTTTAAAAATAAATAATTATTAAACAAGCAGTACCGTTTTATTTTTAAATTATTTTTGCTTAAAAGAAATAAAATTAGAGGTTTTATATTAAGTGGTGAAAGTTTATTGAAACGTTGAGCTAAGAGATTTAAATAAATCTCTTTGTGCATTAAAGAAAACAGATATAAAACATTTTAAATCAGAAAATACAAAAAAAAAAGATTGTCCCTTTTAGCTTTCTGTCTGCTATTATACCGGTATTTTTGGTGTGTGTGTGTGTGAATGTATGTGTTTCAACCAGCTGAGCCACCTTCAAATTATTGATATTTCTTTTACCCTTACGTTTGTAAGCATCAGTCAAAAATAACCAGACACAAAAACAACAAACATTTAAAAATTGAAAAAGAGGTGCATTATTAAAAAAAAAGAAAAAAATTATAAACAAATAACTTTACTGTTGGCTGAGTGCATAGATTTTTAAGCCGACATCATGTACCGCATTGGGCCTATTGGGCGTAAATCGAACTTCCATTCGAAAGAAAAATGTCTCATTGGCTTAGTGCTGGCAACTTTATGCCTTTTATGCTTTGGCGGCATATTTTTGTTACCCGACAATTTTGGTGGCGATCGAGTACTCAGAGCTTACAAACAATTACAAAAAGCCGGTCCTGAAATTTTTATACCCGCACCTCCCCTAGCTGCCCATGGACCTAAAGATCTTGATCCTCATTTCATAAGCGATCGCGTTAAGTTACAAGCAAAAATAAACGAGGAACTTGGTGAAATTATTGAAAAACCGCAGTTACAAAAAGATAACTTCGATAGTGGAGCAGAGGCAGGCGAGCCGGATTCTCCACAGCAATTTGAAGAAGCCGGTATGCAACAGGGTGCAGCACCACCACTCAACAATCAACCTAAGAACAACGACAACAATCATTCACCTGATGATGTAGCTGCTATGGACCATAATAATCTGCCCATTGGTAATTTTAATTTACAAATGCCATTGGGCGGTCATCCCGACACCAATCCCGATGTGGAGGAAAAACGTTTAAAAATTAAAGAGGTGGGTAATTAATTTTTTCTTTTTGTTATCTGTCTATGGTTTTATTTTTCAACTTCTATATTTAGTAAAAATAAAAAACGAAATCAAATTTAAATTTCAAAGCTTGATGACAATGGATGAGGAATTTTAGTGTTTAAAAAATGAAGCTGAACTATTTTTCCAGATAATTAAGCGTTGAATTTCTAATTATGAGTTTGAATAGAGGATAATCAAAGATTATAACTTTTCCCCAAAAACAAAAGTTAAATTCTATACTCATGATATTTTTAATTTATCAGACGAATTTTCTTTTATTCTTCAGTATATTTCTGATTTTTCTTAAGCTTTCCATTATTTAGTGAATTTTTATTTTAATGAGTTTTAAAATTTGTTGTTCTATAAAATCTAATAATTATGTTGGCATATAAATATATCAAACAAATAATTGAGCTTAAATTCTAAATTTTCATTTTTTTATTTTAATTTTTTACCGCCTAAAAAAGGGCGAAGGCCATCAAATCGACGTTATTTTTTTGTACTTGCTCCTCTAGTTCCTTAACTTCAGAACGCTTTTTTTTGATTCCATTTAGAAAAAATTTTTAAAAATTTACAAAATAAAGGGTGTACCCAGAATTTTCTAAAATCATAAATTCAGAAATTGACGGGTGTCCCTATAAATGGCATTATTAACGCATATGGCCTTTACTCCTTATTCGTTTAAACAGAATTATTGTTACCATAACCTCTACTAGGTAAGTAAAAATTAAAAAATAAAGGGTGTCTCCATAGAAGACGTGAATTCGACGTATGTATATAGCGTCATCTTTTCAACCGTTATAAACAGACAATTGAAATTCTAAATTCTAAAAATTCAAGCTAAAATTAATATTAAATAATGTTCCAAAAAATTATGTTAAAAAATTGTAATATTTTCATATTTATTAAAATTATATCAGGGTCAACTCTTATCACGAAATTTTCTGTTAATACACTTTAAATTCAGCATTGTTTTTATTTAGTTGACTTGATTATGAAACATTAATTCTTTCATTCAAATAAATTCCTCATTATCCATGATACAATCTAAATTTATTTTCTAGATTGATCACACAGTTGGACTTTTCAAGAAATTATAGGAGTGTCTTATTGCTGGTGTGATATGGCGTTCGATTTTCTTTAATTTTAATGCATCTACTGCGCACTACCGAGACATGTCGGAGCTATGCAATTATTCGCCTCACTATGCCATATCTTCACGCTTTAATTTTTTAACACACTGCACTGCGTGCGTAGTTATGATTTTAGCAGAGTTTATTTAAAATGAGACAACGAATTAGTTTTATTGGTTCCTCCCACGCCTGTTGAATTACGACATTAAAATTCGTTATCTCTCCAGCCACGCGGAAGGAACTTTCTTAATTGAAAGACTGGTCAGGAGCTTTAAACTCCAAGAGTATAATGAGAAAAACTAATAGTTTTAATATACTGGCAAATTTAAAATTAAACGTTACTTTAACCGTGACATTGTTATTTACTTAGAGCCATTTTACAACATGCCATTTTTCTATGCCACTTTTTCAATTCTCTGTAAACGTTTAAACGAGTTTTATCGCGTCCGTAATTATGAAATTTTTCATAGCATCGGAATTTGTATATTTTGCTTTTAATTTGGTATTCGTTTTATGTAGTTGTTTGTTTGTTTCAAAAAATACACAGACAAATAAACGTGTGAAGCGTAAGAAGACATGCTATTTTGCTTACCCCGCTTGCGCTTATGCACCTCTTGCTAACAAACAAAAATTTCATGAAACTAATTTCCTAAAAAATGTCGTCGTGTAAAATGGCTTTTTTCTCATAAGAAAGGTTGTTATTTTAAACCCGATAGAACTTTAAATTATAAAAAGTTATAAAATTACTTTTTAACCACAGTTTTTTTTTTTATTTCAAAAATCAATATGTAAATGACATTAACACTTAAACAATGTTCTTGAAGCGCATTCGAAAAGTTAAATTTTGGCCTCTATTAAGAGTATTGCTGGTAGTATGTCATGAATAACACGAACAATGTTAGACTTCAATGCGTAAATTTTTTCTGGTTTATCAAAAAAAACAGTTGACCTCATGTAGCCCCACACAAAATAATCGAGAGGTGTCGAATTGCATGATCTTAGAGGCCAGTTGAAAGGTTATTTTTTTGAAATCAATATATCCTTAAATTTTTTTTCTTTTTGGTCAATGATGGTTTTGGTTGCCATATGTTAAGTAGCACCATATTTAAAAAAAATCATCTATCATGACACGGTAACAATCTCCAGCGACCGTAACATGTGCATCGACTTCATTATTGAAGAAATAAAGTCTCATCAGTGTTTAAACCGCTTTAAGCCATGCACTAGGGCCTGTTGTGGCAACTTTGTTTACTAGCAAACCCTTTTACCATGGCGCATTGAACAGGTGACTGCATCAGATCATGCGGTCAACATATGATTTAGCTTTTACGTGTATTTTGTTTTTGTAAAATCTTGTTGAGCTGTCAAAAACGTCTGGCAATATGTGTGTATGTATTTGTAAACAATAAGTAAGCCACTGAAAATAAATTGAAATACATACACACATATTGCCAGACGTTTTTGACAGCTCAACAAGATTATACAAAAACAAAATACACGTAAAAGCTAATGCTGTCACCCTAAAATAATCCTAATCGCTAAATACCACTTTGCGTCTATAAATTGGGCGATTTGATAACTGATCTTCAATGAATATCTGAATAATTAAATTTTATATCTAATTTTTTAAAAACCAAAATACGAATCACATTTTAAAACAAAATTAGGTCCCCAACCCAAATATATAAAGCAAGAATAGCAAACACCAAAATTAAAAAAATATAGTCCCAATTAGCAATAAATCAAATTCACGCTCAAACAAAGTGAATGTCTGAAAACAAATATGTATATTTTTTAGTGTTCAAGCGTCAATATATTCATGGTGATTTATTGGATTACAATGATTATTATTGTCAGAAAGTGGGTGAAGTATGGCAGCTCGTTTGACAGTTTAAACTTTATTGCGTTTAATCGGTCTTAAAAAAACACCCGACATTTTTTGTATGAGAATAAATTGTTTTATTCTTATACCCGTCTCATAACAAATAAACATCTAGAAAGTTTTCTGTTTGCACATGTATGTATGTATGTATGTATGTATGTATGTATGTATGTATGTATGTAACTAACGTAGCGTTAAATTACCTACCGTTAACGGGTAGTCTTGGCTATTTGAATATTTTGTTAGCCATTGCACTTAATTGAGCATATTAAAAGCAAAAATCCATTTGCGGTAATAATTACTCATCTAAAACGTTACGGAATTATTGGGCAAAGAAAAAAAAGCACACAAAGTTTTAATTAAAACACATTTTTGAAAAGATTAGTTAAAAACGTTTTTACATAAAAACACACTTGAATGTTATAATAACAGCAATCGGTTTGAGTAGTTTTCAACAAAAATGTGTTTAAACGGTTGAAGTTAAATTTAACAAAAAACTATTTTTTTCAGATTTTCTTTAATTTTAGTTAATAATAAAAAAATATTATTATGCGTCTAACCGACTTCAAAATGGCGATGGTTACTGTCAATTCGTTTGCAAAGGTTTTTTTATATTTGTTGCTTTAAATTTCCGTAACATCTCAATCGAATTTAAATTTTTTTTAGATTTTAAAAATAAAGAATGTTTTGAACGTGTCTTTTAAGCTGTAGAGGGCAGAAATGTTAAATTTTTACAAAGTTTGCAACGTTATGAACATCCAAACTCAAAAATTAAAGGGGATCCCCGTAGGTAGCGCTATTACATACATTTATCACCTTATATCTCGATCCGTTTTAGACAGATACTTGAAATTTATACAAAATATATGAAACTATATCCGCCAAGTAAAATATTAAAGGGTGTCCCCATATTACATTCAGAATTCAAGCTGTAGTGGGTAGAAACATGAAATTTTTTCAAAGTGCGCAACGCTATAGCTCCCAACGAAAAAGTGTTATAAAAAACTTAACCTAAAATTTAAAGGGTGTCCCTATAAGTAGCGCTTTTTAACGTACATATTTTATTTTATCTCTTGAAACGGTATAGACAGACACGTGCAAGTTAAGCAAAATGTGTGATACCATAATCTTAAGTAAAAAATAAGAAATTAAAGGGTGTCCCATAGAACACTTGTATTTGATATGTATGGGCTTTCAACCCGTTATAGGCAGAAACTTGAAATTTACATAGAATATGTTAAACTAACTATAGGAACGAAAACTAAAATTAGTATTAAAGGGTGACCCATGGGTAACGAATTTTTTTTTCATAAAATTTTAATTTCATATTTGTTTGTCTATCGCGTTTCTTTTTTACAAAAACTATTTGTTACATCTATTACTCATTTATACTCAAATCTTATTCGCAATTAAAAATATTGTAAATAAAAAATTTTGCCGCATAAACAGCAAATTAATTTTTGATTGCAAAAAGCTTACTCACAAAAACAATTCCTGATTAACTTGACTATTTGCAAATAAGGTGTAAAATGCTGCCACATTTTTTTCTTTTTAAGTAGTTTTGCCTATTAGGCCTTTAAAAAAATTTAAAAGTAACGTTTTGAGAAAAAAAAAATATTGTTTTGAAATCGAAAAATTGTTCATAACACTGTGATAGTTGAAAAAATGAACTACGATGAATCCTTTTTGAACTATTAGGGGTAGTTCCCTGAATGTGAAAGTACATTTGGAAGTGTTAGATTAGCTCCAGTTTTTGAGAAATCGGTATATATCCATTTTTCATGGATATAGCTAAGTCTGCACTACTAAAAAAAATTTAATTCGACTGTGTTAGTTTTTTTGTGTTCTTAACTTTGTTAGTTTTGACTTTTTTTTTCAAAACTTCACGTAATTTAAACCATCAATGTCGGTAACAGAGAATTAAAAAATTAAAGAGAAAAAAAAAAAACAAAATTTCATAAAAATGCCATCGGCTCTTAATGAGTTAAGCATTTTTAAAAAATTTTAGTATTTCCTTAAAGATCTCTTCAAAAGCTTTAAAATGATACCCATATTGATATTTAAAAAAATTTTAAAATTTCAGTGCCCTGTAACTCGGAAAATATGGGCGGTCGCAAATTTTTCGCTTGGTTTTTTTCATATTTTTTTTTAAGAAAGTTAAGAAGGCAAAAAATAGTAATACAGTGGAATACATTTTACTTTTAATAGTGGAGACTCACCTATATCCATGAAAAAATGGATATATACCGATACCTCAAAAATTGGAGCAATCTGACACTTCCAAATGTATTTTCGCATACAGGGGATTCATCGAAGTTAATTTTTTTCGGGTCAAAAACTATCACAGTGTATTTAATTTTTGAACATAAAAAATTGAGCGAATAACAGAAAAGTCGGCATTTTACCAGTTAAATATAAAATTGCTATCCAGGGCCACTAAAATGTCGAAAATTTTCTGGCCGTATAAACATTGGGTAAAATAATTAGAAATAATTTTTATTTGCAAATAAGGTGCGTATAAACGTAGTATATAAGAATTTTTTTGAGTTCTTATTAATTCTTTACCGAATCAGAAATGAACACGTATTTTTCATTATCAAGCATATTTCACTAGAACTGTAATGTTATAAAGTAAATTATATAATAAACTTATAAAATAAAAAGAGTGAAAATAAAGATATAAAATAAAAATATAAAATAAAGATATAAAATAAAGATAAAAAATTCCAAAATTAAGCAAATAACACGATAATACAAATTATTTTGTTTTTCTTATGTTCCTATCGCAATTGTATAACAATAGTGTATTAATATAAAATTTTTTATTTTCACTTTTTACTAAAAATTTACATTTAGTATTCATAAATATTTTTTGTAAAAACTTAATGTATTTTTGTCGATTCTTTAAAAAAATTTGATTACTTAAATCTTCCTTTTCATATGTTTTCATGGTAAAATCAAAAAGTTTTTTTGCTTTGAAACGAAAATTAAAATTTTTCACTTAATACAATATTGTTGCACCTCTGCGATTATATTTTAAAACAAAGCTCAAAATTATATTTTTTTATAAATGTGTCAGTAAAATTATATTTAAAAACAAACAGTTGAATAACAGGTTTTATTAGTTATTTTTTTTTATAGCAAATAAATGCTGTCTGTTCTGTTACGTTCAAGGAATTAATTTGTTTTGAATTATTCTTTCTATACTTTGACGAAAACAATATTTTATTTTTAATTGTGCTTTTTAAATTACTTTTTTTAATTTTTTTCCCAGCCAGGGGTTAAACCGTGGATTTTCATAAAATAATTAAAAAAATTTTTTTCGGCTTTGGTTTATTTTTTAATTAAATTTTGCAAAAAAAACTTATTTTTCAAATGTATGCGGACGTTTTTTAAAGAAAAATTACACAACTTAAGGTAGATAGATGCGCAGAATGCTTATGAGGGATTTGGCGGTCCTGCAAATGCGGCATTTTATTCTGCCAGGGTCTAGTTTTTTTTTGTTTTCTTTGGAAAAAGTCCGCTTACATTTGAAAAATAATTTTTCTTTGTAAAATTAAATTAAAAAATGAACTAAAGCCGAAAATGAAAATTTTAATTGAATTTTGCTCTTTTTATTAAAAATTAAACTATTTTTTAATCAAAGGTTTGGGTTAATTTATTTAATTAAAAAACTTTCATGTCTTTAGTTAAAAAAGTTTTGCGACTCTTAAATGTTTTAATTTTTTTTTAAATTATAAATTTTGCTGTTTTTGGATTTTTATATTTCATGGTTAAAGTTAAATTGTCAGTCTAATGAAAATTTATCTTTTTGTCATTTATTTAAACTATTTAAATTTTTTTAAAACCTTTTTTGAGTAGGATTTTTTTAAATTGCTTTTTTAAAATTTTTGAAGAATTTTATATTTTAAAGTCATCATTTTATTTTGTGAATAAAAGCTTCTTCAGATTTTTTTTTTTTTTTTGGTGAATGTTAAATTTTGTTTTCGAATCTCTTATTTGTTAGTGAAGATTAACATTTTTTGTATTTTTAATTTTTTGCTAATAAATTTAAAAAATTGAGGTAGTTGGAGTCATTATCACAAAAATTAGTACAACGAAACATTTATGAAGTTTTTAGCGGCTGTTTTAACACATTTTTGAAACATTTAGGGTATTCGCAGGCTGTCATAAATACATATGTTTTTAAACAATAATATGCAAAAATACAACTGCTGTAAATAAACCTTATGGATCAACAAAGTGATGGCATCCAATGATTTTTAAGAGTGATCCGTGAATAGTCTTGGATCTGCTGAACTTGATCAAATAATTTCGATGCTGGTTTATTTTGCATTCAGCAAAAAAAAAAAAAAAAATTCATGAAAATCAAGGTGCGTCTTAAATTTTGCCAATTTGTAAGCTTTTATTCATACACTAAATTTTATCGAAGTATGAACAGGATACTGAAGGAGAAAGCAAAATATCTGAGATCACCGAAGCCAAACCCATTATCAAACGCACTTGCTTGAAACTTTCAATCCACCGTCCTGTCCTGCCGTTATGCATCTCAATTTAATACTTTGCCGTACAATTAACCCTTAACGGTCCAATGCCGTCATAGAAGCGACATAGCATTTTTACTTACTAGGTCCAATGCCACGTACGAGGTCTGCTCTATATATTTCTGGCCTAATAGTGAAAATGCGAATATTTAGATTCAAAAATGGTTTTATTGTTTTTCAATGTATTCTCCAGCATGATTTATATACTTTTGCATGCGCTCAAACCAGTTGTCGAAGCACTTTTTCCACTCCGATTGAGACACCTCTTAAACACGGTTTTGAACATTTCAACAGCTTCTTTTAGCGACGAAAATCGTTGACCACGAATTTTTTTCTTGATGTGCGGAAACAAGAAGAAGTCATTAGTTACCAAGTCAGAGCTGTACGGCGGATGACCCATTAATTCGACGTTTGGGCTGGTCAAAAACGCTCTGGTTTGAGCCGATGTGTGAGAGCTCGCATTGTCATGGTGAACAATGATTCGTCTTCTCTTGTTGGTTTTTCGAATTTCTTCGATGACTTCAGGCAAACAAATTGTGGAGTACCACTCAGAAGTGACCGTCCTTCGTTCTTTAAGCGGAACAGTCGCCACATGACCAGTTTTGCCGAAGAAACAGGCGACCATTTGCTTCGAAGTGCTTCTTCCACGAACAACTTTCGTTGAATTTTGCTCGTCTTTGAAGACCCACACGGTCGATTGTTGTTTCGTTTCGGGCTCATACGCATAGATCCATGATTCGTCACCTGTGACGATCTTATAAATGTCTTTTGTAGCACCGCAATCGTATTTTTGCAACATTTCTTTGCACCAATCGGCACGAGCCTTTTTTTGAGCGACTTTCAAATTGTGCGGGATCCAACGAGAACAAAAATTTTTTACGGCCAGGTGTTCATGCAGTACCGAATGTATGCTGGTGAAAGAAATGTCCAAGGATGTCTATCTCACGCACGGCATCAATGTTCTCTGGCACAACAGCCGTTTTTGGACGACCTTCACGGAATTCGTCTTTGAGCGAGCTTCGGCCACGATTAAATTCATTATACCAATTTTTCACAGTGCTGTAGGATGGTGCTTCATCGCCATACAAAGATTTAAGTTCATCAATGCACTCTTGTCGTGATAATCCACGTCGAAAGTTGTGAAAAATGATGGCACGAAAATGTTCACGAGTTAATTCCATTTTTTTCTATATTAATTTTTTCAAGTCACTGTAAACAACACAAATAATGGTCGTACGTCAAAACGTTTTGAGTACGATTATGCTTAAAAATGACAAACTTTCCAACGGAAATGTCAGATTGCACTTGGCCAAAAATATATATAGCAGCCCTCGTATATGGCGGCAAAAATCTTTCTATTATTTTCATCACTGTTATTGTCGTTATATTTATGATTAGCGCTTTTTTGTACACTTCTGAACACTTCTTCACTGTGTTGCAAATTATTGTTTCCTACGGAAATCCCTTAAATGGTGGCGAACACTCTTCTTCTGGGGACTTGAAGTATGTTCTACTAATTCCTACAATCTATTTAAATCCGTTCAAAAAGAAAAGGAGGAAAATTAAGTTTCAAATTACGCATTTATAGAGCAACTAGTTGATCAGTTAGTAGATGAAACACCTCGAATACGCGCTAATTCTGAACAAGGTCTTCAGCGACTCGATGTAAAGCTCCACATCATTCTCACAGGGACTAAAGACGAGAAGCAAAATTTGATTGTGATACTTGCACCCGTAAACCGGGAATACATGTTGGAGATTGCTTCACAAAGTATCATACCCTAAAACAATATAAAATTTAGATCATTTTTGTATATGTATTAATACATTACCGACCTACTGAAATATAAATATGTTCTTCTCTTTTATTATTTTAAACATGTTAAGCCCACATTTCCTCTTGCTACAGAAAATAGCTTGGACCTGGCTGAAAGTAAACTTGAAATACCTCTGGACCGTTAAGGGTTAACAAACGAACTGACAAACATATGAAACCTTCTTTTTTATCTATTTGTTTTGTTCTTTTAAAACAAAGAAGGTATTAAATTATAATTTGAACTTACAGTCGATTATTGTTGTTATTCTGTTGAATGCCTAATTTGCCTTTTGCATGACAAATATGTACAAAACAATAAAGATGTGTCATGGTGTTTTATTTCAACAAATGGTAGCGGTAGCGGAACAAATAAACTTTCAACAAACGCTATTTGCTTTCATTTCGTTCTATTTTAGCTAATTTTTCTACAAATTGTTGTGGCATCATTTTACAACGACGATGTAAAAATATATTAAAATTTCTTCTACCTCTGACTTTTTACATACAGTTAAGGAAGACCTGTAGAGAATCATTAAAAATATAAAAAATATGACTCGGATTTTACTTTAATGACAGACAAGCAAGAGATTTTTATTCACTTTTTCTCACGATCCCTAAGAAGTAAGAGAGAGTGAGCCAAGTTTTGAAATTAAAAATATTACTTGTTAGAGATTTTAAACTTCTTTAATAGAAGTAAAACGAATTATAAATTCATAAGTCGCATCTTAAACTGACAAATCTTTTATCATTTTTTTCCCATCCGTTATCAAATTACAAATTGATTTGTGTATTTTTCTTTTGTTTCGCCTTAATTCATATTTATCACTTTAACATTATCAAATAATGAAACAACTAAAAATTAACAAACAAACAGAACAGATATAAAAAAACTCGCAAACTTTTTTGCTGAAACAATAAACTAACAGCTCAGCTACATGTTTAACATTTTAATTATTGTTTTATGCTAAAAATTATTGTTTAATTAAGTTTTATTTCAACTAACAACAGAAAAAAAGCCAAGCACTTGCTGTGTCAACCATCAAACGGAAAAAAAGCGAAGAAATACAAAAAAAAAAAAAAATAATAAAAAAACGTCACGCTACTAGTTCTACAAATGCCGTACAGCACAGTGGGGCAGAATTGAATCAAATATATATTTCAAATAAAATAAACAAGATGTATTAAACTCAATGATTTAAATAGTTTTACATCAAATAAAATTGTTTATCTGATTAAAAAAAGGCTCTTCTGAAACTCCATTTCTTTTTGAAAAATAATTTATGCTAGAAAGGGAGATAAAACACTTAGAATTTTTTAAAATTTAAATTTTTACCCTAAAAATTTCTATGATTGTTGATTTTGAAAGGGAATACAAGTTTATATATTTGCAAGCAGAACAAAAAGGAGAGCCTGTGGTGCCTTTTGATCTTGAAGCATTTATAAGATTTTGTTCTATTAAAAAAAAAACAACTTCAGAAATCTTTTTATACGCTTAATTATTCCCAAATATTTTTAAGCCACCTCAAGAAGAAAATTATGGGAATTAATGAAAAAACTCCAATTTTGGGAATTTTCTTAACACTTTTTGGGGTATGTGAGATTTTTTAAGGCACAAAAATTTTTTTCTACCGTGCGATGAGAAACATAATGACTAAATTATTTTATTTTTTTCTCATTTTTAACAAATTTGATTTAATTTTATTAACGAAAAATTCAGCAAAACCCTAATCTGTAAACGTTTTATTCAAATTAAATAATTTTTTAAATTTAACAGACTTTTTTTTGTAAAAAAAATTTTAAGAAATTAAGAAAAATTTCATTAACAATATTTTCGTTTAAATTTGTACGCAGAAAAAATGATTTGCACTTATTAAAAGTTTTATTTGTTTTCATATTGAAGTCTTATTAAATTTTTTATTAATTGAACTACCTTTTTAAATTAGAAAATTGTTTTTTTTTTTTGCCTCTTTATTTAAATATAATTTTGAATTAAATATATAATTGAGTCAGTTAAAAATTTAATTAAATTTAATACAGCTATCTTTCAAAACTTTTAAAACGATCTCTCTTTCCTTACGCCCCTATTGCCGTTCTCAACTCAACAAAATTTGGGCGTCTGTCAGTCAACCCGACTTTGACTCAACCAAATTATTTTTTGGTATTGTAGAACACAACGATTTTTAGTTGTGTTTGTTATGGTGTTGTCGACATGAAATGTCGATTTCATGTTGGCAATACCATGCATATTATTTGTAAAGTAAAGAAAAGAAAACACAAAAAGAAGTTTAAATCAAGTTTTTATGAAATAAAAAGAATGGATTTAAATGTGGATTTATTTTTTTAAGACGAAAATCATGATGCTAATTCAATCCTCTTAAACTACCCAGTGCGAAGTAAAAAATTTCCAAAATAAGTAACAAATATTTATAATACAAATCTGTCGAGATTTTGAGGAGTTTCAGAAGCCTCACTTGTTGACGGAGCAACGTTTCCAACGCCGAAAGTGTGTTCAGATGGTGCTACTTGATTATTTAGTGATAACAGCTGAGATACACATTCCTCATTCCTGTTGCTTAAGTTTTAGTCATCCCAAGTTTTTGCTTTCATTTAGCAATTTCAGGATTTTTTCCATCAGCTGCACAAGTCACTCAAATTGGGCTTTGGTTGTTATTTTTAAGGTCCTGCGTATGGGTATTAAACATTTAATTTATTATATTAAGATCAAAAAACACCTATACTTACGATTTTTCCAATTTTCCAATTTTCCATTTTTTTTCTTTTTTGTATTGTTTTTTAAAGGAAATGTATTAAAAACTTAATAGAAATCTATAACCGACAAAGACTCGACTGCTAATAAGCAGTTGTGTATATTCATCGTTTTTGTCAACCAAACTCATACAAAGTGGTGAACCACAATACCATTAAACATAACCAAAAAATCGACCACACAACCAAATAGTCAACCGCATTTAAGTTGTGAATGGCAATACCGACCTATGAAAGACGACCAAATTATTAAAAGAGTTGTGAACCGCAATAGGGGCATTAATTCTACACCTCATTTCACGGTATTTAAAGAAATTTTTGGTTTAGTGTAGGAAAGGTCACACTAAAAGGTCGAAAATATCATTGCTTCTTTCCTGTGGATCTAGGTAGACGACTGCATTTGGATAGACAAAGTTTTTGTTAACAAATTTTGTTAAATTGCATTTTTAACCTTCCCTGGTGTGATACGACAATAATTTTAATTTGAAAATGTTTTTTTACGATGTATACACGATGTGTGTGAAGATAAATTTTAAAATTTATAACCCTAGCCACATTCTGTTACGATAACAGAGCTCTGTTAATCACTTAACATAACCAATGTTAATATTAAAAATTTAATATTAGAGTTTCAAAACAATATTTAAATATAATTTAAAGTGGATAGAACAAAAAAATATATTTTAAAACACTTGTACTAGTGTCGTTATTAAACTCCAATGGTCAAATATATTAAAATTTTGTTTTTTAAGAAATTATGGAGGTTTTTCCAAAAACACCACTTTTGAAATTTGAAAAAGGACTTTGGTCCTTTTCTCGTAAACGAAAGAGAGTGGGCGAAAAAAATATATTGGAGAAGACTTCTAGTAGTGTCTTTATTAAACTCTAATGGTCAAATATATTAACATTGTGTTTTTTCAGAAATTATAGAGGTTTTTCCAAAAACACCACTTTTGAAATTTGAAAAAGGACTTTGGTCCTTTTCTCGTAAACGAAAGAGAGTGGGCGAAAAAAATTTATTGGAGAAGACTTCTAGTAGTGTCTTTATTAAACTCTAATGGTCAAATATATTAACATTGTGTTTTTTCAGAAATTATAGAGGTTTTTCCAAAAACACCACTTTTGAAATTTGAAAAAGGACTTTGGTCCTTTTCTCGTAAACGAAAGAGAGTGGGCGAAAAAAATTTATTGGAGAAGACTTCTAGTAGTGTCTTTATTAAACTCTAATGGTCAAATATATTAACATTGTGTTTTTTCAGAAATTTTACGAGAAAAGGACCAAAGTCCTTTTTCAAATTTCAAAAGTGGTGTTTTTGGAAAAACCTCTATAATTTCTGAAAAAACACAATGTTAATATATTTGACCATTAGAGTTTAATAAAGACACTACTAGAAGTCTTCTCCAATATATTTTTTTCGCCCACTCTCTTTCGTTTACGAGAAAAGGACCAAAGTCCTTTTTCAAATTTCAAAAGTGGTGTTTTTGGAAAAACCTCTATAATTTCTGAAAAAACACAATGTTAATATATTTGACCATTAGAGTTTAATAAAGACACTACTAGAAGTCTTCTCCAATAAATTTTTTTCGCCCACTCTCTTTCGTTTACGAGAAAAGGACCAAAGTCCTTTTTCAAATTTCAAAAGTGGTGTTTTTGGAAAAACCTCTATAATTTCTGAAAAAACACAATGTTAATATATTTGACCATTAGAGTTTAATAAAGACACTACTAGAAGTCTTCTCCAATATATTTTTTTCGCCCACTCTCTTTCGTTTACGAGAAAAGGACCAAAGTCCTTTTTCAAATTTCAAAAGTGGTGTTTTTGGAAAAACCTCTATAATTTCTGAAAAAACACAATGTTAATATATTTGACCATTAGAGTTTAATAAAGACACTACTAGAAGTCTTCTCCAATAAATTTTTTTCGCCCACTCTCTTTCGTTTACGAGAAAAGGACCAAAGTCCTTTTTCAAATTTCAAAAGTGGTGTTTTTGGAAAAACCTCTATAATTTCTAAAAAAACACAATGTTAATATATTTGACCATTAGAGTTTAATAAAGACACTACTAGAAGTCTTCTCCAATAAATTTTTTTCGCCCACTCTCTTTCGTTTACGAGAAAAGGACCAAAGTCCTTTTTCAAATTTCAAAAGTGGTGTTTTTGGAAAAACCTCTATAATTTCTGAAAAAACACAATGTTAATATATTTGACCATTAGAGTTTAATAAAGACACTACTAGAAGTCTTCTCCAATAAATTTTTTTCGCCCACTCTCTTTCGTTTACGAGAAAAGGACCAAAGTCCTTTTTCAAATTTCAAAAGTGGTGTTTTTGGAAAAACCTCTATAATTTCTAAAAAAACACAATGTTAATATATTTGACCATTAGAGTTTAATAAAGACACTACTAGAAGTCTTCTCCAATAAATTTTTTTCGCCCACTCTCTTTCGTTTACGAGAAAAGGACCAAAGTCCTTTTTCAAATTTCAAAAGTGGTGTTTTTGGAAAAACCTCTATAATTTCTGAAAAAACACAATGTTAATATATTTGACCATTAGAGTTTAATAAAGACACTACTAGAAGTCTTCTCCAATAAATTTTTTTCGCCCACTCTCTTTCGTTTACGAGAAAAGGACCAAAGTCCTTTTTCAAATTTCAAAAGTGGTGTTTTTGGAAAAACCGCAAAAATTTCTGAAAAAACACAATGTTTATATATTTGACCATTAGAGTTTAATAAAGACACTACTAGAAGTCTTCTCCAATATATTTTTTTCGCCCACTCTCTTTCGTTTACGAGAAAAGGACCAAAGTCCTCTTTCAAATTTCAAAAGTGGTGTTTTTGGAAAAACCTCCATAATTTCTTAAAAAACAAAATTTTAATATATTTGACCATTGGAGTTTAATAACGACACTAGTACAAGTGTTTTAAAATATATTTTTTTGTTCTATCCACTTTAAATTATATTTAAATATTGTTCTGAAACTCTAATTTAAATTTTTAATATTAACATTGGTTATGTTAAGTGATTAACAGAGCTCTGTTATCGTAACAGAATGTGGCTAGGGTTATAAATTTTAAAATTTATCTTCACACACATTGTATACACGTACCAAACAATCTGCACTGCCCATTATTTTCCTTTCTGTTTTCTTGTATTAAGTCAAATCTGTAAAGTAAACTTTCCCTATCTTAATGCACTCGTAAATAAGTGTTCATGAATCTCCGGCAAGACTTGAACTACTCAACGCTTTGTCCAGCAAATATGCTCCTTTAACCTTCACAGCCATCTAGACCATCTCCGACGAGACTCTAATTTACGATCTTCCTTTTAACTAAATAGTTTTTTTTTAACCAACTCAGCCATTACTGCCATAAACTGTTATGTTATTACTTGCTTCAGTAACTAGTGTCCTGTTGACGTACGGATTACGATTTCCTTGTTTTACACTGCACCTCATCTAATTTGCGAATTCACATCAATTGCTTTCCTTTTTCTAATCGAGTCACCGAGTGGTTTGCAGCAGTTATTTTGCTATTTATTCGTTTACTTAGCATCTAATCCGTCGCAGCTTTCAAACCATTATTAATTTTGTTGTTGTTTATGTATCCAGCCACCACTTGTTTTCTATTTTCATGAAGCCGATGGGATTTCAACTCATGGCTCGTTATATTCTACTTTATAAAAAGCGTTTACTCAACATGTGTTCGTTAACTTTTCTTTTAATTCTGTTCTCAGAGCACTGGGCAGAAATCACATTGTGTCAACACCCGTTAGGGCCATCACAATGCTTTGTTTTAATTAGACAGTCGGATTCGCCAAGTCCGTGCCAGTTCTGAATTGATTGTTAATTGATAGTCGTTATAATTTAAAAGGAATATATCTTGCGATAATTCCCTAAAAATTTTAGCAAGAAAGTTCCACAATTGGCTACGTAACTACTATCCGGGGAACAAGATACGGGAGTAAAAACTCTTTTAGTCCTGGTCTTTGTTGTTATTCTCATTTATCTTTTATTGTAATGCTAAATACACACAAGATAATATTGAAGGAGTTACGAGCATGTTCCATTTAATGTTTACTCGTGTGTAGCAATGTTTCTTGTTGAATTCATATTTTCTTTATATGTGGCCTGAAATATTATATTATCAACATTTTTTAAATATAATTTTTGTTTGGTATTTATGTTTGTATTGATGTTTATAGTTTTTCTTATGCAATTTGGTTTAGAGCAGTCGTGTTGTAAGTTTTGTTTTATGAGTTAAAAAAATTTTAAATAATCGTAGCAATATAATTTTTTTTTTAAATTTTCAATAGCTTTTAATTTAATTTAATTTTTGCTTTTTTTTTAAACCAGTTTTTCCCCTGTTCCACTTTTAGTTTTATCTGGTCGCTTCATAAAATATTTCGTTAAGAAAAATAATTTCTTTCACATATGTGTTTGACGCATAAAATGCACAAGGAACTGATGTTTCTTTAAATGTTTCTTGTGTGGTTGCTTCGTCTGTACTGAAAAAAAATATGGTTTATAAACCATGTTCCATATGATGTTGCCTCTTGGGTACATCTAGCTATCTGACTTCATGATTAATAATATAACTTTCAAAAACCTACTGGCCTGGTGGTAAAGAAGGCTGGTGTTATGTCGCTTGAATGGAAAAATCGTTAATAACTGTGTAGAAACTCCGTGCTTAGCATAAAGTTTCTAGATAAACAAATATATCAATTCTGTTCAGAACTACTGCTGTGACACATCAAGTTCTGTGGTTCTTCAATCAACCTGTGCCCAATATGATTTGAACAGTTGAAAAGCGCATAGAACGTTCCAAAATGAAAAACAAAGACTTCGTCAAACCTGCTTACAAACGATTTCATTTAAATAATCTATAAATTTAATTTAATTTTGCCATAGTACACTTCCAAGAAATTTAACTAAAAAGAGTTAGAAACACTCACGTCAGCCACAGTGTACTGCTGTCATAAAGCTATAAAAAAGCAGTAAACAAAAAGAAGATAAACTAGTTGACAATAACGAAAAAAGTTTTTAAAATAATTCTCAAGATATTAATTTATTTTTCTAAACGAATATTTAATGAAATTTTTGCTTTGTTCATTCAGTTAATCGCTGCGAATAAACATTAAATTTGTTTGAATTGTTTCCTGCCTGCTGCTTGCCTGCATGACACGTTAAAATTTTAACATTTTCTTTTATTATATTTTCTATTCGTGTGTGTTAATATTAACGAACCAACTATAGACAGAAAGAAACACACAATTACAAATAATGACAATTAGTGAGTGCATAATAAAAACTCAGACATCTAAATTTAAGGTTTATGCGAATAACTGGCAATTTAGAATACAGAGTTGTATCAGGAATTTTTTATCACTGTGAAAAAAGTATTAAAATTCAATGACAAAGTTAAAGATAAAATGGATTTTATAGTCAACTCGAGGTAGATTTTTAGAGACGAGTAGAAGTTTCATTTCAAGTTTCTATGTGAAACTTTCATTTGACATTTTTTTTAGATTTTATTATTTATTACTCTTTATTATTTCTTGAAATTCTAATTATAATAAAAGTATAAACACACATCAAAGTAATTATTTCCGAAATATTTTATAAACAATTAAAAATGGATTGTTAAAAAAAAAATTAATTGCTACGAGGCTTGTTTTTAACATAAATGCCTTTTACCGTCAACTTTATCTTTATGAAACGTTATCTGCTTAAAGCGCACAAACTGAAAATTGCTCGACATGTGTACGTATAGTTTAAGCAAGTCGGCAAGCTATACTGCCATCAGAACATGAAATATCACAAACAAAATTATCCATTCAAATGTTTTAAGCGCTATTTTTACTTCTAGACTTCACTCAGCTGCGGCTTATTTGGAGAGCATAAGAAGTATTAACGAAAATTTATTATTTATTTTAATAATACATGGGAGTAATTACTTAGATACACTAATTAATTGTTAATTTCATTAGCATTGAATGGCAAATAATCCTAATGTTAGTTTTAGCATTATCATTGTTTTTATTAATGCAATGCCCTTTAAAGGAACGTTTTAATTGATAATTAGTTTAAGAACAAAATCATTATCATTAACTAATGATTTAATGGCTTCAAAGCATTACCATTAATAAAATTCATTACTTGTTTTTGCGCACTGATAAATATGACCATTCATTTTTTCAATTGCAATTAGTAATTAAACAATTTCATTGTGATTTCATTACCATTCATAAACACAATTATAATTAAAACAAATAAGAGTGATATATATGTGTTATATATATGGAAATATAAAGATTCATCCAAAAAACGCGCCTACATGTTTCTTTGAAATAAAACACAAACTATTTGCAATTTTTTCAAGCTGTTTTTTTTTAATAAAGGTATGATCCATTACAATTATAAGTGGAATAGAATATCATTCAAATGTCCACCATGACTGCGTCTGCAGACATCAATCCGAATATCGAAATTTTCAATGACTTTCCGACATGTTGCTGGTGTTATTTCACGAATTGCAACTTGAATGTTGTTCTTTAAATCATTAATTGTTTGTGGCTTGCTAGCATACACTCGACTTTTCAAAAAACCCCACAAAAAAAATCTAATGGTGTTAGATCACATGACCTTGGAGGCCAATTGAAATCTGCATTTCGTGAAATTACACATTGTGGAAATTTTGATCGCAAAAGCGTAATGTTTTCTTGAGTTGTGTGACATCTGGCACCGTCTTGCTGGAAATAGACGTCAGACACATCAATATGATTCAACTGTGTCCATAAAAAGTCTCTCAACATTGATTGGTATCGCTCAGCATTCACAGTAACAGCATTTCCAGCATCATCTTCGAAGAAAAATGGCCCAATGATTCCATTAGCCCAAAATGCACACCAAACAGTAACTTCTTGTGGGTGTAAAGATTTTTCATGAATAACACGAGGATTTTTATCACCCCAGATACGACAATTTTGCTTATTGACGAATCCATCCATTCTGAAGTGAGCTTCGTCACTAAACAAAATTTTGCTTGAAAACAATGTAAACGCGTAAAAACGATGTAAACGCGTTGTTGCAATGTGTACCTGTCCATGGTTAAAACTGTACTACCTTCTAATAAAACAAAATGGCTTATGTCATTTGAAAAGATGTCAGGTGTAAAAATTATATAGTGCTGACATCTAGGCGTCATATTTGGATGACCCTTTAGTTTAGTAAAGTAACTCCATTAAAAAAAAAAAAAAAAACAAATATTGGAGTGACAGATATTTAAAAATAAATCAAGTACTATGAAAAGTTCAGAAGCCCATATTTTGGAAAATATGGGCGAGAGCCAATTTTTAACTTAATATTTTTTCTTATTTTTTAATTCTCTATCGCCCCATATATTTATTTGTTTTTCGATTGGAGTAACCTTACTTAATTAGATTTGTTTTAGATGATATAGAAAAATAAGAGGCAGGCGTGGTATTTTACCGGCTGCCTGGAAAGACATGGATTCATCTTGATTGGCTTATTTAAATTTCTTGTAACTTCTCCAGTATCTTGGCAAAGTCGATTTAAACACGAGCAGGGACGGACAGACGGACATCGTTTAATCGACTTCGCTATAAAAAAGAACCCAGATTATATATATTTTGTAGGGTCGGAGTTGTGTAAATTACAAACAGAATAACAAACTTAGATATTCCCTTTTTCCACCTGTGGTAAACGGTGTTAGAAATCAGTAGCATTAAATGGTGGTGAAATTTTTTATTGGAATTATTTACCATGACCATGAAAATTTATTGGTTATAAAAAAATCCAACTATGATAAAAATTTACTTTTCTATATTTTATTCTCACATTTAAATTTTTCTTTACTTTTCTTTGCAGGTATGTTAAAAAACGGCTTTCTTAACTATAAACTTATGTAAGTAAGTATTTGCAGCTTTTGTAAAACTATTTTAAAACAAAAATTGACGTATTTATAAAAGTTATAATTTTAATTTCAAATTCCAAAAGATAAAGAATGAAAATACCGCATTTATAAATTAAATTAAATTAAATATTTGATGGTGAACGGGGTACAGACACATTAAGTTATATTATTTCAATGAATATTGTTAATTAAAACTTAAAAAAAAAATAAATAAGTCAAGACTCTTTTTTTATACTACTTCACACTTAAGCACAAAATAACAAATACAGCTGCTGACAGCTAATTAGAAATGTTTTATAAGTTCCCGTCCGGACACGCAAATTTTGTTTCTGCAATTATTTTAAACTTTCTAATAAAATAACATTCGCGACAAATTAGAACACAAAAGAGAATCACAAGAACATACAACAGTGTACCCGTTTCCCTTCGTCTTTCCTCTCTCACCTACAAACTCAAGAGTTGCGCAACAAAAGTTGCAAAGTGTGAACGAGGACTAAAATACAGACAACAATTTAAAATTAATTTTTAAAAAGCTTTATTTAAACCCCAAAGATGTTCAATGGGGAGTAGCAAATTTGTCGTCTGCTCTGAGTTTATGTTAACGTGACATTGTCTTGTAATAGTAGCATTATAGACGAAATAGTGAAATTGATTGTTCCTTTCATTCCTCAGTGATAAGCTCTAGCCTAGTGATTTTTTGCCACCGTGAAATTTTTTCTTTTTGTTTATATTTAATTTGCTAAGATCTTTTTTAGTATTTCGAAATTTTGAAATAGGAATTGCGCTTACTTTTGATTATTTCAAATAAAATTTAGTAAAAATTAGAAAATTGCAACATCACTTGAAATCTACAACAACAACAATAATCGTAAGTGTTTTGGTGAACAATTATAACAAATGATTTGCAATTGTTTTGGATTAAGATTGTCAAGATTTAATACAATAAAGAGCGTTGCTAATTAGATATTATTAACTGTATGTTTGCATGTATGTGGTGAGAACAAATGTGTAGACATTCATAAATACAGAGCCGGCAAAAATATTAGCACTGTTGTTAGTTATAGAATTTATTTTGTAGGCGGTTAAGATCGAAATCGTGTTTTACTGTGCAAAAGATTCTCGTATAAAATAATACGACAATTAGCTAACACAAGTTGAACAACCTTAATAGTTGCGTTTATCGAGGTGCTTACTGTAAAACAGATGGTCATAAGTTCGAGCCTAAGTTGGGACATACGTTCAACGAAACAATAATATTTGTATAAGGCAATTAAAATTGTGAAATTGACTGGCTAGGATGTAAAAAAAGGTGGAGTGGTCTGTGGATGGTTCAGGTAACTAAACAAGATATCGAGTAGTTTACGTCTTGCGGAGTAATACAATAGTGTTGCGTGGATGGCTTCGTTTGTAATAACGAATGTTTAGCAAATACAAGACCATAGGATTTAAGAGACCGTAGGATTAAAAAAAGTGTAGTCAAAAGCCATAGAGGAGTAAAGGAAAACCAAATCTATAATGTGTCACAGTGGCATTTGCAATCAAAAGAACCCGTACGTTTGTATCTAAAAAAGTAACAATATATTTAAGGACCTTCTGAATGCAGTATGTGATGCAAGACTTACTCGCAAGGCCATAAAGTATGAAAATTTACGGCATAGTGCTGTGGGTATGCTATCATATTGCAAAGTATCACCAATTATATTTACGTTGACATATTCAAAATTGTGGTGCTACTTTGTATAGAAAAAGAAATTTATTTTGAGTCCTTCAACAAGATAACGTCCCAAAACATACGAGCAAAAAAAATGCTTCAAAGTTATTTATAGACTATAACACTAACATGAAGGAACAGCCTGCATAGTCGCCTGTACAATTTCCGATAGAGAATCTTTAAGCTTAAATATAAACGACTGTGTAAACCTCTTGGTGGTGGAAGAGGATTTAAAAAAAAAAAAAATCTGTGAAGACTTGGTTGACTCCATCCATTTGAATAGCAGTGGTTTAAAAAAATTCACTGCGACCCTATTTTCTAATTTATTTCAATAAAAGTTTATAAATGAAATAGATATCGTTCTGAAGTTGCAATTACGTTTCTTTTATTCCAGTTATGTATTTCTGAAAAAATAACTAAAAAAAAGTAAAATTAAAACATGAAAGAACAGCGTTGCCTTTAGTGCTATTCTTTTCAAGGCAGCTGTACGTATTTACATACATAAATCCACACATGCATACAATCATATAAGCCGTTTATTTTAAAAGTGACATAAGTCATATTACTTTTAAGCTAATTCACACATTTAAAGGATTGTGTTACAAAGGGCTTAAAAGTATTGAGCATAAATCTCGAGAACACTAACATGCACTTCTATCTCAGGATACTTACTTATTCCCCAATAAAAACTTCGGTCAACATAGAATCGTAGCAGATCTTAACATTTAATTTTATTTTATTTATTTTTAAAAAAGTGACATATTACACTTTCAAAATAAACGGCTCATATATACATTCATTCATTCTATGTACATGTTTTATAATTAAAAAATACGTTTGCGATAAGTGCTAAGATTAATCTAATTTCTTTAAAATAAAGTATTTTTTAAATCAACTACGTACTTATTTTGATTATCTATTAATAAGCAAAAAGTGACATTAATGTTTATGTGTTTGTATTTTAATAACAAAAAAAGAGTTTATCGAAGAACGTCATCTATACTATTTTACATTAATAGCTTTTGTTGAAAAACAAACAAAATATTTAAACAAAGTGGATAAAATTTTTATTTTTATTTTTTTAGATGAAATAGGTATCAGATGTCATAAAGGAAAGAACAATCCACAATTGAATGTGCTTATATATGTACATACATATTTCCATAAGTTTTTGTTATGCTATAAACACAATCAAAGGCTACCGACCATCGACTACCGACTACAAAAGTAGCTGGCTACAAAAATAGCCAAATCCCCAGCTACTTAATTCTTTTAACGACTACCGACCACTAACTACAAAAAACAAACATCTGTTTTGACTTATGTATTAAAGTTAAGCAAAACAACAAAAAAAAGCCTAAAAAATGCGCCAAATAAAAAGTAAATGAAAAATGTAAACAAATGAACAGATGATTATTATTTTTCAATGGTGCCACTATAATATTTTTTCGCGTTTTAAATAGCGATATTTAATGTATTGAGTTTTTAAAACCACCATTTCATGCATTTATTGTATTGACAGCACTTATCTGTTTTTTGTAGTCAAGAAAAATAGAAATTAGCTTAAGTTGGCTAAGGGCTACAAAAGTAGCCGTGTAGTCGGTATTCGTGTAGCGGCTAAAAGAATTATTCTCATAAGCACGCATGTATTCTATTTTTAACATCTTGTAGTCGATGGTCGGTGGACTTGATTGTGTTTATTACATTACTGTCACAAAATTAGTATTGCCATTGGCAAGTCTTTTAGATTGCTTACATTATCAACAGCAACATATTCAATCCAGCATACAAACTGTAGTTTTCGTTAAGTTTTAAAGTAAGTTAGATGAAATATAGAACAGAAGCCTAATAATCAAATCATAAAACAAAATAAAAAAATTTTAATGACCCATTTTTTGTTTGGTTAAAAAATCTTTTTTCTTACCAAAATATTTTATTTTACTATAAAACTGAAGAAAAATCTAAAAGTTTAAGTGCTAAATGAAAGTTTTCTGGATAAAAGGTAGCAAAAAAGCTAAATCTAGCCACAAGAAATCAAATCTAAAATGGCAACGTCGGTCAGTTCTGCCATCTGTAGGTTGCCAGATTTTTTGCTTTCCTCTAAATTTAAAAAATCCTGAAAAAAAAAGTTTTTAATTTTTTTTATTTAATAAAGTCCCATAAAAATCTTAGAAATGAATACAAAATTTGCTTATAATTTGAAAAATAAAAAAAATTAAAAGTTTTATATTTAAAAATTACCACAACAATTTTTTGACAGAACAACTCAAATATGTGGGGCTCGTTTGGTTTCTTTTAAAATTTTTATGAATGACAAACTATTTAAATACATTTCTTACAATATCCCTTAAATTAACTGAAGCCATTCTAAAATAAAAATCACTGTAAAAAAGTAATTAACCAAAAATCCCCTCCAAAAACCCTCAATTTTGCCCCTGTCATAAAATTTTCTTTAAATCGAAAATGTCATTAACTTAAAGGAAAATCGCTTAATATGACAACACTGAACTTTCTCTGGGAACACCACAATTAAGTTTAGAGTAATTTACGCACCATTGCACTTGAAATACGGTTTAAGTACTTGAGACTTTAATGGTTAACAAACTCAAGTAGGCAAAAATCAGTTAAATACAAATATAAATAAATACTTATAACTTTTCTAAAATGTGTTTTTCAATTGAAATTATCTCATATTTTTAACGCTTCCCTATGTACACGAGTTGAAGTGCAAGTGGATGTATAATCGATTACAATTTTGTATCTTTATTATAAAATTTATAACTGTTGAGTGGCGTTGGGTTCAGCAACCTAAAAAAATTATTTGTTTTTCGTTTGTTTTTTAATACAATTTGTATAAACAAGTAGAAAAACAAGAGCCTGCGTTTATATGCCCAATTGTTGACTAAATAATTTGTGAGTGAATACTTGACGTTAATGTTTAATTGACGTGTTAAAAAAAAATATTCTCTGAATCGTAACACGTGGAAAACGGAAACAAATGCTCGTTATAAAAATTAATTGAGTTTCTAATTATTATTTTCTTACAAAAAAAAAAAAAAAAAAAAAAACATCTGGTCCAATCATTTTTTTAATATTTTTAATTTTTATTTTCAATATTACGCTACTGCCTTGTGTAGCATTATCAGGAATAGCGAATTATTGAAAATAATTTCAATTTATTTTTTATAAAATTCTTGGGTTTATTTATTGTTTTGTTGTTGTTTTTGTTTTTCTTGACACCAGGAAAAACAATAATTTAATATAAATATTTTTTCCCAATTAAACTCCAAGAATCCTTTGTAAAATTAAACTAAGATAATAACTAAATAAGAGAAACTGGTAGCAAAAAATGTTTAAGCAGACCGCTACACTTTTTTCGATTATTTTTCAATCCCCTTAAAGTTCGTTATTGATGAGCTTGAAACACAACTTTTCCAAAAGTATTTCTCGCTCATCGGCAGCTACAGTGCCACTCTATCTACTAGTGATTCACGGCCATCGACTAATAAAATCCCTTTTTTTTTCACAGCATTTTCTTCAGAGGAAATTGATAAATGATGCTGCTCGTAATCCTCACTCTTAAACCAGCAATAGCTAGATATTCGCACAAAATTTTTGATGACTTCTCGAGTCACAGTCAAAAGGCTTTTTGAACACTAATTGGACCTTCTTGCTGTAATTGTCTCCGGTCATCTTTTTAAATTTATGAAACGGAATCTTTCACTCCACACAGTAGTAGTTTTTGATTCGACTGACGGACTTTATAAAACTTTAACGACTACATGAACCCTTTCGTAATTAGGGCAGATTTAAACTACTAGGGTTAGTATAATTTAATTTTTTCACCATTTTGCTGCATCTGCTGGTCTTTCTGACATTCCCACTTTCGTCTTTGCTTCTTGCGTGTTACAAGAGAACATTTCCAAACTTAAGTCCACACCGTAGAAAAGATCCTTTTACCCTAATTGGGCAGGTTCTCTTATCTTTCATTATTTACCAGTGTGACCTCGAAGATTAACCCCTTTATTTATCGCAAGGTATCGGTGATCATTTTTGTCTTCATGTGCAGCAGACAATTGAAGTCATCCACCGTGGATAAGTTTGTTATTAAAAGGAGTTTACTTCTCTGCCCAGACTGTCACAACGAGAAGGTATAAGCCATAATTCTCAGTTTCTGGTTAATTTAACTAAAAATTAATTATTTTTTTATTATTTATAAAACCTCAAGAATTGACTTTAAATAACCCCCCGAAAAAAATTCAGTAGTCTTAAAAAATGGATCAAAGGTGTAACCGAAATACCGCAGCAGGAAATGTCGGATACCTGAATTAAAAATAATAAATTATTATATACTTTTCTTTTTTATTGTTTTACGTATAACTCATTTTAACATATTTTAGGGATTCTTTAAAATTTTGATTTTTCTTTATTTTTGATTTTGGTGACTTTTTATTTACCTTCTCCAACATTATTTCTTTTCACTGTAATGTTTCATGCACTAAATAGATCTAATATCAGTGCCTCGTTTCTGTAACTTAAGTGAAACATTTTTCACATGAAAATTATATCGTCATCCTCTTTTACACAGTGTGGGTTAGAGATATTAAAAAAAATTTTAAGTTACATAAAGGGTCATGATTTGCTAAAGCTACTTGTGTGTAAAATGGGATGACTACAATACTTTTATGTGAAATAATTTTTACTTAATTTACAGAAACGAAATACAGTAGTCTTTCTTTAAGTTTTTGGACAAATTATATATGCTGCTGATCGTCTTACATATTTCAAGGTAATCGATTGCAATGAACTTGTCGACAGGTAGATTGATCACGAAGTTGCACGAAAAATTCTTTGTTTCTTATATGTTCGAGTATGAACGATCGGGACCGCAATCGTGCTAAATGTAAGTTACCCGCCTAAAGCCTTAGCTATCTCACGAAATTTTTTCTACGATCACTAATTGTTGTTCCGTAAGTTACGTCGAGGAATTTTCGTGCAACAAGTTCCTAAACTTTCGCTTTCATTTGTGCTGGGTTATGGATACAATTTAATTTAACAAATCCTTTATTACCACTGAAATTGATGATGCAGAGTACTTAGAGTGCTTTTTAAACCTTTTCTTAAGTACGTTGGCCATTTTTTACACCAAAAAAGAATCTTTTTATTTACAAATATGTGTCGAAATTGATAAGATTGTCTACTCTTAAAAACTGTCAAAGACGCAATTTACCCAAAACATCTACACAAGTATATGAGAAATTAATATAAATTATTATGAATTATATGATTAGTGTTGGATTAAACTTAAGTTTAGTTAAAAAAAATCACAAAGTATTTAATCTGCCCTCGTAAAATAATCACCCTTATTCTGTTTGGCGTCGTCAACATCGTCGTTAATTTTAAGACAACATCAATTAAATACAACATTAATACTAATTTGGTATTCCCTAACAGCTTAATGACGACGTTGACTGTTTATCGATAATATAAATAAGTAAAACACACATATCTAATATTTGTGACAGATGATTTAATTTGTTTTCTATTATGTCAAGAAAGTGTTATGGAAAGTTTAAGTTTTCTGAAAAAAATTTATAAAAATTTAAAAAAGCAATTAAATTAAAAAATAGTCTAAGGGCCATTATTGCAACTTGCCGTTAGTTAAAGGTATGATTTTAGCTACTTGATAAAGAGCTTTGCATTAATAAACTTTAAATTTTTAATGTTATTATTTAATGGATAAAAAAATTAGTGAAGTTTTCAATATGCAAATCCATTTATCAGTCCGACAAGTTGTAATAATGCCCCTGCGAAATTCTCTACCAAGAAATAGACTTTTTCTAACTCCTACCAATAATTTTTCAAATTGACAGGCTTTAATAATTTGAGTGTTTCACATTTCCTTTATGTTATTTTATATGTTTCTTACTTTGCTTTTTCAATATCGCCGTACTCTTTCTATTTTTTTTTAAGTTTTCTTTAGCATACGACACAACACAACACCAAAAATGGCGACGACAAACTAAACGGCAACATTAACATCAATTGTTCTTAGGGAATACCAAACATATGTCGACAGTCATCGATTAATGACAATATTGACAACGGGAATACCGATTTACAACAAACGAAGAAATACGACGTCGTCTTGTGTTGACGACGCCAAACAGAATAAGGGTGAATGTCTTAAAACAAAGTTCAGACTTGAATATAATTTATCATATATCTCACAAATAATAAAAAAGTTATTGAAACAGGCCAACAAATCACAAAACATGGAAATATTTAAATTAAGAAATTTGCCTAAGAGTAAAAAAAAATCTGCAGCTTTTGGGGGAACAGTGCTATTTCTTTGGAACTTTAAATAGGTGTGAGCCTTGAAGCATTTGCACTTCCCAATTCAGATTTTGTAAAAGAAGGTCTTTTATTACCTTTTAGTCATTTAAAAATAATTAATAATGTCGATTATTCCGGTTCAGCTCTACTCAGTTCAGCTCATTGATATCTCAGGCAGTTTATGAGAATTTACTTTTTTAAAATAAAATATTTAAATTTTTTATCCGTTTTAGAGTAGTGCTTTGCCGGCAATAAAAGCGAAATTCTAAAAAAGTTTAGTTTATTTTATTTTAATTATCAACATTTATTTACATTTTAAAGAAAACATTTCAAAATAAAAGAAGTTCAAAATACGATTTTAAGCAATTTTTTCAAGAAAGTCCCTCCTATTTCTTGTTTAGAAAAAAAAATGTTAAAATATTGTTCAACTTATGTTTCACACCTGTCTTTAAAAAAATGTTTGCTGGGTTAATATTGCATGCATATTCATGTTACTGTAGCTGTGTGTTAATTTAAAAGTTCAAACTGCATAAGCTACGTAATTAAGAATGTACGTAAGTAAGAATCATCGTACACTAACGTACGTACGTATGCTTGTTTGTTTGTGTATTTTGATAGTATTCATTTGCTAGCGCAAACAACAAACACTATGACAACAACAACAAAAACATAATGGAATAAAAATACTTGTTTACTCCAGTCATACTTTTAGTGAAATGGCCTTGAGCTTTAGAGGATTGCTACAACGTAATGATGAAAATAATGATGCCAATAATGAAACAGTTGTCGTAGTCGTATCAATTTTAAAATATAATTTTTTAAAATAAAAGGAATCACATAAATAAAAATGTAACGTTACGTATGGCGATACGGATAATGAAAAATAAAATAAATAAATCAACAAAAAAAGTAATTTAGAATTGCAAAAGCAGTTTTATATTTTAATTCAGTTTTTAATTTTGGCAGAGCTTTAAAAAAGAGGAATGAAACGAAATGAACATGAAACACTACAAACAAGGCATGTAAAAGCTTTTCTTTTCACTTTTTACAGTCAACAAGGGGAAAATAAACCTAAGGAGAAAGAAAATTAAAGAAACTTTTAATTTAACTTCGAATTTATAAAAAAGTTGCCACCTAAACAAAACTGAATTCTTAAAAATTATTCCTGTGCTGTTATTTTTTTAAAATAACTATTTTTTAGGTTGTATGCATTTTGGCGCGCTTTTAGTGAGTAAATTAAGTTTAACAAAGAGAGAATAAATAAGATGAGAGTAACGGAACTTTTGTTTCCATAACTCTCTGTTGTCTTTGTATAGGAATTTTCTTGAATTCTTTTTATTTGTGTTGGTATAGGAGTAGTAGTAGCACTTTTTTATATTTAGATTTGTAATATGTTTTCGTTTTAGTTTTGTTGTTTTCAGTTTATTGCCTATTAAAGACGTTTTTGTTGTGTTAGTCGTCGTGTTGTTGTCTGCATCCTTTGTGTGTGCTATATCCTTCGCAAAGACAAAAAAAAAAAAAACAACAACAATAAACACTGCGTAACGTTTATGTTAATGACAAAAGAGCATTCATTTTAGTTGTTAACCGTTAGCTCAACTTTGCTGACCATTAAAACGTAACGGAATATAACAAATACTTACTAAACGTGCAATAACGGATGTGTGTGTTTTAAAATAAAAATATTTTAATGAAAAAAACAAAACAAATTAAAAATGTGAAATTTTGAAATTAATAAAAGAAAATCACAAAAAATATGTGAACATTGTTTTTATAAAATAAAGAAATTTTCAACATAAATTTCTTACTTAAAAACGAGTGTTAAAAAAAAAAAAACTACAAAATAACTTGTTCCAAATTCCAAATTTACGCAATACTCTTCTTCTTTTTTCAACTTTACTACTACCACAACTTTTTTCCATTTACCACTGTGTTGCCTATTTTAACATCTAAGATGTCCTCTTTTTTATTATCACTCCGCTGTATGAAATTTTGTTTTATTTATAAATATTCAACTCTTAACATGACTACGTTACGGAGAAGTGGATTTTAATATTTAAACCTTTTTTTTTCACTGTTGTCTACTGTTACCTGATCAACAAGAAGAGCAACCTGTCAATAATAAATAAAGTATTTATTAACAAACAACAAATTTTACAAGTAGTTTTTAATAATTTATTTTTTTTATGATTTTCATAATAAAAAAAATATTTCAAGAGTTAAAACGGAAACCTTTAATCCACATAAACTATAATTATTTAATAATTGCTTACTTTTCTTAAGAAAATAATTATAAAACAGAATATACTTTCAAAAGCCTTTTTCATTTAAATGTATTTTATTCTTTTTTCCGCTCAAGGTAACTAACTAATACGGAAGTAAAGGGTGGCTTTTTAAGCCCAATAGAACTTTAAATTGTAAAAAATAACACAAAAACTTAAATTTGAATAAAAAAACTTGCAATCAAAAAATTAATAAAACCTTGCATTAACATTTAAAAATGTTTCCGGGTATATGGCTGGCTATCGTGATCGTTCTTGACCAAGCGCAACTTTTGAGCCACTTTTACAAACATTGCTGGACTCAAAGACATCAGTTGTTGCTGTTTTAAATCAGTAACTTCACGTGGCTCTTTAGGAAAAAACTCCATAGGTGTCAGACTGAAAACCTTAGAGGCCCATTGGCAGGTCTGTTTCCCAAAATCGAATTGTAGAGTTTGCATGGTTGAATTTCAGAGCACATCTGGGTATATATCTTTACAGTGCTGTTCAAGCGTCAATATATTTACGATGATTTGCTAGAGTGTACTGGTCATAAAGTGAGCGAAGTATGACGTGCGGTTTGACAGTCAATTCTTTCGTAAGTTATATGGGGCTTAAACATGTTTTATTGATATGAAAAAAATATATAGGGGCCCAAATTTCCCGATTATCTCATATTGAGCCGCAGCTTGAAGCTTAATTATTAGAACTTTTTTATAACGAGTAGCCGTGCATCATCGTAATAAAAAATCATGCTTTTCTTGGTGAAATGTAAAATTTCTCTTTCAAATCTTCATGCCTTTCTGAAGTTCCCTTGTAATTTATTGAATATGACTAAAATTAGTAGTTAACTACTACCAGTTAGAAAGGTACTGTAACGATTTAAGCAGCCTGAATTTAGGGTGTCAAAGAACATTTGTTCAATTCACAATCTATTGTAAATTGTATGTTGTATTATATACAAAAAGAACAATTGTAAATGGTGTATTATCGTTTCTATTGCATATTTAAAAAAAACAAGTTTCGTTAAAATAAAATGGTTATAAGTTTTTATTAAAGTGGACTATCCACGATCAAAATACTGGCTGTCAAATTCGTGTACTTGTGCAGCTCGCTTTGATGTACACCAGTCAAGAATTCATTTTAATTTTGATTATGTGCTGTCAATAACGCGCATTCTCTATAAGGAAAATGGTACATACGAAAAAAAAAACACGGCTATTATTTTCGAAACAATAAAATAAAAAGTAATGAAAAAAAAAGTTTATAAATGAAAGAGTGGTAAAAAATTGTTTTTCCTTTTAAACTTTTTCTTTAAAATTGTGCGCAGCACATTTATTTATTTTTATTAAATTTTGAATTTTCCCTCCGGAGTTTTTTTATTTGTAGCATTGTAATAAAATTGATTATTGCTCTTATAAATTATTTTTGTTCCGAGTTGAATGCAATGACTGGTAAATTCCAAAATGTCTTTTTTCTTCCGACATTTTAGACAGCCGCACAACTTCATATCTCTTTCTAAATTAAAAATTTGTACGTGCTTGAAAAACAAACACCATAGACACATCAATGTGTGACATTCAGCATGCCAAAAATCTAAATTTTTGGATTTTTCATCCATCATCGTCTGTGTAACATATAATAATACATACTTACAAATACTATCATTATAATGGACGAATATCTTGATCGTGGATAGACCGCTTAACTTTCAAAATGGCTTCCAACTTCAGTTTGTGCCTGACGGCTGCTCAAAAACTCCTCAAAGCACAAATGTTCTGTATCTCGATTTATGCCTATCAGTCAACAGATATTCGAAATTGTGTGCACTGTGTGTTTTCAACTGCCCTATCCGAATCATTTGAAATTTTTCAACTTGATTTTGAGGCCTTAAGCATCTTTGTCTTCATAATTTTTTCTTGCACGAAATATCTCTATAAACACTAAAAATTAAATATGAATAGTGCAGCATGATGTTATTGACGTATTTATGGAAATGATATGAGTGTAATCAAATCCATTTAATTCAATATTATTTACACTTTCGCTGTTGACAATGACAAGCCTAAAATTTCTGTTCTCAAAGCTGTCGGAACAGATCCTAGTCTGTGGTCTCCATTTTAAAACATATTCTTTTCATATGCAGAAATGACAAAAGTATTTTATTTGGCTATAAAAACATTTATCTGCAGTGACTTACTTTAAAAGAAGTTGCCAGACTAAGAAAATTTTCTATAAAATTTCCATAAATTAACGACATTATTTACTGCTTTTTTTTTTAAATTTTAATTAATCAGAAATTGGTAAAGTAACTGAGGACAATTAGGCTAATTTTTTTAAAGCACACAAAATTTTTTTTAAGAGGGACGCGTGAATTAAAATTTTGCCTTTCCACTGAACCTAAATTAACGTATTCCTCAAAACAATTTTCTGCTTCATATAAGAACTAACATTAAAAACTAAACTTTCCAAGGTGTTCACATACGAGTATAAGAGAATATATTATTATAATTAGTATAAACTATAAATTATTATAGTCGTTATGTGTAACACATGCAAAAGTTAATTTAACCTTACAAGATTGCAGTTATCTTTAATGGGTATTACAATGTAGGTGACCATTAATATCACTTAAGTCATTGAGTTATCTCATTGTAATCCGTATGTATGTTTTACCATTGCAAATTGTTAAACAAATAGACTGTATCTAAATTTGAAACGTTTTACATAATTAACTGAGGCGAAATGAAAAGGCTTTTAAAAACAATATAACGATTTTTCCAAAATACACTTATTGAGGAAACATAGATTATTTGCTTTACAGAAGCTATAAAACAGCAGTCTAAACAAAAACTTTTAAAAGCTAAATCAGCAAAAAAGAAAGCTACTTTCCTATGTTTCTTGTTTTGTATTTAATATTTTAGGATGTTAAATCACCAAATACAAACAACATTTTTGAAGCTACTAAGGAACACTAAGCAACCCAACCATTATTTTTTGAAAACTAAAAATAAATAAGTTAAATGCGTTTTTGCCTTTACCTACTGTGCAACGCTTTGTTCTTACTTACCCTAAAATAATGGCTAGCTAGTTTTAAACCTTTCAAACAGACTTAACCGCATCAATCGTTATATTCTTAAAAAAGTTTCAGATATTTTGAATAAATTAACGTGTGAATTAGTATGTTTTGCTTTAATAAATCCATCTTAAAATTCTTACATATTATTTTATATTTGGATTTTAGAATTTCTAAATAAATCATTTCAATTATTTTTCTTATGTTATTTTAATTTATTTACCCTCGCAACTGCCATTTCATTTTATAGGCGAGTTAAAACGCCTGGGTTCTACTATTACAAAATGATCTGGCAGCTTGTTATAGTCGTTTGTTTATTGGTATTTATTGACGTGTGGGTATGAGTCAATTAGAAGAGTAATACCACAAAAACAAAGAGAAACTAAGTTGCCTTGGTTAACAAATTTTATTTTTAAAATCTGTGGATAGCGTATATTTTGTTTTAATTTTTCATTTACCCCTTAGGGCTGTTAAGTTAAATTTTAAAACTTAAGCCCTACTGCTCATCTTCATGAAGCTTCTAAGGTATATCGCTGTTTCGATCGTTTTTTTTTTTGTGATATGAATTTTTTTTGATGCTGTTTAATTTTTTCCTACACTTACCTGCCTCATTGTCTTTCAAAAGAATATAAGTTTTCTCTTATTTAGGGTAACATAAAAGATATAACTTATTATTTACAGAAACTTTTCTGTAAATAATAATTTACTATTTCGTATTTTCTTGTTTGTTTATAAGAATTTTCTTTCATTTTCTGGCAAAATTTATATCAGTCATCATAGCATTACAATTCGTAGTTCCATATAATACCATATATTGTAAGCTTTGTACATTTTCCACTAAGTTTTTTCTGTTATTATATTAAATTAAACAAAATAACAACATATAAAAATTTATAATCTACAAAAACACCAAAACTTATTTGTTTTTGTTTAGTTTTTGATACCTGATGTTATTAACATTTGTATTTATTTAACACATCCATACATAAATGAGTTCTCTCAAAATAATTTCCACAATTTATTTTAAATAAAGAACGCCCCCTAAAGTATGCAATACATTTGAAATATTTTAAATTATTTTTGTTTTGCTTTCAATATTCAATGACTCTGCATGAGTGAATTAAAAACAAAATGTATAATAAATAATTTGTTTTTAATGAAATAAAATTTTTCATTTTCTTTTAGTTTTTAATACATTGAAAAAAAAAAACTTTATTACAAAGTATTTTGTTTGTGTAATATATTGCACTGTTCGCATACCCAAACACATGTAAATCTCTAATAAACATTACAAAAAAGTTGTAAACAATGTTTTTTATAGATGTATCTTGTAAGTACATACATATACTTATGTATGTATGCTTTAACTAACAGCAAATATAAATATACATATATACACTTGCAAACATTTTTCATTTACTCTAAAAAACAAACCCTCCACACTATTCGACATTCGGCAAACAAATTTGAAATTTTGTATTGTTGCATGTAACCTGCTCTCGCCAGTGCTGCTGTGTACACAACTTGCATTGAGGATATTTAATACTCTCACAATACTTTAAAAAATGATTATTTATTTTTTGGGTCAGCGCTAGAAAAGAATACATTCATTTTTTCTAAGAAGCAAAAACTTCCAAAAAAATGTAAAAATTTGCTTCTTTGAAATTATGAAATTTTACAGAAAAATTGTTGATTTTTTTCAGAGCAGGTTTTTCTTAGAATATTTATATAAATTCTAACTAGAGGAATTCCAACAAATCAAAATAAATAATTTTTCTTTTAATTATTCAATCGGTCTGCTGTTTTTCTCTTAAATTTCTTCATGCCTTAAGAAAGTAGAACTATTTTTAAATTATGTCTTAATTTTTAAAGACCATAAGGAACATTAGACACTAGGCGGATATGGGGTCCACGGTTGGTGATCAGTGCACAGTGGGGCAGATACAAAATGTTTTAAAAATTATTCTAACTTATGTTTAAGTTTAAGATCCACGGAGGGAGATTTGGTAAAAAATAAATAAATAATTCTTTAGTTTTTAAATGCTTAATTCGATTAAAAATCAGTTTGTGAAAAATCTTAAGGGTCTTAGCCCCTCCAGAAGTGAAAAGTTAGATAAAGGGAAAACATAAAAAATTAAAGCTTTTAGTTTCAAATTCGAATATGTTTTAAACTATAAAAGATAAAGCATTAGAAATTTAAATTTCTAAATTCTGTAGAAAAAAAATTGGGCCACGGCTTTAATTTTTTATACACCCGAGGTGTGCTACTTCAACGCGTCCCAGGGCCAGCTCTGTAAGCAGTAGAATATCCAAACTTAAAACCTAAACTTAATTACTCCTCTGCTGTAGCCGTGTCGGACTAGTCGTTTAGAAACTACAATTATTTTCATTTTATTTTACAAAATCCCCACCGATGGCCTGACATTTATGTGTTCTTCATGAGATGACATGGGCTTTAAAACTAAATCTAAGCAAAGTCCACGGATTATTTTTATGTAATTATTTTGGGAGGATCTAAGTTTAGTTTCCTTTAACGTTTTAGACACATATTAGCCATCTGTCAAAATTATTATATTTTAGAAAAAATACATTCAGACAAAAGTATTTGCTTGATAAGAAAATATTTAATTCTTAATTTAAAATTTGTAAAAATGCCATCAAAATGGCACAAACAATCCCTCCTTCATAAAAAAAAATCGTATTGAACTTATAACTTGTTCTTTATTTTTCTTAAGGCACTCTTATAGGGGTGATTGTATAAAAGGATTAAGCAATCTGCTAAATTACTAACCTCTAGGTCTTCACAAACTTAACCAAAATATATTTACGGAATTTCAATTTTAGCCCAAAATTGAGAACAAAAAACTCGAATCTGTAAAAAAAAACTCTATGAGATCAGATATTTTTTAAACTATTTCATTATTCTAAGGCCAAAAGTTGATTTTTGTGAAAAAAAAAATTTCAATGTGGGGATTTTGATGAATGGTTTGGGAAGTTCAGGATTCCATTTATCAAAAGCAAAATATTTTTAATTGCTTATTCTAATCGGAAAAATAAACCCAGGAACAAGTTTTTGTTTTTCTACCAGCATGTAAAATTTTGTTTTAATAGCTTCAGCCGTTTATACATCTCTGAATTTTTTTTTTCTAAAATATATATTTTTTGTCCCACTGTGCTGTGGATTTAAAGTACATGCTAAAAGCATGTTTTGCTTTAATACGTGTTTGCAACAGAAAGGTGGAAATTTGCCGCTTAAAATCGCAAGTAAAAGCAAAAAATCGCCAGTATGTTAGAAAAAATTTTCCGCTAAAAATTTATATTTCAAGAAACTAACTACCCTTCGTCTGGTGAAAAGTATATTCGATTCGGAATAAATACGAACAAATTTTGATTAAGAATTTTTTAATCTGCTGTTTATTTCTTTACAAAACTTGCTATAGTTTTAAAATTGACTCAAATTTATTTAATTTATAATTTTATACTTTTAATTCGCTGCCTTTATGTGTGATGTGATGGCTTATTGTACAGTGTGTAAAGCTGATGCAATGTTTTGCACTTTTAAGCCAGGTTAAGTGTTGTTTGCCATACACTTGAATGCTTTACTTTACTTTATTATTATTACTTTTTTTCTCTTCAATGTACTCTTACACACTTGCAGTCATATTCCTTCAAATACGTATAATGAACAAACACCAACACACATTGTAATTTGATATCTCGTATGCACTTAAAAAATAAACAATTTTAGAGAGTGAATGCATGTGTATAGAAACTTAATTTTGCATTAATCCTACTTGGCATTACAAGGAAAACAAAATAAAAGTTGGGATCATATTTTTTTTAGTGCTAATGCTGCCATTACGTGAGCTTTGTTGTTAGCATCTCTCATGATAATATTGTTTGTTCGTTTATATGTCCCAGTGTATAGTTCATTCATGTGTGCACATGTGTGAGTAGTTTTGTGTGTTTATTGACATTTTGTCGTTGTATAACATTTCCGGTTTATCAATATCTTTCATTTATGCAAACATAGAGCAGCAACAAAATATCGATGGGGAATTACGCATCCACGCGTACATAAAAACAAACATAAACTGAACTGCATATGTTTACTTACACATACATATGTACATGTAACTTGTATAGAGTGCCAGTTTTTGTAGCAAGTTGAATGTATTTTAGCACTATTTTATTTTTATAAATAACGAAAAAAAGTCCTTAGTGGTTATGTTTGAAAGTTTAGAAGACAGAAAAAAAAAGTTTTTTTCACTATTTATTTTGCTTTTACTCAATAAATTTACAAGAAACCAAAAAAAGAAGAAAAAAAAAACAAATGTCACAGTCAATGTCAGCATGTTGCTGCATGCCAGAAAATGCATTAAATATTTTTTATATAAATCATAGATTTTTATTATCACTGTCAGCAAGGAAAAACTAAAATATAAATATTTCTAGAAATATGAAATGGCATTGATAAGATTTTATTGTTTATACGGATTAGTTATTTAGAATCAATTCAGATATACGCTTTAATATTTGTATTCTTTTTTCATTTGCTTTTACGTTTTTTTATAATAAAAAAAATTAAAAAATTTAGAAAATTAATTTTCAAGTACACAGAGTAATATTTCTGCTTGAAAGCAGTTTTCCATAGAAAATGTTACAATACGACAAAGTTATTTTATATGCCAGACCTTTGTTAGTTAAAGGTCATTAAAAAAATATTATTACAATTAAATTAAATTTTATACAATTACCATTACATTTTCATAAAAAGTTATTAAAGTTGAAAAAATATTAATAATAATAAAAAGTTATTAAACATAAAAAATATTTAACAATTAATGCAATTAGTTTTTCTTTGTTGTTGCTCAAGCATGCTTCTGATTGGTCCTCTGGTACATGAATTAAACAACCAACTAGAAAAGGTTGCCAGATCTTTTTATATTGAAGGAATATAGACGTTTAAACTCGCCTATAAATGAAAATCGAGGTTGCGAACGGTACAGCATTATGAGGAGTTTTTTTTTTTGCAGAAAAGAGAAGTGCTATGTTTGTTGAAGCAAAGTGTTTGTTATGTTACAGTGTTGTTTACAATATTATATAGAGCTAAGTAGATAAAACGACAAAAAAAAAAATTGGTATAATGAAAGTTTTGCTGAAACCTAAATCAAGTTTTTAAGTCACTATTAGTTTCCATGAAGGTCAAGTTTTTTCTTAATAATAATAAAGAAAATCAGCTTCAGAAATTTTAATTTTATGTCAAACAAAACCGAGTTATTTTGGTTTGTTTTTAAACTCTCTCCTTAAATTTATCAGCTAAATACTCTATCTCGGGTAGCTCGTAAGCAGCTATTTCGAAAAGTAAAATTAGAGTTTAAAATACCTTCCCTTTTGTTCATGTGCCACCCTTTTTTTGCTGTTTAAACTTGTTGCGGTACTTAAATACGTTTTTAAAAAAATGTAGCATGCGATAAAATTATCTCCCCCCCCCCCCCCTACATACAGTGCAATTTGTATGGTAAATTAAGTGTTTTTTTAAGGGTTTGACCACAGTAACAAAATCCCTCACAGAACTCATTGTATATAAGAAAATTGCACTAAGTCAATTCTCCGCGTCTTATAAAAAAATTCCCAAATTCAATTTGAATAAACTGTGATTACAGTTTAATAGCTCTCTATGTGGCCTTGATTTCCCAATAGGTTTGATTTTCCGAGATCAAAGGGTTTTGTTTGTTTTGCTGTAATCGTTTTTGTTAAAAAAACACTTAATTTACCATACATTGTACTGTATGTAGGGGGGAAAATTTTTATCGCATGCTACATTTAAAAAAAAAACGTATTTAACTTGACGTATTTATCTTCACACACATTCGAAAGCTTCTATCTTTTTTATTGTTGTGTTTTATAGGGATTGTTGTGTACTAAGATCACTAAATCTTTAGCCTCAAAACTACTTACCAGAAGCCATCTGAAATTAAAGACTTCAAATTGTTAAAGAGGATATGCGAGTTATTAACTTCTAAAGGAAAAAGTCTACTCCCTAAAAAATAAAAAACATACAAAATATATAAAATAAAAAATTAGATTTTCCTGCAACTTTTATTGTTTTAAATGTCCCAGTTCAAATGCAACAATGATTCTTTGAAAAAGCATAAAATACTCTTCCTAAATAAAAAATTTTTTATCGTTAAAAGTATATTGCGAGTGCAGCCATCTGTTGCCAACCATGAAAATTTTGTTTGTTTGTTTTCATCATTTGAGGGTTTACAATAACAGTAAATTCATTAAAATTTATTTAATTCCACAATAAACTTGACACTAGTAGTGCAGTGTTTTATCTTTAATCTAAAAACGTGATAAAGTATAAAATTTTGTTATAACATTTTAAAGCTTTTTTTGTATTTCTATTTACAATGATGTACAGCTGTTGGTAGCAAATTAGAAACGCATTGTAATTCGGAAAAAAATTGTTTCAGTTTCACATATTTTTAAGAGTTTTTAATAAATTATTATTTTTTTCTCAGATTTGATTTGTTAATAATTGTTAACAGATCTACCATCGTATGCACTGTCGTGCACCTGATGAGTCTATTGGAAAAAACCAGGGACGAAATGGTTGCCAACTAAGTTTGCTGAGATTAAGTTTGCGATCGTTTATCTGAATGTAAAAACGTAATATTACTACGACTTGTCCAAACGTGTTCGCACTTATGCGGCCTGGAGTTTCTGTAGCTCAGTTCTAAATGAATGGAAAGGCGTAAAGACATTCAATTGTACACACCGTCGTGCACCTCATGAGTGTAATATATTTGAAAACGTACTTTTGTTGCGACCTGTCGGAATGTGTTTGCTTTTGTGCGACCTTGAACATTTTTCTAAGACCCGGTTGTTTGTTCGCATTTTAAAAGTTTATATAAAATTGTAGTGTAAATCAAATAAAAATACTAATGCTGAAGTTTTTACTGTTTATTTTGTGAAAACGTACGAAATGTTTCTGATAACATGTTTATATACACCAAATTGTTTCTAACAACAATTTTATCAAAAGCGAAATAATATGAGCTGAAGTTATTTCGTGCGGAAACAACAAAAACAATGTTGCATACTTAAGGACAATTTGACGATTTTTTGCTAAATCGTAGTATTGGCACCAAATATTTCAAGCAAGTACAAACTTTGCTTTTCAAGAGAAAACCTGTAGACAATGTAGCTTCTACCTATATGCCATTAAAATGTTGCTAGAAAAGTTTAATGTGGCTTTTAGTGAGGGGCATTTTGCACTAAGGTAGCTATTTTCTCTAAGACAAATTAGAGCAACTATAAAGTCTTTTTTGGTTTATAAAAGTGTTGCTTTTTATTATTCATATAAATATATATTTTTTTCTAAAATGCTTTCGAGTAAATATTGCTTTAAAATTAAGTAATTTACTTAAAAGAAAATTTCTTCGCAATAGAGTCAATTCCTATAGAAAATGTTGCACGTAAGTGGAGTAATTTTCTACGGAAATTGCTTTGAATTATTACAATTGTACATTCTTGTTATTTTTTCAAGTTATTTAAAACATTTGAATTGAAATTCAATTAATACTATACATTTCCATTTCTGTTGCTGTTGTAGTTTTTTTCTGTACATGTAATTCGTTCTTCTATTCATTCATTCATTATCCTCATTATTTTTATGGAATTTTATGTTAGTTTTTCTTTAGTATTTTTTTCCAAAGTTAATGCTTATCTGCAAAATAAAGGAATTACTTATATATATGTGTGTGTTTCATCGTTTTGTATTTGTATGTGTCGAGTTGATTTGTTCCAATTATTTTGTCATTTCTATATAATTATTTGTTGTTGTTGATGCATTTCAATGCCTGTGATTACTTTTCATATTCTTTTTACTTTGAACATTTACAGTTCGTGCGGTTGACTGTGTATTTTCAGAGTTTATTTTTTTACGTTTTTACATCAAGGTCCTTTCTGCTTTTTTATTCTTTACTACCAAATGCCCAGTTTTTTATACGCTACTTTTATTGTGGAGGGATTATTTTTTTTATTTGTATAAATTTTTGCTTGTAGTAAAATATTATTTTTTTTTTTAATTGAAAATCAATGTTTTGTTTTCTGGGTATTTATCGAGTAAATTGTGATTTGATCTTTTTAATATTCACTCTTTTGTGTTATGCTCAATGCAAATTAATACAAAAAAAAAACTTTTTTTATATAAAAAATTTTGATAGTCAAGAATTGAAAGTCAGTCATGCTTGAGTTGCGTTTAAACTTTTAAATATATATATTTGAATTTTGTGTCGAAATATTTGATTATAAGTATTTATACATGGTTTAACAAATTTAAATATAAAAACAATTAATAATAATCAAGACTTGCAACAAATTAAATTCTTTAAAAAGTGACTGCGATAAAAAAAAATCAAATGAAATTTAACTTGCTTCAGAGCAATATTTCCTTAGAAACTAACTTAAGTGAAGGGTAGCTTTAGTATTTGTATCAAAATTTTTCATCAAATGTGCATCTGATTGAGAACAATTTTTTTCTAAAAAATAGCTATTAAAAATAATAAAGAGCAAGAATTCTTATAAAGCAAACTTTTCTTAAAAAATGGCTTTTGATTAGAAAAACATTTCTACAAAACATGAAATTGAATATTACCCTGAATTAAAGCAACAAATGTAACAAAAATTTATGTTTTACAAATGGTTGAGACTGTTCTTATGCCAAACTATGTAACACTAACAGTTTTTGATTGTAGCGTTCGTAAAGCAAGTTTAAAAGAAATGAAGACTTTCTGATTTAAAGCAACATTTCACTCAAAAACAGAATATAATTTTTAGCAACATTTTTCACCAACATAATGCTTTTATCGGAGTAACAACTATGTGTAAAAGTTTCTATACAAAAAATAAGTCAAAGCAAAACTTTCTTTAAAAAAAATTTCTCGTCAACATGTTCTATAGATTTTTGCTATAAAAAAGGACCCACTTGGACCGATATCTTCCATAAAGAATGGCTCAAAACAAGACCAGCGCTTCTTATAGAAAATACCCTGAAATAGTTTTTTTTTTAGAAAATGGGCGAAACGATTTTAAAAGCAAGACAATACAAAAAAGTTTAAGCAACATTTTCTAAATAAAGTGTTTATATTTTCAGAAAAAAATCTCTGAAAACATTGATTTAAACTTAAGTTTTTTTGTGGGAATAGCTCTAAAACTTTGCTATGACAACATGAGCAAAAGTGTCCTTAAAATATTGTTTGTTTTGCATATACCAGGAAACAGGAAAACTTTTTTGAATTAAGTTTAATTTCCTATGAAAATAACGTTGTATTGAGTATGTTTTTTTTTTTTTTGTTAAGTTTCTGTTTATCATTTCATGCAAAATGTTGCTATAATGCATGTTATATAAAGCAGTGAGACATGTTTCTAATGCATGTTTATCTACAACAAAATGTTTCTGGATTCTAAAATGTTGCATATTTTGAGGCAATAAAAACGACAATTTCCTTTTAAATTGTGGTAATAGCAACACTACTAATCGTCAAATTTTTCAAACGGAGTAAGTTAAGTTGCTAAGGATATTTATCAAATTTTAACAGATTATTGAACTTTAAAGCAAAGACATGCACATATCAGTAAATTTTTTACTAACGTTTCAAAAACAATGAAATTTTAACCTACTAAGAGATTTTTTACATATATTCATGTTTAGCAACAAAAATGAACATCTGCAGTAATAATTACTAGAAAAGTGATTGAGAGTACAGATGTAACAAGTTTTACACTTCTTCGTGTGACGTATTTTTTCACTTTTTTTTCACGCAAATAAAAAACGTCTATATATATTTCGTTGACAGCATGACAGCCAGAACAATATTTTCGATTGAAAATATCTCTGAGTTTCGTGCAAAATTTTCTTTTTACAGTAACATGCTCTAGGATCCCATTGAAATAAATTAAATTAAATTAAGGTCAATATTTCCTATTATTAATTATGTTGATTTGAGTAAAAATTTCATATTCATTGTTTGAAGCGAATTGTTAAGAAACAAATCAGACTTAGGTCAACATGAAATGTGTCTGGCTCCAAGGAACATTTGTAAGAAAATGAAACGATTTTCAATAGAAAATAACTCTGAGTTTAGTGCAACATTTTCTTTTTATAGCAAAATGCATAAGGATTCCAAAGAAATAAATTTACTTTTGGTCAACATTTCCTATGAAAATGAAGTTGATTTAAGTAAAAATTTTGTATTGTTCTCTTAAGGAACAAAGCAGATTTAGATCAACATAAAATGTTGCTGTCTCCCAGGAATATTTATAATGAGAAAATAAATTGAAGACTTGCGAGCAACATTTTTATATATATATAAAAAAAAAACTGAAAAGATATCGCAACATTTTTTATAGTACATGATTTTAGATTGAAAATAACTCTGAGTTTCGTGCAACATTTTCTGTTTACGGCAACATGCTCTAGGATTCTATAGAAATAAATTCAATTGAGGTCAACATTAGCTATGAATATTAAGTTGTTTTGAGTAAAAGTGTTTTTTTTCCGATTTAAAACAACATAAAATGTTGCTGGCTCTAAGGAACATTTGTAATGAGAGAAAATGGGTCTAAATAAATTGAATATATGCGAGCAACATTTATCATAGAAAATAAATGTTTTTCTGATTATGATACGTGCAACATCATCATAAAGCAGCATTGTAAAGAAAATAAGCACATGGATCATTTTGTATTAATTATAAAAATAACAAAAGATATTTCTAAACAAAATTTACACCACTGAAAAAGTCTTGTACATTTTCAGTTCCATAGATTTTCTCTTACTTTCTAATTTTCTTATCTTATGTCATTTCCTGAAAGGTCTTTAGTTTTTAAAGATTTTAGTGTATTTATTCTTTCAAGTTTATTATCGTCTGAACAATTTTTCTTTTAAATTGACATTATTAAATCATTATTGACACACAAGTCTTCCTATTTCAAGTATTAGATTTATACTTTTTGTATGTTTTTGTTATGAAAAACTATACAAATAAATTGTCAACATTAAGTTCAATAAAGAAAATTGAAACATAAAAGAAAAATTATCTAATATTTATAAAAATAACTTTAATAAACAAACATACGTCATGAAATCATTTATATAAAATATTTTCAAATGTTAAATAGGGATGGTTAATGAATTTATGTGTGTGTGTGTGTGCGTTTAAAATTTCTAGGCCACTTTAATAAAAAGTTAAATAAATGAAAACCAAATGTGGAAAACCTTTTTACGTCATAATTTATTTAATGCCATTAATGTTGCCATACCATAAAAAGGACATTATGACTTATAATCTTTAAAAAAAAGGCTTGGCTGTCTAGTTTAAGTATGTTTTTTGTTATGTGCATAAGTATTTTCAACTTAATTTTGTTGATGGTAAAATTGGCAAATATCAGAAATATTTTTGGAGAGAAGAAATTGTTGCAAAAATATTATGCCACACAGAAATAAAAATAAGAAAAAAAACTAAAAACATTTATGATTTGTTAAGTTTTAATTATTGTAGTCATTATTCCTGCAGAAACACATCTGCACAATACATCAACACAAATCATGTGTTTGGATTGTGTTAAGCCTATTTTTATATTTATGGCTTACGACTACTGCTCTTCTCCATTAAGATTGTAAATGAATGCTCATCAGTTTAGTCCTTGAATTTCTTTTTTTGTTGTTGTTGTTGATTTGGGTGGTTGCGAATAAACATTTTATGACTTTTATGTGTAAAATATTACTTTAAATCCTTAGTATTAGACTTTATCTATTGTGTGACAGTTATTTACAGAATGCAACACAAAGTCGTCCTTGACGAAATTTTCTTTGAATTAAAATTAAAAACTACATTAATTTTACACAAATCATTTCACAAGTTTGGCTTTAATAATTTACAGTGTTTTTACTTTATTTTGTATTAGAATTCTTGTACAGAAAGAACTCGTTTGAGTTACCCTTTTTTTCTTAAGATCGGAAAGTAGTTGCTGTTGCTGCCTGCTTTCACAAACTAAAGTTGTTTCTTATAAGAACTTAATATCAGTGGTTAGAACTTTCTTACACTTGTTTTTGTATTTGTATTTGTTATTGAGTCATGCGAGTTCCAGACATTTCCAAAAATAAACCAGGCATTTTCAAACGATGTTGTAAAGAAGGGGACGCATTAGGTCTTTAATAAATTCAAGTGACTGATTGTGATATTGTTTGCCATTAACTTGTTTATACTTAATTTTTTAATTCACGTACTTTACCGGGTCAGTCTGCTTTGTTTCTGTAACTAATGTGAGAAAATGTTCACTTGATAAAAGGTTTTTTTTTTATTAAGTTCAATTGAACGTTATATTGTAAAAAATAACACAAAAAATTAAAGACTGATTAAATATATTTTTTATTTAAAAGATCAATACATAGTTTTAACGGCTGTTCTTCTCAAAGCGCACTTTGATCGTTCAATTAGAGACTTGACGTATGTCATTAATAACACGTGGCATGTTGACCTCTAAAGCGCTAATTTTTTTCTTGCTTATCAACATAAAAAATAGACTTTACTTTGTCTCGCAGAACATAATCGACAAGTGTCGTATCTAACGATCATCAATCAATGAGTTGTTGGTTGTGGTCATTGAATGTCAAGTACCGCCGTCCTGTTGAAACATCACAACACACCCGGATAAATTTCATCTGGGTTTTCAAACAAAATGTTTATTATAATGCGGTCACAATTTTCAACGACCGTAAAGCGAGCTTCGGATTAATTTTAAAAAAAAAGTGGAAACACAGAGTCACTATTCCTGCAACCTACGTCCACACAATAAATTTGGATCCTCTCCTCACCTCCTTTTTTTCAGCGGCGATATTCTTTTCGGAACGAACACTTTTTCAACGAGTTGCTCTATATGTTGCACGAATTAATAATTGATTAACAAAGTCAATGTGGATAAACTGTTAATGCTGTTTAAGCATGAATAATGATTGTGAGAGTATTAATGTCAAAAAGCGGGAGCAGTGCGACAGTTCGTTAAACAACTTAGCCTTTCGTTAGTTCCAACCTGCTTGAAAAAACATCTAAAGAAATCAACTTAAATATTTAATATAATTAAGAAAACCCACTAATATTCTGTATAAATTTAATTAAAAATTTTTGAGAATTTCCTGTGGTTTTCATTTGAGATATTTATGTGTTTGCTGCTAAAGTGATGTAATATTTTGTTTAAAATACTTTCAAAATCAAAGAAATTTCTTTATCCTCAACTTCTGCTAATTAATTTTTTATTTAAAAATTTTTCATTCTCTTTTGTACACACTTTTTTTAAAATTTGAATCAAAATTACAAAATATTCCATATACCTATTTAAAGGCAAAAGGAAAAAAAAAGCAACAGATTTTTTACTTAGTTCAGCTTAAAGTCACAAAAAGTTAATCAGCTTGATGTGCGTGAAGATTGAAAAAGAGACAAACAGCAAAAATGATATGATATGAACATTTACATTACATTTACATTTACATTACATAAAATCGTTATACACATATTTACATACGTGGTAAATTTAGTATTTAGAGGTGCGTGGCAGGGATGGATGTTTGAGCAAAATAGTAATTTTTGCGAGGAAAAATAAAATATAAAGTTGTCAATTTGATAGGTTTTCATTATTATTATGAATGTTAGTCTTGAATGTCGTATATTAATTAAGCCCCTTATGTCAAAAATGTATGTCATTTTCAAGTTAGAAGATTCTTTGGAAAATCTTACAGAATTAAAGCGAATACGAATTTTTTTATTGTGTTACGGAGTTAAAAATTAATTTTCATGAAAAGTGAACGAGATAAAAAATAAAAATATATATATATTATAAATTATGCAGATTTAGCTTCTAAGATTGCTTGGAAAATCAAAAAATGAAAAATTAGTTGTTATTTGATTCAAGAAATTAAAGCATTAAACTAATTACATTTAATGAGATACAATTTACCAGCCCTGGTTAGAATTACTGAACACATTAGTCCTTTGATAATGTATTGTGCGTATGATTGTGTGTAAATGTAATCAAATGTATTTAATTAATTACTTGTGAATGTATCGTATAATTGTGTGCTTTACACTACCCGTCATTTCAATAAAGCAAGATTTCTTTTTTTTTTTAATTCGAAAGTAATAAATCCTAAAAACGGGGTTGAATAGATGCAATACAATTTTTTGGAATTATTAAAATAACAAATAAATTTTTGAAGCTCTATGTCATCTGTAGAGCCAGCGAAAATATATCTTTAAAAGCCTTGGCAATTTTTGATTCTAAAACGAAATAATATAAAATAAATCGTACTCTGGCCATTTACATTAACACTTTCTTAAATATGAAACCCGTAGGCAAAAAGTGTGCTCGAATATATTAACTATTTAGAAAATACACAGTGTCAAATCATAGTCCATAAAAACAGACAAATAGTTTTTAATCCGGTTTAAGTTCATGTATATTTTCATTTTTAAATTTATTAACAAATAAAAATTATGCGCGATTTTTTTTTTTCACAAAAAAGCCAATGAGTTAAAATAAGTTAAAGTTGAAAAAAAAGTGATAAAAAGTTGTTTTTACTTTTATAAAATTTAGGCAGAGTAGTGCCCGTTATAAGAATTTTATAAATAAATTAATAGTTATATGGTGTCCCCGTAGAAAACCTGATTTTGACAATGTGTGTGGAGTTAATTTTTTAAATTTATAAGTTATTTTTTTAAATTTTTTAAATTTATTCACATAATTTTTTAAATTTATAATATTTAAATATCGTCCGGAAAATTTTTAATATTAACATTGGTAATGTTAAGTGATTAACAGAGCTCTGTTATCGTAACAGAATGTGGATAGGATTATAAGTTTTAAAACTTAACTTCACACACATATTTTGAAATACATTGTCTTTTTTAAACCCTGATAGCCAGACACTTTAACCTTTCTACCGCATTTAAAATATACCGCATTTAGACCAGGCAATTTTTCATGAAACTTGCATGAAATTTTTGCTTGTTGGTGAAGCAAGAGGAGTAAGCAATATGGTATTACTGGGATTTTGAGGGTATATTATTTTTGTTTATGTTTATTTTTAAATAACGCATGCCGCTGCAACTTAAATAAGAAATTGAGAAAAAATTGCCTCAAAAAATTGCATAGTGTAAATCTGGAGATTCATGGTAGAAAAAACAAGGAATCGACAAAGAAAATGTGCTTTCTTTTTTAAAAAAAATATAGCGGTCCTATTTTTTACCTCATTCTTGCCTATGAAATGTTTAAAGGCCGAATTTATCTTTGAACAGTTGCCGAAATTTGTATATCACCGAAATACAAAATCTGTAAAAAAATGAACGGAATGTGGTACCAGAAGTTTTGAAAAGTTACATTTCTTATTTATTTATTATAGAAAAAACGTTTGTCCTTCTCAAATACTTATTAAGAAATAACCTTAAAAACAACCACCAGAATATTCCCTCTCGAAAAAACTCAACAATACCTTGGCAAAGACTTTCCATGGAACTGAAGCTACCAGTTACATAAGCGTTAGTTGAAAGTTCTATTTTTCTGGTTTGAGTTCTTACGCAACCTTTTTGGAAATTAGTGCCGGTTCTAATTTGGCGGTTAAATTAGTCGAGCAATAAAATATCATTTTGTTGCCAGATTTGGCGAACAATTAAACTGTCAGGCATGAGTGCTCGAACAGTTCAATATTCTACACAGAAAATGTTTTTGCTTTATTGGGCCCTAAAAATCACCTTAATGTCCACTTAAACCCACAAAAATCATACCTTTTCTGAGTTTCCAATTACAATTTTATAAATAAAAGCCTTTCTAAAATTAATTTACACTGCAAGTACCCTGATCATTGAATGGTTAGATTTTTTGCTTTTCAAAATTTGAGGTAAATTAATTACGTTATTTTTCTTTAGATTTTGTTTGCCTATTTTTTCAGTTCTTAGTATCACAAAAAACTCTGTTTTAACCAATAATATGATTCTAACCGCTATTTCCAAAACTTTTTCAATGTTTTGGCAAGGTTTTATTTAAAAGCTGGAACCATTATTTAGTGTTTATATTGCCTTTTTTGTGCATAACGCTAGCGTTATCTCTAGCAACCTCAAAATTCATTTTAAATAGTTAAATACGTCATGTAACGATTTTGAAATCATGGAACTAATCTACACACGAAGCAACTTTCTAGGCAACATCATGTTTTAACGGCTATTTCTGAAAAAAATTTCTTATATTCTATTCATTATAAAAAGTTTTACAAATAGAAAAAATTTACAAATTTCATTTTGCTGGTAACAAAGTTTTACTGTTTTGTTGTTCTCTTTATAATTAATGACAATTAATAAAGAACTTAAGCCGAAGTGAGCAATAATAATTCATTAATAATGTTTATTTCAAAACAGCATAAATTTGTCACTCGTTATCAATGTTAAGTCAGTCGATAAGATAAAAATAAACTGTAGAAAATAATAAAAAATGTGATTTTTTTTACTTAAAGTTGATTGTTTTTTTATTAAAAAAACCCCCCAAAATTTTTCATTTGATTATAATTATATTTGGGGAATTAGGCACTAATTTAAGCGTTAATTTATAGCAACTTATTAAAAGATTACATTAATTTCATTCGGACAGTTCAAATAAACATTTTGTGTTTTTTGCGTGTTGTTTAGATAAAAGTCAATTTTTTTATTGTTGAAGTGAATTGTTACAGCCTCAGAGTATGCTGCACGTAAAATATCATTAAGAACATTGAAACATACAAACATGACTAAATATTCAATTTAACGGTTAAAAACTTTTACTAGCAAACCTCCGGCAATAAATTTAAGAGCCTTTTAGCTTAGCAGTTGTTATAAAATGAGAAAATCTTCATATGTAAAAAAAGCTTAAAGGGCATCGAAAATTTTCTGGCCTTCAAAAGTGAAGTAATTTTTTTCATTAATGAAGGTAAAGTACTCTTAATTCTCTTGTATATTTACATTTCGGTGTTAGTTGAAGGTTGCCAGACGGCTGTAATTTTGCTTGATTTAAAGAATTTTATATTGTCGCCAACATTTTTTTTTAATTTTTCAAAAATTTTTTTTAAAATAAAGTATTGTAAATGGTTTGAAATATTACGGCAAAAAGATTTCTTTCAGTGTTATTGTAAAACAATCTGGTACCACTATTTTTTTTTTTTTGCTAATCACAGATTTTTTGGTGAAAGTCAAGCCCGTTAAACCCTGTGCGAGTTGGACGCCAAGTTCGTATTATTGTTCGTACTAGAGTTTTTTAAAGTTTGTAAAAGATCAAGTTAATTTCTCTTGCATCTGATAACTTTCAAAATCACAAAATAAATTACCCTTAAGAAAATATATTTTAAGCCTGATAGATATTTGAACTGTAAAAAGAATACAAGAAATTGAATTTTAATCAAAAATTTTTTTATTCAAAAGATCAATACACTGCGCCTCTTTTTGATTTTGCGCATTCAAGAGGTCCATTTGTGGGTTGCCTTTTCGAAATATGGCTTCAATTGTTGCTTCTTTTTCAGCATAAACCAGTGACTACGTGACCGTTTTGAATTGTATGATCTTGGAGACTTGTAAAATTTTTATTTCAGTAAGTCGACAATTGCGGTTGCCTTATCGCACCTAACGCTATCCTGTTGAAATCACATCTCCCTCGGATTAGTAGTATCAATCAATTCAAACGAAAAACTATTGATCATGATGCGGTAATTATCTCTATCGACCGTAACTGGAGCTTGGGCTTTATTTTCGAAGCAATAAGGTCCAGTAATGCCATCCACGTGTAAACTGCATCGAATTTTTGTAGATGTAATAGTCCCTGTTGTAAATTGAAAACCCGGTTAAGTCAAAAGTGGTCCTCATTGCGAAACACAATTTGTCAGTAAAACAACGTCAATCGGCGAAAGAAAGATGCATACGATGGTTTCATCACTTTAATTCGTGTTCCACGTAATAAACCAAAATATCCAGGACGAATAATCGAAAAATTTGAATCTTCTTTTGCACTTTTGCGAACAGCGGCAATATTCTCATCAGAACGCACATTGTTAGATGTTTTAATGTTACTGCAGGAAGCATTTGGTATGAAATCTATTCACAGTTCGACGTATGGCATGCCCCGAATAACAATTATAGAGCATACTGAAAATCGTCTATAAGTTGCTCGAATTGATAAGTGATTTTTTAAGTAAATCTTAATAAATTAGTAGCGTTTTTCAGTTTTTCAGGCGTCAATCCATTCACGATAATTTCACAAATTATAATGATTGTAAATGTCACTCTGACAGTTTGTTTGATAGTTACCTCCTTCGTAAGTTCTATCTGTTTACAAATATTCTTTATAGTCACTATTCAAACTTTTAATTGCTTGTTTACTCGGCCTTTTAGTTGTCAGATGGCTTAAAGTATCTGACAATTTGCTTTTAGTAATTTTGAATTTTAAAACATGAAATAAATTTAACATATTGAATTAGTTGAAAATCTTCTTTTTTTTTAAAAAAACTTACAAAAGTTTTACCTCAATATTTTCCAGGGTTTTTGTTTAGTGTTAAACCGCAAACAAATGCTCAAATTAGCTTTTAACATTATTACATTCTTCTAGTTTATTTTATGAGTATTTGGCAGAAAATAACATAATTATGTGAAATTTTGTTGTTGTAACCTTCAAACCAAGTTGCACAAACACAAATAGGAAAGATGTTCGTTTTTCATTTAGTTGGTTGGTCTCTATTGCAAAAAAAAAAAACCAACAAATTTATTTAATAAAAGTTCCCCTAATTAAACTAAAACTAGATGAATTTGTTTTTTGTGGTTCTTAATTTTATTTAACTATTCTTTTTTGTGGTCTTGTAATGAAATTGCAATGTGAACTATGAAAATATGTATTTTTATCTTAATTAAATTTTAAATAATTTTAGTTTAACAAAAACTTTGTTGGAGAACTTTTTTTTTAAGGTGAATAATATTGTTTGAGTTATCTTAATATGTTCAGAGTTTTCCAATTAGAAATAGTCGATGGTTAAGTTTAATTAATGCACCCATGCAAAAAGCGGCTTTCAAGCGTCTCAGCCGCTCCACTTAAGAAGATAACTTGTTCTAGTTTTAAGATCATTCCTGAGCGACATGTGTAGATGTCCAAAAAACTTCTAACAATTTGGTGGCTGTATCTGATTACAAATAACAGGATGTTAGTTTTTATTTTAATTCTTCAGCTGCAGTTTATTATCTATATTTTTATTTGTTACTCAGTGGATTTAGCTAGAATTTTCTTATCATCTCTCCGACTAAGGTCGAACAACTTTATAACTGGACCAGAAATTATACGGCTTTAGCCCACACAGTTCTTAAAACATGCCCCCGCGAGACTCTAATTCACGATCTCCTGTTTTAAAAAACAAGCCCTACTTATGTTAATAATGCTTGGATCACCTGTTTTGTTCCTTTTTGCCAAACTAACGCCTTAACAAACCCAATTACCGCAGCCAAAGAGCAATTATTTTAATTTTTTAATCGATGGGGCTTAAACTGCTGTTTTCCATTTAATCGCCTTTTTTAACAACAACTAAAATATAATTATTTTTTTTACACTCAGTTGCTGTTGGGATTTGAACTTATGACTCGTGATATTTATTTACACGCAGAAAACTGTTTTGAGTTTTTTGAAAACCTAGAGACTTAAAGAAGAAAGTCATAATTTATTTTTCAAAGAGAAAGCACATAAAAAACTTAAAAAAGGCTGTCTTGCAGAAACTTCTTTGTTTCGTTAGTTTAGTTCTATATTTTCCAACAGTAAATCAAAGAAATTTTTAGAAATACGGCAATATTGCCAAAAATCCATCTGAATGCTGGCATATATTTGTCTTCTGATGATAAAATTCGTCAATACGCCGACTTCCTTCGCTTATAGCGGAACCAAACGAACAAACACTTGATAGTAGTGTCATTTTAAGAATTAACCGCTCGAGTTTGAGGCCCAACCTTCCGCTCTTTCGCTGTATTTTGTTTATCATCTGCCTTTGTGGTTTAGTGATTTATTTATAAGAATATTTTAATTTTAAGCAGAATAAGGAAAATTATTTTAAAACACAATTTGTTGTAATGTAACTTGTTTTAATGAAAAACATCCAATATAAATTGATAGCATAGAGTTGAATTTTAAGATCTCGACATAAAACAGTTCTACAAAGTATGGGAAAACATGTACAAAATAGCATGATTTATTTAAATTCCAATGGAATTAAAACCACATCGAATTCACAAATCTAAATTAGTAAAGTAACTCCAATCAAAAAAACGAATATTGAGGTGACATAGAATTAAAAAAAAAAAAAAAAAAAAATACATAAAAATCCCACCGTCTCTTAATGGGTTAAGCATTTTTTAAAAATTTTAGTATTTCCTTAGAAAACTCTTCAAAAGCTTTAAAATGATACCCATATTGATATTAAAAAAATTTTGAAAATTTCAAAAGTCCGGGACTAGAAAAATTTAGGCGAGTGCCAAATGTTTCACTTGATGTTTTTTTTTCTTAATTTTTAATTCTCTATCGCCCCATATATCCTTTTTTTAATAAGAGTTACTTTATTGTTTCAAATGACATAGAAATATTAGAGGTAGGCATGAAGTTTGGCCGCTCGAAGGACGCGGACCGATCCTGCTGATTTCCAATAGCATCTCTTTCGACTCTATGTCTGATCAATTGGCGTATTTAAATTGTTTCTAGCTAGTCTAGTGCCTCGGCAAACTTGATTTCAGCATTAACTCGGACGGACAGACAAACTTAGATATACCCTTTCTCCACTTTTTGTGGAAAGGGTATAAAAAAGGGGTAAAATCTTTAGATTCAACTGAAAACGACTAAAATTTCGCAAAAGCAATTATAACAAAATATATATTAAAAACAAGTAGCCAAGTTTAGTCACTAACGCGCTGCCAAAGTCGTGTTTTCCTATTGCTAAGCGCTGAATCTGCGCAATTTAGGTTTGCTTAATATATTTTGTGTGAGCAAGAGAATTTCGGACAAATAGACGGACGTATACGAATGCGAGGAAAAGTTTTCAAGCGAAAATTCATCTTACAACCAAATTGCTGCATATGGTTCTCTGCATAAGTTGTTGAAAGAAGAAGAAATAAACGATATAAATTTGAAAATAAATTTTAATATGTTTTCAGCAATTATTGCCAAAAAAAAAAAAAAAAAAAAAAAAACCCGCACGGGCTCACTTATACAATATAATCACAAAAAAAACCATAAAGAGAGAAAAACATGTCAAATTTGCATTCCTGCTGTCAACAAAAAAGGGTCAATTTTCAAAAAAGAAAGTACATTTTGAGTATTTTAAAACAAACCTAAAATATACATTTGTTAATGTGTATTGTTTTTAAAAATTTAATATTCATTTAAACACGCACTAAGTTATTCAATAGCTCAGTCATTAATTATTAAATGCTATTGTGTTTATTAATGTAAAATAATATTACAATTTAATATTGGTAAATAGTATAATTGTAAAGCAAACATTTCTTTCGGTGCAAAATAAGCAATACGTTTCCATTTAAAGCACACTCTCTCGATGGCGACTTCTGCTTTTAAAATACTGCATTAAAAACAAAAGCCAAATTTGTCTTATGCTCCTTATCTAGTTCTAGTTTACAAATCAAATGTTTAATTCCCTTTGATGTCTTCATGACTGATTTCACTTAAAACTTTTATTTGCTGTGCCATTGCTTTGTGTCGTTTTTATAACTTTTATTTCCCCCTGGACATTAGGTTCTTTGTTATTGTTTTTAATTGCTGGTTTTGTTAAAAAGCCTGTCTACTACTTGTCATTTGTATGGAAATAAAGAAAGTTTTTTATGCAGCTTAAATATTTGTTTCCTTCAATTGACACGATTTTTTCTTAAATAAATGTTTCAAAATAATTGTTTTTTTTTGTTTTAGTTGAACATTTTTTATATCATTTAAAGTCATTAGTATTATATTTCTGGGAGAAAATTTTTAATAAAAATTTAATTATCAGATGACTTTTATTGCGGTTTACAAGATTTAGCATACGTACATAAGTTTATCATGTTGTTTGTAATTTGAATAAAATTCATCTGGATAAATCATAAACAATACTATTGACACTACAAGAACCATTATTTTTTCTGTCACACACGTCATACAACGTTGAGCAAAAAATTAGGACTCCAAATCAAAATGATTCAGAAAATTTTAGACAAAAGAGTGTGTATGTTTTGCCAGTCCACAGTATTACCTTTCGTGATTTATAATTTAATAAAAAAAACAAAAAAGAAATATCCTCACAAGGGGAAAACTTTGTTGGTTGTTTTTTTTTTATTTATTTATTGGTTTTATTTCTGTACATAAAAAACCCGCTTTTAACTGTTGCTGTCGACGTTTAAATTGTGATTTGCTAAATGAAAACTATTCATGATAAATTGAATTTATCTAGCAAATTTCTTTTCATACAAATTATCTAATAAATGTCAGAAGTTGAAATAAAAATAATATGTTCCAATTAAAACTAGACCAATTAAAATTGCAAAATTATTTTGTCATTTTAAAATTGCAAGTAATGTTTTTTTGTTGTTATTGTTGTTGTCGTCTAGCAATTAAATCGTTTTTAATTTATTTATGCAGTTTAAAAATGTTTCCTTATTACACGAGAAAAACTAAACATGATTTAAATAATTGTACAAAAAATAAAAATTCGGTGTGAAAAATTTAATCAAGCATTCATCCAGACAGTCAAACAACCAACAAACCAAACAGCAAATCAAACCAACGAACCAAGCAATCGACCGCTGCAGCGCTGGTTGTGTGAGTGTCATTGTCTTTCACACTTCACTAATTTGTTAGTCTTGTTTTCAAGTTGATTATCACACTATTTTAACTGATATTTTTTTTTCAACATCATTGTTTTCATCGTTGCTGATATTCTTGCTGTCATTGTTGTAGTTATTATAATGTAGTTGTTTTAATTTAGTTGTGGCTGTTTGCAACAATTCACACCCTTGTTTGATTAAAAACTTTTTTTAAAGCCTGTTTTTTTTAAGTTTTCCCAAAGTTTTGCTCTTTTTTTTTAATGTGTGTTTTTTTCTCTTCTTGTTGCTCTTTTATTATTTTTTTTTTTATGAAATGTTGCCAGATTGAACGAGTTTTAACACAAGCATGTTCGGTTGAAGTTGTGTTGATTTTTTTTCAAAACTTTCTAAAAAAAAACAGTTTGTAAAGGGTGTTTCTTAAACCCGATAGATTTTTAAATTAATAAAAAAATAATATTTAATAAAAAACAAGAAGTATTTAATTCGAACATTTAAAAGCGACGTTTGCCTGTGGCTACAATAGCTGTTCTTAGAAGCTAAATTTTGGACCACTTTTTTCTAGCATTGCTGGCCCCATGTCACGAATAATACCAACAATTTTGGCCACCTAGGCCTCATATGTGCCCTAAAGAAATAATCGAAAGGTTTCCAATTGCCATTTTAAAGGCCAAGTGGTGACATGACCACTTCTATAAACCAATTAATTGCCAAATCTGTATTTTAATAAATTGATGGTTGCGATTTTCGTGTGACACTTAACGTCATCCTGTTGGAACTACACATCGCCCGGAACCCTGTCATCCATTATTGTAAACAAAAAATTATTCACCATAATGCGGTGACGAAGATCATCGACTCTAACACTTGCTACGGCTTCATTTTCTCAGGAATTATATTCAATGATGCCACCAGAATGTAAACCAAACTACACTGTAAAAATTTCTAGATCAAATGGAGTCTGTAGGGTCTGCTGTATATTGGTTTCACTCCATATGCATCAATTTTGTTTCTTGCCAACCCGTTGAGGCAAAAACTGAGCCTCATCGCTGAATTTTGGATATATACAAGGGCTGCTATATATATTTCTGGCCTGGCAACACTGAGTGCTGCCAAGTGCAATCTGACATTTCCATTGGAAAGTTTGTCATTTTTAAGCATAATCGTACTCAAAACGTTTTGACGTACGACCATTATTTGTGTTGTTTACAGTGACTTGAAAAAATTAATATAGAAAAAAAATGGAATTAACTCGTGAACATTTTCGTGCCATCATTTTTCACAACTTTCGACGTGGATTATTACGACAAGAGTGCATTGATGAACTTAAATCTTTGTATGGCGATGAAGCACCATCCTACAGCTTTGTGAAAAATTGGTATAATGAATTTAATCGTGGCCGAAGCTCGCTCAAAGACGAACTCCGTGAAGGTCGTCCAAAAACGGCTGTTGTGCCAGAGAACATTGATGCCGTGCGTCAACTTATAATGCAAGATCGACATGCGACATACCGAGAGATAGAGACATCCTTGGACATTTCTTTCACCAGCAATCATTCGACACTGCATGAACACCTGGCCGTAAAAAAGGTTTGTTCTCGTTGAATCCCGCACAACTTTAAAGTCGGTCAAAAAAAGGCTCGTGTCGATTGGTGCAAAGAAATGTTGCAAAAATACGATTGCGGTGCTTCAAGAGACGTTTATAAGATCGTCACAGGTGACGAATCATGGATCTATGCGTATGAGCCCGAAACGAAACAATAGTCGACCGTGTGGGTCTTCAAAGACGAGCAAAATACAACGAAAGTTGTTCGTGGAAGAAGCACTTCGAAGCAAATGGTCGCCTGTTTCTTCGGCAAAACTGGTCAAGTGGCGACTGTTCCGCTTGAGCAACGTAGGACGCTCACTTCTAAGTGGTACACTACAATTTGTTTGCCTGAAGTCATCGGCTCAAACCAGAGCGTTTTTGACCGGCCAAAACGTCGAATTAATGGGTCATCCGCCGTTCAGCCCTGACTTGGCACCTAATGACTTCTTTTTGTTTCCGCACATCAAGAAAAAAATGCGTGGTCAACGATTTTCGTCGCCAGAAGAAGCTGTTGAAGTGTTTAAAAACCATGTTTTAGAGGTGTCTCAATCGGAGTGGAAAAAGTGCTTTGACAACTGGTTTGAGCGCAAGCAAAAGTGTATAAATCATGCTGGAGAATACTTTGAAAAACAATAAAACCATTTTTGATTATAAATATTCGCATTTTCACTATTAGGCCAGAAATATATAGAGCAGCCCTCGTAAGATGCTCGAATTAATAACTGATTTTTAAAATAAAACTGAATAATTTGGCAGCTTTTTCAATTTCTTTGCGCTCCATTTTTTAAAGACTTTTGCGTTAAAAATCTGAAAAAATTACGTTAATGTGCCCATGAAAGTGGTTGCTAATATCTCTAATGCAGGCGAGAGGGCCACAAAGTAATTTGTTTTGCTTATTTTATGCACAAACTTTTCTATGCCAGCTTCCCTAGAATTCATTTTTTAATATAAAAAAATGTGGAATATTTTAGACATTTAAAAAAATGACAATTGACATTACTGTTTAAAAATATTGATGGCTCTCTTAAAACCTAATCTTAAATAACTCTCTTTTGTTGTTCTGTTTTTTAGCTGTCTCTTAAAATTTTTTCTTTAAAACTAAAACACAAAACCAACAAAAAAATTAAAAACAAATCAACAGCCATAAAAACAATAATTTGCTTGTCGTATGTCTTGTTCAATTCTTAACATCATGTTGGCAAATAAAAAAGATGAAACCAACAAATAAAAACAAAAAAAAAAGCTAAAGTTGTCATGCTTTATTGTTGTGGCAGCTAAATTTCTTAAGTTTTAGTAAAGTTGCCTGCCTTCTCAATATGTTTGTTCGGTTGATTTCTTATATTTTACCTCCGGTTGCTGTGTTTATTATGTTAAGCCTCTTTGTTGTTATTGTTTTTTCTGCTCGCCATGTATGTTGTATTAAGTCTGTCTGTCTGTCTGCTACTTTAGGCCTTATAAATTTCTTAACGTTGTTGCTTTTATTGTATTTTTTGTCAAGCTTTTATTCCTTCACTTCACTTCAACATGTTTGTAAGTTGTCTTGTTTTCTTGTTTTAATAAGCATTTCTGTTGTTGTTGTTGCTATTTAGTTGGTATGTTCCTTACGTCTACAGCTGTTAAACAGTTGAGTCAACATCAGTCTGAGCCGATATTGGTTGAATTTGTTGTTACTTGGCTGCACATATACGTTGTTTAAGGAATTTCATGTGTCACTATTTCTGTGCCTGCTATCACACAACTCTCTTCCCCCAACTGACTTCCAAGATGTCTCGCCTTCCTTTTTGTGTTTGAAAAACGATTACCAACAAACTTGAAGCAGCACCTCTTGCCAATAGATTATATTATGACCAATAATGTTATTTGAAAAATGAGGTTACATTTAAGAAACTAAAAAAACTTGATATTGATTTAAATAGTTTTATTGTTAAAGTGGCACAATTTGTTTTGATTAAATCCTTATTGAAGAGTTTTACAATGGCAAAGCGTATGATGCATGTGCTGCCTTTTTCTGGCGTTATTTCTAGGGCAATTAAGATTAACTATCGTGACAAGTTACAACTCTTAATTTTTAACAGTGTGGCAACGCTGTGCTCCTTGCTTCAATTTTACATGGCGGAAAACCCCTTCGACGAAGAAAAGATGATCGCAAGTTTTTTGTACGAAAATATTTGAGGCTCAAGAGGGTCCTTCATCTGCGGGAGCTGATCTGTTTGAAGGAAAAACTCAAATTTAGTTATTCATGCGTCAGCATTATTACCTCGAATGAAGGACGTTTAAACAAATCGTAAAAAATAAGAAAAAACGGCGGACTAAATGACCTCTTTTTTTATAATTTGTTTAAACGCCTTTTTTTCTTAACCAACCATAAAAAATATTTCTCAGTCAGTCTTTTTATTCTCAAATAAAAAATTGAACTTTATATTTTTATTTATGACTCATTACATACTAATGAGCTGGCTTTTAAGAAGGAGTAGCATAAAGTATGCATATAAAAGTGTGTTTGCATACTCGTACATTTGTTATAAAACTCTTTGAACTAAAGATTTCAGTATAAAAATGTTCGTATGTGCTACGAGGGTAATCTGATAAGTCGTTTTTTTCAAAGTAGTCTTTCTAATTGGTCGTCCTTATCCAGTCAATTTTTAGCTTTTCTTAACATTATGTAAAGAAGATATTTTTTCTAGTCTTTTGACCATACGAATGTTTTTGTATTAAAAAAATCAATTGATAGCACTAACATTTAAAAGTGATTTCGGGCATGTGGCCACCCCGCCTTATTTTTATGAAGACGTCCATTCTTTGGTCATTTTCTTTGGTAGCGTTGTTGGTGGTAAGTCACAAAATAAAGAAACTATGTTGGGTTCCAAATCGTCAGTAGTTACTGGCTTGTCAGCTTAAACCAGCGATTTGAATTGGACCCAAGAAATATTCTAGAGGTTAAAATCGCATGACCTTAGAGTCCAATTGCAAATTTATTTATCGTAATCAACATTTCGTCAAATTTTGTTTTCAATAAGACGATAAATGCAGTAACCATTTAGGACGAAGCGCTATCTTGTTAAAACCTAGTTTTGCTAAAATGATTGTTATCCATTTTTCAAACAAAAAATTTGTGATCATGATGCCGTAACGATTCCGATCGAGCGTAACATTCGTTCAAAATATTTACAAACTTAAGCGCTATGGCCAACTGCCAGACCAAATTGCTTAAATGCTTTGGTTAGTTTTATTTTGCTTATCACAGCAGCACCTTAAATTTATCCTAATAAATATCATTTCAAAGTTGTTTTGAAGAAGAAAAAGCTTATAATTTGTTGGTCAAACAAGTATATGATGTCATTGAACTTTTCGTTCTTTTTTTACTTTTTGTATTTAACGTGCCACGTGCTTTCTTGACACTGTGTCACAATACAAATGTTGACACTAAAAATTTTACCAATAATGAAATTTGAAAAAATTACGTGTCAAAACAAAAAACAAGTTTCAAGTTTCTGCAGAGCAGGGAGTAAAAACCAAAAGTATATTAACCCTTAACGGTCCAGAGGTATTTCAAATTTGCTTTCCGCCAGGTCGAAGCTTTTTTCTATAGCAAGAGGAAATGCGGGCTGAACATGTTCAAAACAATTATAGAGAGGAAAATATTTATATTTCAGTAGGTCGGTAATGTGCTAATATATATCCAAAAATGATCTAAATATTATATTGTTTTAGGGTATGGTACTTTGTGGAGCAATCTCCAACATGTATTCCCAGTTTCCGGGTGCAAGTATTACCTTTCGGTTCGAACAGACAATGCAGTCTTTTTTAGTCCCTGTGAGAATGATGTGGAGCTTTACATCGAGTCGCTGAAGACCTTGTTCAGCATAAGCGCGTCCTCGAGGTGTTTCCAATATACTAAAGTCATCTACTAACTGATCAACTAGTTGCTTTATAAGTGCGTAATGTGAAACTGAATTTTCTTTGTTTTCTTTTTGAACGGATTTATATAGAATGTAGGAATTATTAAAATATACTTCAAGTCCCCAGAAGAAGAGTTTTCGCCTCTATTTAAGGGATTGCCTTAGGACAATTATTCCAAAACATCGATATCAAGTGCAATATATTCAACGAAGTGTTCAGAAGCATACGGAAATGTGCTAACCATAAATGTAACGACAATAACAGTGATGAAAATAATAAAATGATTTAGCCGCCATATACGTGGCATTGGACCTAGTAAGTAAAAGTGCTTTGTCGCTTCTATGGCGGCATTGGACCGTTAAGGGTCAATTATTTCCAAACTCTCTTCAATCAGGTAAAAAAGAAAAAATCAACTTCGACGAAAAAATTTTATGTGACGACTTGCTGCTTTAAACTCGAAAGATACACAAATCCATATTCTTTTGAAGGTTTTCTAAGTGAGTGCCTCACATGCACGTGTTGAATGAGATAAATTAGATTAAAATGCATTTACTTAAAACTTTTACAGCCTTAAGCGCAGCTAGAAATGTGATATGAACTTAGTCTTACGGACCTTTAATTTCACAAGGTCTAAGTAAGTTCTTCATGTTTTGACGACAACACGAATAATACTTTTTTCTTATTTAATTTTTTTTTAAATATAAAAATAGTGTCTTTACTTATTATTTTCCTAAAAAATTTTCGAATTTTTCTTGGATTTTTTCATTCAAAAGCCTATTGTACTTTTAAAAGACTTATTAGCAAGCCCTCACAGGTTATGTTTATGTGTGTGAGTATAGCTACTCGTACAGCAGTTATAAACCATAATATTGGTCAGAAAAAGGTGACAAATAATTTAAGTGAACCAAACACGCACACCTACACACGTATACACAGGCACCTATGAAACAAACACGTCTGGTCAAATGGACAATCTTTTTGAAAAATGGTCAGATAGAAAAAAACTATCAAATGTAAAATAGAAGCTTTTAATGTCTTTTATCGTGAAATATTTTTAAATCATATCATGTTATTTTTTGTTTTTTGTTTTGTTTGTTAAGACATGAACGTATGCGTATGTATTTTTGTCCATTTAACTGACTGTCTGGCTTTGTGTGTGTGTGATGTGACTGCGTATCATCAGTTGTTATTAAATTGAAAATAAGGATGGGTGGAGATTAATTGATTCTTGATACAATGTTTTGAGTTATAAATGTGAAGTTAATTACTAATAACAAATAATCGGCCGAAAATTAACATTTACAGGCTTTCAGAGTTTTGTAGAAAAGGTTAAAATACTCTTCTGGTAATCAAGGACTTAGCTCGAAAAACATTGAGACCGTTTTAGTTTACTGTATTCGATAATGATTAATAAAAGTGAAATATGATTAAAGGTGATCAAGTTTTTTCCATACGTTTTTTTAAAGCCCGATACATCCTACAAAAGGCTTCATTTAAAACAAACTTCCATACTCCACTGCATTTTTGACAATTTTATTTTGTTTCCCTACTCTATTTTCTTGATGACCTTCTACGTCAGACTTCCAACTCTTTCTATTCTCTCGCAGATGACAGTAGCATATGCCATTTATTTTCATTTCGCAATAGACCAAACATTCACGAAATCGGGGCTATGAGAAAGCACATGGACGATACCCTTAATCGTGATCTCTAAATGGGGCCTTGCGAGCAGGGTTCAGTTTAATGCTCATAAAACGCAGTGCTGTGTGCTTTCGCACAGGCGTATGGCTGAATATGCTACCTCATCTGTATATATGGCGATGTTCGTTGGAACTAGCATATTTTTCATGTCACAAAAGAAGTATACAAGTGCCTAATTTTTCTAAAACGGTGTAAAAAAATCTTCACTCCAACTAATCTCCTTACTATCTGTGTCACCTTTATCAGGCCGAAAATGAAATACAACTATCATGTATGGGCCGGTGCTTCAAAGTCTATTTTGGAGTTACTCGACCGCGTACAGGAGAGAACGAAAAAGATCATCGGTGACAGTAGGGTATCCAGCTCTATTGATTAACTGGAGCATCGACGCAATGTGTTTTGTCGTTACTACAACGGAATGTGCTCTTATGAAATCAGGGAACTTGTTCCTGAAAACCTTAATTTTGTGCGCGCAACGCGCTCTGCATCAAGAGCGCTTACCTTTATGACCGTTTGGCCAGTGAATCGCACTACGCATTAGAGAGAAAATTCGTTTTTCAGCCAAACAGTTCGTATGTGGAATAAACTCCTTGCAGAGGTCTTTCCTGCCACTTTCAATGTGCAAAGATTCAAATCAAATGTCCACAAGCACTACTCCCCCTCCCACAATCTATTTTCCTAGTTCTGGCACAATGCATTGCAGAAGTAGGGATCATCCCCTGAGTGCTGGTCCTAATAAAAAAAAAAAAGATTTCCTTTAAAAATCAGTTATTAATTCGCGCAAGTTTTAGACGCCTTGGTAATTTTGCAACGCAAATAATTGCTGTCCGTGGAACTGTGGACTAAGATCTATCCACATACTCTCTTAAATTGCAATAGTAAAGCCACGAAACCATCATAAGTGTCGTTGTTTTGCCAATTGGGCGATGTTTTATCGCAAACGGAAGGTTACTTTTAAAGCTCAGAACCAAATTGCCGCATAAGAAGTAAAATCAATTTAAAACAAACATTGTTAATTTCATGCAGAAAAATGCATCGTTTGATGCGGCTTACACTACTGTGGCATCACTGGACTGCATTAATTCGAAAATGAACCTGAAGCTCATGTTACGTTAGATGAAGATTGACACTGAACCATGATCAATAATATTTTGTTAAAAAATATGAAAGACTTTTATTCGCAAGAAATGTGGTTTCAACGGGATGGCTTTACGTTCCATATATTGCAAAAATTGTTGTTATTAGTTCGTCAACTGTTAAGCAGATTATAAAAAATGGGTTCGCCGCGAAAATAGGTTAGAAAATGATTCCGATAAGAGGTGAATTGTTCGCAAGGTTAAAGTAAAACCCGATTTAAGCGTTTTAAAACGAACGAAGTCGAAAAACACTTGGGCAAGGTCTAAAACCCTAAAACTATTCGTAGAAAATTTTCATAAGAGGACTCCCCGAAATAAGCCGTTGATAAATGATCGTAATAGAAAACGAAGAATAGAGTTTTGCAGACAATAAAGGCATCGTTCTAAAAGTCCATTGTTTTTGCAATTGAAAGTAAATTAGACCTTTTCAGGTCTGATAGGAAGTCCTGCGCTTAGAGATATGCAAACACTGCGCTCTAATAATGTAATTTGCGCTCTACAATTAAGCACGGCGAAGGTAGTGTGATGGTTCGGAGTTGCATGTCCTATTATGCAGTCATCGGAAAATAACCATTTATTTATTTGCTTAACATTAATTTAGTTGAAAGTGCGGTTAAAATGGGCACTAGGGATTTAGGTTCTACCAAGACAGCGATTCGAAGCATTAGTCTGGTATTGTTAAAACTTGACTTATCTGGAACTGCCCACATGTAGTACAGACACCTGAAAAGAGTCCAAATATCAACGTTATTGAGAGTTTATAATCAGAGCTGGGAAATAAAATAAAAAACCACAATATTTTCAATGTCAATTTTTGTTATTAAATACAGCATGTAATTTAACAATATAAAAAACATTATCAGACATGTTCTGAAATCCACACTAAATTTTCACTTCATATTTTTCAAAGCATTGTTGCTTTAAAATTATTTTTACAACAAAAAAAAAAAATGCCTTGAAAAATAAGAAGTGAAAATTTCGTGTGGATTTAAAATCATGCCCAGTGATGTAAATAAGATTATAAATTGGATATTTTTATATTTTTTTGCTGCATCAAATAAGCTGTGAGTCACTGTATGTTGAAAAAAGGCCTGATATTGTTTTAATGTAGCAAAGCATTTATTAGTTTCGGCATAGTCGAATATAGAACTGTGACTGGTTTACGGCCGTATTGCTTTTTATTTTCGTTAATATTCTATTACGTGAGTAAAGTTAAAATAAAACTTAATGTCTTCTGATTTGTTCTTTATTAGTTTTGTATTTACCAATTCAACCACTTTAAATTTAATTTCTCTCGATCACCGTAAAACATCTCTTAAAATATTTTAATATAACGTTTTTCGTTTTATTGGCATCTTTTTTTGGAAACCATTCCTTGTAAACACTTTGTTTTGTTAACTTTTGTTTTATTACTTTTAAAGCAGGAAACCTCCTTAAGTTTTTTATTGTTACTGTTGTCTTCCTTAAACCATCAAAAATAAAAAATTAATGACAAACCATTAACAACAAATACTCGTATAAAAACGAAAACTTCTTTAACGCAATAAACATTGAAAAATTATGCACAGCTTGAAGGAATTATTTATAAATAAAGTTACACCCAACCGTAATAAAAGATTATTTTGTTTTATGTGAACATTATTAAAAACTAATACAAAAAAAATTAAAACAACAACGAATTTAAGAAATAACATGCTAAAAATGACCCACCTCAAAATGAGGCTGCAGCAACATCATCATCAGCAGCAGCAACTGCAACAATGGCAACGTTTGCAATATTACTTCAAGTATCATTATTATCAAATGCATATTTTGATGTCAACCGTTGTAAAAGAAGATCAATGTCCATGTTTAATAAACAACAACAAAAACAGCAACAACAACAGCAACAACAATCATCAACCAATTTAATAACTTTGTAAAAAAAAGCTAAAATTGAGCGAATAATCCAGCAAACAAGCAGCAACTAACACAACAACAACAACGACAACAACTAATCTACCAACTAACCATCATCATCCTACCGGTGAGGGAGCTAGTTTACTGTCTTGAAAACTACTCTCCAACAACTACGGCGTTCTAAATGATTTAATAAAAAATTAACAAGAAAAAAAATTAATGTCTTCAAACATTCAAAATAAAATATAAACTTTAAGCCGGCATTTTTTTTGTTTGCTTGTTACCACTTAAGAGAGAGAGAAAATAAAAACCAAAGAGAACATTTTCAAAGAGTTAAAAATACAGTAGTGTTTCTTTATTACCTTGATTTTCTTATATGTGATGTGAGTGATCAGTGTAACCAGATCATACAAAAAATTAATGAATTAGTGAAAAACTGAAATGGAAAAAATTATATTAAATTATTTTTTAGGTATATATCGAAAATATGTTTGAGCAAGTGACTTAATTGGCCTTTCTAACCGCCTTTGCCTGTAGCTTGAAAAAAAAACAAAAAAGAAATTATTTTACTTAACACGAATTTGACAGTCTACAGAGCAGTGCGCTATAACTTCCTTTATTTAGGAGGACATATGGCAGGAAGAACAATAAATCGGGTCAGACAACAAGTTATTGCTTGAAAGTTTTGGATTAGAATTCGAATTAGAAGAAAAGACAGTTCGAACAAAAGAAAAAAATTTCATCAGTCGGAATTCTTAAATAATTTTATATTGCAATAGATTTTGAAATAATTCTTTTATTCGACCTTTCTTTGGTTAACAAAACAAAATATTTTTTTGCAAGCTTAAGGTAAATTTTGTTATTAAATATTTTCTTTATTTATTTAAATATCCAATATTTTGCTATCCTCTGGAAAGCATCATCAGGGATAAAGAGTAACAATAAAAAAAAAAAAAAAATAAATAAATAAACAAATAAATTAAAAAACAAATAAAATAATATCAAAATATATCTTAAGCTTGAAAAAATATTTTATTTTGATAATTTTTAATTGTTTAAAAACTAACTTTTAGGAAAAAATCTGTTATGCGATATTTCTTGAGATGCTGCACATGCAAAATAAAAACAAGCTTGAGGTAACCACAATCTCAACGTTATGATTGAGTAAAAATCGATGTAGTTTTTGAATTTCGAATCATATTATTATCTAAAGCATATTAGTGCTAGAAAAATAGAAATATTTATGCTTTTAGAACCATATTGTTGTCAAACCTAATAATAACATTGTCAAATAAAAGCAAAATTTTTGTTTACGTACAAACAAATTACACACTTAAGTGATATAGAAACTTGCTGCATAAGGTGAAACCGAAATCGATTAAAACCAAACATTGTTTGTTTATTGCAAGTCAAACTTTAACATATTATGGTTATAACTACTATTTTTTTTATGTAGTTAAACAACTTTTTTGTTGTGATTAGAGTTTCACCAACTAAATATACAAACCAACATGTGCGCTGCAACTATTTAAAGATCAAATATGCAGCCCAATAATAAATATTCCCGGGGAAATTTTTCCCTTCCGAATGTATTGTTCCCGGGAAAATTCTCCCTTATTATAATCTTCCTGGGAATAGCACAAAAAGGGAGTGTGAAAATCGGAAACAGCTGTTTTGCTTTTGATATTTTATTTAATATTTAATAATAAAAAATTAACAAGTTTTTGTGAATAAATTAATTTTTATAAGTTTTGATATTATTTCAAATACTCAATAAGTTCACTATACCATGTAAAACGTTGTGGAAGAACATACTGCTGAGGAAGAGAGGCAAAAAACTAGCCAGAGGATTGCAAGAAGGTGTGATGTTTCAAATCCGCATTTCCTCGATTTTTTGCTTTTCCAAAATTTGTAGTTGTTGTCTAGAGATCGATAGATTTTTTAGTGGATAGTTTTTTGGTCATTTATATCAACTACTGCTTTTTTTTAGGTCCCCTTTATACGGCCAGTTCGGCTAATAGTACATGAACAGCAGGTTTCTTCACCAAACTTTCCTTTGATTTTGTCCCAAGACAATTGGATTGGGCTTAAGATTGTCAACCCTGCAACAGCTGTACAAATCCTTTGGTTTTGGAATCAATTTTGGCGTTCCGTAATCTTTGGTTTGCGCCGAACATTTAGCGGTCTGTTTTTGTCGAACTAGTATCATGTCTACATCTGTTTCATGACATGAGTCAGGCACTACTAAATTTTTTGTAGGATCCAGGCCGCAGCTGTCTACAGGAACACCTTCAATAGATGTTTTGATTGCTATCAAATCGTATATGGGGATTGTTCCGTTGGTGAAAACATATACAGGCATGTTCTAAATTCCACACGAAATTTTAATTTTGATTTTTTTAAGGCATTGTTTAGGTAAAAAATAAAAATTTCGTGTGGATTTAAGAACATGCCTGCTAATTTTCCATTCGGCTCCCATCTGTTCCCACCTGGTTTTTGCAAATTTTGTGCTGCTTTTTGCTGCATATACTTTAAATCTGTTCAAACAATTTAAATTTTTTTGTGGATCAAACCTTTTTCCAATCATTTATACTATTGGTTGGGGATTCGAGAGCATTTAATTTACTCTCAGCGTTTTGCCAGAATCTCTGCAGTCTTTGCTTGTTATCCTTAAAAATCCGCGAGATATTCCGGGATGCTTCGGCAACAAGGTCTGCAAAAATTGCACCTGGTGTCTATTTGTATTTTTTGACCTTCAAAACAGAATTAAATCTTTGTTTTTTATTTATAAATTTAATACTTACATTTCTGCGCAAACTTCCCTTCAAATATATGAGGAAGAAAACTCCCACAACTGTCAATTGTTTTCCCCCCTTTTTAATATTTAAAATAAATACTTTTTTTCATTGGTAATTTTTCCCCTTTTTGGGAAATGTTTATTATAAGAGGAATGGGAAAAGTGAAAATTTTACCAGGAAATTGTTATTCATAATTGGGCTGATAAACTTATGTACCGAAACCAAACTGTTGTTTTAAACCACTAAAATTTGTTAATCACAAGCATATATTGTTACAGAGATTATTATATGCTCCTTTTAACCACCACAACCATGTTTTTTGGTGTGCTAATGATTTTGCTTTTACATCTGACGGTTTATCGCTACTCCTTTTTTTGAAACGATTTTAATTTTTTTGAAAATTTATTTTATAAGTTTCATGTGAAAAAGAATAGAAAAATACAATTTTCTGTTTAAATAAAAATTCTTCTAAATGACACCCTATGATTCGAAATTATAAAGTGACTAAGAAAAGTTAAGTTTTGTGCTTTCATGACATTAATTTAGATTTTTTCGAAAGTAAAACAAAGTGGTAATTGATTTGATGAGCAAAAATGTCATCGCACTTACCGCTAATATTTTTAAAAAGAATTGAAATTTTTTTTGCTAAAAGCTTTTGAAGGGTCTTAAATAAAATCAAGTAGGGAAGGTCTTAGTTGCTGATAAAATAAGTGTAAATTAACAATTTATTGTCAAAATATTTGAAGACATCTAGATCAATCTTCAGAATTCATAGAAAAAGGACTTCTCTCGAAGGCAAAAAACATTCCTATCTAGGCTTTTTCAATCTCTCTGCTTTTTTTAAATAAAGTCGGTTCAAAGTCTTCTATAAAATTTAAGGAACCTGTTTTATTTTGTTTTTTTACTTTACAGCAACAGAAAATAAAAAAATCAAGCTAATTTTTGACAAAACTCGAAAAAGTAAATTAAATTTGATACAACTATGGAATGAATTAAATTATTCAAACACAGCACGTTACACACCATTTAAATATAAAGTTCTTTAACATAAGGAACAATTTAAGTATAAAAACATCTAAAAAAATGTTTTAAATAAAACGCTAAAATATTTTGCTAAAAAAATACCAAAATGGTAACACTGTGTGTGATCTTTTTTTTTGTTTTTTTTTGCAAGTATTAATACAAAAGAGAGCAAGGTGAGATTCGTTAGTATTTTCATGTGTGCATGTGTTAAGTTTTTTCGTTTATATAAAATGAAACTTGTCAGTATTTGTTGTTTCTTCCTGCTCATTTATTGTTAAAAAGTCAAACATAACAGACGCTGTTTTGTTGTTCGTGTTTAATAAATTTCTGTTTTGTTCTGTTCAGTCTGCTGGTATTAATCCCATAACAAATTAATAAAAGTTAAGAGAAATAATTCTTTTACAATCCAGGAAGCATTAAGTAAAATTAACGAACTTAAATTTGAAGTTTTTTGTTAAAAAATGTTGCAGTAAATTTGTAAAATAAAATGAATATTTTTTTTAAATAATGAAATAAAATGTAAACAAATATAAACATCTTCAGTTATTGTAAAAAAATAATAACAAACATAAAAAATTAACGTTTAATAAAAGAAATTATTAAATTTAGTAAAAATTTTACAAAAAATTGTTTAAACAGATTGAATAATTAAAAAAAGTATTTTAAATTAATAATAAAAAAAATCTCTCAACGATTCAAATTTAAAAACATGAATAACTGTTAAAATATTTGAAACTTTTAGTATTTTTCAAATGTTAATTTAAATCTGTTGTGTTAAAATTTCAAATGCAATATATACATATATTTTGTAAGTGCAAATTAAAAAAAAGACATTGTAAAACATCAATTAAATTTGCAATACCAATAATAATTAAAGTTCATCATTTTAACGATAACGGGCAATAAATATCAAATAATTTTTATGACGAAAAGTGATTTATTATTCTAATTATTATTATATAAAAAATTAATTATATTGAAATATCCAATTTAAATAATAATTATAAAAAATATAAAATATAAAAAAAACAAAAGAAGATCAATTGATAAAAAGTAAGATAAATTAATTTTATTACCTCTACCATGAACTGCAAAATATTCATAACATTTCTTTAAAATTAAGCAAAAAAAAAAAAAAAAATAATAATAATAAATTTCAAGTGAATAAAAAAGATATTCATGAAAATATAATATTGAAATACAAATGACGAAAAATTTTTTTATTTGTTTATTTTTTTTATCCAGAACTTTCTTGCGTTGTTCTGCATAACAGAATGCAAGGTAGAGTTCCGATATTTGCAACTTTTCACGCTGAAAGTGACTAAAGTTTAAATAATCTGCATACGAAAATTTTGGTTTTGAAAAAAATATTCGCAGCCTTTATTATTTCGTGCGACTTAATGGCTGGCCAATCGACCAAAAATGCATTAAATCTTAAAAAAGAATGTGCTCCACACAAAGAAGTACAAACAGGCCCTCCTGTTTTTATTAGAGTGCATTCCATTGTAATAACAATAAAATAGGGAAACTTAGCGCAAATGGCAAATTTGCTTTTGTGAGTCAATAGATTAAGATACTCTACTGTCAGTGTTAGGCTTTGATAGAATTTAAAGCACCGGCCTGTAAATAAGTTTTGTATTCTGTTGTAACACTGATAAAGATTATGAAGACAGAAGATAGATCAGACACTGGAAGGCTTCTTTTGAGAGTTGGAAAAGGAGTTTGTTCTACCAAAAATGGCAAATAAATTTCATTTCAAGAGCATGAAAAGCTTCCTATTTCTTAACATCGGAATTCAGAGGTACCCCTGAATTAACCTCGAACTTATTTGGTTAAGATGTCATCTCCAGCCACCTGTATACTGTGTTATAGATATGGACCCGTACCTCGCTCGGTTGGTCTTACACCGTCAGGTGAAAAAACTCCGTCGGGATGCAGAGTGACTCAGAATATAAAAGTCCAAATACTTTATATCGCTACGTTTTGTTGCTAATTTTTTGCACAGTACTGCAAGGGCTTTTGTTATCACTTTGTTTTGCAAAAATCTTTAGAAAACTTTTGCTAAGAAAAACTTAAATTTGATTATAAAATTAAAACAAATTAAAAATCTGTTGGATCTTTAATACCAAACTTTCCCTGCCAGGATGTTGTAACGATTTTTCTACGTAAACAAATTTTGTTTTAAATTTTTTTCAAAAGATTCAGAGACAAAACCTATGGATCATTAAACTTTAGAAAATGATTAAAATTCTAATGTAACCTTAAACAAAATTATTAAATTAATCTACGTGAGAAAATAATAAGAAAATCATATAACCAATTTCTTTCATGGTATCGAAATTAACACAAGTTTTTTTTTAGAACAAATTATGTTTTTTTTTTTTTTTTTTTTTTTTTTTTTTTTGTGTTAAAAACATGTCTTCACACATTTTTTCTTCTATTTCCTTAAAAAAAATTGAGTGGGCTTAACTACAACTAGTTAATGACTTTTAGACAAATTTTGATTTTAAGCTGAAATGTTGCCATAAACAAATGATTAATTTTAATTTGATTAATGCTTTAGTCATTGAATATAATTAATTATTGTTGACATCATTATTGAAACAAATATTTTGACATTTTTTATTTTTCATTTGTTGATAAAAAAATAATGAAGTTGGAATACAACAAAAAAACATTAAAAACTTCTAAAAAATAGAGAAAATACACTGCGTATCGCTTAAATAGAATAACGATTTTTTAAATTTCAATATCAAAGTTGATCATCTATCTCTAGTAACGTTTTTTTTTACAGACTTTTGATTTAAATTGCTTATTGCCCTTGATCTATATTCTAATAAAACAGGACGATCATAGTCTATATGTGCCCATAATTATGAAAGTGGTCTTATTTGCCAGTTATATTCATTCCACATTATTTGAAACTAGATTTATTCAATGTAATTTTTACGAAATTGTCAAAAATGAACCATTAGATAGTGGTTGTAATTTCAACATTATATGGAATTAATTTAGTGTTTAGTGCAATTCATTAAATATCTCGAAACAAGAAACATATGACTTAGAGCACTTTCATAATTATGAGCACAAATTGTTGTCTAATATAATAATATTTAATAAGTATAACAATAATTATGATTTTAATTTAAACACATCACAATTTGCAAAATCATATATTTATCGTATGAGTATAAATTTAATAATGTTGCAATTGTATGCCTAGTTACTATTTAATGTTTAAATGTAAACAAAAACTATTTTACGGGGAACATGGTATGCTTTAAGCCAATTATAATTTTTTCACCGCAACCATATACTGTTACAGAGCAGAAAATATGGTTCTTATGTTTTTTCTTTGCGTTTGATTCAAAGAGCATAATTAAATATTTTTTAGATTGACGGCTTATTATAAATAAAGGAGGAATATCGAAGCAGACCGCTTCCCTAATAAATTCTGTTCCGACACCCATTCGTTCTCAATGATTGTAGGCAACTAATTATTTCTCCTAGATCATTTTTATATAAAACTTTTTAAAACAACTATCAACCACAACCATATACACGTTTTCAGATAATATAATATGGTTGTTGTAACCATATCACAACCTTGTTATTTCTTTGTGTTTGGTTAAATGGACTTAGATTTACACAGCATATTCGCCATTGCCAGAAAGAAATATTTAGTAGTCTGGTCTAAAGGAAGAAAGCTCTTCCACATCTTTTTTAAAATTTATTTTTGAACATAACTATCAGAACTGTTCAGCCTTTTGAATCATTACAGTTTGCGTAAAAGCTTTAATCCATTAGCGGTTATCTATCAAGCAGTTTTCTACTTGATTTCTAAATTCTTACGACGAAACTCAAGCTCAAGAGGGTTAATAGCACTGACAGAGAGAGTTTTTTTTAAAGATTTTTACTCTTAAATATTTTTTATTTTTTTGGAATTAAGCTGAGACTTTCTATGTTTTTGATTACTCTATGCCAGTCACGAAACTTCTGTTTTGATCCAACAGTTTTTTACTTTTAATATTTAAATTTTTAGAAATCTTAAATTATCAAATTTAGATATTTAGGCAAAAAAAGTCAAAAGGGTATTTATAGTTGTGAAACGCAAAAACGTTATTAAAAACAAAAACGCATTTTTTCTCAGTGTATATTGGTTTCCTTACAGGAAGCAAATAACATTTTTTTGTATGATTAAAATATATAAACAACCCGCATAAATCAATACAACTTTATTTCAATGAGTCACACAGCTGATAATTAAAGTTCAGCAGCGCTTTTAAATTAGGAATTCAAAATTTAAAAGTATAAAATAAAAACATAAATTTGCAATGTGAAACATTAATGGTAGAGGTTATAAAATGTTTAAAAATATTTTCTTAACAAAATTTTTCATTAAAAAAAATTATTCATTTAAATTCAAATTTCAACGTTGCAGAAAATTTTTGAAAAACAAAAGAAAAGAAAATTGCAAAAAATATAAAAAAATTATGTTAATAAATATTGTGCCTTAAAAAATATTGAAAAAATAACTTTGGTGTGTTGTTTTATTAAAAAAAAAAAAAAAATCGTCGCCAAAAGTTTTATAATTTACACGTTTTCTTTTTCTTTGGGTCTTAAACTGCAATTACTTTTATATTCCCAAATAAAAAAAGGCTCACAATACAATAATAAAGAAAAACAACAAAAATAAAACAAACAAAGACGACGGTTTGCGCCAAACAATGTGCACAAAAAAATGTTTTCGTATGCCAACGTTAGTCATATTCGGTGTCATTCTCACAATCGTCTTAGTCTTCATTATCGGCATCACACTAACGAACAGTATTAACATTTCCAATATTGTTAAATTGCGCGAAAAAGTTGCCAGTGATTCGGCGGCGGCAAATAGTGCTAATGCAGCCCAAACGAGAGCAGCTTTGGTAGAGCAACAGTATTCAACATTGCAACAGCATCATTTGTCACGAAGTGATTTAAATTACATAACAGCTAATCATCCAAAAAATTTACAACGTTTCCTGCAAACATCTCAAACACAATCACCAACTTCGCCGCTTTCTTCCCCACCATCGCCGCTACCATCAGCATCGCAAACGGCTCAACCAGTTGGTTCATTAAATTATAATAACAACAACAACAACAACAATAATAATATAATAATTGAAATCGGTATACGTAATTTTACAGCTGCAGCTGCAGCAGCTGCTGTGGCGGCCCATCAACAGCAACAATTACTACAACAACAACAACAAAAACAACTACAACAACAACAACAAAAACAACAATTATTATTACAAACAAATAACCGTTCCTTGTCTTCAACATCAAACGTATCACTGTCATCAGCTGCGGCAACATCTTTAGCAACGTCTTCCTTTGATAGCAATCAAACAACAACAACAGTCGAAAGAAATGTTGTTAGTGCGGCTGGTGCAGCAACAATTGTTGAACAGTTAGTGGCGCCTTTTGATGGCGCCATAATAAATGGAAACATAGAATCCATATCAGTGCCAGCCACTTCGGAAATTCGACAACAATTAAATGAAACTTTAAAATATTTGGCCGAAAATGACAAAACGGTGACATCTCTTGAAAGTAAAAATTCCTTAATGTTAAATCGAATACCTCCTCTTAAGACGGGCAGCACTTTACCGTCATTAAATTCAAGTTTAAATGCAACAGCAATTTCGTTGTCCTCACCATCGCCATCACCATCATCAAATTTAAGTTTTAATGCAACAGCAACTTCATCATCATTAGTGGCAACTGCTAAAAGCTTTTTAAATAATTCCTTAAATTCTTCAACTTCATTAAATGATGATGTCGTATCAAAGGAAACAATTTTGTTTTCCATTTTGTCATCAACATTATCGCCAGCAACAAGTGAAGCAATAACTACAACAAAAACAACAGAAACAGCAGCGTATCCTGTATTAAAATTAACAGCAGCAAATCAATTAAACATTGAAGATCATAATCCCGGCATGATTGATTTTGAAAAACGTAATTACATTAAAAAGGTAAATCAAAAGACAAATTTTCATTTAATTTTATTTAATTTATTCTCAGGATTTTTAAAATGAATTCGCTTGATTTGTTAGTTTTTTTTTAACTAAAGTCAAATAACGTGACCAACTACACTCTTTAAGGTTTAAATATCGACAGACCCTGAAGGCCATAATTAAATTCTTGTTGTTATTTAGAGGTATCGGGGAAACCAATCAAAATCTAGGGTTCTGTTAATATCCACTCCAAGCCCAGTTACAAACATTTGTTCTTGCTCTCTGCCTATGGAAGGGAGAACAAGGAAAGAAAGCTTTAGGTTGTGTATGGACTTCACCTAACTAAATTAATATTGATTGTTTATAAATAGTCCTCGTACTCTTAGCTGTAGAATTAGTCGGTTGAATAGATTCATTGACAGCCTAAGGTAGATAGATGCAGACAATGCTGATAATGGATGTAGCAAACTAGAAAACGTTGCGTTACACTCTGCTCTATTCCTTTCTTTAGAAAACATTCGCAAAAATTTCTAGATAATATTTCTTATTTAAAAAAAGATTTCAGAAACTAAAAGGACTATGAACCTAAGCCGAATTAAAAAATTTTTCTAAGTAAATAAAATATTCAAAAATAATCATTTCTACTAAAAAAAATCTTGTTTTCAAATAGAAAAGAATATGGCAAAATAATTTAAACTTTACGATTAATCGATTGAGAATTTAATTTATGATTTTCACAGTTCTCCAAATTATGGACTTGCTATTTGTTGAAACTACCGGGCCTTAAAAATAAAAACCTGTCAAATCATATTTTTTCAGAAAAGAGGTGATATTTTGATATTTCAAAATAGTCGGTATTTAAAAATTGTCTGCATTTTAGAAAGTATTTTATTTTTCAGAAAATTATATTTAACTCCAAACCATATAAGGAAATTCAGTCAACATTTTTAAAAATGTTAGAAATACTTTAAATTTAATATTTATTTTCAATGTTACTAACAATGAAATTATTTTCGTTTTTGCGAAAGTTATGCCAAAAAAAAAGTAATAATTCCGAAGTTGAGCTTTTTTTATTCTGTGAGATGACAAAATGTTTCTGGCAACATGTTTATAAACAGCAAAATGTTTCTGTGAATAAATTTTTTTCTCTTGGGCAATAATATAAGCAGCATTTATATCGCGTGAAATTGTCACCAATATAGCCTACATAAACGAATAAATGCTAAGTCTTAATATTAGAACAACTAGCGGAATAAGTAAAGTTGCTAAACAATTTTGTTAAATGTAAGCATTGATTGATATTTCTTAAAATAAATTTTTCTTTTTATAAAGGACATTCCTTCATATTTCGAAAATGTTAATTTAAATTTAAAGCATCACTGAAATCACTTAAAGGGATAATGCTTTACAAGATATGAAAAATACGTTTATTAATACAAATAATTATTATTAAAACCGGCAGTAAACTAGAACTGCAAACAACGATTTTTTATGTTAATAATTGCTAATAATTGTTTAACATTTTTATTTGCAGGTACGTTTGAAATTTATTTACTCTTGAAAATCAACACAAATAACAGATAAGTATAATTGTTTTAAGCTGAAATGTTAACTTTTTTAAACCTATAATATTTATTAGAAAAAAACCTATTAATTTTATAACAGTTTTGTTACAAGTAGCTTTTAGTGATTTATTTGTTTATTTAAAAATTTTCTGCTTTTGTAATATCAGTTTTGTTCAATTTATAGCATTTTCAATCTAAAAGTTTATTTCTTTTCTTTATCATGTTTTTTATACCCTTTACCGCAAAAAGTATAAAAATAGTTTATCTAAGTCATTCATTGTCATTCCGTTTTAAATATCTAAAATATCCATTTTCGAGGCCATAAAGTGTATATATTCTGACTTCCTATGCAGAGCGAAGTCGATTGAGCGATGTCCGTTCCGCCTGTCTGTTCGGCACTAGATAAGAAAATTTAAATACGCTAATCGATCAGACATAGTTTCCAAAGAGGTGTTTTTGAAAATCAGCAAGATGGTACTTCGAAGCAGTGGGCTAAACATAACGCCTGCCTCTAATTTTACCATATCATTTGAAATAATGAAGGAACTCTAATAAAAAAAGACAAAAATATGGAGCGATAGAGAATTAAAAAAAAAAAAAAAAAAAAAAACGTCCAGTTCTGAGCCTCTGAAATTATCATAAAAATATTTGATGGTCAATATAGGTATCATTTAAAAAGCTTTTTAAGAGATCTTTCAGAAAATACTAAATTTTTTTAGAAATTGCTTAACCCATTAAGAGCCGATGACATGTTTATGTAAATTTTTTTTTCTTATTTTTTAATTTTTTGTTACCGCAATATTTTTTTGATAGATTTACATATATGCTGAAGGGTATTTAAGATTTATCGTAGCCGAATATAGCACTCTTATTTGATTTTTAATATTGGAGGATTTTTTTCAATAATATTAATTATTGCGTGGCATTGTTTCTGATTTAGGTGTCTAGGTGTTTTTGTAATTTACATTTCTTAGCAGCATTTTCGTGCTTAGATAATTTATACGTGTTGTGCGTTTTGTAGATTTAAACCGAAAAACTAGTCATAGCGTAGAGCACAGTTTCTTGCACATTCTTAAAAAAAAAAAAAAAAAAAATATATATGGAGACTTTTCTTACAAAAGTGATGTCTGTAGTAAAAGGCGTTGCCACATATTTTTTTTCGAAAAATCACCAAAATTTTTTTAAACCAAATGAATTTTTACAAAAAATTTTAAGCAGTGTTTTAAACTTTTCCAAATAACTATGAAAATATCCTTTCAACTTGGTAGAAAAAGCGCTACAACATAAACACCGTTTCAGTATAAATTTCTTAGAAATGTATTGGTGCAAAATTGTTAATGTTTTAGTTTTAATCATCTACTTTTTGCTGGAATGTTTTTTACTTGTACAACTGAGTATAGCTTGCTCACTGATACATACTGACTTTTTTAAGCCTGGTATCCTCTTTAATTTTTCATGCAGAATGCTGTAAAACTATGAATCTAGAAAACAAGATTAACGTTTGTGGGAGAGTGCAACTAAAAAATCTCTTACACTTTTTACAATAAACACACCATTTTCATTCTATTGTGACGTAGATGCGCAGTAGAAAAATTTTTTGAACGGCTAAGTGCGCAATCTTGTTTTATTGATTCATGCTGTTAAACTTACATAAGTATAAAAAATTTGTATATAAAAGTCATAAGAAAATGTTGCAGAAGTAGTTCTCTGTTTTCACAGTGGAAAAACATACGAAATGTTTCTGGCAACATTTTTTCAGAGTTGTGAAATAAAGAAATAGGCATTATTTCATGCGTAATTTTTCAAACAGCAACAATGTTGTATATGTGAAAACAATAAAACGTTAAATTATTTCAAATCGACATTTTAAATGTCATATCTTCCACAATGAACAATGAAGGCTGCATAACAATTTTTCAAACACGCAACTAAAAGAAAAATATTTGGACTACGGTAGTTATTTTCAATGTTTTTAGGCCTCGTAATAAAACTAGTCACGATGAAACTTTTTTGATAGTGACATATTCTTCTTGGTATTTCTTAAAAAAAACTTTACGATTCATTCATATTTCTCGCCTTCCATTTTCAAATTTAAAAAGTTGTTTTTATAAAATTATAAGTTAAATTTAAGATAATTGTTTTCTTTAAATTCTAGACGATTATGTTTTTGTGCTAAAATTAATGTAAAATTTTTAATCTAAAACTCATCATGCTGGTTTTAGTATCTGTTTTATTGAGAATTTCTTTTAAAATTAGATATTTTTTATGTTGTTTTTATTTATTATTTTAATTTTATTTTGATTTATATATGTTTTTTTTATTTAGTTATGAAGTTATTTTTAGCTTATTTTTAGTTTTTATGGTTTTTGCGATTTTATTCAATTTTGGTGTTTTTTTTCTATTGTAGCGATTTTTGTCAAAGTCTGCAACCCTGTCATTATAAAATTTTTATTTTTAAATTTAAAAGTCAATAAAAAATATCCTAAAATAACAATAAAACTATAGAAAACTAGCGCTTGATATTCTTGAAGTATCGCAATTAAATAAACTCGCCAATATCGACACCAAAAGTCCTTTTACAGAACTGAGCATACTTTTAGGCGAAAAAGAAGTCTTCTTAATTAAACAAAAACCATATAAATAAAACTTTTTAAAGTAAAATGAATAACAGAAGGAAACAAGCATTTGTGTAACCCAGTTTTGCAGTGTCTTTTTAAGTCGCCTTTTTTAAATTTTTTTTTGCTTTTTTGCAAGCGATACTTCAAAAGTAAATTGTATGTTTTACAGACTCTTAATACTTTCCCTATCTCAGTTGGTGCTGTTTAAGTTGAACATTGTTGTTAATATTACTGTCGCTGTTGCTAAATGTTCAAAATGAAATTCAAGATGATTAAGCATTTCACTGAAACGTAGTGAATTTTCAATTCAATCTTGTGAAAATGTTAATTATCCGTATTATTTAACCATCATTAAATTCAGTTACTTTTAAACGTAATTTTTTTTTGTTTCTGTGTTTGTGTGCTTGTTGTGGTTTTGGAAGTCGTTCGGAAGTACTGTTTTGTAACTTGACATTTTCTGCTGCCGCAAGCTTTTGTTAGCACCTTTGTTTGTTTGAAGCTGTTTGTTTGCAACGCTGATTAATTGCTTAAGGCTGTTTAAGCATTATTTATTTCTCAACCACAATGTTAGCTTTCTTTATTGTTGTCACAGCCCATTTATTGTTTATTGAATATTCAATAGTTGACAAGTTTTATTATTGGCTAACGAATCGCATTTTTTAAGTAGTTTTTGTTTTACTTTTATTTATTTCATTGAATTTTATTCTATTTTACTGTTTATGTTTGCTTTTTCTATGTCTTTAAATTTAAGTTTATTACAAATTTCTTTGCTTATTTTGTACTTGTTTTATTTTGTATTTGATCTTTTGTTTTTAACTTCGTTTTAAGTAATTAAATATTTAAACAAATTTTTTTTTGCTAAACTCAAATGACATGCAAAAACGTGTCACGAGACGTTTAAATTTAATTGATATTATCGTTGTAATAAATATTTACAAAAAAGTGTATTTTTTTAAAAATTAATTAAATTTGAAAAATAGAAAATTTCTTACATTTACTTTGAACATTAAAAAATGAATTTCTCAATGAATTTAAATAAATTAAATTCCCAGCTAAATACACTATACAACAGAAAATAAACGTTCGTAAAATACTACAGAATGCATAATAATTTCCGTATTATCCTGAGACAAAAAAAGTTTTAATACTTAACAAATCCTTGCTCTTATAATGACCTTCAGACCAATTGTCAAAACTTTTATCCTTTGATTTATTTTTATTAAAAACTTTTTTTGCACGATATAAAATTCATTCATAATAAGTGGTAGTTGTTGTTGTAGTGAGGTTGTAGAAGTAAAATGTTATTAAAATAATAAATGCATTCTTTTATTAGCAATGATGATGATAATATTATTGCGCTATAAGAAATTTCTATTTTTCTTTAAATCAAAAATCATCTCTTAAGAACATGAAAGTAAATTCGAATTAAAAAAAATCAAGCCAACAATACAGTTTTCTATAACCTTCATCACAGGTGAAAAAAGGTATATGCAAGTTAGTTATTCCATTAGTAATTTCTTCAATATCCATTTCCGATCCTATTAAGTAAATATATTCTGAGTTCTTATGCATAGCAAAGTCGATTGAGCAATGTCCGTCTGTCTATCAACTTTGCCAAGGCATTAGATAAGCTAGAGAAAATTTAAATACGTCAAACGATTAGTCATAAATTTTAAAAATTTTGCTATTAAAAATTAGCAAGATCGGTCCATGTCCTTCGAGACATCGAGCAAAACATCATGGCTGCCTCTAATTTTTCAATATATTTTGAAAAAAATCTAGTTTAGCAAAGTAAGTCAAACACCAAAAAACAAATATTTGGAGCGATAGAGAACATTAAGTGAAAAATATGGGGTTCGCCCCATATTTTTCGATTTACGGGGCTCTGAATTTTTCATAGAAAATCACGATTTTGCGTCATATTTTTTAAGGTTTTAATATGGGTATCATTTAAAAGCTTTTAAAATATTCTCCCAAAAAATACTTAAATTTTTAAAAAGTGCTTAACCTTTTAAGTGCCGATGCCATTTTTATGTAAACAATTTTTTTTTTAATATTTTAATTTTTTGATTCTCTGTCGCCTCAATGCGTTACTTTACCAGACTACTATATACATGGTGAAGGGTATACAAAATTTGGCATAGTCGAATATAGCACTGTTTGGGACAATACTCTAATACCGCATTTAGACTATGCAATTTTTCATGAAACTTGCATGAAATTTTTGCTTGTTGGTGAAGCAGGAGGAGTAAGCAATATGGTGTTACTGGGATTTTGAGGGTATATTATTTTTGCTTATGTTTATTTTTAAATAACGCATATCGCTGCAACTTTAATAAGGAATTGAGAAAAAAATGCCTCAAAAAATTGCATAGTGTAAATCTGGACTAATAGATATCTTGGGATTGTTTCATGTATCTAAACACTTCTTCGTTCAGTGTATAAAATCAACGGAAAACAACTTTTACCATTTCTATAGTCTTTACGTATACAGCCAGTACATATTATTAAACAGTCATAAGAAATTGTTGCCTGAAACATGTTGTTTTAAATCAACATGTTGCCAGAAAAATTTTCTACAAATTAGCACTCATTTGCATTGAATCTGATTTTGTGAGTAAATATGAAGTATATCACCAAGTATAGTGAGAATATTTTTTTAGATTAGATGCGGATCCAGAACAAAGCTTTTAAATTTTTGTACCGAGTATTTTTATATTAGTAGGATAAATTTCCATTTTTCATTCAACCTAAACCTGCTCTTGAATTTGATTGATTGCAACTCATTTTTGATTTCATTTTATCTGATTTGCAATTAATTATTCTAATTCATTTAAATAAATTCAAAAGCAATTCAATTTTAAATGAATTGAAAATGAATTTTTATTGAATTGAATTGGGAACGAATTGAGATTCATTCAACAGATTCATTTGAATTGAAAACGTATTGTAAATCATTTTACAAAATTTACAAATTGAAACAAATTAAAATATATTGAATTGATTTTAATTTTATTCAATTCTTATTTGTTGTAAATAGAATACATTCAAAATGTGGCTTATTCGTAACGACTTAAAATAAAAGAATAGTGATTTATTCAAGGCTCTAATAACCGATTGTTATCATTTTTTTTTCATATTTTTTTGTAACAGTTGCCTCTAGCATTTAAGGATACATGTCGCTATTTTTATTTTTAATAAGTATTTAATGATCATAATTAAATACTATTTCACACAACTCTAATTTGTTTACCGCAACCATATATTTTGTAAACATATTATGGTTATTGTGACCACACCACAACCATATTATTTTGGAGTGTTTTTTTCAAACATTTGTTTAAAGTTTAACAATTGTAAAGAAAAAGATCGAAATTTCCTGAAATTACCTATTTGACTTCAAGCCGTGGTGGACATTCGCCAAGTGTCCAAAACAAAAACTTAATGTTCTTTTCAACTCAAAGTTTTGCCTAAATTATCAGGACATCGTGTGTAAAAAACTTAAGCTCAGCATGATTTAGAAAATAATCAGTTTATCCACCTTTCCAAATTTCAAACTTCTGTTGCTAAGTTTCGGACAGATTTTATAATAAATTTTTTTTTCTTGATAAATATTTTCATCCACTTTTTATTTTATTTAGCAGTTTATCGTTTGAGTGTAAGAAAAAATTTTTTACCATAAAGTAATTTTCATAGTCAGTGTTAACTTTTTTGCATTTTACCAATCGCCTGTCAAGCATCGTCACATGAGCACACATACATACATCACTGAAGTGACACTTTTTTAGGTTTGACTTTATACAATGTGTCAGTGCTTTATAAAAACTGCCATTTAAAGCGAACTTTTAAAGTACAAAAATAAAATCTTGTCATTCGTACCTTATTTTAATTTTTTTTTTCATCCACAAAAATGTCTGCAATCTTTGATGATCTTTGGATCAATCATTTGGCTTGACGTTAAAATGCTTCTTTACCAAAAAACACGTGATTGATCTTTCGTGCTGCAATTTGTTTTAAAAGAATTTTTTTAATGTGTCCTTTTATCATTATTATTATTAATGTCTTTTTTTTTGTAGTTGTTATTCTTTTTTGGGTTTTGTGGCTTTTTGATTGTTTGTAATGACGATATTATTATAATTTCTTAATTTAATAAACACTGTAATCATGTTTCCCTTCATGCAAACATATGCAAAATGTCCCGAGCATCAAGCTCATTTGTAAAAAGGTGTTATTTATTTTTTATTCACTTAAAGAAACTGAACAAAATTTACAAAATGAAACCACAAGACGAGTCAGTCAATGTCATGAAGAAAATGATAATTTATCGTCTTCATTAAGTTGTTGCATTCATTACACATACTTGACTTGGTTTTCGGATGCAAATAAAATTGTAAGAGGCTTAAATGAATCTGTGGAGACAGGACCACATAGAGGTTGTATTCTTTTTAAGACTGATAACAATTTAAATTAAAAAAAAAATAATACAATAATTAAATTTTTAGTCATATATAAATACATAGCATTTGAATAATTTAAAAATGATTTTTGGGTCACCGCGACGGTGCCTGAAAAAGCGCATTCTAGACGTGCAAATTTTGGTGTACTTTTTCTCGCATTGCTGGCTGTGTCACGAATTACACAGACAGTGTTAGCGTGCAAGTCATTTATTGTTTCAGTGTTTACAGTATAAATTAGTGACTTTACGTGACCCCTTAGAAAATGATTGACATGTATCCAACTGCACAATCTTGGTGGCCAATTGAAGGATCTAATTCTCAAAATCAACTCATCCCTGAATTTTAATTTTAATCAGTCGATAATTGAGATCGCTGTAACATCTCATCGAGCCCACATGTCTTCCTAAAAATGTCTGCTGTGGATTGATTTGACTTCAACTATAAAACCCAGACTTAAAAAAAAAAATTTATAAAATAAAAATGTCCATAAAAAAGTATATCGGGCGAATGGCTGGCCTCCAGTGCTTTGCTGTGACTATTTGGCACATGTGTTGTGATAGATTACCTTATAAATCGAATGGTATTAAAAAAAGTCGTTGTAGAAAAAAACAAACTGTGATTATCGCAATTAAATTATTTCACATTAAAATTTATAAGCAGGTGTAGAATTTTCTCATTGTAAAAATGTGCTTCATCGGTTAAAAAGATTCTGTTTAATAAATCAGCGTCCAAAAATTTCATTGCTCTGCATTTTACTGTAGGCAGAGACGTTGCTTTAAAGTCACAAAAACTATATTATGTTCGCGTCGGGAGTATATGGTTGCGCTAAATAATTTATAGTTTTGTTAAGCGTAATTTAGTTACCATAAACAAGTTTTTATAACTTGTAAACATAACGTGTTCTTATTTAACAGAAGTATTACTTAAAGCGAAACAAAGAAATTTTAGTTTCGCCTCATCCACGGCTGATTGCTTTTCTAATTCTTATCAAATCGTTCTTTTTTTTTTTGTTTTTTTATATTTGTTACTTCAAAACTCGTTAGTTCTTGAACTAATTTTGTAACAGCTACAGCTGTAAAGGCTACAGATCTTAATAACAAAACTTTGTAAAAAAATTAATTCAAAAGATGTTTGCATAAATTAAAAAATTGGAAATAAAAATGTATCCTCCTAAAGACGTCAGTTCGACGTCTGTTTTGGAGTCGGCAAGACTTATTTTATCTACGGGTCAATCATTTGTTTGTTAGTTATCGGTTGTTCAACGATCAGAAAAACTATTATTTCGTCTCAAAAAAGACAATGAAAGTAATAAACACAAGTTACGTACAAACATTTCCCTTTGTACTCAAAGGGTTAAGAAAACAGAAAGAAAGAACAGGTGGCACTTTAGGCGGTTTTTTATTTGATTACTCAACATCCGTGCGTTCTTTTTTTTTTGATAGTTTGCGCTGTGCAGTCATCATTAACTAACTTTGAAATGTTAAAAATTTTTAATTGATTTTCTTCCGAGCTGGAAAATATCAACACTCGCTATTTACACTCGGGGGCAGAAAACTAAAAATGCCTATGATTGTTTTACAAGGACTGCTATATATATTTCTGGCCTGGCAACACTGAGTGCTGCCAATTGCAATCTGACATTTCCATTGGAAAGTTTGTCATTTTTAAGCATAATCGTACTCAAAACGTTTTGACGTACGACCATTATTTGTGTTGTTTACAGTGACTTGAAAAGATTAATATAGAAAAAAATGGAATTAACTCGTGAACATTTTCGTGCCATCATTTTTCACAACTTTCGACGTGGATTATCACGACAAGAGTGCATTGATGAACCTAAATCTTTGTATGGCGATGAAGCACCATCCTATAGCACTGTGAAAAATTGGTATAATGAATTTAATAGTGGCCGAAGCTCGCTCAAAGACGAATTCCGTGAAGGTCGTCCAAAAACGGCTGTTGTGCCAGAGAACATTGATGCCGTGCGTGAACTCATAATGCAAGATCGACATGCGACATACCGAGAGATAGAGACATCCTTGGACATTTCTTTCACCAGCAATCATTCGGTACTGCATGAACACCTGGCCGTAAAAAAGGTTTCTTCTCGTTGGATCCCGCACAATTTAAAAGTCGCTCAAAAAAAGGCTGGTGTCGATTGGTGCAAAGAAATGTTGCAAAAATACGATTGCGGTGCTTCAAAAGACGTTTATAAGATCGTCACAGGTGACGAATCATGGATCTATGCGTATGAGCCCGAAACGAAACAACAATCGACCGTGTGGGTCTTCAAAGACGAGCAAAATCCAACGAAAGTTGTTCGTGGAAGAAGCACTTCGAAGCAAATGGTCGCCAGTTTCTTCGGCAAAACTGGTCATGTGGCGACTGTTCCGCTTGAGCAACGTAGGACGGTCACTTCTGAGTAGTACACTACAATTTGTTTGCCTAAAGTCATCGGAGAAATTCGAAAAACCAACAAGAGAAGACGAATGATTGTTCACCATGATAATGCGAGCTCTCACTCATCGGCTCAAACCAGAGCGTTTTTGACCGGCCAAAACGTCGAATTAATGGGTCATCCGCCGTACAGCCCTGACTTGGCACCTAACGACTGCGTGGTCAACGATTTTCGTCACCAGAAGAAGCTGTTGAAGTGTTCAAAAACCATGTTTTAGAGGTGTCTCAATCGGAGTGGAAAAAGTGCTTCGACAACTGGTTTGAGCGCATGCAAAAATGTATAAATCATGCTGGAGAATACTTTGAAAAACAATAAATCCATTTTTGATTATAAATATTCGCATTTTCACAATTAGGCCAAAAATATATAGAGCAGCCCTCGTATTCTTCTGTTTTTAATTTCAATAGAACGAATAGAATTCTGTAAAATTGATTTGATTTTATTTCTTCAAAATGTTAGATGGGTCAAAGTCCGTCAGGTCAGCCTTCCGTATTAATATAAAATCATCAATTCGAAATTGAATTTAAAAAGTGTTTCATTCAATCTACAAATTAAATTAGATTACTGCATCGTAAGACAAAACAGAGCTTTCCGGGGTCACCTAGTAATTTAATAATTTTTTTTTTTTATATTTAATTTATGTTTTTAAAATCATAATATGATTAAGTTTTACAATGTTATTATTATGTTAGACACAATTATCATTCCTCCAACAATAATATGATTACGCCAACCAGGTTTTATGTGCAGAAGCGTCGGAGATGCTCTGTTACAAGTCACATTTATGAAGATTATAAATATTCAGTAACATCAACCACAATCAATTCTGTCTAGCTTTCAACAAAAGAATTCAAGTAAATCAATTAATTGCAACTGTTTAAATTAAAAGGGGGACCCTTTTTCCGCAGTCTGATGAACGCTGTAATTATGTTTCTCCTTTCCAGAAAATGCTACATTGCTGGCCTTGTATTGCTGCCATATTCGCAGCTTTTATACATATTTCTTTTTGTTTTTAGTTTTTTTTTCCTTTTCCTTGCTTATGGCAGACATAATTTTGAATAATGTTCTGTTATTATTTAGCTTATGACATAATTTTTTTCTTTTGAATTTTACGTTTTTTTTTTTGTATTATTAATGTGAAGATTTTTTCATAAAACTTTTAATTTTTTTTCTTATTTATGCTTTTTTAAGTGTTTTCGTTTCGTTTAAGTGCTCTTTTTCAACTAATGAGTTTTGTTTTTATTTAAGTTGCTGCCAGTTTAAGTTGTCGGTCAATGGAGGTGTGTAGCATGTTAATGTCAAAAGATTTAAGTGGGTGGTCTTTTGTTATGTGTTATAAGTTTTGTGTTTAAATCTGTGGCCTAATGTGTTGCTTCGGTTTACCAACAGTTTTAATTAATTGTGTATATAATGAGGGCCATACATTAATGGCATCTTAAATATTTCCGGTAAAAGAGTTTAAGCTTAATTTGCAATTTAACATTAAAGGAGAGTTAATTGGTGCTTTTAAAATGAATAAATTGCCTCTTTGGAGTGTTAATCACGGGGTATGAAAAATTGATGTTTTAAAATTAATTAAAAAGGGTGCCTTTTTTAAGTTTTAAATTTTCAAAATATATTCCAAGAAAAATTTACTTTTTAATGCATGACAGTAACATTTGAAAATGACTTTGGGCACAAGATCACGGTGGCTGCCTTAAACGAAGCGCATTATGGCTTCTAAGGCGTCTTTTGTTGCTAGTTTTACAGCATAAATCCCACAGAAAAAAAATCGAGAAGTTGCAAATCGCACGATTTTTAAGGCCAGTTATTAGGTCAATTTCTCGAAATCGGCTAATCGCCGAATTTAGATTTCAATAAGGCAATCCTTACACTTTCCGTACGGCAAATACAACTTCCGGACCAGTGACGATCATATCCCTGAAGAGATCATTGACCGTGGCGTGGTAATCATCTCTATCGATCGTTACGCAAACTCCAACTTCGTTTTTGGAGAAATGAGGTCAGTAGCCTGGAGCACCCTTTTCACACGTTACCGATTTCCATTGAATAAAGACATGCAACATCTGTAGATCATGTTACCGTTGATGAATACCAAGCACAAGTAGTAATTTTGGAAACGATGCTACTACAACACTGCTAAAGTCACAACGAAAAATTCTTATCATTTCTGACTCTTCTTGACCTAAAAAAAAAATTGAAACCTTCCCCAAATGATCTGAATTTAGCGCACATCTTAAGGTGGAAACGGAATTGATCAAGGCTCTGTTGGGGTTTGAACTCAAGATCTTTTTTTTTTTAAACCAAGCAGACATACATTGTTAGTGGTGAAATACAACATCTTAAGTTTTTTAACAAGCGCTTGAAATGTTTTAGTGAGATAATTCTATTACACCAAAACAGTACTGAATAATTTATAATTGATTATAATTTTTCATACTTGTAAATGCCTCTCACTAATACTTTTACCGTTTAATATTTTGTTTAAAAAAATGGATTATTTGTCATGCAATTATTTAAAATTATTATTATTTTTTTAACCATTCACAAACATTAGCACTCTTATGCAATTTTAAAATTTGATTTATAAATTATTAAATAATAAAAATGTGAGAAAATTACAAAAACTTTCAAAAAATAATTGCTTGTTTTCATACAAATTATTAATAATTTTAAAAAGCAAAAAATAGTATTTAAGTGGAAATAAGCTTTCTATTAGAAAGGTTTGTGTTAAATTAATTATTTTTGTAGTTTTTTTAAGTAAATGATTAAATAAATAATTTATAAGTCAGGCTTGAGTTCGTTTCATAATTGTTAAATGACAAGATAATACTTTTAAACAAAGAGAGAGAGAGAGAAAGAGAGAAAGAGAGAGGGGGCAGATACATTTTATACACTTCATCAGCCAACATTTGCCTCAAGAGAATGGAAAATTTTAATTAGGTACCTGTATTTTACACTTTCACTTTTGTTGGATTAGAATAAAATTTATTACTTATTGTTAAAAGCTTTTTTTTTCGTTACATTACATGAAAATAACTGGATTTCAAATAAAAACTGTTCTTTTATAAATTACAATAATATGATTACAGACGCCAAACACGCCAAACGCAAATTAATTTTTTATAAATAGAATACAACTTTTTAATAATAGATTTAACATTTAAATTAATAATAGCTTTAACATTTAACAGTAGCAAAAATCAAATATCATAGTGACAGCTACTATGTACTTTTCCTCACTCCATGCTGTCCAAGGTCTGGCACGCTATTCAGCTTTTCATGCGGAATGCTGTCAAACTACATATATAAACAAGTAAGATTGCTATATACGACTAGTCCGAATCTTACATAACCTTCACCATGTATGTAAAAAAATAATATTTGGATAACAGAGAATTAAAAAATAAAAAAACAAAAATTAAGTGCTATATAAAATTTTACATAAAAGTCTCACCGGCTCTTAATAGGTTAAGCATTAAAAAGAAACAAAAATTTGCTTTTTTTGAAAGATCTCTTCAAAAGCTTTTTAAAGATATCGATATTGACCATATCGACAATCGAACATTTTCATGAAAATTTCCAAGGCTAATAACTCGGAAAATATCGGCGAGCGATATATGATTGGAGTAACTCAATTGTTCCAAATGATATTGAAAAATTAGAGGCAGGCATGGTGTTTTGCTGTTGTCATACCTTTCGGTAACGTACTTGGTACGTTCGGCGAGCACTTTCGATGTGAAAACATCTTTTTCAAGCCGCGTTTTCATTACTACTCCCGCTTCTTTGAAGGATATTAAGGGACTTGCAATAGCAAAATTTTCGTAACTATGTCTGATCGATTGGTGTATCAAAATATTCTATAGCTTATCTAGTGCCTTGGCAAAGTTGACAAGAACAGACAGACGGACATCGTTCAATCGACTTCGCCATGCATAAAAAGTCAGAATATTTATACTTTATTGGGTTGGAAATGGATATTGTAGAAATTACAAATGGAGTTTTACCCTTTTTACACTTTTTGTGGTGAAACGTATAAAAATGTGTGTAAAAAATGTTTTAAAAATGTTGCAGAAGTATGAAATGTTTCTAGCAACATTTTCTAAAAACTGTGAAATAATGTTTTATGTTTATAAACCAATGTCGCATACTTAAAAATAATAAAATTGTTATCTTTTTTCTATTCACGAGATAAATAACACATTTTAATATTAAATATTCCACATTTTTTAATAAATGTTGCGCAACAATTTCCTCAAGTTCGAACAGAGTACTAGAAATAAGTTGGTTAAAAAAATGTTGAAATTTACGCGATAACTATCAATTATTTTAAGGAAATTGTTTTGTGGTTAAGGAGTTTGTATTTCTAAATTATGCAAGAAACAAATATTTTACTCTTCTAATTAAACTACAAAACAGACGAAGTTCTTAACACAATCCACTAGCGATCAGGAATAACATCAGTGGAGTAAATTAATTTTGATGTGAGATTTCAGATACAAATGTTGTAACTTGTTAAGGGCATCCAGTTGTAGCAATCGTGGTTTCATGCACTTTTTCTACAAAGCAGCTTGTCTGACTAACGAGTTGAGAGATTAAAGCAGTTGTGACCAAGGGCACATCACCTGGTTCAGAAATTCAAATTTAGTATGAAAATTTTAAATGCAAATTTTTAATAAAAATAAATAAGTGAAGCAAGAGTGAATGCTGTAGAATTTTTCAGAATTTATCTAAAACAATTGGAAATATTGAAGTATTCTGATAAGGTAATGTCCGTCACTGGGATGAATATGAAATTGTTTTCAATTAAAATATTAAAATGAATAAAGAACAACAGAAATAATAGGAAAAAAAAAGAAAAAAAAACTCCACTTTTTAGATACAAAGAAAAAACAAGAAAATGCCTGAATTTTTTTTTATAAATATTTACCCTTTGTTTGCAATATTTACTTGGTAATTCTCATTCAGTTCTAAGGTATTTATAAAACTTCATACTTCTCACTAAATTTATTGCAAATAACATTTAGTATTCGACGAGGTTATTTCCTAAGAATATATATTTCAAAAGAAGTTCAGATAGCGTCATGCATTTAGTTTGAGATGCAATTTAATCTCATGTACACTCAAAGGCAAGGGAGAAAAACTTTAGCAAAACTCATATTGAGCGAACTCTCCTCAGTTGAAAACAAAGCAGAGCTGCGTTAGACATCACATAATTTCGAATGAAGACGGCATCTATTTTTTAGATGATCTTTTAGCGTCTCTATGATTACAAACATAAAGAAATTAAATGGTAGAAAAAGGTAAATTATTTGCTCTTATTTACAACAAAATTGTGTTTCTAAGATGTAAAATCTAGTCTTGAAGAGGACGAAAATAGTGGACATAGCGCTGGATGGAATTTTTTCGCTTTAAAGGTGTTTACGTTGAAAATTAGAAAGGCGCAAACTCTACAAAGTTGCATTTTGCAAATGGCCGGAGTTGTTAATTATGACTCCGTTTGGGGAAACGTTAACTCTTTTTCAACAAGTTTAAGTAAAATATTTTACTGCAGAATTGTTGACGACAAATAATCGCAATGAAAAATCTCTGTTCGTCTCAAATGTGTTTATAGCACAAATTATTTAATGACAAAAAATCAAGTTACGTTTTTAAAGCATCAGGCTCGTAATTGCTAAAGGTCTTTAAATTTTAACTAAAAGACAATACAATAACAAATAATTAAACAAGTTACGCCTTGCTAACGTCTATCGTTTTTCTGTAGAGAAATTCATACACCGGTTGATATTATTATTTAAAATGAAAATGTGTGAAACCGAAAAGCAATAACAAATTATTGATTATTTTTTAACTGAAAGTTAAAAATGTAACTAATGCTCAATAAAATAAGCAATTAACTTGTTTAATGATTTTTTTAATGAGTTTTTTTTTTTTTTGGGAAAAAAATTCACAAAACTGGGTAATATAAATTATAATTAAAAAAGATTTGAATCAGATGTCTATTTTAATAGAACAACACAATGTTTTTCTGTTTAAATATTACTGCCGATTTGATTAAATTCGAACAAACACTGCGGTTTTGATTTTTTAATCAATTATGCGAAAGAAGTGTTCGTTAGCATTAAGTTAAATTGGCAGTCAAACTTTTTCTTCGAAATAATTAAATAATTGCTTCTGTCTAGAGCTGTTAATAAATCATTTTTATTTTGTTTTTAATTCGTTGCGAGTTATTTAAATTTTGAATTAATTCTTTTCACAATAAAAAACAATCCAATGAAATTCGAATCAATTCAAACGAATTAGGCAGAAATAAATTTCAATTAAAAAAAAAAAAATTTTTCCAAAATGAATTGCAATTCATTTTCAATACATTGGAATTGAATTGACTTTTAATTCATTTAAATGCTAATTGCTTTTTACAATTTTTTTGAATTAATTCATAATTAATTAAATTCAAATGAATTGGAAATGATTTGCAATTCACTTCTAAAAATTCATTTGAATTAGAAACGAGTTGCAATTCTTTTTACAAGTTCATTTTAATAGGAAACCAATTGCAATTAATTTTTATCAAATTCATTTGAATTGACGCAAATTTCATTTAATTAATTTTTTTGTTTAAAGAGAATTAATTCACGAATTGCTACTTCAGCGATCGAATGATTCGCGAATTAATTCGCGAATAAATGAATGATTCAGTTACAGCTCTGCTTCTGTCGGAGTTTAAAGAATGTTATTGTATTTTGCCTGAGATATTGAAAAGTTAAGGGTGTGAACATCTAAATATTTGCTCGATCGTATAAAAAGAGTAAAATATGAGTATCACTTACATCGCCCATGGGGTTATTTGGCAATCCAGCTGGACATTACTTTTGTTTTTTGATATTGGCTCTAAAATATATAAATATAAAATAATCGGACAAAGGAGAAGAAAGTTCCCCTTAGAAAAACTAACCCTACGTAAGAAATTTCCCATGCTTTCAATTAGCAAGTGAAAGTTTTAACTAGGGATGTAGCGCCGATCCGATACCGATACTCGAAAATAAATACGCATATTGAAATTGAGTTCAGGTAAAAATTAACAAAACTCAAGTAGAGCAATTCTTCTATTATACAAAATAACAGTGTCTATAAATGAGCCGTTCAAATCATCAAAATTTTCAATACATTTCAGTTTCTAAAATTTAAATTTTCGAACTACAAAACATCTGCAATATTTATGATTTTACTAAATAATCGATGTCATTCAGTTTAGATTGGCTCAAGATTAAATTAAAGACAACGAATTGAATTTGAGATCATGTTAAAATTAAATAAAAATTGTAAAAATAACATTGCATAAGATTAATATTTAAAATTGATATTAATTAGATTTTTGTTTAAAAACAAAGTGTTCTCAAATTTTGCGGAGATAGACGATTTCTCAAATCCGTTTGAAGCAGACCTTCAGTGGATAATAGTCTCTCAGATGCGACAGAGCTCATTTGAATTTTATGTTCTGCTTTTAATATGTTATTTCTCATAGTTGTCATGCAAAAAAAAAATGAAAATTAAATATTTTGTTCAAAAAACTCTTAAGAAAAATAAAGGAAGTATCGGCGTAGCGACAGTAAAATATCGCCGATATCGATATATCGGAAAACCAGAAGTATCGCCGATATATCGGTATCGGTATCGGTTGCATTCCTACTTGTAAGGTCAAGTAAAAGTTCAAAGAATTCGAATACACACGTCTTTATACCATTAAAATAATTTTTTTTTTAGCCTTTATGGGCGGGCGGAGGAATCCCTCTAATTTACTATCCCCCACATTAAATATTTTTTTTTAATCGCTATAAATGGCGAATATTTTTTTCTAAAGTATTAAAGTAGGAATCACAAACATAATAGTGATTTAAATAATTTTTTGTGAATGCGAATGCCTGCACTTTCAAAAACAGTTTTAAATTTTTTTTACAAAAAAGTGAGAAAAAAATTTTTTTCCATTAAAGCATAAATTACATTTTTTTTAATAATTATTAAAATGAGCCTTTCACGAAAATCAAAAACATAAAAAGTCAATAAAAACGTGTGCAATTTTCTCAACTTTCCAGAATTTTAAAGAGTCCCAAAATGACAAATCAAAAGTCTTGAAAAGCGATGTAGCTCGACAGCGTTTTACAATGTTTATATTTGTTAATTTACATTTTGGCCTAATGTCCGCCTAGATTGGCAAAATACCCCTCTGTGCATCGACGTTCTACTAAGTTTCTAATCCGTCTCAGAGGTTTCTTATCAATGCCTTAACGCCGCGAAAGTTCTCCTCCTCTTAACCACAATAAATTTCATTTTAATTGGACAAAACGTTTTGATTTGTCTGATTTTAATATGGACGATTCACTTGCCCAATCGAAAAAGTTCATTTACAATTAGTTGAAAATTATAAGAGAAAAGTAGTTACTGTTTTAAGAGTTATTTCTTAATAATAATTTGAAATTAACGATTTTGTCGTTTTGAAGCTTTAATACTTATTTACAGAGAAAACTGATTTAATTAAAAAAATTCTAAAAAAGTTATTTTTAAATAAGAAAAAAGAAAGGGGAGTCAATCCTCTTAATATATCCAAAATATTATAATTTCACCCCACTGTGCACAAAAAAAAAGTAAAGAAGCTTTTTTAAAAATTGCAAGATCATTGTTATTTCACATAGCGTGCTTCTAAGCCATTTTGATGTGATGAGAAAATAGCTTAATTGGCTACAATGCACGTTATTTATTTTTAAAGAGAAAAACATTTGAATTTTTAACATTTTATGTTCTACAACGCTTTTCGATTTTCAAAGAAAACTAAAACAAATATTTACAATTAAAATGCATTTTCCTTTAAAGTTTCTCAAGATTATTTAAATTGCTTAAACATTCGAATACAAGAAGTTTCATATTTTATTTATTTAGCAACACTACGAATATCAGTGGTAGTCTACCACAAATAAAAATTAATTAAATAGTTCCACTAATAAATTATGTACATCTTTATTCTTATTTATTTTAATAATTGTTATTTACGTTCTCTTTTTTTAATTTTTCTTTTTGCGAACTTTGTTGCTCCAGAAAAAAAAAATTAGCACATGAGAAAAAATTAAAATTCTGAACACTATTTTTTAGTTGTAACAGCAGACAACGTTCTTTCGTTTGCAATTATTCGTTGCCAGTGAGAAAAAAGTGTTAAGTATATTAAAATTTTCTCTTATATTATTGTTGTTGTTTTTGTTGTTTCTATAACAAAACTTAAAACTTCTTTAAGCATAAATTTTTTTTAAAGTGTTTAACAACATCTTTTCAATGTTCTTAGTTAAATAGGCAATGATTTTGTAGAGTGGGCAGATTGTTAATTGTGCTAATAAAAAACAAGAAAAACTTGAAAATGAAAAATAAATGCGAGATCATCATTATGAAGTAAAAATTGGGCAACATTTAAATATTTCCAATTTAGTTTTGTTAAAAACAGAAAAAAATGTTTTCCATAGTAACGAGTAATTCTGCGATTAAAAAATAAAAAATTAAGCAGAGAGTAAAAGCCATAAATGTAAACTAAACAAAATTTCATTTTATTCTCACTCTCTGTTATGTGACTCGTAACCTATTAGTTTTGACCGGTGAACGCCACATGGTTTTCTGCTTCTTCTCCAAAAATTTTATATTTGTTTATGCTTCTTTTACCATAAAGCAGAGGGAGAGAGAGTTATGTTTTTAAGCATTGCGAAAGAATAACTACTAGTTTACTTAAAATGTAAGTAAGAAGAGTCCTGAGCGGCTTAGTAAACGGTAGCGAAATGGCCATCGAAACGTGCTTTCACCCTCAATAGTCAATATAGGTGATTTTAATAATTCCGTCGGGATAATAAGCACGATATCTTAAAGGTTAAACCACTGTCCTGTTTCTGTAACTTAAGTGAGAAATTTCTAACTTAAAAAAATATTACAGTCACCTTTTTTACAAAGGGTGAGCTAAGTTTAGTTTTAAAGTTTTTTATTTCTTTATAATCAACAATTCTTGCTTGACGTTAACTCATCCTGTGTAAAAAAGATGACTATAATATTTTCATGCCAAAAATTTCTCACTCAAGTTACAGAAACGAGGTTGTCTTACAGCCTTAAAAATAAGAACCGTTATAATATTTCTGTCAATTTTTCTTGCATATCATCTTCGATTTTAAAACCTGAGTTTCTATTGTAAAATTCATTCATAAATTTTATTCGTTTATTTTAAAAGTGGCATAAGTCACTTTGTACTAAAACCAATTTATTTAAGAATTTGCTAATTTTTGAAAATATTTAGTTGTTTTTTTATTTTATAATATTTATATTTTTGCTCAGTACGAATATTTCTCACTTTTCATTACAGTAAAGCGACTTATGAAACTTTAAAAAAAATTTGGAATGTTAATTTGTCATATTGATTTTCTTTAATGTATTTTTTTCCTATTATTATAAGATAGGAGTAAAAGTAATTTTAATCGACTTATGCCAGTTTCAAAATACACGGCTCATATATCACTGGAATGTATTTTTGATATCTGGTCACTATTCGCTTATCCTTAGGACAGCATAGAAATTTTCTACTGAAAAGGTTATTCATCATTTGACTAACATGACAATTTTTGTTACCTCTAAATACCGAAAGCTGTCGAGGCAAATGATACCCGGTGGTATTTGTAGAATATGGCAATTTGGATTGGATTTCCTATTAACTTCTGGCAAGCATTTGCTTTACGACTTTGATGGTGGTCAAATATTTTGCTTCTCGTTCTTCTGTGATCATTTGCTTAACTGAAGGCTTAATAATTGTGTTGGATAAGGAAAACCAGTAACTCGAAGATCGTATCGACTTAGTTCGTTGTCTGAACTTTAGGCATGGTTGGGAAGTCCCCAAAGATTTTGCTTTCTGATTGTTTGTTGTGTTCGCCCTTCGAGCAACGGTGGCCAAAAGAACAAATCAAATTTATGGAAGAAAATTTTCTTTCATTTATTATCAGTTTGATCTTTGAAATTAGTCTCTATGTCGTTTAATTGCTTGTGCTGTAGGCCACTGCTAAAGTAATTAAGGACCTCTTAAAACTTCATGATCTTTAGGGAGCACACATTAAAGACGAATCAGTTTGGAAAGCTTAAAATGAGCAAGTGCTAGAATTTTATATCACATTGGGAACTTCTAAAAAAAATTTGTGAATATGGTAAACAACGCAACCAGAATCCGAATGTCAACAACACGTAAAGTCTATTGGAAACAGTTGCGAGTCACGAAAGATCTTTATTTAAAAGCTTTAATTGAATTAAAAATTATTTATTACCCAAAAACACCGAAAAACGCTTAAGAAACTATTAAGAATTTATTTTTTTTTTCAGATTGTAATTTTATTAAATTTTTTATTAATTTGATTATTTATTTGTTTGTTATTATTAAATATATAATTGATTTAATTAATAATTTAATTAGATTAGAAAACAGTAAACAGAAATTGAAGCAAATAAAAACTAAATTTAATTTAAATCTGAAAACAAATAAAACCCGTGAGATGTAAAATGATTAAACTTAAGCTGCTTTACAGACATCTGTAAAGTTTCTTAACATTATGTTGTAACGACACGTTTTACGCTGGTTGCTGGGATAGCTACAGCGGAGTCCAGGGTCGTTAATGTTGTGTCTGTCGTCTCACGACGGACGGGGAATAAAACAATTTTTGTTTTAAAAACGTTATAAAACGTAAATCCAAGTTTTATTTTCCTATAAATAAATGTTAAAACGACGGATTGCTAACGGATGATGGTCGGGTGACGTAGCCGGAGTTGACAGCGCGGTTGATCAGCGTCAGCGTTAAGGACGATGCGCTTCCGTTTATGGTGGTAGTTGACACGGGTTAGTGGCAGCGACGTATGCTGGATGCTTATAGTGGCTGTAGTGGCGGAGGCCAATGGTGGCAGCGTTTGTGTAGCCAGGCTAAAAAGTAGACGAAGCTGACGTCGTAATAAGACGGCTGCGGTGACAGTAGGCAGCAGCAGCGTCGTACGTAGGTCAATCGCACACACTCTATTAGGCCGTCGGCAAACGGTGGCAGTGGTTGTGCTAGGCGGGCTGCGGTGACAATAGTCAGCGACGTGACGTAGGCAGAACAACAGATACGCTATGAGGCCGGCGGCACACGGCGGCAGTAGTTGTGCTAGGCGGTTGCGGTGACAACAGTCAGCGACGTAACGTAGGCAGAACAACAGATACGCTATGAGGCCGGCGGCAGCGGCTGTTCTGGACGGGCTGCGGTGACACGAGTCAGCGGCAGTGTCAAGACGAAGGCCGGACAACAGGCTATACAGCTAGTAGCAAACGGCGGCAGTGGCTGTGCTAGGCGGGCAGTGGTGACGACAGTCAGCGGTAGCGTCGATATTTCGGCCGGACAGCAGACAGGCTGTAAGACCGGTGGCAGCGGCTGTTCTGGACGAACTGCGGTGACACAGTCAGCGGCAGTGTCAAGACGAAGGCCGGACAACAGGCTATGCAGCCGGTGGCAAACGGCGGCAGTGGCTGTGCTAGGCGGGCAGCGGTGACAACAGTCAGCGGCAGCGTCGATACTTCGGCCGGACACTTTGCTGTAGCGCGGTGGCCGCTGTACGCGGCAGCGTCGATAGGTCAACCGGACACCAAACAGTGGGTGCTGTAGCCGATTAGTTGGCTCTCTGCTCCGGAGTCGGTGCGCGAAGTACTAGACGCTAGTACCGGGCTGTAGCGAAGTTTAGCGGCAACACCCGGGTTTTATGCCGGACGTGCTCCTGGCAGCGCCTAGTGGTAGTGCTCGACCGCGCAGCCTAACCCTGGGGAATTGTATAATTCCTCGCCAAGGTAAGCGACAAGACCGAACCAACGCCGGTAGAAGTGTAACTTCTGTGGCGTTGTTTTACCAACAAGCGTAGCAACTGTCGCACAGCCGCGATGAATGGCAACCACTATGGGATAGCTAGGCAGCGCAAGACTTAACCTGGGGAATTGTATAATTCCTCGCCAAGACTATCTTCGCTAGTCGAGTCACCCACAAATGCAGTCTTACTGAAGATAAGAAATAATTTGGGGAATTGTAAATTCCTCACCAAGCAACTTCTTACCTGCAGGCCAGCTGCTTACAAACTGCCCTTTTCAACTCAATGTTCGCCTTTTTATACTTGTGCGTGGGCACACACATTCATTCACACACATATTCTTATTCGGTTGTGTTTACTCGGCAAACACAGCCGATCGTTGTAGTTTAGTTCGTGACAGTTGTGACATTGTTGATTGTTACAGCTGGTTGTTTATTCTACAGGTATTCTCTTCAAGAGGGCGTAATGTGTCACCCGACCGTTAATTCAAACTATAATCAGGTAGAAAACTTATCATAACCTAAGTATAATTCATTCTATACAGGCTTAATTCTTAAGTTAACAATAAAAGAAAATATTTTATTCTAGCAATAAAACAAATAAAAATATTTAGGTGTTGACAAAAACGAGGGGGCGACTTTTGTCGTTACAATGTTAAAAATCAAACTGTGTTTTTTTTTGTGAGGTTATGTTAAGTCTTTAATATTAAAAGCTAGTGGGTGTTAAAGTCATTTAATGGAAAGCTTTCTTATCAAAGTTGTTTTCGTATTGTAGTTTACTTTTTTGAAAGACACATTACCATCTCCAGTATTTTCTTTTAATGATCAATTGACCCACGTAGTAAACAATTTTAAGTATCTTTAATGCAATTCATTTCCATTCATTGCGTGTGTTTGTTCATGGCCATGTTTATGTCGCATCTCATACTTGTATTTTGTTGGTAACTTAATGCGTGCAAAATATTTTATATTCCAACTCTTGTCTTCTTATGCCAGCCGCTGTCTTAGTAAATTTTATGTCTGTCTTTAACTTTGCTGTTCGTTCTGCTGTTCACAAATAGCATAAACATTCATCGTAGTTTTTTTTTAGTTTACAACTATTATAAAGTGTAAAAAAAACTTGTTTAAAGAATTTTTATGCTTTTTATATGAACGAAGACCGCTAAGTTCAAAGTTTTCATTTAACAATGCTACAGCCAACTCTTCGTACCAGCATCTAGCCGTAGCAGATTTAACAGCCAACTGCCACAGCAATTACCAACCGACAGAAAAATATTGTCGGCTGAGAAGCAAGATGTAAAATTTAAGAATTCGTAACTAAAAGTTTAAATATGGTTACGGAATTAGTGCGTGTTTTATAAGAATTTAGATGTATTTAATTGCTTATTGGCTTCCGTTCATAGTTTGGAAACTTTTTTGTTTTATTTTTTAAACATGACTTTAAAGGAATAATTTGGGCCAATGCTGTTTTAAACATGACTATTGAGTATTACAGTCCAGCATACATTCTTAAGACATTCTCACTTTAAAGTTGTTGTCTGCGTAAAGGAAATGTTTTCTTGAGAAAAGAATTTCTTGATCACAACTGGAAATTGCAAGGTGTTAACAAACATTATATTACCTGTTTAGGTGTAGAGCTTATCAGGCGGTTTTTATAGTTCGTCCTTTCTGTTTCTTTTTTCAGTCCTAACAAAACAACTTATGTGGTCGATCAGTTGTCCATTAAATACGTTAAGATGTGACAAACATAATCACAGGAATTCTAAGAATATGGTCGTCTCTTCGTTCCTTCGCTTTTTTTGTGTTTTCAGAGACAAATTAATTTACTTATTTACACTTGTAATTGTTTAATGTTGGAATTTATTTTAATTGATTTCCAGCTAAAAAAAATAAATTTTATAAAAATGTTTTTCTGGTTCTTATTTTTTTTTTTTTTTTGAAATTTATTTTTATTACAAAATCCAATAATGCAGTAAATCAATCGTTCATGTGAAAACAAAGGAAGTAAGAGGGCTAGATTCGGCTATGTCGAATCTTATATACCCTTCACCTATAAATGTATAACCACATCTACATATAAATCGGCATAAGAAATTCTTTTTATTAAGTCTTTTTGTTCAAAATAAGCCGCATAAATTGAAAGTTTTGGTAATGGTTGTTGTCCCAGCTATTATAATATAAGTAGCAAGAGAGGAATAAGTAGTAAAGACAGCGATTTGTAAACGAAAGCTAAAAAAAAAGATTTGGAGAATTAAACACTTGTGTGGTGTTTTGCCGAAGGACATAAACCGATCTTGGTGATTTTAAACAGCAAAAACTTTTGAAATTATGTCTGATCGATTGAAGTATTAAAATTTTTTCTTGCTCATCTAGTGCCTTGGCAAAGTTAATTTCAATACGTTCAAATGGAACGAAAAACTTACATATAAGCTTTTTCTACCAGTGGCGAAAAGTGAAATAAGTGTCTAATGACAGGCAAAAAATATTTCCTTGAATCTCCAAAATATAATATAAGTAGCAAGAGAGGAATAAGTAGTAAAGACAGCGATTTGTAAACGAAAGCTAAAAAAAAAAGATTTGGAGAATTAAACACTTGTGTGGTGTTTTGCCGAAGGACATAAACCGATCTTGGTGATTTTAAACAGCAAAAACTTTTGAAATTATGTCTGATCGATTGAAGTATTAAAATTTTTTCTTGCTCATCTAGTGCCTTGGCAAAGTTAATTTCAATACGTTCAAATGGAACGAAAAACTTACATATAAGCTTTTTCTACCAGTGGCGAAAAGTGAAATAAGTGTCTAATGACAGGCAAAAAATATTTCCTTGAATCTCCAAAAAAATTTGCTTTATTTAAATTCCGCATATTTAATATTTTCTCTTGCTTTCTGGGATACACAATAAATCTTTGTTTCATTTTTAAATTATATTTAAACAAAACTACGAATGCTTTCATTGCCAAAAACAACAAAACAATACAAAAAATTTGTTATACCAAAAACAAAAAAAAAAAAAACAAAAAAAAAAAAAAAAAAAAAAACTTAAGCTAAAAAATCTCGAGGGAAAACTCTTATTAACCTCGTCAACCGTTTCACTTTTTAGCACTTAATACCAGTAGCCGTGATAAGAATAATTTGCCAGCCAAACAGCCATTCAGCTAAACAAGTTTGAACAATAGAGTGTAGAATCCTTTACGTAAATCGCCATGATTTTTTTTGTTGTGTTTCTGTTTTCACAAAACTTTGAATAATAGTCTATTTCTGTTTTAGACTCTATTGTTTTGCCAGCACATAAATACATTACGATGGTAGTGCATTGGCTGGCTGTGGCAATATTGCTTGGCTTCAAAACAATGCGCATAGACGAAAAGAAAATAAATATCAATCCCTAAAGTGTCATACGTATGAACAGAAAATAAAGCCTTGAATAAAAGTTTTGTTATTTTTGTTTTTGTTATTGTATAAAAATTTACTTATAAATACGAAACAACTGCTCTACAACACGACTTTTGAAATTGGAAAAGAAAATTTATTAAAAAAAAACTTTGTTAAAATTCAAATACCTCTTCATTCTTCATTCCTTAAGCTGTTAATGAATAGCTTTTGAAGAGATTTGCTATTTTATTATTATAAACATAAATATAAAATATAAAGGTTTTAATAAATTTTAAGCCTTTAAGTAGATAATTGTATTTGAATTAATTTTCATCCTAGAAGCATGCTATGAAATTGTAACAAAGTCAATTGTGGTATCTGCTTCAACTGTTGTTTTGCCTCCTATTTTTACTAAGTAGATAATGAAAAGTTTAACAAACTTTTTAACCTGCTATCAGTTTTTGTAATATTATTATATGATGCTTCAAGACAAAGTTAATCGTAATTGTTTATATAAAATTAAGAGCACAAAAATAATTAAATAGACTACAGATTTACGTTTAAGGTTAAAATATTGTCAGCGCTGGGAAGAAAAAGTGGTGGTTTTAATTTTAACAAAGTTTAATATAAATTTTGATTAAACACTGTAAAAACTGTTTGCACGTATTGAAGGTTTTATTTGGCTTCACACTGAAATTCAATTAGGGTTTTGATTGTTTCAATTATTTACTAAATAAGAAAATTATTTTTTATTTTACATATAATAGGATTTAATTAAAAACGTGGTCTTACTTCCATCTGAATCAAAACAAAGTCTTAAGAAGATCAAAAACTACTTTTGTGAAGTTACAAGTGATTGTTTTAGGAAAAATAAAATTTTTTAGTTGAGAACACAAATTTTATTCGTCGTTGTCTGCTTAAAATGATATCCCGTTATTTGCCTATGAATACTCTCGTTACCGTTAACAATCTTTGAGTATATTTTCAGGCTTTAATATGTTACAAAGCTCGTCGGTCCTGTAGAGCCTAAAATTTATGTATGCAGTTGGAGTGTTTTGTCGCCATCGCGGCGTATAGTTAGTATACTTCGAGTGTATCTTGAGCTACTATTTTTTGCATTTAGTCGTCTCTAGCATTCCCACAACCGTTTTATATCCTTTTCTGTTTTTAATACTCGTAAGAAGAAAATGAAATAGAAGACTGAATAAGAATTCATATCTACTAAAGATGAAGACAGTTTCAGCTTCATTCCCTTTTTATACCCTTCACCACAAAAAGTGGAAAAAGGGTGTAACTAAGTTTGTCATAACGTTTGTAATTTTTACAATATCCATTTCCGACCCTATAAAGTATATAAAATCTGAGTTCTTATGTATAGCGAAGTCGATTGAGTGATGTCCGTCTGTTCGTTCGTGTTAGTATTGAAATAAACTTTGCGAGATGAGAAAATTCAAATATAGTTTCGTAAGAGGTGCTATTAAAAATTAGCAAGATCGGTCTATGTCCTTCGAGGCAGTGGGCTAAACACCACGCCTATCTCTAATTTTTCTACATCATTTGAAACAATGAAGTTACTAAAAAAATAAATAAATATATAAAGCGATAGAGAACTAAAATTTAAGAAAAAAAAAACATCAAGTGAAAAAAGTTGGCGCTCGCCCATAATTTCCAAATTACGGGCCTCTGATTTATTCATAAAAAATTACGATTTTGCACCATATTTTTTAAATATATCAATATGGGTATCATTTAAAAGTTCTTGAAGAGATCTTTAAGTAAATTTAAATGCTTAACCGATGCAAAATTTTTTAATTTTAATTAATTTTTTTTTTATTTTTTAATTATCTGTCATTCCAATATTTTTTTTTTTTTTTTGCTGGAGTTACTTCACTAAAGTTACATATATGGTGAGTCGCTATAGCCGAATATATCACCCAAATCAAAATATTCTTGCTGAAGCCAGATTTCAAGAACTCTAAACTTCATTTCCTTCCTATTCTTTCAATGTTTATTCCTTATTATGAACCGTTAAAAAGAATAACTTAAAATGCAGCTTCTTGAAGTAGGCAACAGTTGTTATTTATGTGTATATCCTTAAAGTATGCTTTAATTTTTGTTTATTTATATTAAAAAAGATTTCATTAAATGCAAAGGAACACTTTTCCCACATATTTATATTAAAAACAAATTATTATACTATTTTGCTTTCAATGCAAGTATGCGCAAGAATTATTTGCTCGCATTAAGTCAAATAGATAGTATTGGTTTTGTTTTCCACTGTGACACTCTGATTGGCCAATTCTATGTTTTGGCCAATATTTTCTAGTCTGACAGATTTATTTTAGATAATTTCGCTTGTAAAAATCAATAAAATAGCAGAGATAAATCAACGCATTTTCCTATCATAATAGAATAATTTATTAGATTCTTTAAATAACAAAATAGAATTAATACACACAGAACGTTTTTTCAGTATTTCCGCTAACTGTTAACTAACATGATAACGAAGGATATTTCTGAAATAATACAATCTTAAAATTTTAACCCTTAGTAGCACTATTGTTTTTGCTGTTTTAAGACAGAATCGTTAAAATTAGTGATAGGCTTCGAAGTCCCCACCTTCCAATTTGTTCCACAGTAATTCTGCAAAATTAAAAAATGCGGACCACTCATGTTTTCAGATCATACGACTAACCCATTTACCATTCACATTTGTAACCAAAAAATTTTCAATTATTACAAATGAGGTATGTAATTAATTTCACTTGGGTATTTTTCATTTTAATTTATGTAATTTTTTATAAGAAAAAACAACAAAAAAAAACTTTTCGTTTTGTGTGGACTTTGTTTAATTAAATTAATATTGATTAATTATTCATCATCCTGGTATTGTTCGTTTAAAAACTGGTTGGTTGAATAAATAATGCAATAAATACTGATGACGGATGTTGCAATCTAGAAAAAACAGCATAACATTATGCTGATGTCTAATTTCTTTTTTTTCAGCTTCCACTTATATTTGTAAAATGATTTTTCTTTTATAAAAATAAAATATTTTAAAAACTAAACAAAATGAATTTAAACAAAAAAAGAAAAAAAAAAAGAAAAAAATTTTGTCATATTAAATAAAATATTTGTTAGCTGTTTACCAACTGCTGTGATTTGTTCGTTGAGTCTTATTTTATTGTCTTATTAATGATAATTATTGAATAATAGACAAATCGATTAAAAATTTTATCAAACCAACAATTGTTTTGTTGAATAGAAGTGATAAATTATTTGCTGGATTATTAAAATTATATTTATAAAAAGTTAATTATTTTGAATACAAATTTCATCAAACTAACAAATTTGTTTCGTTTGATATTATATCACTTTGAATTAAAATGTACATTGATTTGACGAAACAATTTATTAATATTTTATACACGAAACAATTTTTCTAAAAGAAAAAAAGAGAACAAATGAACTGTTCTTAATTTCTGGACTCAGTTTTAAGTTGTACGCTAAGAAGATCCATTCACATATTACCCATTTTAAGTCGACGGTTTATGTTCATTAAATGCTTATTTAATTGATTTTAACGTCTTGTCCAGCATCAGAAATAAAATGTTTAATATTTTAACTCACTTTTCATCATCACCCTTTAGCACAAAAGTGTTGCTCGATTAACGAAATTACAATTTCACGAAAATACTTCATCCTAAAAGTCATGAATTGTATTGACATTCAATTCCTGCAATTTTCGTTGAATGTAAAAGAAGTGCCCAAGTTAAGATCAACCAATTGCTGCTTTTCTCTTAATCTTAGTCTAGTTCATATTTTCTATTCATTTTAACTAGAGTAAACAATATTTCTTACTTCAAATATTTTGACATCTTTATTAATTTTATTGAAAAATTTTCTCTTCTCGTTGCAGGTAATTTTTCATCTTTCAGATTTTACTTATGTTTAAAGACCTTGAGCAATATAAGGAAAAAAGCACATACTTTAACTGTGAAAATCCATTAACATTTTTGTTTGTTTTTTTGGTAATGGTAAGTAGTTGCAAGTTATTAATCTCTCAAGTCTTCATCGAGTCTATTTTACTTGAGTTGTAGAGAGAAGCACATTCCATCCATTACAGTTTTAATCATTTTTATTTTTAAAAAGCCAACATAAATCTTAACAGAAACAAGAAGTCATTTACTTCATTACAATTGCAACTTCTTCTTCTTCTTTTTGTTCTTGTTCTTGTTTTTGTTTTAAAGAGGCCATAACTTTTCTTCTTTATACAAGTAAATAAATGTTCCATTTGTTACAACATGATTCTTTAGCGTCATCCATTATGTAGCAATTGTTTGTTACAACTCTCAATCCATTACTGGGTCTAGAGATAAGTTTCTGCAGCAATTCGTGTTTCTCGTGTGACGTATAGTGTTTTTACATAAAAGTTCTATTGATAAGAGTGAAGTAAGCTGCAACTGCAACATGTATTTTATGTGGCGCTTTTCTTTTAGTCTTCTGTCATTGTTTTAGATTTTACTGTGGCATATTTTGTTTTTGTTTTGCTGCTTTTTTTAAAATATATTTTTTTTTGCTTTTGTTCTAGAAATGTTAATAGTTTGACCTTTAAGTTGACTTTTATTTTTAAGTGTTTTAAGAAATGTAAATTTTATTTCGCTTGATTTATGACAGTTTTAAGCGTTTAGTGTGTCTGGCGAAATTAACATACGACTTTTTTCAAATGGTTTGTTTTTATTATTTTTATTCTTGTTAATTTTTAATGTAATTGAGCGATACGAGGGATGGTCGTAAATTTATGTTAAATTATGTGTTAACTTTTTCCATAACTTGTTTTTATTAATTTGCTTTAATTCGCGCTGCCATCCATACCGCAATACTCAATGTCTTTGGCGAGACTCGAGCTCACGATCTCCTGTTTGGCAGCTAGGCTCTTTTTAACCAACTTGGATGTGACTGCCACTTTCTGTTGTTACGCTGTTACTTATTCTTTTCTCCCGCTAACTAAAGCTTTTTTCTTCTCTTATTTTACAAGGAACCTTTATCAATTTATCTGCTATTTTAATATAAAATCGTCTTCAACAACTCATTTACCGCGACTATTGTTTTTCTTTCTCCGATTTTCTTAGTTTACTATACAGACACCTTAGCCAACTTATCTGCTCGTCTACACATCAATTCCTGTTTTGCTTCAAAACACAATTTTTCACATTTTTTTATTTAATCAAGACGCTGTTGGGATTTAAACCTCGATCTTTTTTGTAAGAATCATCCAGGATATACCTGCCAGCCCAATTATCGCAATAATTTAACGTTTGTTATCTTACTATTCACTTTAGTGTGTCCAAACACACTAACATCACTGTATCAGGGTTGGAAGTAACAACTTTTTTTCTTGGTTAAGACAAAATCTAATATTTTTAATGAACATAAGCATGAATAACGAAATCCTAAACTTTCCAAAATATGCATTAAGAGTTCCAAAATAAGAATTTGTTTATATTTTACCTCATTAAGTCTACATTTTACGTTTTATGGCCATAAAATATTTTCAAGAATAGCTAAAGGCCCTGCGAATCCCAGCTTTGGGATTTTTGACTAAAATCTCAATTTTGATTTTTTTGTGGACGAGAATCACACGTCTGGAAAATCGATTTTCCCTTTGTAATTTCTACAATATCGATTTTCGACTCCATAAAGTTATATATTCTTAATCCTTATGCATAGCGAAGCTATTTGAACGATATCCGTCTCTGCGTCCGTAATAATGTTGAAATCAAGTTTGCCAAGGCACTAGATGAGATAAAGAAAATCGATCAGAGCGCTATAAAAAATCAGCAAGATCAGTCCATGTCCTTCAAGGCAGCGGGCAAAACACCAAGCCTGTCTCTAATTTTTCATTATCATATGCAACAGTGAAGTAACTCTAATAAAAAAAGCGTTGGAGAATTACAAAATAAGAAAATAACATCAAGTAAAAAAATTGACGCTCGGCCATAATTTCCGAAATACGGGCCTCTGAAATTTAAAAATTTTTTAAAATATCAATATGGGTATCATTTCAAAGCTTTTGAAGAGATCTTTAAAGAAATACTAAAGTTTTTAAAAATGCTTAACCCATTAAGAACCGCTGACATTTTTATGTAAAAATTTTTTTGGTACTTAATTATTTTTTGGACTTATTTTTAGTTCACTGTCACCCCAATATTTTTTGTTTTGATTGCAGTAACTTCACTAAATAGTTTTACATGCATGTTTTATTTCAAAATTACTTACTTTATTTTAAAATTAAAAATCGCCTATTTTTAAATCTTAAACTTTTGTCTGTGAGAACCCCACCCACCACTCCTGAATTTTCTAGGAAGTTTTGACCTAAAAATTAGCCTCAAATATTTTTTCCGCCGTAAGCAGCGGTGTATCTTCGGCTCTGTAAGGCCATTAGTTTCAACTGAAGATATTCTAAGGATACATGATTTTATTTCATATTTTTTTATTTTTCATTGAATCTAATTTTTAAACAATTATTATCTTAAAATAAAAGAATATCCCTCGTATATTTTTTAATGTTTAGCAGTTTAATTTTATGGTCTTTTCATACATTGAGTTTTTATGCAAATTAGTTTTATTTGAAAGATGTGCGTCTTAATTTTAAGATCTTACGACAAATGCTTAAACAGAAAATGTTTTTGCTTTGTTTTTAAAGACATAAAAACGTAATTGATATTTTTATAGTTTTCTTTGAATGCATTATAACTGAAATAACTCGTAAATATTGAAAATTTCAAGAAATTGATTTTGTGCAAAAATAAAAAGTTCATTGGCTGATCATATTTAAACAAAAAAAAAAAAAAAAACATTAAAAAAAGACACGGGATATCGTTTTTTCTGAGATTTTTTTTAACAAGAAGATAACTACTTCTAAATTTGAATATTTCATAGACCGTAGAAATTGTTTTCTTTACACAGACATTCTTGTTTAAATGGGGTTCATCTAATTTATTCACTCATTCTCACTAAGTTTACGACGTACTTCCTAAAAAGCTGGTAGGTCTATATAATTCTACGTTTGGCTTCCGTATCGTGACAACCAAAAAATATTTCATGCTGAGTGTTCGTTGTATTAAATAAACAATATTGTTATAAAAATGCGGGGCCTTGTTACTCACGTGCTAGTGTCACATGAAATCTAACAAAAAAAGTTTTATTAAAATAGAAAAAAGAGCAAAACACAATGATTTAACGCCACCGCATATCAAACTTATAATTTAATTTGCAATATGGTTTCACTAATAAACTACAAAAAAAGGAAGTAAGAAATGCTTTTTCAGCAGAAAGACGCATTACAATTGGAAACAGTGGTACTAAACAGAAGAAAAAAATAATTTCACCTCAAAGGGATTTGATACAAAAAAGAAACATATCTGCTTTAGATTTTTTTCTATTTTGTGAAACAAGTGAGCTTTCAAAAATTATTCATCTTCCTTCAAAAAAAGTCAAGTATCTAAGGATGACTGGTAAATTTAGAGGACAAAATTTTTACAGTCTCTGTTTTACTATTCCACTAGCTTCCACAACTGTTGCTATTTTAAATGTAAAAATGGAAGAAAATAATTTAAAAAGGCTGTTTTTGAAAGCCGTTAGAACGAGAGGGTTAACTGTCATATGAACTGTCACCATGTTTTATCTTAAAATAGTGCCCGTTTTTGGCTCAGCAGGGTTTTCTTTATTTCTTAGTACAACCAGTACTTGGGATGACCTCTACGTAGGACAGATAGGGCTTGTGGGCACTCGACTCGACTATTTACACAAGTGACGGGAAAAACCTTTGCAGGGAGTTTATTCCGAACTGTTTAGCTAGAAAACGATTTTTCTCTGTAATGCGTAGTGCGATTCACTGGCCAATCAACCACAAGTGCATGCGCTCTTAAAAATGAACGTGTTAAGTATGAAATTACGATTTTAAGGAAAGAGATTCTGATTTTATTAGATCATACATAACATATTTCAAATGGGTATCCAGCTCCAGCGAGTCATTAGAGCTGGATACCCTTCCATCACCGACGAGCTTCTCTGCTCTCTCTAGTATGCGGAAAAGTAAGTCCAATATAGTCTTTGAAGAACCGCTTTGTTATTTAACAAAATTGCCTCATATGGAGCTTGTTAACGCAACAATGTCTGTGATTTTTTGTTTGTGAATATGGATGAAATTAATTTGGGTTTTAACAGAATGGCACTGCGTGCCATACGGCAACTGCAGCCAGCGACTTATTGAAATCACTGTTTCATAAATGACTTCGACATTCAATTGCGTTTAGACGACTCTCGATTATCGTCGGTAGGGCTGTCGGTATGCTGATAAAACATCAACATTTGACGCTTTGGAGGCCAATATTATTTGTGTTATTAGTGAAAAAGTGTCCCAAAACTAGACGTCTAGAGTGCGTTTCGTCAAGAACAGCCGAGGTCATTAACGCAACATGGTCTGTGATATTTTGTTCGTAAACATGAATGACATTAATCAGAGTTTTAACAGAATGCTCCTATACGGTGCTATACGGCGACAACAGCTGTGGCGATAAATTGATTTCAACCTTCCATTGCGTTTGCACGCCTCTCAATAATTTCCTGTGGGGCCACATGAAGTGACTAGTCTATGCTGATAAAACAGCAATAATTGACGCCTTAAAGGTCCCAACAACAATTTCGTTTGTGTTATTAGTGCCATAGGACCAGCAATGCTTGAAAAAGTGTCCAAAACTGGAGGTCTAGAGTGAGTTCTGTCAACAATAGCCGAGGTATTCATACGACCGAAATCACCTTGAAAAAAATTTTTTTTTGTTGATCAAAATTTTAATATTTAAATTAATAATTTTAAATCGGCTTAAGTTCATATATATTTTAATTTCTATATTTATTAGAAAAAACAACTATTTATAAAGTTTTCTGTTTATTTTTAAAGAAATGCGAAAAATTAAGGATCAGAAGAACATTAAAGCAGCATTTTCTATTTCGCTACATCCGTTATCAGCATTTAGAATACGAAAAATAATTCATAGTCGGTAAATATTAGTTTTGTTAGAAGAAGTTCACACACAGACAACCTAAAGCTGCTTTATATTCGAAATATTTTGATTAATGATTTTAAAAATTAAAAATAATTAATATAAACTTTTGTGTTACTTTAAGAATCTAAAGCTTTATCGGACTTTAAAGAAATCACCCTATACATTAAAGTAATCAAAGTTGTTTTTGATAATTATTATACCCTTCACCACAGGAAAAAGGAAAAAGGTTATATATAAGTTTGTCCTTCCGTTTGTAATTTCTAATTCTGAGTTCTTATGCAAAGCGTAATTTGCAATAATGAAGTAACTCCACTCAAAAAAACAAATATATGGGACGAAAGAGAATTCAAAAATAACATCAAGGCAAAAAGCTGGGGCTCGCCTCGAGTTATGGGCCTCTAAACTTTTCTTAGAAAAGTACGATTGTGCACCATATTTTTAAAGATATTAGTATGGGCATCATTTAAAGGCTTTTTCTGGAAATGCTAAAACTTTTTTAAAAATCTTAACCCATTAACAACCTATGACATTTTTATGTAAAATTATTTATTGAATTAATTTTTTTTTCTATTTACTGTTGGGGCACTCTTACATGTTTTTAAATCCATTTCCTTTTTTCCACTGTTTTATTGTTTTGAATAAAATAACAATAATGATGTTGACGTAAAATACCACTGAATGTTGTTATTGATGTTAATAACGTTGTTGACGACATATGAAGTTATTGTTGTTGGTGTCGTTGCTTTGAATAGATAAAAGGAAGTGTCAGTTACTTGTACGTTTTCAATTTCAGCAAGCAATCAAAACAGGCAGACAGCATTGTGCAGAGTATTCGTGTTATTTATTATAGAAAAATCTATGATTTCATGTAATCAACTAAATAATCAGGTAATCAAACTCTACACACTTATGAAATGCACACATCAGCTAAAACTGTACTCGTAAACAAAAACAGATGAAATAACATCCTTCGTTGGCAAAGTATCCTTTAAGAGCTTCAGTCACACATACACAAACATAGACGCCCTTTTTTCTTATTATTTTCTTGGGATATATTTACTTACGACCAGTTATTATTTGTTTTCGAACAACAACAAAAGCAAATATTAATAAACAAGAAGTAGAAAAAGGTCATTGATAAATTCTTAATTTGTCGAAATAACAACTACGAGGGCTGCTCTATATACTTCTGGCCTAATAGTGAAAATGCGAATATTTATAATCAAAAATGGTTTTATTGTTTTTCAAAGTATTCTCAGCATGATTTATACACTTTTGCATGCGCTCAAATCAGTTGTCGAAGCACTTTTCCCACACCGATTGAGACACCTCTAAAACATGGTTTTTGAACACTTCAACAGCTTCTTCTGGCGACGAAAATCGTTGACCACGCATTTTTTTCTTGATGTGCGGAAATAAGAAGAAGTCATTAGGTGCCAAGTCAGGGCTGTACGGCGGATGACCCATCAATTCGACGTTTTGGCGGGTCAAAAACGCTCTGGTTTGAGCCGATGTGTGAGAGCTCGCATTGTCATGGTGAACAATGATTCGTCTTCTTTTGTTGGTTTTTCGAATTTCTCCGATGACTTCAGGCAAACAAATTGTAGTGTACCACTCAGAAGTGACCGTCCTACGTTGCTCAAGCGGAACAGTCGCCACATGACTAGTTTTGCCGCAGAAACAGGCGTCCATTTGCTTCGAAGTGCTTCCTTCACGAACAACCTTCGTTGGATTTTGCTCGTCTTTGAAGACCCACCGGTCGATTGTTGTTTCGTTTCGGGCTCATACGCATAGATCCATGATTCGTCACCTGTGACGATCTTATAAACGTCTTTTGAAGGACCGCAATCGTATTTTTGCAACATTTCTTTGCATCAATCGACACGAGCCTTTTTTTGAGCGACTTTCAAATTGTGCGGGATCAAACCAGAACAAACCTTTTTACGGCCAGGTGTTCATGCAGTATCGAATGTATGCTGGTGGAAGAAATGTTCAAGGATGTCTCTATCTCTCGGTATGTCGCATGTCGATCTTGCATTATGAGTTCAAGCACGGCATCAATGTTCTCTGGCACAACAGCCGTTTGTGGACGACCTTCACTGAATTCGTCTTTGAGCGAGCTTCGGCCACGATTAAATTCATTATACTAATTTTTCACAGTGTTATAGGATGGAGCTTCATCGCCATACAAAGATTTAAGTTCATCAATGCACTCTTGTCGTGATAATCCACGTCGAAAGTTGTGTAAAATGATGGCACGAAAATGTTCACGAGTTAATTCCATTTTTTTCTTTATTAATTTTTTCAAGTCACTGTAAACAACACAAATAATGGTCGTACGTCAAAACGTTTTGAGTACGATTATGCTTAAAAATGACAAACTTTTCAATGGAAATGTCAGATTGCACTTGGCAGCACTCAGTGTTGCCAGGCCAGAAATATATATAGCAGCCCTCGTATCGAATGTTAGTTGTACAACAACTTTTCTTCACAACAATCCTTTCAATATTTCTTGAATTATTTAGAGCCTTTTATTAAAGTCTATTGCAGTGGTTTGGGTGCTCAAGCTCATCTCCAATACTTGATTTCATTCTACATAAATTTATGCCACAAAAAAAACTTGCCTGTAGCCATCAATCATTTCATTATAACTATGAGAGCATCAACTCCCCCACTTATAATCCCACATTCTTCAGTGATGATAATTCAAAGTGTTGTTGGCTGTTGTTGTTAGCACACGATGATGGTGCTACTGTTGCTGTTGTCATTATTGTTCCAAGATGTTTTTACATGCTAATGTTGTCATCGTTCTTGTTAACAATAATATTTTCATCTTCAGTGAGTGTTGAGTGTTTTCTTTTTTCAATTTAGTTTATCGTTTTCTTTTTCTTCTTCTTTTTCTTTAATTTGTTTGATAAATTGTTGCATATTTTATAATAAATAAAATGCTGACGTTGACAATTTCGTGATTTGTGCATTTGTTAAATAAATTTTAAAAATTTGTTGTTTAAAATGTAGGAAGATTGTTAACAAGACGATGGCAAGAGTTTTCTTTAGGAGGATTGAAGGAAAATTTACATAATTTTTTAATTGTTTCAAATTGCCTAGTTTGATAAACAGGAATTTTATATTCACACAGCCCGCTCTTAAATAATTAAATCTGAAATAAAATCTAAATTTTTAAAAAATTTATGCTTTTTGTAATTTTTTTTTAAACAGATTTACTTTTGTAAATAATTTTTTCATAAAATTTTTTCGTTTATCGTTAATAATAATATGAATTGTGTTGAAGTTGCAAGTAAAAGGTAAAACTCAATTATTTTTTTTATTCAAATTCTTTGTGAATTTTATTTTCTTGTGTAGACTTTCTTTGGATGTTTTGTAAATTTTAACCATAAAATTTTTTTTCTTATTTGAAAGGTGATGCTAATAGATTGGTCCCGTATTAAAAATAATTCATAATCTTAAAAGTTAAAGGGTGTCCCCATACAACAGACATCTTTTTTACCTGCATTATGAATTGCAAGGGCACTACTTTTTTGAAACTAAAAAAAAACTGCGTATAAAAAGTAATACAAAAATAAATCTAAAAATTAAAGGGTGTCCCCATAGGCGAAGTAAATTGTTCTAATGACTAATAATAACACTTGAAAATTGGACAGAATGCCATTTGTTATGATATTCAACATTTTAAATTAAAAGGGTGCCCCAATAGTTCATTTAACTTCATGTGTATGGCCGTATTTTTGAGCAGTTGAAGACAGACGCTTGCGACTCACGAATAACTTGAATTGCTAACTCAGCTATAACAAAAATTTTAAAAGTGGGATTTTGGAAATAAAAGGATGTTTCGATACTTGAAGTAATTTGGTGTTATGTGGACAAGCTTTTGAACCGTTATGGACAGATAGCTAAAACTTAAAAGGGACTTGTATTGTTAAGTTCGCTACAATAACAAGTATACATTTTAAAATTAGAAATTAAAGGGTGTTCCCAAAATTAATGTAGGTTGACCTATATGACCGTATCTTCTGAACCGTTATAAGCAAACACTTGAAAATAAGACGGAATATCCCCTGCTTTGTTTTGCATAAGAAGTACAATTATTTAAATTATAAATTAAAGGGTGTTACAATAGCTGAAGTAATTTGATGTATATTGCCAAACTGTTGAAATTTTTTAGACAGACGAAATTAACAAGGAGCGGTAGTGTTAAGTTCGCTATAGCAATCTTAAAGTTTGGATGTGGGTTATAGGGGTGTCCCAATAGTTAATGAAATTTTATATATGTGGCCATACTTTTTAACGGTTATAGACAGACAGATAAAATCTTTTTTAATGTCGGTTTTTTTGCAAGAATTATTGGATTTTCCTTTTTCGTTTTTATTTTGTTTTGCTTTTTTTTGTGATCTTATTGAATTTTCGAACGTTCATAGAAACTTTGATTAAAATAATAAAAGAAAAACTTAATGTTTTGAATTTTATTTTAATTTTCTTATTTGTTTTAGTGAATAATTTCGCAAAAATTAGCTATTTCTTATTAAATCTTGAATAAAAGGTAAATGTTTTTAATGTTATAATTTTTGTTTGTGAATTATCGTTTTCTTTATTGTAATTTTAATTAAAATTTCGTATTTAAATAATTTTAATAACTTTGGTAAAATTTTGAATTTATGTGAAATTTGAAATTTTTCTCAACTTTCCTTTTTTTCTTGCGGTTGAAATTTTTATTAAAATATAAACTTGCGGTAAAATTTACCTTTTTTTATGAAACTGAGAATAGAAAGTGAAATATATTTATTTTTTATTTTCTAGAATTCTTCTGTTTTTCGTATCTTTGAAAAAAATTCAACTTCAACTTTGATATTCTGCGAAATAAGCATTTTGCGCTGAAATTTATAATTTTGCGTCAAGATTTAATTTTAGTAAATTTTTGCAAAATATAAATTGAAAATTAAACACTTTCTTTTAATATTTTTCTCTGTACAGTTTACATTTTCAACTAAAATTTCGAATAAATGATTTAATTTAATAATTTTTTTGGATTATCTCGTATTTGTTCGTAATGGTTTCAGCAAATAATGTTGAAAATGCGAAAATTAAAACTTTAATAGAAAAATTACTTTTGCAAAAAATTTTGATTTTATATAAAACAGCAACAACATGGTCGGATTTGAGAGAATAAGAGCCCTTCTGCCAGTCCTGCGATGTCGCAATCGTTCTTTCGTTTGCACAATTACATTCAAAACAAAAACAAATTCTTAAAAATTGTTTTTGTTTTGAATGTAATTATGCGAACGAACGATTGATTGCGATATCGTGGGACTGGCAGTTATTTCTATAAGAACTAACAATCAGTTGAAAACGAAAATTCGAGTATTTAACTAAGGTATTCCGAAAAATAATTTTATTTCAATATTAAACATGAATAATTGAAGCATTTAAATATAAACTCAAGCAATAATATTTTAGTCAGGCTTAAGTTCATATATTTGTTTTTATATCGAGGCAAAAGAGTAAATCAAAATACCCCCATTTGACTTAAAAGCAATAAAATATGATTTTGTAAATTAATTTTAATAAAAATATATATAAAAAACGGTTTCTTAAATTAAAAAAAATTGTCTGTTGGTTTATTAAATTGCAAATGTTTTGAACATGAATGTAAACATTTAAAATGTTACACTTAACTAAATAAAAATTCTTACTTATTTTGCGTTAAATGTAATGTCAACATCTACTTCCGTTTGTTAAAAGGTTTTTATTACAACTAAAGGACTGCACCACCAACAAAACAAATATTTTTTTTTAAAGAAAAGAAAATGCTGACAAGAAATAAACAAAAGGCTTAAAACCTAAAATCCTTAAGTTTCCTAAAGACACAATTTTAATATCTCTCAAATTGCTAGTGTTAATGCATCAATTACACAACCGGAAATTGTATTGTTTCCGGTATTGAACAATGATTATTTGAAATCAAAATGTACACAAGTGCACCTCTACATACGCACATACAAATGCTTTAACAATGCAATGGCAATCAATCGGAAAATTAAATATTTTGTGGAAGAAAAAAAATGCTGATATTGGTTTTGGGAATAGAAATTAAATCTGTTAACGCAAGCAGGATGTTATTAATATCAAAGTGCAAATTCTGTAAGAAGTCATAGCAATAAAAGAGTTATACATTTTTTGTGAAATGTTTCTTAAGAAATTTATTTATCTGAGAGTTCAAGATGATAACAAAATTTAAAATCTTCCAGTTTTATTTGCTTTTTGATTCTGCTTAGAAAACAAAAAAAAAAAATTGTTTAAATATTTATTGAAAAAAAAGTTATTAAAATACTAAGAAAATACAGAAGATATAACTAAGGCATAATGTTGCCATAGACATGACATCGACCCTACACATAACTGACACAGACAAGACATATATCAGACTTAAGTTGCACAACGATCAGAAATAAACTAGGCGTGGATCTAGGGCAGATTTAAGTATAGATTATAGATCGAATATAACCAAGACATAGGCTGAAAATAGATAAACTATAGGTTAGACCAAGACTAGACAGATAACACCAGATTGAGACTGGACATAAATCGGATATATATTATACATAGGCTAAGCATACGCTAGACAATACATAGACTAGATACAGATAGGCGATAGACTAGACATAAACTGGACATAGTCAAGACATGAAGTACGCATAGACTGCACATAGACTAGACATAAATCCGACTTATAGGTAGGCTAGCCATAGACTGGAAGTAGACAACGCATGTGTTAGGCATACGCCAGACATACAACAGACGATGACTAGACATTAATCGGACATAAATTATATGTGGGCTAGGCATTATCGGGACAAGATATAGACTGGGTAAAGGTAAGACAGAATAGAGATAAATTAGCTTGACATAAACAAGACCTTAAGTAGTCGTTAGAATGTTCATAGACTAAATATAGATAAAAATATATGTTAGGCATGGAGTGCGTTAAGCCAAGACACAGGCATTCCTAAGACATTTATAAGGCATAGACTGAAAACAGGCTTGACATAGTCTTGACATAATGCGTGATCTATTCGAGGTTCCCTAATTTTTTAAAGAAAAAAACACAGAAAATTAAAATTTAATGGGGAATGTTTATTATCATTTGAAAGAACATTCTTTGACATTTTTTTTTTTTTTTTGAAGATTATGTCTATCAAATATTGGCCATTGCTACGTCGCAGATGGTCCATCCGGCGAGTCCAATTTTCGATGACTCGTTCGAGCCTTTTTCGAGTGTAACCGGTGAATGACACGCGTGATGATTTCACCCTTAATCGAAGCGGTTTCGTCCGTATTAAATTAAGACTTCACATATCCCTACAGGAAAAAGTCTAAGGGTGTGATATCTTGGTGGCCAATCGACCGGTCCAAAATGTAAAATTATGTGCTCACCAAAGTGTTCTCTCAATAAATCCATTAATTGTTGTGATGAGTGGGAAAAGGCGCCGTCTTGCTGAAACCAAATGTCGCCGAGATCACGAGCTTCTGGCATCAAATAGTCTGTTATCATGGCACATTGACGGTAATGTTCGCACCGGCATCATTTTAAAAGAAATATGAACCGATGATTCCACCGGCCTACAAACCACACCAAACCATTGTTTTTAATGGATGAAGTGGCAGTTCTTGAATCTCTTTAGGTTGCGCTTCATCCCAAATGCGGCAATTTTGTATATTTACATATCCATTCAGCCAGAAATGGGCCTCATCGCTGAACAAAATTTCTCCCGAAAACGTCGAATCTTCTTGGAACTTTTCAAGGGCCTATAGAGCGAAGCCATCTCGCTTGGGAAAGTCGAACGTCTTCAGTTGTTGCACAAGCTGTATTTTGTACGCTTTCAATTTAATATTTCGCGTAAAATGCGCCAAGTCGTTTCACACGTCAGTCCGAGTTGCTGTGAACCGCGCTGTATAGACAGACTATACAAATACTAGACATAAATCGGACATAGGTTATAAATAGGATAGACATAGACTAGACGTAGACATGGATTATACATTAGCCACACATAAACGTGTCATAAACTTAACACAGGCTTGAATATAGGTTATAGAGCGGATATAATTAAGATATAGACGGGGAAAAGACGGGGAAAAGACGGGACACATGATAGGCATAGACCAGACATAAACTAGACATAGACTTGACTTTGAATAGACATAGATCAGACAGAGATTTAATAGAGGCTATAAATAAATTAACATAAATACAAACTTGACATCAACGTACCATATGTTGGCCATATAATAAACAGTAGAACTGGGAACTAAACATAAATCAGACAAGCCACACATAGACTTTGACTAGATAAAGACAATTTCTGGAAGACAAAGTGTTTTTAAAAGCTAAAAGTTATAAAAAATTGTACACAGATATTAGATATTAGAAGAAAACGTTTGGTAGTCATAGGCTTGCAGTCATAGACATAGAACAGATCTAAATGAGACATGAGCTACGTGCAGAATATAAATATTCTTAGGCAAGTTTTCACAACACCAAGATAAAAACTAACAAAACAAAATGAAGGAGGTATTTTCTTTTGCGTTAAAAACTCTTTCAACATTCGAAATAAATGGACA